>JAYESA010000016.1:112555149-113755149 GCA_036927795.1 Iris macrosiphon | reverse complement strand
CGTTGCGGCATGGTACTAGGATATGTGTGCCAAGTGGGGAACTGCGCGAGAAGGTTTTGCAGGAGGCGCATCGTTCTCAGTACTCGATGCATCCAGGTGCCAACAAAATATATCGAGACCTGAAGGAGCACGTATGGTGGTATGGTATGAAGTGCGAGGTAGGTAGCACACTTCGTATCCAGGTGTTTAGTGTGTCAGCAGGTAAAGGCGGACAGACAGAGGCCAGGTGGATTGCTTCAGCCTTTACCCATCCCAGAATGGAAGTGGTAGCATGTGACTATGAATTTCATTTCAGGGATTATGCGTTCTTAAGGAGAAAAAGATGCGATTTGGGTCATCGTAGACAGGTTGACCAAATTAGCCCACTTCTTACCATTTTAAATGGGTACGTTGACGGAGAAGCTAGCGAAGATGTATGTACGATATATTGTCATATTACATAGGGTTCCTGTGAGCATCATCTCGGATCGGGATAATCATTTTATTTTCTACTTATGGAGGAGTTTGCAGGCTAGCTTGGGCACACAGCTCAAGTTCAGTACCGTATATTATCCCCAGACAAACGGGCAGTGAGAAAGGACTATTCAGAGTCTCGAGGATATGCTTCGTACTTGTGTTCTGGATCTCGGAGGTTCTTAGGATGATCATCTACACCTGGTAGAGTTTGCTTACAACAACAGTTACCAGGCCAGTATTGAGATGTCACCATTCGAGGCTCTATATGGACGGAGGTGTCGCACACCGTTATCTTAGGATGATATCGGAGAGAGATCCTTGTTGGGACCAGAGATGGTCATGGATGCAGCTTAGAAGGTGAAGATCATCAGGGATAGACTTCGAGTGGCGCAGGACAGACAGCGGCATTGGGCCGACAGCTACCGTAGACCCTTGGAGTTTGTGGTATAGATTTTCTTGTAATTGCTTGTGATTGCCTTATTTTAGATTGTGTGTTAAGGCTGTATTTTGTTCTAGGTTGGCGATTTGGTGTTCTTGCGGATTTCTCTGACACGGGGCACGATTCGCTTTGGTGAAGGCGGAAAGCTTAGTCCATGGTACATCGGACCTTTCGGTATTCTTGCGAGGGTCGATGCAGTGGCCTACAGACTAGACTTATCGCCTGCACTAGAGGGAGTACATGACGTGTTCCACGTGTCGCAACTGAGACAGTACGTGGCAGACCCTAATCACATACTAGATCACTCGAAGATCGAGGTTGGTCCGACTCTCAGCTATCCAGAGCAGGCAGTAGAGATTTTGGATCGCAGGGAGAATATATTACGGAACCAGAGTATTTCTTTCGTTCTCGCCGCGTGGAGACATCACTCTCCAGGTGAGTCAACCTGGGAGAGAGAGGATAAAATGCGCGAGCAATACCCGTATCTCTTCGAGCCTTGAGGTTTTATTCTTATTGTTCTGATTATGTTGTTGTGCTAGTTTAGTTCAATTTCAAGGACGAATTTTTTTAGGAGGGTAGACTTGTCACTACCACATTTCTAGAATAGGAACATTTTTGTCTTTTGTAATATCTATATATATTGTTTATAATTTATATAATGTGTATAGTATATATATTATTGTTATTAATAATACTGGTTTGTGGGCTAGACTTGATGTGACCATTAGACTTAACTTTAGACTAGTCATTTTGGACCAAACTAGTCATTTTCCTTCATTAATTAGAAACTAGTTAAATAACTCATTAGGAATGAAACTCTACTAATTCAATAACTCTTTATGACAACCATAGAGGGCATATATGACATTGTGCATTATCTAGACCTAGGGTACACTTGGCCGGCCCTATAAGGAGGGGGGAGCCTCCCTCAAGCTTCATTTAATGTTCATGAAACCCTAGATTGAGTTCTTCTCCAAACCACCTGTAAACCCCCTGATTTTTCAAGATTTTCAAAACCGAATTTTGCGGAATTTTTTTGGAATTTTCTGGGACTTTTGGGACTTTTTGCTAATTAAAAATAAGGTGTTTTTGGCATTAAATAAAATTAAATGATTTTAAAATATATTAAAATATTATGAAAATAATATTTTTGGGTGTAAAATGAAAAACTGGACTTAGGGCAATTTTTCTGGAATTTATTGGCCCCGGACCTATTTTATATCACCTCAAAACTGTTTTTTTTTAAATAAAATCAAGCCCAAGCCCAGCCCAACCAATCAAGCCCAGCCCAACCAAGCTCAGCCCGGTTGGCTATCGGGTCGGGTCGGTTCTGCCAGACCCGCACCCGCTCGGACACGACCCGGAGATCCTTTCTCCCCCACGCTGCCATGCCCGATTCCCATGCCTCTCCCTCCGGCCACATCGTCGGAGCCCGCGCCTGACCCGCCCGCGCCCCACGCCACGACCCCGGATCACCCTCCGCCTCACCCGGCCACCCTCGCGTAGCCCTCCCCCTATAAATTCCCTCACCTCCCTCACCGTTTTCCCCCAAACCGAAACCCTAGCTCCTCCCGCCGGAACCCTATTCCGGCCACCCCCTTCACCCTAGAACCGCCGCGACCTGCTCCCCTCCTCCTCCTCCTTCACTCCCCCGCTCAGCCCCGAGCTTCCCCTCCAGAAGCCCTCCGCCGCTCGAGCCTCGAGCCGCTCCCAGCTCTCCTCCGACGTCGCCTCCGGCCGCCCCTCCGCTCCGCCTTGCCGACGACTCCGCCCAGCCCCTCGTCGAGCCGCCCTCCTCCAGAGAGCCGCCCCGGCCAGTCTCCAGCAACCCTAGGGCCACCGTGGACGCGGACACGACACAGGACACAGGACACGGCCCTTCGAACTCGACTCGGACACGCGTGAATCGGGTTTTTTAGCCCTGTTCAGGTACTCATAACTTTCTTCTCGCTGCCCCGATTTCTATTCCGTCAGTTGTATCGCGTAGCTTGCATGACCCCCTCGGTGTCCGTGCAAACCGCTCGGGACATCGCGTCCTGTGGCGATCGCGAACCGCGATCCAAAAACAGGAAAAATAACGCCCTGATTCACCCCGGAACTGGGTGCGCCCCGCCAAACGGGACAACTTGGTCGCGGGCGGTCTTCACAGATACGTGCGCATCGTTGATACAGACGTGTGGTATTTCGCAGAAGTTGATTTGGATGTGCGTGCACACCGGAATCAACGCGTATCCGCGGACATCGTCCCGTATCCGTCAGTTCTGGAACGCGTCCTAACTTTGTGTACACACATCGGATCAAAACAAAACTTGCGTCATCGGACTCGTAGCGATACGCTGGTCCTGTGACCCAAGTTTAATTCGATTCTGAGAACGTTGATAAAATTGCGTATCGTGGGCCCCACAAGCTCCACTTGACGGGCGATTTTGTGGTCGGCTCATCGGAATCCAATTCTGCAAGTTCTGTTGGGTTCGTATCATCGTTCCTGACTTGTTGACACTAAGTTGGACGAATTTAGAGATCTTTGTCCCTGTCATATTTTCGGTGCAAAGCGGGCCCACATGTGGACCCCGTTTTGACCCAAAATGGTCATTTTTGCCCCTGTGTCCAAATTGGACTCAAGGATAGGCGTTTCTAGATGATTAATATTTTTCTGGATCTAATGGTGATGTTTATTTCAGCAACCGGAGTACTGCCTGCAAATCCTACTGCTGCCAGAGTTATAATTGGAGCCGAAACACCAGGCAAGTGTACCTTGCCAAACCCTGCAGCTTGCTACTTATTTTCCTTGACTTATTTATACATCAGTGGGCAAGTGAACCTTGCCAACTCACAGTGATTCCTGATATAGTACTTTGCTTGAGTTCTTGTATATTTCATATATAATCTTGATTTAAACTGTTCAACCCAGGACCGAGTGACTTTACTAAGCGTCCGATTAATAGTCGGGTGCCAACCCCGTACGCGGAGTTGTGTAACGTCACATAGACATGGATTCCGAGACCCGATTTCTCGTACTTGTCTTAACAAGTACATCAGAACCCAGGACACTTGACACTATCCATGAGACAGAATCTTCCTGAGATATTCGAGGTGATTCTGTATAGGATACAGGTTATATGACATGGACATTTATTCATAGACATTATATGACTGCTGCATTAGTTATGATCTTGCATGTCATGGACATGAGACGTGTGATCACATTGGGTGGGGAGAGACACACAGGCTACAGGCTGATCATATATATATGAAACCCCTATTATTGTGAGGCACAAGACTCTAAACCCGAGCTTGGCCCTTTACGTGATATTACTGCTACCGGCTCCCCGACACAGAGCTTGTAGTGGCTCAGCCTGAGTTTTAGTGATGCTCTCATCTTGCATTTCACATAGATGGTTATATAGCTTACCATATTATTTCATTTATTTCTGCACTGTATTTATTTTGGCATGAGCTTTCTTGTACCTTGCTATGTCCCCTGAGGACCTGGATCCGGATTATGTCCCCAGGTATAGCCGAAGAGATCTACCCCGAGGTGTACGGAACAGGAGCACTTCTCGGAACAGTACCAGAGCCTGAGGACGAGATCGTGCCAGAGGACTTCTCCTGAGTACTGGATTCATATACTCAGTTATTTCTATTTCCAGTTGCTTTATTTCCTGTCTATTTGTATTGATGTATCAGACATATTCTCAGATTATTTCCCGAGACACTTTTATTGAGATTGGTTAGTTTCTTCTATTTGCAATTATTCTGGCTTTTGATCTGTGATTATCTGTTGTGGATGAGATTAGAATAGACTGTGACCTATATCATTTGATCTACTTATTATTGTCCTACAGCTTAAGTATGCCCTGATGGATCCATTAAATTGAGTTTGTCCATCGGTGCGTACTGCTGGCCATTGCCACGTGTCCAGTCCCTCGATATTTTGGGACTGGGGCATGACACCACCCTCATTCCTCCACTAAATTTCAAAAAATCAAACCCCAATCCCTCTCATTTCCCTCAGCTAAGAATCCTAGAAGCTTAGATTTCAAGAAACATTGGAGAAGAAGAAGCTTGCATAAGAAATCATTGGTTTTGCATTGGGAATCCATCTTCCAATAGGTAAAATTCTAAAATCTTTCTTTTAAATTATGTTTTATTTATTTTGTGGACCATTAGGAGCTCACTCATGGTTTAGAAATACCTATAAGGGAAGAGAATGAGTTTCTATTGGGTTACAGTATGATTTCTACATGAAGTTGTGTCCATATTGGGGGTTTTGTGTTCATGAGAGTCTTTTTCTCCATTCTTCTTGTAACTAATCACATTATATATAAATAGATGTATTCAATATGCATATTCTTTATTAGTAGAGTATTTGCGGTTTTGGGCATGAGATTGATAGTGTATCATGACACTATAGGGAGTATCATGACTTATGCACTCCAAGTGTTTGATAAATAACTATTTATATATGTGTATTTATTGAGATGTGTTATTCATATGGTTATATATATATATATATATATATATATATATATTAGTGTACACATATATTTTGGTGAGGGTGAGTGCGTTGTGCACATACAAGAGAGTGTGGAGGGGTGTCGGGCCTGTGGTGCATGTGTGCACAGTCAAGCAGTGCACATGATTGCCGTATAGTGTATTCATACAAGTGTAAGCATATAATATAGCAACAGTAAGATCAGGGGGTACCAATGATACTGATACCTTTTGGTATCATGCAGGAGCAGTAGATAGTAATGTCAAACAATGAGGGCTCAAATAACTGTAGTACAGTGACTGTAGGAAGCTATGAGAGTGAGTGTTTGTGAGGGTTTTATTGTATCAGAGTTAGTGTGTTAAGCTATATTTTAGTTTCAGTGTGTTGAGGGAGCTATTGTAACTCCTCACAACCGCACGGTGCGTTACGCTGAGTCGGATTGAATGAAGCAATAGCTGGCTATATTTCAATTTATTGGATTTGGGAACAAGTATTGACTTGAGTTGGTTTTACGTGCAGATTTCTAGCGGAGTTCGATGGAAACAGGTGTTCATTCAGAGCAGTACTGGGATAGCTGAATTGGAGCGATGATGTCGTCTTCTTTAGTCTAATCGGTCGAATGATTTGGAGAGCACGGCCTGCTCGCACGGCCATACCAGTTGAGTAGATCGTGCTTTGCATCGGACCACGGGTTCAAGGGATCGGCCGTATCGGCAGGACATGATGCTTAACGGAATCAAACTTGGTGAGTGGGCTCTATCCCTTCTCCTCTACTCCTTCATGCCTAATAATATGGAACACACGTAAAGGCTTGAACACTTGGACTGAAACTTGGGAATCACTACACCGAGGCGTTCATAGAGTGTACGTCATTTGCTTGGATAGGTTTGTGGCTTGAATTAGTTTTCGTGTATGGATAGTTGGAGCTAGAGTTGGATTATATACATTTGGGGCAGTTGGAGAGATAAATGGAATTATGCTTGGACAGTTGGAAATATACATCTTGGTTGGAATATCGAAAATTCAGGCGAGCGAGCGTGCATCCGTGCACGAGTATCACTTGGGCGCTTTGTCAAGCAAAGCGTGCAGTTGTGGTTCAAAATCGGACAACTGCATCGGCGAGGGCATTGTGCCACTGTTGGGGTATTGTGCCATAGAATTATTCTGACCGAGGGGTGTTGCACCAATTGGAAACACTGTGTCGAGAAGCGGCATAGTGCCGATGGAATAACTTGAGATTTGTGCCTTGGGATATATTTTGGAAGAATGGTTATGGATATTTGGTTGGATTTTGGTTGGATGAGTCTAGGATCGCTTGGTGGGAAGAGAATGTTCGATCCTCTCGTCATACCTACTTGGTGTTTGCATATCACGGACAACCTGTGTTGCACGGGGTTTGGTCTCCTCGAACGGGAAGGCTCCGGGGCACCAGGATCGTTCGGCCATGGGGGAGACAATTGGTAACATGCCTCGGGCGCGGTGCCGGCGGTTTAATGCGATTCAGGTGGGCTCGCTACTTAGCGCTATTTCGAGTAGGACTACACTTGATCAGTCCGATCAACTTCCTTTATGGCTTGGCCAGTGACTTCATATAGATAAGAGTTGGTTTGCTTTACTTTGGGTTGGTTTGTGCTTTTCGCGTAGGCGGCAGCCACATTGCCTCGGCAAGAGTGTGAATATCAAGATTGGATTATAACGCTTGGTTGGAGGATGGATATTGAGGCTTGGAAAATGGTTCGATAGGTTCTCGAGTTGCTTGGGTTTGAGTAGGACGGTTTGCATGCTAGTTTCGTTTCGAGTTGGTTATATATTGCTTGTCGATTGGCTTGAGTTGAATGCTTGCATCCTTAATCTGCTTTACAGCTTTCCTTAACATGTCATCCCTATGCCATGGAATGAATCTAGGATACAACTAGAAAGATCACCATATAACTGTTTGCATTCACTATTTTACTTAGTGTCGGCTTAGACGAGTGGGTTACCCCACTCTCCAGTACGGCTGTGTACTGACCCACGTTTATGGGCATTATTTTAGGAACGCATGTGTAGTGGCGCTGCTTGGATATACGGGACATAATGTATGAACGGTAAGTACCTTTGTGGGCTAGAGAAAATAGCAAGAGTGTTACATCGCCTTTGTGGCATAGCCTTTATGGCATTTTATTTGGACCCTATCGAGAGCTTCGCTGCGTAAACTCTGATGTGTGCTTGGTACACAATATTTGACTTCCGCTGCAACTTGGTCATTTTGATGATAACTTTGGTGTTTGACAACATCGTCTTGTACGAGCGCAACTCCAGGCTCGTACGGCATCACGTCCCGATGAGAATGATTATCCTGCGGGAGCGCTGCAACGTGGTGATTCACATTCAGCGGGAACTATTGAGCTTGTGGGAGATTGGGGCATGACATATTGGTATCAGAGCGTCTGGTTCATTTTCTCGGACTTGGTCCTTCGCTTCATCACAAACTCTAAATAGCTTCCGCGTGTCGTTTAGCTCTTGGCTCTACTCGGTGCCACATTGGATGTTTCATACAATAAGTCTATATATTGCTAGTTGTGGCTGCATGTTGTACTTCGTTGCATTGCTTTTGTTGGTTTTCGTTAGATCGCTTAGCATCGTTAGGCGTTGTTGCATTCGTGCAGTAAGTTGGGTGGCGTTGTTGCATTTGTGCAGCAAGTTGAGAGGTATGTCGTTGCTTTAGTTGGTTTGGCTTATCATTCGGGGAGTTTCTGATTACATCAGTGGATCAGTTGGTTGGCAGACGAGATTGGTTATGCAGCATGTTGTGAGTAGAAGCATTGGATTAAGAATGGATCATTGCACGAGTTGCTCGTATAGCGAAAGTGTTGGATGGAAGTTTGATTTTTGGCTGGGTATATCACATAGAGCATTGGCTGAGCAGATTTGAGTTTGGCTTGGGAATATCAGGATAGCATTGCACGAGTTGCTCGTACAACAAATGTGAGGAACAGTTGGGTATTAGGTTGGATTACTTGGAAGAGAGCTCGATGCACGGGATTGCTAGTGTTGTGAAAGTATCAAACGGTTTGAGAATAGCTAGAAGCATTGAGAATGGAACATGGCACAAGTTGCATAGCGAGATTGATGGAAAGAATTGGATGGTTAAAGAATTGGCTGAGTTTCATGTCAGATTTGAGTTGGGGATGACAGGATCATGCATAAGGGATGGTTCAAACGGATCTTGGATTAGTGCAAAGAAATCGTAATGCGAGTAGCGACTTGATTCGGAGTGGTATATGGGATACCACATAGTGAGCAAGGCATTGAAATATTTTGGATAGACATTAATGGAAATTGCCTCAACGAACTTGGGTAACAGGAATATAAGTTGGTTGGTGCACATCTGCTGAGTTGGGAAGAATAAAAAATGGAGCAAGCGAATATTGAGTTGAGCATAATCGAGAATGGACTTGTGCAAATAAAAGTATCATTGAACTTGGGTGATGGGCAAGATCGGAACAAGCAATGGGAAAGAGTGTTTGGAAATTTGAAGTATTGAGGCAGACCAAGCATTACAAACAGTTGAGATTGTTCATATGGAAAGCGGAATACCAGAGTTCGCTTGTACGATTTGAAAGTTTGGTAGAGCATTCTTGGATGCAAAGAGAGTTGAGCATGAGGAACAAACACTTGGAATACGCTTGAGCGAAGCGATGGGCGAATCGGAGGAGAGCGAAAATGGACTACGAATTTTGGAAACACATTTGAGCTGTTGGTTGTGCAATAAAACACGATCGGGTTTGGAGGGGCAATGCGATGGATTCGTACGGACTTAAAGGATTTTGGATATTGGCACTCGAGAAGTTTGACTCAGGTTTAACGGAAGTAAAATTTGGCAAAAATGGTGCAACGATGGTAGAAGGATTCCCCGAAAAACATGAACGGGCCTGAGGCAAGTCTAGTTGATGTTGAGTCAGATTGGAAGTTAACTTGCAGTACTGAGGCGGATTTAGGCAACAAGTATAGGCAATACGGATTTAAGATTTATGTTGGAACTGATGCACGAGGCATTGAGAGTGTGTGGACTGATCGAAACACAAGGGAAATTAAGACGGACTAAGAAATAGAACGAGGGCAAGGATTGTGGCGGATGAACATTCGATGATAGCTAAATGAGAGGGTAATATTGGAGCAAATACTGTACTACTCGAGAAAGTTGGATGTGCATTATGGAATGCGGCTAACGGATAAGAATTGGAGCAAGTCTTTGGTTTCAGAAATTATTGTAAGAGGTATTGCATGAAGTTCTCGGAGTCAGAAGTTCGTTCGGATGGAATGGTTGGATTATGGCTCGGATTTGCAGAGGAGATATAGCATGGTTCGTAGTAACTTTCCATCGTGATGACTTACAATCATCGAGCGTAGCTTCGGGACAACTGACCCTACCGACTTGACCGCCAAATCAGAGATGAATATTGTAGACCCATAGAACGACCCTTGCGGTGGAGCATTTGGAAATGCGTCAAGGGCATATGTGAGTAATGTGTGTTAGAGATTGGCCTATTGACTGAGTGTTGGATTTGAAAGATCCTTGGGATAGTCTTCAGCTGAAGATGCAGCCAGAAGATCGAAGCGATAGTGAAAATGGCCTGAGTCAACTGATTGAGATTCGGAGTCACAGATTTTTGAAGATAGCATCGCCTCTGACTCATTGTGCCCCGGAAGGGAATAGCATTCATATGAATTGACGACTGTGAAACTAGCTTGTAAAGTTAAAGCAGCGGGTCGTTCAGATCAGATTATTGCAATACTGAAAGGGACAAATGTGTCTCAGATTTACAAGATGCATCAAAAACTTAGTCTGGGATGCGTACTCATACAGAAGGCAAAGGTGATACCCTGTGCTTCGAGGCAGTGGAAGCAGCACGAAGGACTATTCCATGCACAACCTAGAAATTGTGGCGAGTGTGTCCACATTGAAATCATGGCGACACTATCCCTTTGGCGTGGCGGCGAGATCTTCGTGGATCACATGAACCTCAATATAGATGTTCACCCAGCGAGGTATTGAGATTGAGGAAAAGTTGTTGGGCTGAGCTGATCTAAAAGCAAAGTTTGATATTTGGGTAAGTCGCCTAGCTGGGGTAGTATCAGTTGAGATGATCGTTCGGTGCAAGAGATAATATTTGGAGATGGTGCTAGTGTAGATTCAGAAATAGTTGGATGGATTGGGTTGGAACACGAACTGAATTGAGTCAGGTAGGAAGATCGTCGGTGAGAAATCATCATACTTGAGGATAGCGCTTGTGCGATATGTTGGAATGATAATCATGAATGGTTCAATTGGGAGTAAAGAGAATGCATACATCGGACATAAAGATACCCTTGTAACTTGTCCAAATTCGCAATCGCTAAGCTCGGCTGAAGTACACATATTTCAGGGATGCCTGAAATATGTGTACGATCCAAAACTAAGCGATATGAGAAATTTGTATTGAGATGCAAGAAGGATGTAGAAATATGGAATTTGTGCGAGCGTTCAGCGCAAGCGAGATGCTGAGTCAGGATTAAGAGAATGTGAGTTGCATGGATCAGATTATGAATTGGATTGCGGCATGCTCGTAAAGAACGGATACTAGTATAATTCAGGGACAAACATGATTCTAAGTGGTATATTATATAATGCCCCACAACCGCACGGTGCGTTACGCTGAGTCGGATTGAATGAGGCAATAGCTGGTTATATTTTAATTTATTGGATTTGGGAACAAGTATTGACTTGAGTTGGTTTCACGTCCAGATTGTTAGCGGAGTTCGATGGAAACAGGTGTTCGTTCAGAGCAGTACTGAGATAGCTGGATTGGAGCGATGATTTTGTCTTCCTTAGTCCGATCGATCGAATAATTTGGAGAGCACGGCCTGCTCGCACGGTCATACCAGTTGAGTAGATCGTGCTTTGCATCGGACCACGGGTTCAAGGGATCGACCGTATCGGCAGGACATGATGCTTAACGAAATCAAACTTGGTGAGTGGGCTCTGTCCCTTCTCCTCTACTCCTTCATGCCTAATAATATAGAACACACGTAAAGGCTTGAACACTTGGACTGGAACTTGGAAATCACTACACAGAGGCGTTCATAGAGTGTACGTCGTTTGCTTGGATAGGTTTGTGGCTTGAATTGGTTTTCGCGTATGGATAGTTGGAGCTATAGTTGGATTATATACATTTGGGGCAGTTGGAGAGATAAATGAAATTATGCTTGGACAGTTGGAAATATACATCTTGGTTGGAATATCGAAAATTCAGGCGAGCGAACTTGCATCCGTGCACGAGTATCA
Source organism: Iris macrosiphon (assembly GCA_036927795.1). NCBI lineage: Eukaryota > Viridiplantae > Streptophyta > Magnoliopsida > Asparagales > Iridaceae > Iris > Iris macrosiphon. The sequence continues at coordinate 113,743,452 of JAYESA010000016.1, read as the reverse complement.
CTTGGGCGCTTTGTCAAGCAAAGCGTGCAGTTGTGGTTCAAAACCGGACAACTATATCGGCGAGGGCATTGTGCCACTATTGGGGCATTGTGCCATGGGATTGTTCTGAGCGAGGGGTGTTACACCAATTGGAAATACTGTGTCGAGAAGCGGCATAGTGCCTATGGAATAACTTGAGATTTGTGCCTTGGTCTATATGTTGGAAGAATGGTTATGGATATTTGGTTGGATTTTGGTTGGATGAGTCTAGGATCGCTTGGTGGGGCGAGAATGTTCGATCCTCTCGTCATACCTACTTGGTGTCTGCATGTCACGGACAACCTGTGTTACACGGGATTTGGTCTCCTCGAACGGGAAGGCTCCGTGGCACCGGGATCGTTCGGCCATGGAGGAGACAATTGGTAACGTGCCTCGGGTGCGGTGCCGGCAGTTTAATACAATTCAGGCGAGCTCGCTACTTAGCGCTATTTCGAGTATAACTACACTTGGTCAGTCCGATCAACGTCCTTTATGGCTTGGCCAGTGACTTCATATAGATAAGAGTTGGTTTGCTTTACTTTGGGTTGGTTTGTACTTTTCGCGTAGGCGGCGGCCACCTTGCCTCGGCAAGAGTGTGCATATCGAGATTGGATTATAACGCTTGGTTGGAGGATGGATATTGAGGCTTGGAAAATGGTTCGATAGGTTCTCGAGTTGCTTGGGTTTGAGTAGGACGGTTTGCATGCTAGTTTCGTTTCGAGTTGGTTATATATTGCTTGTCGATTGGCTTGAGTTGAATGCTTGCATCCTTAATCTGCTTTACAGCTTTCCTTAACATGTCATCCCTATGCCATGGAATAAATCTAGGATTCAACTAGAAAGATCACCATATAACTGTTTGCATTCACTATTTTACTTAGTGTCGGCTTAGACGAGTGGGTTACCCCGCTCACCAGTACGGCTGTGTACTGACCCACGTTTGTGGACATTATTTTAGGTACGCAGGTGTAGTGGCGCTGCTTGGATATACGGGACATAATGTATGAACGGTAAGTACCTTTGTGGGCTAGAGAAAAGAGCAAGAGTGTTACATCACCTTTGTGGCATAGCCTTTGTGGCATTTTATTTGGACCCTATCGAGAGCTTCGCTGCGTATACTCTGATGTGTGCTTGGTACACAATACTTGACTTCCGCTGCAACTTGATCGTTTCGATGATAACTTTGGTGTTTGACAACATCGCCTTGTACGAGCGTAACTCCAGGCTCGTACGGCATCACGTCCCGATAAGAACGATTGTCCTGCGGGAGCGCTGCAACATGGTGATTCACATTCAGCGGGGACTATTGAGCTTGTGGGAGATTGGGGCATGACATATTGGTATCAGAGCGCCTGGTTCATTTTCTCGGACTTGGTCCTTCACTTCATCACAAACTCTAAATAGCTTCCGCGTGTCGTTTAGCTCTTGGCTCTACTCGGTGCCGCATTGGATGTTTCATGCAATAAGTCTATATATTGCTAGTTGTGGCTGCATGTTGTGCTTCATTGCATTGCTTTAGTTGGTTTTCGTTAGATCGCTTAGCATCGTTAGGCGTTGTTGCATTCGTGCAGCAAGTTGGGTGGCATTGTTGTATTTGTGCAGCAAGTTGAGAGGTGTGTCGTTGCTTTAGTTGGTTTGGCTTATCATTCGGAGAGTTTCTGATTGCATTAGTGGATCAGTTGGTTGGCAGACGAGATTGGTTATGCAGCATGTAGTGAGTAGAAGCATTGGATTAAGAATGGATCATTGTACGACTTGCTCGTATAGCGAAAGTGTTAGATGGAAGTTTAATTTCTGACTGGGTATATCACATAGAGTATTGGCTGAGCAGATTTGAGTTTGGCTTGGAAATATAAGAATAGCATTGCACGAGTTGCTCGTACAACAAATGTGAGGAACAGTTGGATATTAGGTTGGATTACTTGGAAGAGAGCTCGATGCACGGTATTGCTCGTGTTGTGAAAGTATCAGACGGTTTGAGAATAGCTGAAAGCATTGAGAATGGAACATGGCACAAGTTGCATAGCGAGATTGATGGAAAGAGTTGGATGGTTAAAGAATTGGCTGAGTTTTATGTCAGATTTGAGTTGGGGATGACAGGATCATGCATAAAGGATGGTTCAAACGGATCTTAGATTAGTGCAAAGAAATCGTAATGCGAGTAGCGACTTGATTCGGAGTGGTATATGGGATACCACATAGTGAGCAAGGCATTAAAATATTTTGGATAGACATTAATGGAAATTGCCTCAACGAACTTGGGTAACAGGAATATAAGTTGGTTGGTGCACATCTGCTGAGTTGGGAAGAATGAAAAATAAAGCAAGCGAATATTGAGTTGAGCATAATCGAGAACGGACTTGTGCAAATAAAAGTATCGTTGGACTTGGGTGATGGGCAAGATCGGAACAAGCAATGGGAAAGAGTATTTGGAAATTTGAAGTATAGAGGCAGACCAAGCATTACAAACAGTTGAGATTGTTCAGATGGAAAGTCGAATACCAGAGTTCGCTTGCACGATTTGGAAGTTCGGTAGAGCATTCTTGGATGCAAAGAGAGTTGAGCATGAGGAACAAACAGTTGGAATATGCTTGAGCGAAGCGATGGACGAATCGGAGGATAGCGAAAACGGACTACGAATTTTGGAAACACATTTGAGCTGTTGGTTGAGCAATGAAACACGATCGGGTTTGGAGGGGCAATGCGATGGATTCGTACGGACTTAAAGGATTTTGGATATTGGCACTCGAGAAGTTTGACTCAGGTTTAACGGAAGTGAAATTTGGCAAAAATGGTACAACGATGGTAGACGGATTTCCTGAAAAACATGAACGGGCCTGAGGCAAGTCTAGTTGAGGTTGAGTCAGATTGGAAGTTAACTTGCAGTACTGAGGCAGATTTAGGCAACAAGTATAGGCTACACGGATTTAAGATTTATGTTGGAACTGATGCACGAGACATTGAGAGTGTGTAGACTGATCGAAACACAAGTAAAATCAAGACGGACTAAGGAATGGAACGAGGGCAAGGATTGTGGCAGATGAACATTCGAAGATAGCTAAATAAGAGGGTAACATTGGAGCAAATACTGTACTACTCGAGCAAGTTGGACGTGCATTATGGAACGCGGCAAATGGATAAGAATTGGAGCAAGTCTTTGGTTTCAGAAATCATTGTAAGAGGTAGTGCATGAAGTTCTCGGAGTCAGAAGTTCGTTCGGATTGAATGGTTAGATTATGGCTCGGATTTGCAGAGGAGATATAGCATGGTTCGTAGTAACTGTCCATCGTGATGACTTACAATTATCGAGCGTAGCTTCGGGACAGCTGACCCTACCGACTTGACCGCTAAATCAGAGATGAATATTATAGACCCATAGAACGACCCTTGCGACAGTGCATTTGGGAATGCGTCAAGAGCAGATGTGAGTAATTTGTGTTGAAGATTGGCCTATTGACTGAGTGTTGGATTTGAGAGATCCTTGGGATAGTCTTCAGCTGAAGATGCAGCCAGAAGATCAAAGCGATAGTGGAAATGGCCTAAGTCAACTGATTGAGATTCGGAGTCGCAGATTTTTGAAGATAGCATCGCCTCTGACTCGTCGTGCCCCAGAAGGGAATAGGATTCATATGAATTGACGACTGTGAAACTAGCTTGTGAAGTTAAAGCAACGGGTCGTTCAGATCAGATTATTGCAATACTGGAAGGGACAGATGTGCCTCAAATTTACAAGATGCATCAAAAACTTAGTCTGGGATGCGTGCTCATACAGAAGGCAAAGGTTATACCCTGTGCTTCGAGACAGTGGAAGCAGCACGAAGGACTATTCCATACGCAACCTAGGAATTGTGGCGAGTGTGTCCATGTTGAAATCATGGCGACACTATCCCTTTGGCGTGGCGGCGAGATCTTCGTGGATCACATGAACCTCAATATAGATGTTCACCCAGCGAGGTATTGAGATTGAGAAAAAGGTGTTGGGCTGAGCTGATCTAAAAGCAAAGTTTGATATTTGGGTAAGTCGCCTAGCTGGGGTAGTATCAATTGAGATGATCGTTCGGTGCTAGAGATAATATTTGGAGATGGTGCTAGTGTGGATTCAAAAATAGTTGGATGGATTAAGTTGGAACATGAACTGAATTAAGTCAGGTAGGAAGATCGTCGGTGAGAAATCATCATACTTGAGGATAGCGCTTGTGCGAATATGTTGGAATAATAATCAGAAATGGTTTAATTGGGAGTAAAGAGAATGCATACCTCGGACATAAAGATACCCTTGTAACTTGTCCAAATTCACTATCACTAAGCTCGGCTGAAGTGCACATATTTCAGGGATGCCTTAAATATGTGTACGATCCAAAACTAAGCGATATGAGAAATTTATATTAAGATGCAAGGAGGATGTGGGAATATAGAATTTGTGCGAGCGTTCAGCGCAAACGAGATGCTGAGTCGGGATTACGAGAATGTGAGTTGCATGGAGCAGATTATGAATTGGATTGTGGCATGCTAGTAAAGAACGGATACTAGTATGGTTCGGGGACAAACATGATTCTAAGTAGTATATTATGTAACGTCTCACAACCGCACGGTGCGTTACGCTGAGTCGGATTGAATGAGACAATAGCTGGTTACATTTTAATTTATTGGATTTGGGAACAAGTATTGACTTGAGTTGGTTTCACGCACAGATTGCTAGCGGAGACAGGTATTCGTTCAGAACAGTACTGAGATAGCTGGATTGGAGCGATGATGTCGTCTTCCTTAGTCCGATCAGTCAGATAATTTGGAGAGCACGGCCTGCTCGCACGGTTATACCAGTTGAGTAGATTGTGCTTTGCATCGGACCACGGGTTCAAGGGATCGGCCGTATCGGCAGGATATGATGCTTAAAGGAATCAAACTTGGTGAGTGGGCTCTGTCCCTTCTCCTCTACTCCTTTATGCCTAATAATATGGAACACACGTAAAGGCTTGAATACTTGGACTAGAACTTGGGAATCACTATACTAAGGCGTTCATAGAGTGTACGTCATTTGCTTAGATAGGTTTTTGGCTTGAATTGGTTTTCGCGTATGGATAGTTGGAGCTAGAGTTGGATTATATACATTTGGGGCAGTTGGAGAGATAAATGGAATTATGCTTGGACAGTTGGAAATATACATCTTGGTTGGAATATCGAAAATTCGGACGAGCGAGCGTGCATCCGTGCACGAGTATCACTTGGGCGCTTTGTCAAGCAAAGGGTGCGGTTGTGGTTTGAAATCGGACAACTGCATCGGCGAGGGCATTGTGCCACTGTTGGGGCATTGTGCCATGGGATTGTTCTAAGTGAGGGGTGTTGCACCAATTGGAAATACTGTATCGAGAAGCGGCATAGTGCCTATGGAATAACTTAAGATTTGTGCCTTGGGCTATATGTTGGAAGAATGGTTATGGATATTTGGTTGGATTTTGGTTGGATGAGTCTAGGATCGCTTGGTGGGGCGAGAATGTTCGATCCTCTCGTCATACCTACTTGGTGTCTGTATGTCACGGACAACCTGTGTTGCACGGGGTTTGGTCTTCTCGAACGGGAAGGCTCCGGGGCACCGGGACCGTTCGGCCATGGGGGAGACAATTGGTAACGTGCCTCGGGCGCGGTGCCGACGGTTTAAAACGATTCAGGCGGGCTCGCTACTTAGCGCTGTTTCGAGTAGAACTGCACTTGATCAGTCCGATCAACATCCTTTATGGCTTGGCCAGTGACTTCATATAGAAAAGAGTTGGTTTGCTTTACTTTGGGTTGGTTTATGCTTTTCGCGTAGGCGGCGGCCACCTTGCCTCGGCAAGAGTGTGCATATCGAGATTGGATTATAACATTTGGTTGGAGGATGGATATTGAGGCTTGGAAAATGGTTCGATAGGTTCTCGAGTTGCTTGGGTTTGAGTAGGACGGTTTGCATGCTAGTTTCGTTTTGAGTTGGTTATATATTGCTTGTCGATTGGCTTGAGTTGAATGCTTGCATCCTTAATCTGCTTTACAGCTTTCTTTAATATGTCATTCCTATGCCATGGAATGAATCTAGGATTCAACTAGAAAGATCACCATATAACTGTTTGCATTCACTATTTTACTTAGTGTCGGCTTAGACGAGTGGGTTACCCCGCTCACCAGTACGGCTATGTACTGACCCACGTTTGTGCGCATTATTTTAGGTACGCAGGTGTAGTGGCGCTGCTTGGATATACGGGATATAATGTATGAACGGTAAGTACCTTTGTGGGCTAGAGAAAAGAGTAAGAGTATTACATCGCCTTTGTGGCATTTCATTTGGACCCTATTGAGAGCTTCGTTGCGAATACTCTGATGTGTGCTTGGTACACAATACTTGACTTTCGCTGCAACTTGGTCATTTTGATGATAACTTTGGTGTTTGACAACATCGTCTTGTACGAGCGCAACTCTAGGCTCGTACGGCATCATGTCCCGATAAGAACGATTGTCCTACGGGAGCGCTGCAACGTGGTGATTCACGTTTAGCGGGGACTATTGAACTTACGGGAGATTAGGGCGTGACAGCTATGGTATAGGCATGTGAAGGAAGTAGGTAACCCTGCATTTGGGTTCATGTTAGGCAGTGTTCAAAGAAGCAAGGGAACTGATACAAGTGTATCAGTAGTAGTGTGTTAGAGTGGTATCCAGGGAATAGTGTGTGTGCATTTCATCATGGAGTTGATGGTGTATGTGTGGTTTGAACACATGGTTCATAAATTATTGCAGTTAGCATTATGGTCTCGAGTATGACAGATCATTAAGTGTGTACATGCAGTGCAATTGCTTGATTGGGGAGTGAATCGAGTTCTTGGTGTGTAGGGTATGGAAGAGTGAACCTGAGTGCAACTCACCTATGGTAGTTCAGTATCAGGAAAGGGGATCAAGTGCAGTGATTTAGTGAATGGGGTATTGGTACTCAAGTTGAGTTGTTAGATCGAGTGAGGTCTATAGGTGAGTGAAGGTAAGAGGTTCTAGGCCAGTTATAGGCAATGCATTAGATGGGTGTATGTTGGCATGAGTATTGGAGAGTTAAAGATGTGTGTAGGTAACCTGATACTTTGGGTATCTTTGTGTGTATCATGAGTGTTGTGGTATAGTGTAGAGTGAGTTAGGCATTGTAGTTGGAGTAATCTGAACGTGTAGTCTCAGTTGCAAGGTTATTAAAGTGTCATGTAAAATCAATGTCAGTTAGTATGGGGTTAGGATATCTGATATAGTGTATATCAGTGCAACTGCTAGTGCAGTTGGTATTTGAGTGGAGGTTTCAGTAGTAGGATACCAAGTACAGTAAGTTAGATGTTAGTGTGGGTGCTTAAGCTAGTGAGTGTGAGTGCATGATAAGTTCCAGAGTTAGTGAAGAAGAGCCCAGGTTGGTATTGAGCAGTTCATTGCACATATTAGAAAATGAACATTGTGTTCAGTTAAGATCGGTTAAGATGTTTAGTTGGTGCTATAGGTTAGGTGTGCAAGTATCAGAGTTGTAGTTCAGTCCAGTTTGGACTATATTTATGGGGGTTGGTCTGTGAGAGATGTAAGTGCCAGGTTGTGTATTAGAGGGGTACTTAGGTGAACTGATACCAAGGATACCAGTGATGAGTTGGGTATCAATTAAGATAATGAAAAAGGTAGTTAAGGCATTATACTAAGGTATTTGGGGTATTATTATTAGTCTAATAGATAGCTAAGGGAAATACTTATAAATAAGGTAATATTATATGGGTAAGTGTCTAGTACCAGGTTTAAGCCATAGAGCTAACTACTTAGTTAAGGAATTACTTTAGCTAAATAATAGTGGTATATAATTATGTATAGGTGTTGGGGTTAAGATAACACCTAGATATTAAAGTATAGAGTATATAAATATATACTAGTGTCTATAACCTAGTATGAACCATATTAGTTAGTATTGCCTAGAATAACCTAGTATTGACTTAGTATCGTACCAAGAGACTTAGAGATTACCCAAATACTCAACCTAGAGTTAATTATACATGATTATCCCTTCATTTCACCCTATTAACATTAATATTTTATATTTAGGTCTTTGTGACTCTATTTTGGACATCGATTCTCACACTTTGCTCAGGACCACAGGCGAGTACATTCTCTGACAGTTTTTTTTATTTTGATCATTACTATGATTCTAGTTTTAGAGTATACTTGATTCTGACATAGTGGATACACGGACTAGTATCGTAGATATTAGTCATGAGGAGTCATGATTGGAATCCATCGTACTAGCTGGGGACGGAGAAATATTAATAAGTTATGTGATCATACCCCCACCTTACATGTATCATAGCTCACACCACATATCACATAGGGTGTAGCCTGACTATTTACATGCCTCATAGCCTGTTATATATGATTAGTCTGACTATTGCTCGCATTATAGCTAACCATATGGTTAGCCTGACCTCACATGTATCATAGCCAATCATATATAACAAGCATGATCTAGTCCCAAGCCAATCATGTAACAAACTGATATTTCACGGCACTTAGCCAGTATTTCTATTCTTGCTCCAGTACATTCCTTTCTAGCATTCACATATATCTGTTCACTACTAGTTATTTCTATATGATGATTACATGTCTCTCCAGATTTTCCTTATATTTTAGTATTTTCTTTTATCATGTATTTTTTTACACTGCTTTATAGTTTTCGTCAATATAATTGAAATCGCTGTTAGTGTTTGTGCTTTGCTCCAATCCTGACTGGATAACATTTTTCAGAGAATCTTGAGGACTTCTGTCCTACCCATTATGGTCCAGGAGTAGATGGCGATTATATCCCGGAGATTCCAGATGAGCTACTCCATATAGAGGAGACACCATCCGCAGTTGTTTAGACAGCACTTAGCTTATTTTCATGTATTGGATTATTCCAGACTTATAGACTTGAGTTGTATTATATTGAGATCTATTTTGTGTTGAGATAGCTAGACTCTTAGACTATATTTTGTTGAGACATATATTACTTTGCCTCTTGTGTTTCTTTATATCTTTATCGTGCCATTTACCTTCGTTATAGTTATTGTAATTGAGTACATTATGAATTGATGATCATATGCATATTTATTGCCCTCCGTTTGGAGTTGAGATATGTTGACAAGTTTAATATCATTGATAGATAGCTATGTTGGACTTAGACAACGTTCTACCTCCGATGCTACGGCGTAGGCTGGACGTACCCACGACTCATGCCCAATTTTCAGGTACGAGTCGTGACAGGTTGTTCACTCGTGCATTTGAGGAGTGGTATTGATGAACAACCCCCCCCCCCCCCCCCATCACCCAGTTTACTTGCCTAATTCTGGTAATGATGATGACAGGGATAAGCTCTCATTAATAGTAGGGGACCCCAGTCGTCATGTGGCTAGTCCATCCAGTCCCCAATAGGCCGGTTCTAGCATTAGGGTCAGGAAGAGATTTGGCCAATCTAAATCAAGAGCTCCCTTCAAAGGCCGGATAGGACCTACATCCAAAAGCTAGTGTCTTACTGGTAGCGTTACAAATATCCCGTAGGGGGGTGTAGAGGAACCGTCCGAGCAAGCGTACTCGGACGACGAGGAGGTTATAGGATTGCGAACTCACCAAAGCAAATCCTCGTTGGTTGAAGCTTCTTCAAGAGAAAGGATTCTATACCCCTAAGGAGCGATCAAGGCGGAAAAGACACGCGTCGTGTTAGTAGCCGAGATACCAAAAGTACAAAAAAATAATAATAAGCATTAGGTTGAGAGTTGTGTCTATGTTGAATGATGTGATAATGGACGGGATGTATGGTTGGTAGGCTTATATATATTGGTCCGGCTAAAAAAACTAAATTTAGCCCACCTCTTGTCTTATGGTAACTTAGTGGCTTAAAATCCGCTACAGTAATTAGCCCAACTCGTTAAGAAATTATGTATCCATCCTTTATGAGTAATGGGCTTTCCTTTTGGAGCATCCTGAACAAGTATTTTTTATTTAATACAAAATAAAGTTCAGTAAAGAAAGCCGAATAGGAGGTACTCACACTATTCTCTTCGTAGAAATAGTAGTATATGCAGGAACCTGGCCCAAGATGCGCGAGATTTAAGTGACCAACTATAAAAGTGGCGGAACATTGTCAACTCATATCTAGTACTAGTCGAGCGCCCAAGAGAGGAATATGGAATCATTGGAATGTATGAGTTTAATAATATTATTCCAAGCTGTCTGCATACTTCAAAGAGTTGATGTTAGGAACTATGATACGAAAGGATTTTAATGATGTTAGATGGAATGTTGTTGAAGAGTGGATCATTCGGAGCTTCCAAATGTTGGGTGTTTCTATCTGTTCAAGGAGTAGAGTTTAAATTTATGTCTTAAATGAGCAAAGTTCAAATTTATGTTTGTTTGATGTTCTTATTATCTTGAGGAGAGTTTAAATTCATACCTTAAATAATAGAAAAATTATTGGGTGTTCCTATTTTAAGGAGGAGAGTTTAAATTGATGTCTTAAATGAGAAAAGTTTAAATTCATGCCTTAAATGATAGAAAAATTGTTGGACATTCTTATCTTAGGGAGGAGAGTTTAAATTCATTCATTAAATGAGGAGAATTTAAATTCATGCCTTAAATGATAGAGACGTGATTTAAACGTGAAGTTTAAATTGGAAAGGTGGTTGGAGTTTTAAATATATTTGATTATTTCAAATCTGGGTGTATCTTTATGATTAAATTCGTATAACCTCTCATCCAACTTGTATCTAGCACATATATGGATGATGACTCTCAAGAGACATTTAAATGAAATCTCGTGAGAAAAATAGATAGATAGAGAGTGGTGTGTATCCAAGAGAAGAAAAAATTGTACTTGAAGTGTGGTGAATCTTCTACCGCGTTAGAAAGTGTAAATCCAAAAATTGATAGTGAATATTTTCTGGACGAGGTCCCGTGGTTTTTACTCTTCGCTTTGAAGATGTTTTCCACGTAAAAAACTTTGGTGTCTCTTGTCTCTTATTATTTTTAATATCTGCTTGTGTTTGTTTATTTGTGGTTGAACATAGGAGAGAGTTGGAGACTTTTTTTCAACAAGTGGTATCAGAGCCAAGTTCGTTGTCGTATGTGGAACAGAACATAAGTAGGATGGTGAGCTTAAATGGGAATAATTGGGCGGTATAAAAATCGAAGATGAAAGATCTGCTTTACTGCAAAGATCTTGTCGAGCTGATTGAGAATGACGGAAAGAAGCCGAAAAAAGATATCTGAGTCTAATTGGAAGAAACTTGATCGAAAAACCCTCAGGTATGTTCGTCAGTGGTTGGACAATAGCATCTTTCGTCAGTGGTTGGACAATAGCGTCTATCATCATGTTTCGACAAAAACATCTACATATTCTCTTTGAAAAAAATTGGAAGGTCTTTATAATAAGAAAACGGCCGGTAATAAAGCTTTTTTTTGTTTAGAAAGCTTGTGAATCTGAAATACAAATAAGGTATGTCCATTGCTGAACATCTGAATGAATTCCAAAGCATTATTAATCAATTGTCTGCAATGAAGACACTACAACAAAAATACATTTTTATGACGACTTAAAAACGTTATACACAATTTTTTAGCACACTTTTTCATAAGCCCTTAGACGTTATAAAAACCAGTGTTATAAATGTTTCTAAAAGCGTTATAAATGTTCTGTACATGTATAACACATTTTCTTTTTCTAAAAATGTTATAAATAAGACAAACATATATAACACTTACACTCTAAAGTGTTATAAGTAAGTTTTATATATATAACACTTATTTTTCAAACTATTATAAATGTAATGCACATATATATATATATATATATATATATATATATATATATATATATATATATATATATATCACTTTTCAAAGCGTTATAAAAAATAATACTCAATATTGATCAATTTCAAAAGAATTTGAACGAGATACAACATAAATGTTTCAATATAAATTTAATAAACACTTAAAACATTCATTTCGAAATAAAAATATCAATAATTCCGTTCCAAAAGTACATAATACCTCCATCTTAATTACATTTTTCCAAAATAAATTCAAATACATATATACTAGAGACAGGCAAACTGGCCGGGGCAGACTCTCGAGGGCAAATCGCACGACATCAGGCCTCCGAATCTTCCTACGACGGAGCAACACGCGGAGTTTGCGACATCAAAACCTACAACTGAGCCCAACTTATCCCATTCCAACTTAGCTCTGCATGTTGAATATGCAAATTACAATGTTCAATTGTCAGATACACTACAAGAAATTACTAAATTGATGGGCCAAATATAAATCGTCTAGCTTCGAGACCTAAGCCCACAATTAATAAATTACTAATTTATTCACTAAAACCCAGCTATTTGAATCAGACAGAATATGACAAATACTAAAAACATGTACCTACTAAACAGTACTTTGATTAAGAATATAACTTATACATAAAATTCAGAACATACTTTAGCACCACTAAATTGCTAAAATGTCAAAAATGTCTTGGATTATTTTGTTACTATGATTAACATGCAACAGAGAAGGGGAAATTGTGCTTCAGTATTGCAGTCAAAACAACTGCAACAAAGGCACAACACTAGATATCACTCTTTTTTATTGTTGTTCCAGACTAAACTATGAGAATCCAACAATGACAATTAGTCAACTAATCTCTTTACTATAAAACAAAGACAATTCCTCAACTGCTTTAACTACATAAATAAACTCAACTGCTGGATATTTCTAGTGGCAAGAATACTCGCAGACTAGGAAGTAGACATTCCAAAATTGATGCCTTATCCCATCTATTATCATGTTTCATAAGTATTCAATATGATGCAAACACTCTAAAGTACACAAGGACATGCCAAAATCAATGTTGTGTCCATGTCATATTTGTATCCATGTAACTTAGCTTTTATATAGGCAACCAAAAAACCTCTACAGAGTTACAATCCCTCCAGTATAATAGAACTTTTTAAAGTTCCCGTAAAGCTAAGGATGGGAAAATAATTGATGTTTTTATTTCATTTTATATAAATTCCTATTGGCATATTTAATTTCTGGGAAACAATTTTACCACAAAATGTGGATAACTTACTCCCTCCAAGCCAGGTGACAATTTTTCTCTCCAATGGCTTAGCAAGCTCCTTATTTCATAGAAGTTCTCTGATTCCTCATACTTTGAAATTCTCCCAAAGAAGTGTTCATGTAAATCTCCTCGAGTGGGTGTATAATATAAGACTACTACTAAAGGAATTCCGTACACCTTTTAAACTTTAAAGCTCTTGTAGAAATTTTATCATTCATACAATTAAATGATGACATGATTAGTTTATGGCCAGTAAAGCACCAAAGGATAAATATAAATGAATCTTAGTTGACTATGGTTATTGCATCTTTGTAAAACAGGAAAAAACTCAAAATCTCTGAATTTTCATAAATGTCAAAATGCATGCTAAATATTGATTAGAGCAATCATTTGTTGTTTACTTACCCACCATAAACCGATCTCATGTCCATGGCATCCCTCATAATAGACTAATCTATCCTTATTCCTTTGAGATATGAATTGCTAACTACCCGCTTCCAATGTTCAGTCTGCTTTGAAGTCTTCAGGGGCAGCTTTCCCATAAACCCCCGTCTGAAAATGGTTTAGCAAGTGAGATGTCTTTTCCAGTCTATCTGGCCATTGTGACCAATCTACAATACTATCTTGAATTTTGTGCTTACATGCATGTAACAAAAAGTTCCTACAAAACCACAAAAACACAACCAATTTAACCATGTGATTCTAGTTCATAACAGATGTTGGTTAGTCTATTTCTCGACAAAAAAAAAGCTCACCATGCTGTATTTGGATCATCAGAATCTTCGCATCAGATCCACTGGCCAAATAAGAGAATGCCATGATACAATATTTAACATGAAAGGCTTGCAATCGATTGGTTGATTCTGCTCTCTTGCCACCTTTTTCAAATAAAATGGCATAGCCTTTTCATAACTTTTGCATGGTAAGAATAAGAAATGAAAAGTAAGGTCTGCTCTATTGGGCCAAAAATTTCTGTATAATATGCAAAAGGAAGAAATTAGAAGCAAAAAGAAAAAAGAAAGAAAGAAACCACTGACAGCTTACGCTCTTGCCCCATATTTCTCAATGCAGAATTCCCCTTACCGCCATTAGGAGCATCTGCATGAGTGATGGTAGGTATACAGTGCGCTTCCTGTTGAACAGTATCTGTGAGTTCAACAAGATATTCTTCCATGGCAAGAAGTTGTTCCTTCAAGTTCTTCCCTGCAAAGAATTTGAGATAATTTATGTAGAAAATATAATACAAAGAATTACATAGGATCATTAGTTGATACCATCTTCAACTAGAGCTAGACGAAAGATGGCTCTACTTTTCCTTTTATTTTATTAGCAACCATGTTTCTTTCCCCTCAGAGCCTTTCAACCACCTGTCATCTTCTGTGAATAAAAATTAGATATTCATTTTAAAAACAAAACTAGCAAGAATAATGACACATAAAAGTAAAATGGTGAATGCATCATGTCAGACTAGGGGTTCATGACTTCATAGGGAAAAGGAAAGATAGCAGAGATTCAGTTTCTTCTAGTGAATTCAAAACTAAAGAAAGAGACCCAAGTTAGTAATATTTTACATGAAAATGGGTTGGATGCATAATATCAAAGTACCAAATCCTCTAATATATTCAAAACTAAAGAAAGAGACCCAACTAAAGAAGGAGACCCAATTTAAGCTAATGCAATAATTGAGCAATTTGTACTTCTTACACGTGCATATTATTTCTAACTATACCTGATACCTATTAAAGGCTACTATTACTATCAAAGTACCAAATCCTCGAATCTTATTCTCACACCTTGAATCAATATTATACTATGCTCGATCCTTCCTAACTATTGGACCTTCAGTAAAAACCATTGGGAAAAATTTAAAGCCCCTCTAGTAATAGAATCCCAGTTTCAATACAAACTTTGTTCACGTATAAATTGGACTCCTTTTTACATAAAGGATCAGAACTCAAGTTAACTATTAAGCCTAAAATTCATATTTAAATATAAAATAAATACAAAAAGGAAATAAAAGGGAGTCCATCAGAATATTAGACAACTGCTCAACCACAAGCTCCAAAATGATTATAAAGTTAACTACAAATTAGAAGGGAGTCATGATCTTGAATCAAAATGATTCTTGCAGTCCAAAATGATTATAGACAAAGCCACATAAAAATGAGCAAGAAAATGAATTTTATCTTGAATCTATATGCTATTGTTAACCACAGCCCACATAATTGGCATCCTGAAATTCTTTTGGAGATCTTCTCGATGTTAGCTTTGACAAATTCATAGTAAAATTAGTAGAGCCTCTACACTCAAAACATTACTACCTTGTGATGAGTTGAGCTCCCTAACTTCAAGTTCAACTTAACTCAGATTTCATTTCCACATCCAAGCTTTATGCCTTAATTTATTAATGAAGTCGAGCGGAGAGTCCTGCTTTTATTGAACCAAGCTGAGTAAAACCATTGATCTTTTCACTTGTACTGCTAACACTTAAGATAAGTTACAATACAATCACTAATGATAAGTTGCAGCACAAAGTATCTCAAGAATATCTAAATATCACAAAGTGCCAGTGTATCACAAGTATCACGAATATCGTAAATATCTGAAAGTATCTCAAGAATATCTAAATATCACAAGTCTCTTAAGTGCCACGAATATCGTAAATATCTGAAGTATAACAAAATGAGAGAGAGCCACTAACAAGTGCTAAATATGTTAGTGAATTAGATAAACTAACAACTAGCTAATCAAGTTAATTAAGTTACTAATCAAGTTTCAACTTAATTAATTATTTAAGTCTAGAATTAAACTAAGAACCAATGTGAAAACTAATATGCAAATATACTGAGGATTGGCGAGACAATTCACCTCAGGTCCAATGGTACGAATGAGGATCTAAACGTAATCTCCTAGAGTCCGTGTTCGAGAATCCGATCGCAAACCGTATCCATGACTTTTATCACAAACCATAAGAGAATTATTAAAAATATCTAAAATATAATAAATGTCCAGCTAATGGTAGAAAGTGGGAGCACAGACCTCATACGAAAATTTGGACCATGACAACTAAGGAAATCAACATTAATTGCTCTTGGAATGGCTAAAAAAACTAATCCGAATCAATTTTAAACAAGGAATGTTTTTTCTTTGAAGAACCTCAATAGTTTGTAACTTATTATGAAACATTAACCATACTAAAATTTTAACTTTCAAGAAGAATTTTTTTTTTTTACAAATTTTCTGTTCTTTAAACTCCCAACTCTATCATGAACTTGCATGCTGATGACATAAAAGAATGACCACAGAATGATTACTACATCTTGCCAACAACATATAAAATGACGGTTACCAGCTGTTCCTCCTCACTCTGGGGAAGAAACAGATGCTAATTATATAAACAAACAACAACAAAATATATTGAATGATGTATAAGATGAGTATCAATGATAATTGAAGCCTAGTTGTTTTTCAATTGCTTATTACCTTCCCATGGTATTGAATAGCAGTTGCAATATTGTTCGATGACTATGTAAATATGGCAGTCATTAACATATGACAATAGAAGAAGTTTTAGACATATTATTCTACCATTCCGTTAGTAAACAAGACTATAAACAAATAACTTCTGTATTTTGTATATTATTAACATTACCTTGGCTTCGTAGCTCCACAAGCTAGAATGATCGCATCTTTAGCCAAAGGGGCCTAATAGAAATCAGTACACTCAAATAGGCTAAAAACCCTTAATACCATAAGAAAAACTATGGCAGGAAAAAAAAATATACATGTTCCTTCAAGTTATCGCCATTACTGGAGTTCTCCTTGGCATCTGTAGATGACAGGCTCAACTGATCAATTGAGTCTAAGATGAACAAACAAATTAGTAACTATTCAATAAGTACCTCGTCTCCCAAAAAAACGCGGACGTGGCATCCCTTTATGAAATATGTATTAACTTGCAACAATGTACAAGTCATACAGAATTATAGATTCTGTCAAAGAGCATTTTCTATTAGTTACTATGACCATAATTGAAATATTCTATGCATTATATGAGATATTCTTTGCATTCAAAGAAGTCTTTTATTAAGTCTCAGTGACTGGGGCATAAGAGTATGAGATATTCTTTGCATTCAAAGAAGTCTTTTATTAAGTCTCAGTAACTGGGGCATAAGAGTAAGAGTTTGAATAGATTGTCAAGGGGCAATTTAACATGTTTCCAACTTAATAACTATGAACAAATATATAGTATACATGAAAAGCTAGGAATGCAGTCAATTAAGCTACATCGCTGTAATTCCATTTGTCTCATGTAAAAGTGACTAAACACTAAAAGTACAGTAATACTTTCTATTACTAAACCAACTTTAACAAATTTTACTAAGATTTTGCACTTTAAGTATCTTGATTCTTGACTTCTCAATTCTAGCGAGCTCAACATAACGAGTGTTATTGACTTACTGGTTCACTAACCAATAATCCGAAACGATAACAATAAAGAAACAACAGAGTATATTAACCTGAATATTTCAATGTTCATAACCCAGTTTATCCTATACTTTAGGTAACATATAAAACACTATATTTAAAATTTGACATAGCTAAAAAGGAATCGAAACAAGGCTAAGTGTCGTCTCACCTGCTATATTTCATCATCTGAATATTGTCCAATCAGATCAATGTTGCTTCTGACTGTCCCTTCATGTTAGAAGTGTTAGGCAACCAACTATTTATTAATAAATACAAAGACCAAATCCTATCCCGCATGGTCAAATGAGGTGCATCTTCTGCACTAGTTATTATACATGAATCAAGAACCGGAACATAGAAATAGTCTGCTTCTTCACCATTCAAAGTTCGATAACGACTAGCTAAAATGCTCTCATAGAGTGCCATTTGTAAGGTGGGAAAGAAGCTGTTAGTAATCTATTTTCTAACATGTAATGGTGAAAGTTGAAAGTTTTATTTAGCAGCACCTGTGAGCCATACAACTAACCTGTCCACAATATCTTGTTCCTGTCACTGTAGATTCTGTTTGCACATTCAAATTTATATGCCCCCCTGCCATACAGTTTGGTGTATATTTCAAGATCTGGACGGGTACTTTTCCAGCATATCTTAGTCACTTGGTCAAGAAACATACCTTAAGAAGGTATCTATTGAACTCTGATGGCAAATCATAAACATAAATAAGTGGTCTTTTCTTTTTTAACAACAGCTTTTATGTATGTACCATCCGTTAAAGATGCCTTATCAGAAATTAGGAACCTCTACTCGTGCTTAACTATCAAAACTAAACACAAAGTTAGCATAGTCCTAGAAGATCAGAAATTAAACATGAATACAAGGATATTTTGAAAAAAATAAGGAAATAGAAAAGAAACCCTAACCTATAATGATAGAAATTAGGACAGAAATTAGGGTTTTTACTAAAATCAATGAAGTCAGATTTTTCAAATAGAAATCATGGCATAAATTACGAAATAATAAGGGCAAAAATTGGGGAAAAAACATTGTCACCGGCGGTGGAGGCTATGTCGATAACGATGGACGATCTACCCGAAGCTCTGGTTGTCGAGGAGGAGGAGAAGGAGGATAAGGGTAGAGGGACGCAGCAGAAAAAATGATAAATGGAGAGAGAGAGAGAGAGAGAGAGAGAGAGAGAGAGTGTGTTTTGTTTGGGAAGTGAAAAAAAAAAAAGAGCGAGGGGAAGAGAGGGCGAGGGAAAGTGAAAAAGAGAGCGAGCAACGAAAAAAAAAGTGAGCGGGCTGTTTTAAGGTTTTTGGGACCTTTCGTAACGCTCGTCTTTAGAAGCGAAAGAATTGTATAAAATATATATAACGCTTAAATGTAATAAGCGTTATAATAAGCCAAAACTATACCAAACCATCATATTAAGGTGGGGTTCTGAAATTTTATAATGTTTATATATAAAACGTTATAATAAGATTTTTGCAAGCATTATAAAAATGTATTTTTGTTGTAGTAAGATAAATTTGGAAGATGAGATGCAAGCCTTATTGTTGCTCAGTTTGCTGCCAGAAAGTTGGGAGACATTGGTTGTGTCTCTAAGCAATTCTGCTCAAGACGGTGTCATGACAATGGACCTCGTTACAAACAGCTTGTTGAATGAGGAGACGAGAAGAAAAACCTCGGGTTCGTCAAAATTAGAGGTGCATGTTGCAGAAAATCGGGAGAAAAATAAAAGTAAGAATTCTCAATATCATGATAAATCCAGGAGTAAATCCAAGACAAAAAATGATGTAAAGTGATTATATTGTGATAACGTGGGCCACTACCGAAGTGAATGCAAAAATACAAGAAGGATCAGCAGAATAGAAAAGGTGATAGGAAGCAAGAAAATGATATTGCAGCTCTTGCAATAATAGGGATATCATTTTTGTCTCCAGTTGTGAAGATAATTGTTTGGCCGTCTTGAAAATGTTTGAGCGAATCGATTTTGTGGTAGCAATGAATCTGTTAGCAAGCGACATGATTGTGCAAAAGCCTTAGAACGAGTATTGTTTAGTTAGTTGTGATTTCGAATGTCTCGTGTGAAGTTCGTTCGGACAAGTTGTGGATGAGTTGGGCGAATCGAAAAACGGTATCGATAAAGGATTCAGAACGGTGAAATAAATATCTTGGTCGAGGAAACATAGTGGATCGTACGAGCGATTTCGAATTGAATCAAACGGATTAAAAGTTGAGTTTGAGATAAAATAATCAAGGATCAGATCGAAGTTAGCGTGATGGGAGATAGCGCGCATGGAAAATTTTTGATTGAGTAGGATATTGCTCGATAGAATTAGCCCGAGTATGGATGATTGTAGTTTCGAATTTGGAAAGACTTGATATGATATCGATAGTTGAAAAATAGCTCGGATTGATACAAGTTAGAGAATTTTGTGGTTCAATGAATTGAGGTAAGCAATAACGGAAACCTTGGATTTGGACGAACGATCTTGAATCTAGTTCGAAAGATAACACTCGACATCAGGCCCAGATGAGAACGATTATCCCGCGGGAGCGTTGTCTTGGTGATTTTACGTCCAGCGGGGATGATCGAACTCGCGGGAGATCAGGGCCTAACATGTTCGATGATTATACAGTCGAACTCGATGAAATGGAACGTAATGAAGGTGAATAGACTTTGGCTAAAGGATTTGAACTTGGTTGTTTAAGGAATGCTAGAGGTAGACTAAGGATTAATCGATTAGATGAACATGACTTGGCGGATTAATATAAACCTAGATGAAACGAAGTGTAATGATAAGGTGTCTTGGTCGTTTTGATGAGAAACATAACGTTTGACGTTCTTGTCTTGTGCGAGGCAACTCCAAGCTCGCACATGCGTCACGTCCGGGTGAGGATGATTATCCCGCAGGAGCACTGGCATGGTGATATTACGTCCAGCAGGGATGATCGAACTTACGGAAGATCGGAGCGTGACAAATGGAGGATCGTCTTGAATTGTGGTTCGACACGATAAGACGAGTTTCAGGATTCAAGTGAATCAAAAGTGTTTCGAGGATGTGTTAGTCTAGAATGTGAAGTAAGACACGCTTGATGGATTTATGAACAGATACGTGAATGATGTTGGACGACTTAGAGCTTAT
Source organism: Iris macrosiphon (assembly GCA_036927795.1). Classification (NCBI taxonomy): domain Eukaryota; kingdom Viridiplantae; phylum Streptophyta; class Magnoliopsida; order Asparagales; family Iridaceae; genus Iris; species Iris macrosiphon. The sequence goes on along the minus strand of JAYESA010000016.1, from coordinate 113,722,698 downwards.
GATTGAGATCAGTGATTTAGAAATTGAATCATGACTTGGTGGTCTAGACTAAGGAAAGAATGGATAGGTGGATTGAATCAATTATATTTGAGGAGATAAGACTATGTGAATCGTTAGGTTTGACATGCGACATAATATATCGAGGATTTGGCTGAACGAACGTGTCTTTGGAACGGCTTTGCTGAACGGACTCGAATCCTGAGCAACAAACGTATTGATGTAGATAGGATTATTACTGCTCGATGTTTAGAAATCTGAGTGAATCGAGCTTGGGTAGAATACCCTGTACGAATGAACAATGGGTTGACATTAGAAATTGGGGTGAGCATCGTACAACGAATTTGCACGATGAGAATCGTGTGCTTGAACTTGTAACTATGACCTTGTGAGCCGACCTAGCGGTTAGACAGACAACCCTATGACGAGTGAAAGAACTTGTGTGACCGACTTTATAGTATCGCTTGAGTGAACGAAAGAGTTGGGGCAACAAGACTTAGAGACTTGGAACGGTGAATGTGCGCTAGAAAGTTGGTATTTGGCACGAACGAAATAGGCGATAGGACTTCGACGCTAGTCGGTAGATTGGATAGATCGTGCTTGATGGTAGTGCAATGTTTGGTTTATAGTGGGATTGAAAATAACTTGAATTTTGATTGACTCCGCTCGATGTATTATTGTGATTCGTAAGACGAGAACACTTGAGATTTTTAAGAGTAGCCCGTTCGACTTCGCTATCGCTAAGTTTGGTTGAAATGCATATGTTTGAGGGACGTCTTGAATGTGTGCACAATCCAGACTCAGTGATATGTTGAACTCGAGTGCAAAGACTTCGCTATCGCTAAGTTGGTTGAAATGCATATGTTTGGGGAACGCATTGAATATGTGCACGATCCAGACTCGGTGATATACTGAACTTGAATGCAGTTGCAAGTGAATATGTTAGATTCGCGCGGACGAGTATAACGATTTGGATAAGATAGCCTCAGCCTAAGATTATCGTACACAAGTAGATTACAACGTACCCTGCGTTAAGCGATATATGTTTTGCGCTAAGACACAGTAGAGACTGAGTCAGATAACACGACGATCAAGCGGATATAGACAGCTTGGATTGAGTGATAGAGTCATTCAATAAACCAGACACATCACGCATGCGACACGGAATGGGAAACGAGTAGGAAGTTTTGTTTGAATAGGTCTAACGACACAAAGTAATATGCTTGAGTTAGATTCGATAGTATGCGATAGAACGGTTTCCGCTCAAAAGTCTCGAGGACGAGACTTGTTCTGAGTGGTGTATAATGTAGCGACCCGCTCCGCGTCAATGCGGGGAGCCGATTCAAACGGCGTGAGTGTAACGACCCGTCTCGCCTTGCTCAGTGAGATGACTCGCTTGATGCAAATGAATTCAGACTTAGCCCTTCAGGAGTTCAGACTTAGACTTTCAAAGGCACACTCGGAGTATCGCCCGGCCGAGACGAACCATCGCTAAGGTGGGTAACTACGATGAACCTGTCTTTGCTTAGCCTGCACACATAAAACATGGACGATACATGCTAGTCGCTAGAAAAATCACCTCTTAAATGCTAATGCAGAATACAACGCACCTAGCTAAGAGAATAATCCAATCTTGTATTGCTTGTCTAGAACATGGAAAAGAAGTAACTTGATAGATTTTCTTATGCACCGCTCTACATGCCTCCGCATGGTTTCAATCATCGCACTAACCCTTTAGACTCGCACTAGTGTTTTATATTTCTACTATTTCAATGCTTGTCTACTTTACGTGCTAACTAGTACTCGCTCGTCTCGTTTCAATGCTTGTCACGTAGATTCATGCCACAATCAAGTAACATGACTCATGTCTTGCATTATCTAGTTTAGCCGGAATATCATCGAATAGTCATTCCGTGCAAATCTGAACCTGAAAGTATTCGGGACCGTTAGGTCGCCAATGCAGTTCCTAAACTAAGGAACTGCAATTTGATAAGAAAAAAGTAAAAGAAACATGGTCCGGGATGGCTTGTAGCGGGTTCGTTCTTGCGTCTACAACCATCGCCGCTTACACAGATCAAGAGATAAGATATGAGAACAAGAACAAGAATCAAGATTTAACATGTCGTGTTGTGAATCTGGAATACCCAAGACATGCATGGTCACGGACAACTCATACACGAGGTATATGGATTCCTCGGACGATCGCCGGGGCACTGGGATCGTACCAGCCTGGGAGGAATTATGGGATTATGGGCGACTTGCCATGGGGGTCTAGCCATGCAAGCGACGTAATATCGGGTAAGTAGTAGCCTATCAGGGTGTACTGGCCATCACTTATGGTAAGTAGCAAAATTACGAATGACATTATGTATCATTTATAGCTATGCCAATGACTGTTTCATGTCATAGTAGTCTCAAGTACTGTGCACGGTGAGCCTAGCGCCCAATAACCGTATGAAGACTACAACTGACATGTTCATATAGATTAAGTCATCTCGCTTAGCAGCAATCCGCGTGCGAGTTATTGCATCAAATCAAGTAATTTGAACACCTGAACAATCTAGTGCAACACATCTATGTAACCTAAGTAACTCGTTCACCCAAGTCAGAAACACGCTTGAAATACTTGTATTTGCTTATGCGATGGATTGATTTCAGTATATATATTCGTGCTTGGTTTACCTTGGACAAGGAATGACAAATGGTAAGTTGGTAAGTTTTGCCGTGTTACTCTTATATCGTACGACGCATTGCAACACAAATTAGGCTTGGAACATTGCCATGAAACTGATCCTAAGACAAGACTAGAAAGACAACATAATTGATGGTGCACGAAACTAATATAACGTATTTGGATTTGTTGAGCGGACGAGAAGCCTCTCCACCAGTGCATTCAATGTACTGATAACCCACCAAGTTGCTTGCAGGATGCAGGAGAACCTTGTTCGATGCAGAATGTCCCCTCATGCGCGCTAAGGTGTGGAGTTCGCTCTGGAGCCTTGGAGCGTTGCTTCCGGAGCTGAAGCACATATACAGGATATAATGTTGGAATATCGCCTATGTTATCATTCCACAGTTGTAAGCCGCTTGGCACGCTTTTATTGTTTCAAGAGAGAGCTTGAACGATTTGCAATCTCGGCCTAACGTCGCTTGTAACATCATTTCAATATCAATAAAGAGTTTGTTTTTGCTTAATACTTGTGTTCATTTTATGCTTCCGCTATGATAAGATTGTAAACTAGTTATCAAACGCCTGCTCGGACCTGGCCTTACGCGGACGCAACTCAGGCTCGCGCGGCATCACGCACAAGCGAGGATGTTCCGGCCCTGTCGGGCCGGAGGCTTGACATAATGGTATCAGATTACGACTTTACGTCATTGGACTTCGTATCGATTCTCACAGTTTTGGAAGCTCGTTCGTGGGTTATATACATACGCTCTCTCTCTTTGTCCCATTGGGATATTCCATACAATGAATCTAAATATTTTTTAAAGTGCATGCGAATGATATAGTCGGTTGAACGAGAAAATCATGCGAAGGCCTTTGTGCCGAGCTGTGTCAGACTTTATGGGAATAAACTCGTGCTAGAATTTGCAAGTTACGTGCGAACCAGGAAAGCCTTACGAAAATGCTAAGCGGATTAGCATACAAAACTAGAATATCGTTCGGACGGGATAGCTATGCACACAGTCTTTTGGCTAAGCCGTGTTGGGTATCGCGCACATAGACCCTTTGGTGCGAGCGAGTTACGAGCGAGATAGGATTAGATGGAATATCGTTCGGATAAAGATAAGTCGAAATTAGAATGGAAATCAATAGAGATGTTATCGGTACATCGCTAAGGCGAAAATAAGGAATCGTGCTTGAATTTTGAGAAATAGTTCGGACAGTTATCGTGTCAGTAAGTATAAGTCAAAATATGGCATTGGATGACTATCGATAGAGGTACATACGAAACTAAGATTATCGAGACGACGCAAGGGGATCGTGCTTAAGTTTTAAGAAACGAACTGGATGGATATGCAAGCGATGCGAACAAGATTGATGATTTAATTGGATGACTCGATTCCTAAGTGGTATGTGTGATAGCTCAGCGGCGGACGACGGGGGCAGTCCCCAGTATTACAGAGGGAGTTGCACCTCACGGAAGCGAAGAGTACGAATGATTTTCCGTTTGACCTTACCAAAAAGAAAGATGCTCATGGATTGTAAATAGGTATAGCTTTCAGAGCTAGATATTGGTATAATGCATAAAAAAATGAACATTTTTAGTAAAGAATCTTCTTCATAGGAACTAAAACTTGTATTCATGAGAAGGAGCAGATAGGACCAGACAAACTTGTCTTGAGTGGTAGCACCGCATAAAGGCAAGCCTAATGCTGAAAAGTGGTGAGTGGTAGTACAGCTCTACAAAGAAGCTGGGACCTCATACTACAGTAGCATGACACTACCAAGAGGTAGTGGACATCGGCTTTGGACCATGTCATAGCGGCGTAACACCGCAAGGAAGTGAAAGACTTCATACTGGTATTGATAAACTCTTTGAAAAAACTCACCTAAGTATATGAACAAAGATGTAGGCCGTCTCTTGAGAGTAAACTTGTAAACACCCAAAATACATACACCGATATTAGGGTCTTTAATGTGCGACCCGAGGCACAGTTGATGTCATTGTGTAAGTGAAAAAATAACAACTATGGTACTGAATCCAAGGCATAGTCCATTTTGTATCGTACTGTTGTTTGACCCATTCGAAAATATTCAAGTCGTAAACGACATCTATCATAATGCATGATGTACAATTACGATGGAGAATGCTCGGCCCATATATTAAAATATATAGGGGATTGTTGGAATTTTAGCCTTAGACTCATAGAAAGACAGTCCCATATTGCCTAGAACCCTAAGTGTGTATTTCAATAAAAGATTATGATTTGTATTGACATGTGCACATGGGATGTAGTAGCCCACGTGGTTAAGATGGTGGAGTATTTTTCTAGATGTGCAAGGTTCGAATCCTCATGGAAACATTTATATTTTTTGTTACTCATTTCTTTAGGGTTTTCCTTAGGGGCTAAGTCCCGAAGTGGCTTAGCAGCTCAGATTAGGAATCAGACTCGGACGAAGGGCGCAAAGTGACACTTTGATGGCGCGCTTTGCATTTCATACATATGCATCAGGCGCGATTTGGCGCTTTTGCGCTTGGTTGCGTTCAGGCTCTTGCGCAGGCTCCTGCGCCAGGCGATCTGCGCTAGCGACTGCGCGAGGCGTTCTACGCGGGCAACTGCACGGGCGTGCTGTGTGGAAGTTCTGCGCGGGCGACTGCACAGGTTGCTCTGCATATCTACTGAGCAACTGTTCAGTTACTAACTGCCCATTTATTATGGGGGTTAAAGCAGTAACTGTCCACTTAATGGACAGTTAACTCTGATTTAACTACCCTTTATGGGATAGTGGGCTGCTGATATAGCTATCTCTCCCTATATATATTGGTATGTTCTTTTTCAAGTTGACAGAACCTAGAATGTAGATACTGTGAGAGATTGCAGCTGGAGCAGAATTGGAGCAACGAAGTACTGTTCGAGCAAAGAGTCCAAGTGCAACTCGAGGAGTTCGTGCAAGAGTAACAAAAGAGCGTTTCAGAAGTTCATGACTCTGAACTTGCTGGTTCTTGGGAACAGATCGACGGAATATAAGCCAAATCTTGCTTTGAACAACAATGGTTTTGATCACCCCAACGAGTGTGTTTCTCTTCTACGTTTCTATAATGTCTTCTTTCAATTATAGCAACATGGTTGCATTTTTAATTGTCTCGTTCAAGTCAGTTTGTAATCTTCATTTTCTGGTTTTGCAATAGTAGTTGTAAGAGTTGTATTTTTCGGTTTTTCACGTACTTCGTACGTTCATTGTAATCTACGGGAATAACAGAGTTGAATACATACATTAAGCTACTATAAGGAAAACTCTAATTTCTAAAGGATGAAATGGACATTTCACTCCACCACTTCACCATAAGTTTCCAGTTGATTTCAAGTACTGTTTTCTTCGGTAAATGCAAAATTTACATTTGTTCTATCAACAGTCAAAATTCCATGAAGTTGTTCATTTCGCTTCATTCCAACAATACCCGCAAACCCTCTTAAATTTGGGGGCTTGTCTGCAAATTAAGTTGTTAGAACTAGAAAGCTTCAAAGTTTGCATTTTTCTAACAAAATTAACAGGAAAAAGAAGGATTGAGATGCAAAAATTGCATTTTTTTTTTCCTTCGTTTAAAGTCGCATCAAGTTGTTTCTTTTGCTTCAAAGCTCCTAATTTGGGGCTTTATCTGCAAATTAAGTTTTAGAATTGGAAGTCTTCAAAGTCTTAATCTTTCCAATATAACTAAAAGAAAAAGAGGATTGGCATGGAAAGTGGGCATTACTGTACCTTGAAGAAAAGATGGAAATTTGGGGATTTCTGAGACGGGAGAAACGAAGTCCTCAACTTCCTCTTCAAATCGGCGGTCGAAAAGTTTGGGGGAATCGGTAGTTTGATCGATTTTCCCTCCAAATTTCGAATTTCGAATTTCGAGCTCTTTCTCCATCACCTTTCGAAGCTTTGCAATGAAACCCTAGCGAGAAATTTTGGCGGGGAAGAGATGACGTGGCTGGAATATAGTGTGGGCTTGGGCTTAAATCTTAAAATTTCGGCCTAGAAAAAACTAAAAGCCCATCTGGCATTATAACACAGATAGATTTTGAAAATAGTCTCACACCTGCTATGAATAATTGTCTCAGTTTATATATTAAAATTCTTTCGATAATTATTCTTGTTTTATAAAAATCGGTCCAGTTCTTTTGATAAGATTGAAGAATCATTATAATAAAAAAAGGTTTTTTTAATTCTATTGAATATATTTTGGTTTTTATGTTTTACTATAATACAATCGTTAAAATTTCCTTTTATATATCTAGGACTTGTTTGGTTCTGTTTCAACTAGGTGGTTTGTTGTTTCGTTCGACAAACTTGACCAAAGCGAACAAATAAAATTTGTTGGCAAATTCTAAATACACTCTATATTTTACTTAGAATAGTCTTTACTTTGGAACAGTCCAAATATTTAAAAATTTTACTCAAAACAGCTCAATCATAATCCCAACTCCATCTGCCGGAGGAGGACGACGAAGGCGGAGGCTGGAGGAGGAGGCGGAGGCGGGAGGAGGAGGATGGGGAGGAGTCTGGAGGAGGCAGCAGGGGGGGAGGAGGAGGAGCCGCTGCTTCCTGTTGGTTTTGGTTTTGCTTTTCTTGCAAAAGCTCAAGTCCCTCTTCCTTTCTTTAGTCCCACATCGGATGCACCAAAGCCTTCATGTGTACATATATTAGTTTCTCTCCTTTGCTCTATTAAGTTGTTGTGTGGGGAACCCCTTGGGCCACACGCGCGTGCCGTCGCCGCCGCCCGGCTCGGCTCGGCGCGCGTAACGGGTGCGGGTATGCGCCCACATCTGCGGGCGCCGAATGTCGATCCGATTTTCTCTTCGGGTTCGGGCTGGGACCCTAAAAATCTTTTTGCTCCTCTTCATTTTTATTTAATTTTCTAAACGTTAGAAAATTAATTTCTGAACGTTACAAAATATTTCTGAACCGGTTTTGTGTCCAGGTTCGTTATTTATTCTCTTGTGTAACGTCTGAATTAATAGAGAATTAATTCTGAACGTTACACAATAGTTTTATATATATCGGACAGTTTTCTTTGTAAATAATCAGAAAAAATTCTTACGAAACCTCTGTCAACATTCTGTTCATTTCTTCGTCTTCATCTCCAAGCTCTGGGCAGAGCTAAGTCCTGGTAGTTCTCTCCAAGTCGTATGCGGCAACGAGATACCGGTAGTGCGGGGGTTTTACCACTAGGAGCTTCGGAAACGTCTGCACACAGATCCCGAATAAACTCTTAGGGCAGTGCTTCGTGCACGACTTCTCCAGAGGCCGGTAACATCTAATTTTATTTTTGTATTCTGAAATTTTACAATAATAAAAGACAGCAAAAAATTCTAACAATCTAAGAGTTTATTTTTGTTAGAATAGTTTTTGTTATAATTTTCTATACTGTTAGAATTGTTTCAATACTTTTGTTACAATTATTTCTCACTATTTGCTAATTACTGTTCAACAAACACTGCCCTTTCGGATCAGAACCTTAATCTGCCGCCTTAGACCATATTGGCTAGTTACTATTGATTCTGTTTGCTAGTTATTAGAAGCACTATTTGCTACTTACTGTTGATTCAATTTCCTAGTTACTGTTGAAAAAAAAAAAAAAAAAAAAAAAAAAAAAAAAAAAAGAATTAGTTACTGTTGCTAGTCCTATAATAATTTCGTTTCTATAGCAATTTGTTCTATAGCAATTAGAAAAGAATCTAGATCTCAAAAGTTAATACTTTTTCGTTTCTACAAAATTAACTGTTGATTTCAAAAGTTAATAATGTTTCGTTTCTACAAGATTAGCCGTTAATTTCGTTTCTATAGCAATTTGTTCACAACTTGTTCTATAGCAAATTAAAGTTCACAATAGTTTCTGTAGCAAATAGTTACTGTATTTGTTCACAATAGTTACTGTAGCAATTCAAGTTAACAGTAGAAATTTTCTATAAATTTGTTCTATAGCAATTTAAGTTAATACTGTTTCTGTTTTCACTGAAGAAAAATAAAACTGGTTGTTAAATTGCTACTTGCTACTTGTTGTGGATTATCAATACTTGTTAACAAGTTTTGTAGTTAACAATTTATGCTGTAACCAAACAATTATTTTATTACTGTAGCAAATTTGTTACTTATAAAACTTGCAATCTAAGTAGCACTACTCATTTGGTACTTACCATTGCTCAATTGTTCTGTTGATTAGCATTACTTATTAGTTGCTGGATGCTGGAGCAAATTCTTTTGCTTAATTACTGTTAATACAATTTGCTTAATTTTAATCACTTAGTTTTTGAAACCAATCTAGGACCAAAAAAAAAAAATAGTTTAGTAAAGTAAATTGCAAATAAAATCTTGAATCTAAAGTTTCAAAGTAGAGACAAACTCGGGCACAAGCCGAAAGGGTCCTTCTGTCAACCGGGTGTAAACAACCCTAAGCGACACGGTACTTAAGAGTCTTCGGACCACCGCTAGCTGGGAACCGGCCCCTACAGCTAACCTGAGTTGATCAACACTTGAAAAACTAAAGATTTTAAGATTAATTAGCAAAGACCACCTAAACTATTATCCTAGATATTGTTATTAAATAATTTATATATTTTCAGACTGATTAGCAAAGACCACCTACAAGCTACCTCCCTCTTGGTCTGATATTTCTAAGGAACTTATCCATACACAAGGAGTTCTTACCTACAATCAAGTCCTAAAGAAATTAGAATCGAAGAACAAATTAGATTGAGGTCTAAGCCTAAGACTGAATCTAAAGCTAAGGTAAACCTTGTAAAAGGCCAAGGAAAACCCAAGTCTATTTTTTTCCTTATAAACCCAAGAAGAATTTCTTCAAGAAGAAGAAAAACTTTCAGTCTAACCACCACAACCTTCATCACCAGAAGCGAACATGCTTCACAAAGGTTCTTCGAGTTCCTTTAGGTCTGTAAGCTTTCAACCCCTTATTAACCTCTCTTACCATTCTGATGATTGGTGGTTGGATTCTGGAGCTAATGTTCACGTTTCATTTGATCGCTCCTGGTTTTCAAACTATCAGGAATCAAGTGGAGGAGGTGTGATCCTAGGAGATGGCTCAACGGCACAAATTATTGGAAGAGGAAAAGTTAACCTGAAGATGACATGAGGAAAAATCCTAACTCTTCATGATGTTCTTCATGTGCCGTCAGTCAGGAGAAACCTAGTTAGTGGATCCCTTCTTGTAGCCTCAGGATACAAAATTGTAATGGAGGCTAATAAAGTAGTTTTTTCTAAGCATGACTCTTTTATAGGAAAAGGCTTTGTAAAAGACGGTCTTTTCATTTTAAGTACAATGAATAAAATGTCTGATTGTTCTCTCATTGTCTCCAATATAGAATTTTCAAATGTTTGGCATGACAGACTAGGTCATGTGAACCTAGGTTCCATTAAAAGGATGATGACTTTAGACCTTATTCCCAAGACTCCAATAGATGACAAACACAAATGTGAGATTTATGTTCAAGCCAAACACACTAGATTACCTTTCAAATCTGTAGAAAGAAATTTTGATCTTCTAGAACTTATCCATAGTGATGTATGTGACTCAAATAGGATTTTGACCAGAGACGGTAGAAAATACTTTGTTACGTTTATAGATGATTATTCAAAGTATTGTTACATTTACCTTCTAAAAACCAAAGATAAAGTTCTAGATAGATTTAAGGTTTTCAAATCTGAAGCTGAGAATCAATTAGAAAGGAATATTAAGATCCTTAGATCTGATCGTGGTGGAGAATATACCTCAAACGAAATGATTAATTTCTGTGAAGAACATGGAATAATTCATGAGGTAACTGCTCCATATTCACCTCAGTCTAACGGAGTTGCTGAATGCAAGAACCGCACTCTGTTAGATATGGTGAATGTCATGCTTCTCAGCTCTGGTGCTCCTGATAACTTGTGGGGAGAAGCCCTTTTAACTGTCTGTTACATTCTTAATAGGATTCCTAGTAAGACAAAAGATAAGACTCCCTATGAGCTGTGGAAAGGTAGAGCACCTAGGATTAATTATCTTAGAGTTTGGGGATGCCTTGCTAAAGTCAGAATTTCCGAACCTAAAAAGAGAAAGATTGGTCCCAAGACTGTAGACGCTATTTTCATAGGATATGCCTTAGACAGCTATGCCAATAGATTTCTAGTGACTCACTCAGAAGTAAATGAAATCTCTAACAATACCATTATAGAAGCAAGAGATGCAGTTTACTTTGAAAATATATTTTCTTTTAAGGATAGAAGTTCAATCTCTTCCTCCATACCCTCTACTAGTTCTCAAGTCCAAATACCTAGCTCTCAATCTGAACAAGACTTAGAACCAAGACGGAGTAAAAGGAATAGGATTGAGAAAAATTTAGGAGAAGAATTCTTCACATTTTTGATAGAGGGTGATCCCTCAACTTATGAAGAAGCAATGTCGTCTCCTGATGCTCCCTTCTGGAAAGAAGCCATTAACAGTGAATACAACTCCATCATGGAGAATAACACTTGGTTTCTAACAGATCTATCTTTAGGGAATAAACCAATAGGTTGTAAGTGGATTTTCAAGAAGAAACTCAGAGCCGATGGTACTATAGAGAAATACAAAGCTAGATTAGTTGCTAAGGGTTTTACCCAGAAGAAAGGGTTAGATTATTTTGATACCTACTCTCCTGTAGCCAGGATCACATCCATTATAACTCTCTTGGCCTTAGCATCCATTCATGATATGCTAATCCATCAAATGGATGTAAAGACAGCATTTTTGAATGGAGATTTAGAGGAAGAACTTTATATGGACCAACCTGAAGGTTTCATTGCTAAAGGTCAAGAAAAGAAAGTCTGCAGACTAGTAAAATCCATCTATGGCCTGAAACAAGCTCCCAAACAATGGCACAATAAATTTGACAAAGTAATTTGTGAATATGGTTTCTTGTCAAATGAGTATGACAAATGTATATACTCTAAAGGTACATGTAAAAATTGTATCATTTTATGCTTGTATGTAGATGACATCCTAGGATCATCACTGGAATTGATAAATATTACAAAGAACTATTTATCTAGCCAGTTTGATATGAAAGACCTAGGAGAAGCCAACCTAATTTTAGGAATGCAAGTGACCAAAGGCAAAGAGGATTATACTCTATCTTTAGCACATTCAATTGAAAAAATGCTAAAAAGATTTGAGTTATTTGATAATAAACCTGTCCTTACTCCTTATGACAGCAGTATTGTACTGAAAAAGAATGAAGGACCACCTTTGGAACAACATAAATATTCCCAGATGATAGGCTCCTTTATGTATATAACAAACAGGACAAGACCTGATATTGCATTTGTTATTGGGAGACTAAGCAGATATACCAGTAACCCAAATCAGTCACATTGGACTGCCTTGGATAGGGTATTTAGATATCTCAAGGGCACCCTAGATTACAAACTTCATTTTACTAGGCACCCTGATATCATAGAAGGTTATTCAGATGCAAACTGGGTAACCGACTCACATGATATAAAATCTACTACTGGATATGTATTTACTCTAGGAGGAGCTGCAATCTCCTGGAGCTCTTGTAAGCAAACTATCATAGCTAGGAGTACAATGGACTCTGAAATGATAGCTTTAGATACAACTTGCACAGAAGCTGAATGGCTTAAAAATCTTATTATGCATATACCTGTTTCTCTTAGTCCTGTTCCTGCAATTTCTATAAATTGTGATAATAAATCTGTTATTGAACTACTAAAGCATGATTCTGTGAATGCTAAGATGAACAGGCACCTGCAGCTGCGCTTCAAGTCAATAAAAGCCTTCTAGGCAAATATGTGGTTCTTGACTATATAAAGTCAGAAAAGAACCTTGCAGATCACTTAACGAAGGGTCTGTCTAGGACTTTGATCCTAGAATCATCGAGGGGGATGGGGTTAAGCCCATAAGTTAGTCACCAGCAGTGGCAACCCAACCGAGTCTGACTGGAGATCCCAAGAAGCGGGTTCAATGGGTAGAAACAAGCTGAACTTAGGTGACTTTATGGAACACTGACTCGAGATTAAAATCTCATTAAAATAAAGCCCAAGCGGCTGTACATGTGTACAATGACTCCCCATCCCTATGGTGACAGTGTTCCTGTGTGATATGGTTAGGATGAGCTTAAACTCTTAATAGGTCCAAGATGTAATGCTAGGTTGATTCATATCACCAACCATTAAGGACTTACCTATATGAGAGGTCGTGAAGGCCGCGACTATGGGACAGGGCGATCCCAGACAACTCTCATGAATGTGGAAAGTGCGCATGGCCATTTAAAAGCGCCACCCGATAGACCAAGGACCTCTAGCGTACTATGTGTGCTATTTTCTAAATCTGGTTCAAGAAGTCTGATTCAAGGCATAGTCCATCAAGCACTTCTTCAGATTAAGGCAATAGTCACTACGTGAGATTCAAGGCTGTAGTCCATCTCATCTATGCATAGTATTTTACTGCCCAGATGCTCTCTATTTTGCTAATCAATCTCTATTTACTTCACTCTTATCTCTGTTTCGGAACTTGACCTTTTGGGGGGGGGGATTGTTGGTTTTGGTTTTGCTTTGGTTTTGCTTTTCTTGCAAAAGCTCAAGTCCCTCTTCCTTTCTTTAGTCCCACATCGGATGCACCAAAGCCTTCATGTGTACATATATTAATTTCTCTCCTTTGCTCTATTAAGTTGTTGTGTGGGGAACCCCTTGGGCCACACGCGCGCACCGCCGCCGCCGCCCGGCCCGGCTCGGCTCGGTTCGGTTCGGTTCGGTTCGGTTCGGTTCGGTTCGGTTCGGCGTGCGTAACGGGTGCGGGTACGCGCCCACATCTGCGGGCGCCGAATGCCGATCCGATTTCCTCTTCGGGTTCGGGCTGGGACCCTAAAAATCTTTTTGCTCCTCTTCATTTTTATTTAATTTTCTAAACGTTAGAAAATTAATTTCTGAACGTTACAAAATATTTCTGAACCGGTTTTGTGTCCAGGTTCGTTATTTATTCTCTTGTGTAACGTCTGAATTAATAGAGAATTAATTCTGACCGTTACACAATAGTTTTATATATATCGGACAGTTTTCTTTGTAAATAATCAGAAAAAATTCTTACGAAACCTCTGTCAACATTCTGTTCATTTCTTCGTCTTCATCTCCAAGCTCTGGGCAGAGCTAAGTCCTGGTCGTTCTCTCCAAGTCGTGTGCGGCAACGAGATACCGGTAGTGTGGGGATTTTACCACTAGGAGCTTCGGGAACGTCTGCACACAGATCCCGAATAAACTCTTAGGGCAGTGCTTCGTGCACGACTTCTCCAGAGACCGGTAACATCTAATTTTATTTTTGTATTCTGAAAATTTACAATAATAAAAGACAGCAAAAAATTCTAACACTTCCGTCGGGCGTCGGGCCGCCCTCGCCACCGTCCAACCCCGCACCACGCTGCCGCAGCATGCCTCCGCCCTCGACGTCGTCTAGTCCCACACCTCGTTGTTGCTGCTACTTTTTCTTCTTCTTTTACAGGACTGTCACAATATTGACAGTCCTACCAAATTTGGAAGGACCGTCAACATTGTTGACGGTCCTAAATAATTAGGATTGTCAATCTTTGACAGTCCTAATTATTTAGGACTGTCAACATTTTTTATAGTCCTGAAAAAAAAATTTGAAATAACGTGAAACAACTTTTTCGATGACAAATTTGTAAATAACTCAAAAAAAAATATTGGACTAACATAAATAAATTTTGTAGTGCCTATAAAAATTTGATTTGCATCCGCCATCAACTAAAGTCACTTATCCGACTTACGTTTCTTGAGGAGTACAACGGGATGGTCTCTCACCATTTGCCATTTTGGCAATACAAAATATAGCCGCAAACGACAATAGTCAAACCTTTGTCATTTGAAATAGAACAAATTAATAGGGACCAAATTGTTCCATAATTCAAAACTTTTGTCTAACAAAAAGGGTTAGGTTATTGCTTACCATCTGACAAGTGATCAAGCATTTTTTTTTATATTCATGCAGTTATATGCATGTTTTGTTGTGTTTCCATAGGTTTCATTCATTATTTGTTTAGAACAATCAAATATACTCATAATATTTATAGAGGCTAAATTTCAACTTGATACCCTCAACTATTTAAAATTTTTAAATTGATACCCTAAACTTTTATATTATACAAATCGCTACCCTCAACTATGAATATTTTCAAATCGATACCCTCCGTCATCCGGGAGTTAGTTTTCCCGTTCCATCAAAGAATTTTTTTTTTTTTTTGTTGACAAAAATAACCATGATTAATTATTAAAATTTAAAATTAAAATTAATATTAAAACTAACATTAAAATTAAAATTAAAATTAATATTAATATTAACATTAATAATATTATTAATATTGACATTAATATTAACAACTAAATTTTTTTAGTAATTAAATTTTTGGATTAAAATTTATCATGTCAGCTGTCATGTTAGATGTCCCATACTGCTATTTAACATGTCACGTCAACTGTCACATAAGGAGGTATAATTTGCAGTTAATGTTAATTGGAGGGACAGTTTTGAGTTACAAATACCATTATATATATATATATATATATATATATATATATATATATATATATATATATATATATATATATATGAGTGTTCTATATCGGATAAATTACGAACTATTCATTGTTCAAATATTTCGATACTAACGTAGTGGTAGAAAGAGTACCATATATTTGTCTGGACTTCAAACAATTTAGCTTTAACCATGTTAATAGTCTCACATTATTGGTTGATAAAGAATCAAAGTTTATTTACCAATGAATCACGAAATGCTATAGTTCTTACATATGATTTATTAATTTATTCAGAAGTAATTTATCGAGATCGTGCACTTTCTTTCCTATGTATCCTATAAAAACAATAATATAAATTATAAATAAAGTACATCTGGTTGGTAATGTAATATATATATATATATATATATATATATATATATATACACGCGTGTGTGTCATCCGATACTAGTCCACTCCAGTCCACCCAAACTCAAATTTCTGGTTCCTCCTTTGTAGGTATATCTTGGTTAGCTTTCACGTGGACTTCGATCATGTCCATTTTTAGGGCCATTTATATTTTCGATTGTAGGATCCTACTCAGCCATAGCCAAATTTAGATCTGGTCCTGATAAAATCGAGTTAAGTTTAGTGGAGTTCGGTTTCTCGTGTCAAAGTAAAAGAGATTAGGTGTTTTAAAGTATCCAAAATCTCAGAAAAATAAAGTTACAAATTTTCCTTCAACTCCTTTAGTTAAAACGAACATAATTCTCTAATTAACTGTAAAAAAAAGGTCAATATTGTCCTCATCTTCCTATTTCCTTTAGTAAATTGACTTTTTTTTGCTTCCAAAATTATGTTAAATAATGATTTGTATTTTTGCTAGAAAGTAGGATTTTTTTTTTATTAAGAATAGATTCTTGCAAATTAAGAAATGGGTTTTATAGTTTACTTATTTATGTTCTACAAACGAATTTTTTTTTTTTTTATGCATCCAATTTCGAGAATTTATTCTTTCAAGCTAAAGAGATAAATTTCGTGTTTACAATTATTATAATTATTTTCCAAATCATCCAAGTACGATGTCTCTAATTTTTTTTTCTTTGACTCATTTTCTTTAATAAGGAGGAGGATGGTACTCTTCTAGAGACACTTCCATTCTTTTTTTTTTTTGCTTAAATTGGGACAAAATTAGTTTAAAATGACAAAAAGGAAGAGGATGGTGAAAAGATTGGAGTAAAATGATCAAACAGTCTTTCTTCCTTTTGGAATTAGTTATGATATCAGGAGGAGGGACTCATAATTATATTTTTGGAATGACTTAAGAGATATTTAAGTAATTAACAAGGTTTTGGAAACTTATCTAAAATATAATTATATTCAAGGGACTTGTATGCAAAAAAGAAAACCAACAAAAATATGGCGCCAACCAGGACTTGCGCTGGAGCATCAATTATCGGTACCCGAAAGTTAGTCTACTTTTCAAATTGCGACGTTTTCAATCCAAACCAATTCCGTTGCTGCAAATAAATTGTAACGGGCCCTTTGGGACCAAAAGCATGAGTTGTTATCATTTGCTTTGGTCCGACTGTCTTCTCCTTCGCTTGTGCTTCCGGGACAGTCTTGTCCTCTACACAGCTTCTCCTGTCGGCTGTCCATGATTAATTACGTAATGTTTTTTCTTGTGACATGGCCAGCATTGATCCGAGCCCTCCCTGGAGCCAGGTGGCATGCGGACGTTCTTCGTAGATCTCCGTGTTCTCCTCCACTCGCTACCACCTCCTGTTACTGCTGCAACCGCGCGCATGAATCATGGATGGTTGTGCTCTCCAGTTGTGCATGCACACACTGTTTCCACCTCGTGCAAAGGCCCAAGTTATAAGGACACTCTCATTGGTTGTGTCTTTGGGTCGTGTGGTGTCTAACCTTTTCATGTTCGGTACTGGAAATTTGGAGGCACTGTGTGAGGAGAGGAAAAGGGTACCAAATTCTTACAACCCTCCCACCTCCTCTGCTTTGTGGGCTACCCTCGACCACACCTCTTTCCCAATGAACGACCGTAGCGTTCCGGTCACGTGACGACCATCCGAGCAGTCATCGGATCCCACCTCTCCCCCATTTTTCAATGGACGTACGTCAAGTGGGCACCACGTGACCGTCACATGGCAGTTGTAATAGGGTTGTAGGCATTTGGTTGTAGTCCTAGCATAGCCCTAAGGGGACGTTTGGTACGCGGAATATTATTTAGCCGAAAATTCTAGAATTTTGGAAATCAAATTTTCGGTAATTAAATTTATTAAAAAAAATTATAATCCCATGTGTTTGTGAATATATAAATAATTTCAGAAAGAAATAAAAAATCTAAAATTTAAAATAAAAATAAAAAATGGATAAAAACAGTGAAAAAAAACAATAAATAAATCTTGAAAAAAAATGAAAAAATCATCTTAAATGTTTTACAAAAGATTAAAAAAAAAAATTTGTGAAGAAAAAAAATTTCGCGGGTAAAAAAAAATTATACCCACATATTTGTAAGGGATATGATTTTAATATTTTGTGGGTAAATTATTTATCTGAATATTTCTAATTTTCGGAAATAATTTTTTATAACCTAAACAAATATGGAAATAGGTACCCATCCTAAATTTTTTTCGGAAATAAAATTTTTTTTATCGTGTACCAAACACTCCCTAAGTGCCGACAGCAGAATGAATTGCGAGTGTGGCCCAATATATATTGCAAGTGTGGGCCTAATAAAGAAAGACCATGTAATAAATATTAATGCTTGGAGGGAATAAATTGCACGTGTGGTCCTGTGGGTTAATATATATTTTGTTGGAATTTATTTGAAATTTTTTTCTAGAAATGTGGTCTCACATCAACTATGTGACAAAATTCAAGTATGTATATTTTTTATTTTTAAATCCCAAGTATACTATATAATCTTTTATTATCTTGTATATATGGAGAGTTGTAGTTTATGTGGTTGATTTGGGGATTGGGTTTTACTATAGGGCATCTTCAAATCCTCTAAAAAATAATTGTTTTCTCACTCATTTCTTAGAAATTTTTCTTTGGAGCTAGGTCCACTCGGATTCAGTCATGAACGTAAAGTGGCACTTTGATGGTGGCATTTGCACTTTGCACGTACGCATCGGACGTGAGATGGATATATTCTTTAAGTTTTTGTTCTTAAAGTACACAAAACACTATAGAATATATACAATGAGAGAGAGAGAGAGAGAGAGAGAGAGAGAGAGAGAGAGATTGTAGTAGCAAGCAACAACAGTAGAAGCCGCACAGAGTCTAGGTTCTGTCTAACGTCAAGGGGGTGACTAAGGAACATTCCAATAGTTCATCAGACCCTGTTGGTTCCTGAGAGTGGATCAACGAAAAATGTCGAATATAGCTTTCAGCAACGATAATCGTCATCATCCGGCAAAGATCTTCTTCTATAGTTTTTTCATATTTTTTCTACTAGTTGTATTTAGCAACTTTGTTGTTTTTTTCAGAGCTTTGATCTAGTTGTTGCCATTTTGTAAACTCCCTCGACCAGATTTCAGCATTTAATATTAATTTAGGATTATTTTTAGCAAATTAGAATTATTGTAACTTTTTAAATTTATTTTGCTTACATATCCTATTGATTTGTGCACCTGTCCATCACCTAAATATTTAGAGCATTACACTGACTGTTATCCCCAAACAAAGTTCACATACCTCTCCTAGACATGCTAGTCTATTTTTCTGAACTTTGTGCAACTCCCAGATACTCTGTTTTGTGCCTCGTTTTAGACGCACAAATATCGTTACAAACGTACGTATTAATTATTAATTAATTTCCAGATCTGTACCCATCTCTGTTCCAATAAAGATTAGAGGTCCAACATGCACCTGTTTTGCCCAAACAAAAATATGTTATTATTCTACTTTGAGTATACTACAATTAGTATATTGACACCATACTGAAATTATGGCCCTACCTATTTTTAATTAATTAAGAAACACCATGCGCAGTATTTTCTAAATTAATTAATACGGTGACCCGCACCACCCAAAACCAGGCCCAGCCCCTGCCCAGACTCCCCCCCACCCCCTCAGGGCCCACACACAGCTTTTCTCCTCAGTTCTGTACATTTTAGCATTTTTAGAAATAAGGTATTTTTTCCAGACAAATTGCGTAATTACGCAATTTTCTAATTTATAGGACCCTTGTGCAATTTATGAAATTATAAGGTCTTTTCTGCAAATTTTCAGTGTGAGGTGTCAACCTCCTATTGGAGGGTGAACCTACACCGTCTATTTGGACGTGGGCCCCACCCAAAAATATCTAGAAAATATCCTAAAATATCTAAAAGATATTTAAAACTAAAATTACCAAAATAACCCTAATTAATTAACCTATTTACTAAAATACCTAAAACCCTAACCCTATAAAACCCGACCCCCTCCTCTTCCCGAACACCCACACCACCCAACTCCGGCCACCACCTCCGCCGAACCTCCGCCTACCCCTTCGCCACCCCCTTCCCTCCTCCCCGGCCGCCGGAGCACCGCCCTGGCCGCCGCCGGCGCCGCCTGCAACCCCCGCAGTGCCCCACGCTCTTTCCTTCACCACAGCACCTCCCCCAACCCGACCGCCCATCACCGCCACCTCCGGCCACCGTGAACCACCGTCACCACCCCCATCCGCTTCGCCACCCTCTCCTCCACCGAACCAACCCGCCACCACCGCCCCACGACCACCACCGCCACCTCCATCTCCTCCACAGAGCCCCGACCCCCTCTCCCCGACTGCCACCGGAGCACCCCCCGACCCCTTCAAACCGCCACCACCACCGCCTCTGACCACCGCCACCACCACCGAACCCTTCACCGCCCTCTCCTCCGCCACCCTGACCCCCTGCACCGCCGCCTCCACCGCCTGCGCCGCTGCTGTTGCTGCTGACAGCCACTGCTGTTGCAGCCGCCGTCCCGGCCAGCCACCGGCCGCTCCGCCGCCGTCCTCTCGCCGGCGACGAGGCGTGGGCCCCCCCCGTCTGACAGGTATACCCCCCTATCTTTACATATATACATAATTATATGTATATGTATGTATATATGTGTATATATGTATATATATATATATATATATATATGTATATATATATGTATATTAATATATATATTAATATATATATTTATATATATATATATTATATATTATATATTATAATATATATTATATTATTAATAATTATTTATACTGTATATATACAGTATACATATGTATTATTATATATATTATATATATATTATTATTATATGTATTTAGTATATATTTATGTATATATATATATATGTATATTTATATATATATATATATATATATATATAATTGTATATATTGTATTATATATATTATTATATATATATATTATATAATTACAGTAAATAAATACAGTATATAGTATTCATTATACTATTTATATATACTAAATAATATGTATATATATATATATATATATTATTACTATTATATATTATATATCTATATGTATATGTATATATATTTCTATGTATTATATATCTATATATATATATGTATATATATTTCTATGTATATATATATATATATGTAAATATATTATATAAGTATATATAATATATATTATTTTATTTTATTATCATATACTATATGTATATATATATACAATATATACTGTATACTATAATATTATAAATATATAAAAGCATATATTTTTATTTAATTATATCTGTATATAGTATTATATATATGAATATATATTATTTATATATAAATATATTATATTTATATATACTCAGATTATATAAATATATATTAATATATATGTATTTCATATTTTTAGCATGTTTATGTATATAGAATATATATGTATATATTTATATATATTATACATACATTATTTATATATATTTCCCTTATATGTATATATGTATCTATATATATATATATATATATATATATATATATATATATATATTTATATATATATATATATATATATATATATATATATATATATATATATATATATATATATATATATATATATATATAGAGATAAGTAAATAATCAATATATATATATATATATACTTATATTGATTATTTACTTATCTCTCTCTCTCTCTCTCTCTCTCTCTCTATATATATATATATATATATATATATATATATATATATATATATATATATATATATATATATATATATATATATATATATATATATATATATGATATGAAATATAATTATATATTATTATGCTCTAATATTATATATGTACATATATATTATTATGTCTTTATTTACATAAGTATAAATGCTATATATAGTATATATTTTATGTATTATAAATATATTAATATAGGGCTTTACATATATCTATATTTAAGTATATATATACCATAATATTAATGTACGCTTTATTTAAATAATATTTACGAACCCTGTACGTCTTGAACATAGTGCACCTACAGCGCAGTCAGTGACCCCAGGTCACAGGACCCCTCAGACTTGACTGCGAGAACATATTTTTGGTACTTCCAGCACAGAGAAGTAGGCAAGTATACCTTGCCAAGTTTTACTGTTTAATTATAAATTGTTGTATGTTACTTCCAGTAAAATTACATATAAACTGTATGTGTCCGAGATTGCCTCGGGTACCGTCAACGAATACGTTGACACGTAGTGTAACTGACTTAGACTTAGTAGACCTACCAACAGCTGCGAGGGTATCCTAATATCCTCCTAGATCCTAACACTTGTACACGCAACAAGGTTGTACTTCATTCTGGGATGCGAGTTACGTACTCGATTAGCTACCAGTACGTGTGACGTGCATCATGGCTTAGCACAAAATCAGAAATATTCAGGATAATTATGACTTGGCATATAGCACGTGATATATACGTCGTGTATTCGACTTGTGTATCCGCATTGGGCGGAGAGTACAACTAACAGGCGTATGGGATACCCACCTCTTTATTACAGATACCGTACTCGACGGAGTGATACAGACGTTATATATATATATATATATATATATATATATATATATATATATATATATATATATATATATATATATATATATATATATATATATATATATATATATATATTACAGATACCATGCTCCTCGAAGATGGACGATTGCAGAGTGCCCTCGAACGGGGACATATGTGGCATATACTAGCCAGTCACTACGGTTGGTGAATTACGTCAGCATATGTCTAGCCCACACTTTCCCATACGTACTAGGTTATCTCACATTGCATTCACTTAGATGGCTAGCACACCCTCTATTTATTTTATTCAGTATTTATATACATAGCATGCTTTTATGTATCTTGTTATGTCCCACTGAGGACCTGATTCCCTTCCAGATTTAGATGAGACATTCTACCCCACAGTGTATGGACCGGAACATGAGACCAGATATGCCACTGAGGAGGAGTTAGAGGAGCTGCCATCAGAGTCTGCCTGATCTTTTAGTTCACCTGGAGCTGGAGCTACATATCAGATAGACGATGCTCTAGTCTATCTTATTTTACTTTTACTTATCTTTTGTAGTGGGTTTGTTCCCACATGACTTTATCTGATTTGTATTATGACATTTCAGACATAGCATCTATATATTCAGCACTTATTTCTTGATATTTATGTGGATGAGATTAGATTTACCTGTATTAAACTTGTAGTATTTTAGGACAGCGTAGCACGTACCTTTGGGTCCATTAAATTGGGTAAATCCTTAGTGACGTGTCAGCTGGCCAATGCCACGTGGCCTGGTTCCTTATATTTTGGGACTGGGGCGTGACATAGTTTTAGTGGTGGCCCATGCAGGTCAAGTTAATTGCTAGTGGTATGATAACATGCCCAGCAAGCCTGCTATAGGATAGGAATACTAGGTCTCATCCACACTGACTTTATCCTTAAACTTTTGTATCATGCTTGATTATTATTCATCATTTCCTTCGTACTTTTCTAATTATTCTATCTTCTTCAGAAATATGGACATACCCAGTGGACACGCAACTGATGGGGTTGACCAAGCAACAGACCCCTCGCAAGATGTCCAAGGAATCCCAACCACCCCGAGAGACCATTCTCCGAGAAGGACACTGGTCTATCCAACGACCTCGTACCTTCACCAGAATCCTGCCCAGGAAGCAACACCAGCCCAGCAAGAAGGGCAAACTTTCCAGGCATCGACACCGCAGGCGGAGACACCTTTGCCTCCACCTCCAGCCCTTCCTGCCCTGATGCCATAACCCGAGGGACAGTCTCAGATGTTCCAATATTTCCAAGCCATGTTGCAGGCATAGTTGCAACAGACGGAAGTCCTGAGGCAGAGCTTGATGACGGCTCTGGAAAGGACAATTGCCCCGGCACCAGCACCTGTCCAACCAGCTGGCACTGTCCGAGGCTTTCGCCGGATGGGCCCGGGAACCTTTTCGGGCAGCGAAACTCCGTAAGAGATCTCAGACTGGATCTCCAACACGAAAATGCTGCTAGAAGGTTCACAGCTTCACCCCGACCTATGGATGACCGCAGTAAGGGCCCAACTAAAAGACAACATCCATCACTGGTGGGACTCCATAGAGCGCAGCAATGGCAGGAACCATACTTGGGAGCAATTCCTGGAATACTTCAATGCAAAGTACTTTCCAGCCACGGTCAGAAATGCTCTGTACTCCCAGTTCCTGCATTTGGAACAAGAAAATATGACCGTCGACGCCTACGACGCAAAGTTCAGTCGACTGAGTCGATTCGGTGCCATCCTGATACCTAACGAGCTGGAAAAGGCCATGAGGTTCCATCACGGCCTTACCTTCGAGCTCCAAAGGTATACTACGGCGCAGTCAAGGATCTCCTACGAGGAGGTTCTTTCAGAGGCAAGAATACAGGAAGCCATTGGCCGAGGAGCAAGATGCTTTAACCCCACCATACCGGCCAGAAATCAGCCCAGAGCAGGAGGACCAATCCGTCACCCGGGAAATCAGACACAACACAAGACGGGGCCATATCAAAACAAGGAGCTTCCGACTTTTCACCATTGTGGCAAGAAGGGACATTATGTCAAAGACTGCCGAAGGAAGCATGGACTATGCCTGATATGTGGAGCAAATCAACATATGGCCAAAGACTGCCCACAACACAGAGAGACAACACCCCAGAACGGACAAAGACCGGCAGCACCAGCCCAGAGAATGCTACCCTCTACTGGAGGTCAGCATCCCCCAGCATCTGGAAGATTTCAGAGGGGACCACCCTTGGCCACCCAGGAAACACAGTTCAACCAAGCCAGACAACAGACCGGAGGGCAAAGGCATGGACAAGCCTTTGCACTAGCAGCAGTTGCAGAAGAGCCGGAAGGTGAAACTATTACAGGTACCATTTTAGTTGCATCACTACCTGCAACCGCATTATTTGATTCTGGCACTACACTACCTTTCATATCTAGTAGCTTCGTAGCCATGCATAAATAGCTACTTCTCCATTGCCTAAGTACTAGAAAATTCTTACCGGAATAGGCATCATACCGGTTACCAGCATTATTGAAACATGCTCGGTAGTCGTTTGTAGTAGAGAGCTGAGAGCGCGGTTCTTAGTACTTCCAATGCCAAGCTTCGACGTTGTCTTAGGCATGGACTGGTAAAGCCAGTACAATGCTATACTAGACCGCGAGAAGAGAAGCATCATCTTTAGACCACCAGGTCACCTGGAGTCGAGTACATGCAAGTATAGATAGGGTATAGATAGTACCTAGAATAACAAATCATAGTGATTAACCCCTAGTTACCCGGTGACTTACAGTATCCGACCTAAATTATTTTTTTTCCACCCTCTAGATAATAATCAGGACTAAGCTAAAGCAGATATATAGATTGCTAAGCATTGGTTGCTAGGCTCAAACATGTGAATGAAGTGATAGCTGAATATTACAGATGGTTTCCAAATTAGATTTGATATACTTAACTTATTTGGGTAGTCAGTGACTTTTAGTCTCGTGTTTTCACCTTCGATAAATCAATTAGTTAAAGCTAGTATCGGGAATAAAGCAATTAGATTGAAGGAGAGAGTATCGACAGATGTTAGCCTTGAGTTGAATATCGTGAACTACCAATAATGTACGACCAGTTGTAAACCTGATGGTACCCATATAGTTTGGATAAAGGGTACGCATGGATTAAAGTAGGAGAAAACCTCAGGTTTGAGGTAAAAAGGGTAGAGTGGCAACAAGATGAGATTCGTGACAAGTACCTGACCTGAATTGGACGTTCGTACGGTGGAGAAAGTAAAGAAGATCTAAGGACACCTGCGAGCAGCACAGGACAGACAAAAGCACTGGGCCAACGTACATCGACGACCTCTAGAGTTCCAAGTGGGAGAGTATGTGTTTTTGAAGATCTCACCTACCAGAGGAACTATCAGATTTGGAGGAAGAGGAAAACTAAGTCCAAGGTACATCGGACCCTTCGATGTGTTGGAACGCGTCGGAGAAGTTGCTTACAAGCTAGCCTTACCTCAAACCTTGGAAGAAGTACATGACGTCTTCCATATATATCAGCTGAGGAGATACATTCCAGACCCAAGTCATGTGCTGGACCACTCGGAGATCACTGTCGGTCTAAGCTTATCATACCAGGAGGAGCCTGCAGAGGTCCTAGACCGAAGCGAGAAGGTGTTGCGAGGCCAGACAATCCCTCTAATTCGTATTGCATGGAGACATCATGCACCAGACAAGTCAACTTGGGAACGAGAAGAGGATATTCGACAATGTTTCCCCCATCTATTCAAAAGCCAGGGTATGTCCTAATATTTCAAATCAATCTTTCGTTCTCATTATATGTCTGTTTTTATTTTGAGGACAAAATATTCTAAGGAGGGTAGATTGTAAACTCCCTCGACCAGATTTCAGCATTTAATATTAATTTAGGATTATTTTTAGCAAATTAGAATTATTGCAACTTTTTAAATTTATTTTGCTTACATATCCTCTTGATTTGTGCACCTGTCCATCACCTAAATATTTAGAGCATTACACTGACTGTTATCCCCAAATAAAGTTCACATACCTCTCCTAGACATGCTAGTCTATTTTTTTGAACTTTGTGCAACTCCCAGATACTCTGTTTTGTGCCTCGTTTTAGACGCACAAATATCGTTACAAACGTACGTATTAATTATTAATTAATTTCCAGATCTGTACCCATCTCTGTTCCAATAAAGATTAGAGGCCCAACATGCATCTATTTTGCCCAAACAAAAATATGTTATTATTCTACTTTGAGTATACTATAATTAGTATATTGACACCATACTGAAATTATGGCCCTACCTATTTTTAATTAATTAAGAAACACCGTGCACAGTATTTTCTAAATTAATTAATACGGTGACCCGCACCACCCAAAACTAGACCCAGCCCCTGCCCAGACTCTCCCCCCCACCCCCTCAGGGCCCACACACAGCTTTCTCCCTCAGTTCTGTGCATTTTAGCATTTTTAGGAATAAAGTGTTTTTCCCAGACAAATTACGTAATTACGTAATTTCCCAATTTATAGGATCCTTGTGCAATTTATGAAATTATATGGTCTTTTCTGTAAATTTTCAGTGTGAGGTGTCAATCTTCTATTGGAGGGTGAACCCACACCGTCCATTTGGACGTGGGCCCCACCCAAAAATATCTAGAAAATATCCTAAAATATCTAAAAGATATTTTAAACTAAAATTACCAAAATAACCCTAATTAATTAACCTATTTACTAAAATACCTAAAACCCTAACCCTATAAAACCCGACCCCTCCCCTTCCCGAACACCCACACCACCCAACTCCGGCCACCACCTCCACCGAACCTCCGCCTACCCCTTCGCCACCCCCTTTCCTCCTCCCCGGCCGCCGGCGCCGCCTGCAACCCCCGCAGTGCCCCACCCACTTTCCTTCACCACAGCACCTCCCCCAACCCGACCGCCCATCACCGCCACCTCCGGCCACCGTGAACCACCGCCACCACCGCCATCCGCTTCGCCACCCTCTCCTCCACCGAACCAACCCGCCACCACCGCCCCACGACCACCACCGCCACCTCCATCTCCGCCACAGAGCCCCGACCCCCTCTCCCCGACTGCCACCGGAGCACCCCCTGTCACGCCCCAGTCCC
Organism: Iris macrosiphon; assembly: GCA_036927795.1. Taxonomy (NCBI): domain Eukaryota; kingdom Viridiplantae; phylum Streptophyta; class Magnoliopsida; order Asparagales; family Iridaceae; genus Iris; species Iris macrosiphon. Next base: position 113,695,270 of record JAYESA010000016.1, on the reverse strand, counting down.
AAAATACCGAGGGACCGGACGCGTGGCAATGGCCAGCAGTACGCACCGATGGACAAACCCAATTTAATGGATCCATCAGGGCATACTTAAGCTGTAATATAACAATAAATAGATCCAGTGGTACAAGTCACAGTCTATACTAATCTCATCCACAACAGATAATCACAGATCAAATGCCAGAATAATATAAACTAACAAGTCTAAATAAAAGTGTCTCGGAGAACAATCCGAGAACAAGTCTGGTACAATAATGTAATAGACTGGAAATAAAATAAATAAAAAACAAAAATAAATGAGTATCTCACGCCAATACTCAGGAGAAGTCCTCTGGCACAATCTTGTCATCGGGTGTCGGTACAGCTCCTGTATCTGCTCCTGCTGCGGTCCCGTATACCTCGGGATAGATCTCGTCTACAAATCCTGGGGACATAATCCGGATCCAGGTCCTCAGGGGACAGCAAGGTACAGAAAATACAAGCCAAAATAAATGCAGTGCAGAAAATACATGAGTAAACAGGGTAATACTAAATAACCAGCTATGTGAAATACAAGATGAGAGCATCACTAAAACTCAGACTGAGACCACTACAAGCTCTGTGTCGGGGAGCCGGTAGCAGTAATATCACTAATAGAGTGCCTAGCTCTGATATAGAGTCTGAGGTCTCACCATAAATATAACACTAATAGAGTGCCTAACTCTGATATAGAGTCTAAGGTCTCGCCATCATAAATATATATATAAACCAGCCTGTAGCCTGTGTGTCTCTCCCCACCCCATGTAATCACACGTCTCATGTCCATGACACGCCAGATCAATACTAATGCAGCAAGTCATATAGTATATAGGAATATAATATCTCTGTCAGAAGTCTGTATCCTATACAGAATCACCATGAATATCTCAGGAGGATCCTGTCTCATGAATAGTGTCAAGTGTCCTGGGTATACTGTACTTGATAAGACAAGTACGAGAATGTAAAGGGTCACGAATGTCCATCTCTGGATGACATACACAACGCCGCGTACGGTGTTGGCACCCGACTATAATCGGACGCTAAGTAAGTCACACGGTCCTAGGTTAAGCATGCACAACAATGTGAAAGAATCAAAGAAAATATGTAACAAGACTGCAAAGTTTTGGCAAGGTACACTTGCCTGGGGTCCTGACTCCAACTGTAGCTCTGGTCTCAGTGTGATCTGCAGGTACTCCTCCGGTTGCTGAAATAAATATCACCATTAGATTCAGAAAATATCAAATAGCTAAAAACGCCTGTCCTTGAGTCCAATTTGGACACAAGGGCAAAAATAACATTTCTGGGTCAAAGCGGGGTCCACATGTGGGCCACTTTGCACCGAAAAGTGTGTCAGGGTCAAAGGTCTCCAAATTAGTCAAACTTAGTGTCAACAAGTCAGGAACGATGATACGAACCCAACGGAACTTCCAGAATTGGATTTCGATGAGCCGATCACAAAATCGCCCGTCAAGTGGAGTCTGTGGGGCCCACGATACGCGATTTTGTCAACGTTCTCAGAATCGAACCAAACTTGGGTCACAGGACCAGCGTATTACCACGAGTCCGATGGCGCTAGTTTCGTCTCGATCTGACGCGTGTACACAAAGTTACAGCATGTTCCAGAACAGACGGATACGGGACGTTGTCGGCGGATACGCGTTGATTCCGGTGTGCACGCACATCCAAATCAACTTCTGCGAAATCCCACACGTCCGTATCGACGTCGCGCATGTTTTGGTAAAGACCGCGCACGACCAAGTCGTCCCGTTTGGCGGAGCGCGCTCAGTTCTGGGGTGAAATAGGGCGTTGGTTTTCCTGTTTTTGGATCGCGGTGTGCGATCACCACAGGACGCGATGCACCGAGCGGGTTGCACGGGCACCGAGAGGGTTATACAATCTACGCGTTGCAACTGACGGAATCTAAAACGGGGTTACGAGGAGAAAGAAAATGCTACCTGAACAGGGCTCCGTGAAGACTGATTCTCACGTGTCCGAGGGTCTGGATCGTGTCCTGCGCTGAACGTGTCTGGTACTGTGTCCAGGCTAGGGTTTGCCGTGTCCGGGGCTAGGTTAGTGGGTCGGGGAGCTGCTGTGTTGGGGGTCGTGGCCGGAGGGAGGCCGGGGGAGCGGAGGCGGTCGAGGGCGGTGCGGCGGCGCGCTGGGAGGCGGCTGGGCAGCGGGCCGAAGGGGGCTGCGGGCCTGCTGTGCTGCCGAGGGGAGGGGAAAGGAGGAGGAGAGGGAGGTCGCGGCGCTGGCGAGGGCGGGGCACGACGAGGGTGGATTCGGGGAGTCGGGGGAGAACGGCCGAGGATGGCCGGAGGAAGCTAGGGTAGAGGAGGGCGGCGGATTGGTGCTAGGTGGAGGACGGCGAGGTTGGCCGTGAAGGCTAGGGCACGGGTCGTGGGGATCGTCGTCGAGGGGATGCTGCGGCGAACTTGGGTGGAGCGAGGAGAACGGATGGAGGTGGTCGGCTGCTGTGGAGGAGGAGGAGCAAGGCAAGGTGGTTGGTCGGGATGGGAGGAGCACGGCGGGGCTAGGTCGGCTCGGCAGCGGAGTCGAGCAGAGGGGCGGCGGAGATCAGGGTACGACGGCGGAGATCAGGGTACGGCGACGGAGATGGGGAAAATGAGTGGTGGCGGCGGCTTCACGGATCCCGAGGCCGCCTTAAATAGCCGCAACAGTGTTCCCGGCAACTAGGGTTTTCCCAATGGGTTTCGGGTCCGGGTCGGGTTTGGCTCGGATCCGACCCGACCCGACCCGCTATGCTGGTTGGCTTGGTTCAGCAGCGGTTTGGTTCAGGTTTGGATTTGGGTTTGGTTTAGTTCAGTTTATTTAAGGGGTTTAATTAGGGTATATTTACCTAGGTTTTTTGGGGCTTTAAACGGGTTTCCGGAGTCCAATAAATTCGCAAAAAATTACCCTATGCTCGATTTTCCATTTTACACCATAAAATATTATTTCCATAATATTTTAATATGAATTAACCGCAATTAAAAAATCATTTAAATACCAGAGGCCTAGGTTTAATTCTAGAAAAATTCCAGAAAATCTAAATTAAAAATTCCTGAAAATCAGGGGGCTTACAATCTACCCAACTTAAAAGAATTTCGTCCTCAAAATTAAAATATGGTAGGGTTCTCTCTATCCAATCTTACTTGATTACAGTCTAAAGGTTTCCTCTCAAGTGAACATTGCGGTCTCTACCCAACTTAGAATTTACCCATCTATCATCTAAGGATATACATCTAATAAAGCTATGCCCCAACTTATTTAATCATGTTATTGAATCCTCAAGTCTTTAACCAAACATATCACCTATGATATGCCCTTGGTTACAAAATAATCATCAATCCGTAGGGTACCTCTACTCTCATCCGTGTATCAACTTATGCTAGGCACGAGGTTTCGTCTTTCCAAAATCAGGGAAGACGAAAAACAATAATAAAGAGTACAATGGGAGATAATAGAATAGAAGTATCAGGATCAAGGCGTTTAACGAATTCAAATAGGATTTGTCAAGACAATTGTGGATTGAAATCCTATTCTGGTAATCCTTTGTTCGCATGCTCGTATTAGTACAGTTATGTAACTGATACGATATGCTCTGACATATCTAGAGGGAAAGTATACTAGTCAACTATATATCTCAATCCACGTAAAGTAGTCGTGCGAAGAGCGAACCAAAATGCACTAAGGTTGATCAGACCGTAATACACTGATTCTGAATAGACAATTGTATTAGTGTGTCGACCCAATAATACATATATCATGAACAAGCTCGATAAAAGGATAAGCTTGCAAAAACTAGGCTATAATATAGCAGCATAGGTCAAGGTAGTATATGAAATATAAGTACGCTAGATGATGATGAAAGGAGGTACAACTTAATTCAAGTTCACAAAACAACACAAAACAAGCACAATCACAAAAGACTCTATAATCTCTACAGTTCCCAATTATAAGCAAGTTCAAAATTACATAGGTTAAGGCTGAGGTCACGAACCAATAGGCACGAGATAAAATAAATCTTTAAACAGATAACTACGAAAAATTGTGCGCATTAGCTACTCCATAGGTCTGTGCGTCTTCCAAATTCATCGCTGGAGCTTGTTCACGTTCTTGCAGTTGATTCCTCTGCTGCTGCTGGGCTTGCTGGAAGAGTACTGCTTGTGGTATCAAAGGTGGCCTCGGCTGATACCCTCCTGGAGTTGGTGGTACGACTCTCTCAACTCCCGTTTGCGGTGCTCTCATTGCTGGACAGGCTGGCCTCGGCACTGGTAAAGCTTCTTGATGCATCATCAGTGTTTCTCCTTGATATGCTGTGCAATTTCTGGCTAAGTGGTATCTGGATCCGCAAATTAAGTACGTTCCTAGCTTGCGTCTGCATTTACTTTCAATATGGCCTATCTTGCCACAGTAGTAACAAGTAGGAAGGAATGAGACTCCTGGTGCTGCTCTCGGTGGTGGATTTATCTGTTGACGCTTTGCAGACTCCTCTTGTGCTGCTCTGGTTGGTGCGGATGTGGAAGGCCGCTTCAGGTGGGTCTCTCTCCTGACGATGCGCTCCATGCGTCGGGCTGCTGCAAGAACGTCCGAGTAAAAAGTAGGTGCAACGGATCCGATCAGTCTCTGTAGCTCGACGTTTAGTCCGTCGAAGAACTTCTCAGCCTTCTCTTTTTCTGTCGGGATCAGGGTTGGGGCGAAGCGACTTAGACGAATGAATTCTGCGTTGTATTCTTCCACTGTCATACTATCCTGAGTGAGGCGATTGAACTTGTCCCAAAGTTCTGATCGAGCGGTCGCCGGAATGTACATCTCCTGAAAGAGTCTGGAAAACTCTTCCCAAGTGACTCGGTCTGGTCCGAGCCGTGTCTCCTCAGATAGCCACCAGTGATGGGCATTATCCGTTAACTGTATTCTGACGACAGTCATCCAACGTTCTCTTGGAAGCTCAGCTGCTTCCAACTGGTGTTGTGTGTTGGTGAGCCACTCTTGAACTTCTGTGGGCTCCTCCTTTCCTGAGAAGGTACGGGGCTTCAGTTGGCGGAAATCGGTGATAGATCCTGTCACTGGTCGTCGTGCTGGTAGATTTGCCTGCTCTAGTGCGGTTACTAGGCTGCGACTCAAAGCCTCTTGTTGAGCTTGTATTATTGCATAGATCATTTGAAATATCTGTTGATCGACCATAGCCTGCCCTTGTGGAAATACAGGCATTTGTGGAGTAAAGTGCGTCGATGGTGGAACGTCATCTTGCTGAATTCTCGAGGCATGATTTGCTTGACTACGTTGTTGAACGGATTGACCTTCTTCTACTGGTGTTACTTCCTCTTCGTTGGTTACCACAGCATCTTGTGGTGATCTTGCAGGAGTCTCGTCGTTTGCTCTTGAATCCATAACTCTGCAACCAAAATAAACAATAAGAGGCGCTAAGGAATCAAGGCAGGACGTAAGTCAAAAATTTAATTTCGAATCCGATATAGATATCAAGAATGTTTCAAGCAAGTGGATGAGATCCTAAAAACTTATCATATTCTTACTGCAGGCTTGCTCGGTCCCTAAGTTGAAACCGAACAATTTATTCGAGACCTGCATGGGCCACCACAAAAACTATGTCACGCCCCAGTCCCAAAATACCGAGGGACCGAACGCGTGGCAATGGCCAGCAGTACGCACCGATGGACAAATCCAATTTAATGGATCCATCAGGGCATACTTAAGCTGTAATATAACAATAAATAGATCCAGTGGTACAAGTCACAGTCTATACTAATCTCATCCACAATAGATAATCACAGATCAAATGTCAGAATAATATAAACTAACAAGTCTAAATAAAAGTGTCTCGGAGAACAATCCGAGAACAAGTCTGGTACAGCAATATAATAGACTGGAAATAAAATATATAAAAAATAGAAATAAATGAGTATCTCACGCCAATACTCAGGAGAAGTCCTCTGGCACAATCTCGTCCTCGGGTGTCGGTACAGCTCCTGTATCTGCTCCTGCTGCGGTCCCGTATACCTCGGGATAGATCTCGTCTACAAATCCTGAGAACATAATCCGGATCCAGGACCTCAGGGGACAGCAAGGTACAGAAAATACAAGCCAAAATAAATGCAGTGCAGAAAATACATGAGTAAACAGGGTAATACTAAATAACCAGCTATGTAAAATGCAAGATGAAAGCATCACTAAAACTCAGGCTGAGACCACTACAAGCTCTGTGTCACTAAAACTTAGGATCATAATGTATTATGGACTTATTGCATGAACGTATCTCATTTTGGCCTAGCGAGTTCAAGAGTTCGCACAGGAATTTGGTCGTTAAAGGAACTTTTCCAGCACGAAGTCTAAGGAACTTTGAATCTGTGCTCTGATACCACTATGTCACGACCCAATTCCGTAGAATTAATTGAGGCGTCCCCCGAATTGTGACCGCCGTACGGGCCTGGGGTTGCGCCCGTACAAGGCTTTAATGATTTGCATAGCAAGCACATATTCAGAGTACGCAGATAAATTGAAACACAGATTTGAAACATGGAAAAGTTCTCTTTATTGATAATGAACATCTATTACAAACTCCTGAACGAGTCAGCTAATATGCCGAACGGCTTACAAAAGTGTTGACTCAAAATGAGATAGCAGTCCTGTACATTACATCCTTTTATAACTCAAAATGATAAAGACCTCCAGGCTGGAGGACAGCTTTGCCACGGAGCTGCATTTGTGTATGAAGAGTTGCAGGCTCCTGACTCCAAAATGCTTCAAGGGGCGCGGTGAAGATGCGCCAACAGCTGGACTGGATCGGGAAGACGACTTCGGCTCCTCGCTCGGTTCGCCTTTGTCACGACCCGCACCCGGAAATTCGGGCACGAGTGCGTGGGTACGTCCAGCCTACGCCGCAGAATCGGCGGTAGTACGCTGTCTAGGGCATGATTACAGGTAATAAATCTATCTCATCCACAAATAAAGTAAATAGACAAGGAAATTAACAGGAAATAGGAATGCTGATTTATAAAACAGATTGTGATAACAGATCCATAGTTTATACATGAACAGAAGATAAATCGGGGACAAACCCGATTACTGAGCTGAAAAGGGAAAAACTAGCTAACTGGCTACTACTCCTCGGAGGTAATCTCCTGAGTGGGAACCTGCTTCTCAACTGTGTCACCTGCTATGCCATAGGGATCATAATAGGTAGGGCAAAGTCCTCATCATCGTCTAAACAACAGATCCAGTCAGGAAAGGAGCAAAGTACACAATGCACAACAAGATTAAACTAAATATTGGTGACAAGTAGGAAAGACAGATTAAGTATCATGATTAGAGTATGCTTAATAAGTAATATAAATAATTGAGAAATAATACTATAATCAGGACTATAAGTAAAACAGGATTAATCGCTATAAACCAGGGCATGAGTAAATCAGGAAAAATGTAACTGTGACAAGGCAACAGGAACTGCAACAAGACAAGAAACTATGTGTGTGAACTTGTGTATTTAGAATACCTAGTTGGCATGCAGGGGTTTATAAGGCTAATCCGGCCGTCATAGACGGCTATTATTCACGAACAATCGAGATCCGGCTGATGGACAGTCGTGTACCAACAGCTATTATTCACGAACAGGGGAAGGGTAAACTACATGCCTTTCAGTATTCTCCCACCCGACACGAAAACAAGACATGAAATCCAATATTCAAGACATGAAATACAGTATTCTAACACTACGTGTAATCAGCAAGGGTACTGGTAGAGCAGGGAAACTAATTATCACAATATAAAGATTAAACTTGAAGTGCAGGTACTTGCCTGTTGTTTTGATCTGATTAACTGTTCTAGGGAAAGTATCCAGAGATGAGTCCAAATGCTGAAATAAACATCACCATCACGCTCAGAAGATGTCAAATAGCTAGAAACGCCTGTCCTTGGGTCCAATTTGGAGACAAAGGCAAAAACGGCAGTTTCGGGTCAAAACGGGGTCCGCCGTTGGGCCCGCTTTGCACCGAAAAACGTGTCCAGGTCAACGGTCTCCAAATTCACCAAACTTAGTGTCAACAGGTCAGGAACGCTGATACGAACCCAACGGAACTTCCAGATTTGGATTCCGATGAGCCGAACACAAAATCGCCCGTCGAGCGGGGCCTGTGGGGCCCACGACACGCGATTTCGTCAACGTTCTCAGAATCGAACCAAACTTGACCCACAGGACCAGCGTATTGCTACGAGTCCGATGGCGTAAGTTTCGTCTCGATCTGACGTGTGTGCACGAAGTTAGGGTGAATTGCCGAAAAGGCGGATACGGGGCGGTGTCCGCGGATACGCGTTGATTCCGGTGTGCACGCACACCCGAATCAGCTTCCACGAAAACTCACACGTCCGTATCGACGATGCGTACGTATCTGTGAAGACCGCACGCGACCAAGTCGTCCCGTTTGGCGGGGCGGACTCAGTTCCGGGGTGAAACAGGGTCTGGTTTTTCCTGTTTTTGGATCGCGGTGTGCGATCACCACAGGACGCGATGCCCCGAACAGTTTATCCGGACACCGAGAGGGTCATACAGGCTTCACAAAGCAATTTGCGGAATTGAAAACGGAGCTACGAGGCGAAAGTTACACGCACCTGAAGGGGACCCGAAAACCGGGGTCTGACACGTGTCCGACACGACACAGGACACTGTGTCCTGTGTCTCGTGTCCGACACAGGGAGGGGATTTAGGGTTAGGGTTCGGGAGCTACGGCGGGTGGCCGGCCGGGGGTACGTCGGAGAGAGGCTGGGGGCGGGCCGAGCTTCGCCGGTGGCGGCTCGCGGAGGCGGTCGGCTACGCGGGGCCGAGGCGGCCGGAGCGGCCGGGCTAGCTGCTGCGGGGCGCTGTCGAGCGGGGCCGGAGGCAGGCGGAGGACGGGGGAGAGGCGAAGGCGACGGCGGTGGAAGGGCGAGGTGGCCGTGGCGGCGTGCGGCGGAGGGGAGCGCGGTGGCGGTGGCGGTCGAGGCGGATGGCCGGGGAGGGGGCTTTAAATAGGGGAAAGGGGGCGGGGCCGAGCGGGGGAGGCGCCGGGTGAGGCGGAGGCGCGGGGGCTCGTGGCGGCGCTGCGTGGGGCGAGCCGGGCGGAGCGCCAACGGCGCGGCGGAGGCGCCGGCGGAAGCGGCGGAGGGGGAGAATGGGTCAGGGCTGGGTTAGGGTTTAGGCGGGTTCGGGTCGGGTCGGGCGGCGGGTGGATCCGACCCGACCCGCAAACGTTTGCGGGCTGGACTCGGCCCAACGGGCTGGGCCGGGCCGGTTGGGTCTGGGCCGGGAATTAATAATAAAAATAATAATAGTAATAACAAATAAATGTTTAAATAAATAATTAAATAACTAATTAATAATAAATGTTTTCAGGGGTTTTAAATTAGGTCCGAGGCCCGATAAATTCCAGAAAAATTACCCTAAGTCCGGTTTTTCATTTTACACCCAAAAATGTTATTTTTATAATATTTTAATATTATTTATTAACAAATAAAAATTATTTAATAATTGAAAATCCTGATTTTAATTTCAGAAAATTCCCAGAAAATTCCAGAAAATTGTGAAAAATCCTAATTTTAATATTTTGAAAAATCAGGGGCTTACAATCTACCCAACTTATAAAAATTTCGTCCTCGAAATTTAAAATTAAGCCATAATCTATTAATCCTTCATGTACATCAATCGCAATCTCCTCGCGATAATTTAAATCCTAATCATGTCCACTGCAATCACTTCATGATTAAGGTGACTACTTGTTCCAATCAAAATTTTAACCTATGGTTATTACTTCTTACTTTCTCAAATTACCCACAGGCAAATTTTAGATTAAGTCCATATAGCATTTTCATGACTTTGCCTCACGATTTTAACTATCATAAATTTCCTCTAGAAGTGATTCGAGTCCAACAGTATTTCCATTCACAATTGTATGCTTTAAATTTCATCCACATCCCTCGATAATCCAACTAGGTAGTCCCACCACCAACTTTAATTTGTAATTCAAATCATCAAATTGAAAAATAATTTAAATGTGGTTCACCAATGTTCAAGTCTGAATCATATATCCTCTAAATTCAATTGATGATTTTACTTTCATTATTCAAGATTTTAAATCATGTACCTAAGGTATAATTATTGGGTCCTCGATATCATTAATCATCTTAGTCACTCCTCTAAAATTTCAAAATTAGAATGGCTTGAACCTCTTCCAATCTAATCTTCTCGGTCACAATTTTAAAGAATTTATCTTGAGTTGACAATTGCACTGCTACCCAACTAGAATTTACCCATTCATTACAATAGACTATATACCTTAAGAAAATAGCCCTTAATATGGTTACTCATGTCATTCAGTCCTCGAAACTTCAACGCCGATCATATCACATATATTATGTCCTCAGTTACGAAAGGTTAATCCTCAAGTATGTGATCGGCCTATGGGACATATCTAGTATTATCTATGTATCAGCCTTATACCAAGCACGAGGTTTTCGTCTTTCCGAAATAAGGGAAGACGAGGATCAATAATACAGAGTTCATGGGTGAGGTGATAGAACAGAAGTATCGGGATCAAGGAGTTTAAAGAATTCAGGTGGGAAATTGTGGATTGAATCCTATCTTGGTAATTCCTATTCACATGCTTGTATTAATACAGTCATGTAACCTGATATGATATGTTCAGACATGTCTAGGGCAAGTGTATTAGTCGACTATATATCTCAATCCACGGAAAGTAGTGCGAAGGGCGAATCAAAATGCACTAAGGTTGATCAGACCGTAATACACTGATTCTGAATAGACAATTGTATTAGTGTGTCGACCCACTAATACATATGTCATGAACAAGCTCGATAAAGAGTAAGCTTGCAAAACTAGGCTATAAAATAGCAGCATAAATCGCGTACATCAAAATTAAGTGCGCTAGATGATGATGAAAAGAAGGCACCAATTATTTAAGTTCACAAAACAACCTACAATAAGCACAATAACAAAAGATTCAACAAACTCTACAGTTATCAGTTATAAAAGCATAGCAGGTTATTAGCAAGTTTAAAATTTCTAGGTTGGGGCTGAGGTCACGAACCAATAGGCGCGAGCTAAACAACAATAGAAAGACAGCTAAAAGAAATCACTTACGCGCATTAGCTGCTCCAGGAGTCTGCGCGTTCTCCACGGTTATGCTGGTAGAGCATCTCGTGGTGATCTTGTAGGAACCTCGTCGCTTGCTGGTAGATCCTTCACTCTGCATTCAAAATAAACGATAAAGGCGCACAGGAATCAAGGCAGGATGCAAGTCAATAAAAATGATTCGAAGGCGATATGAATATCAAGAACGATTTAATCAAGTGGATGAGCTTTTCCTAAATCCTCAATCTTATTGCAGGCCTGTTCGGTCCCTAAGTTAAAACCGAACAATTTAGTCGTAGACCTGCATGGGCCACCACAAAAACGTGTCACGACCCGCACCCGGAAATTCGGGCACGAGTGCGTGGGTACGTCCAGCCTACGCCGCAGAATCGGCGGTAGTACGTTGTCTAGGGCATGATTACAGGTAATAAATCTATCTCATCCACAAATAAAGTAAATAGACAAGGAAATTAACAGGAAATAGGAATGCTGATTTATAAAACAGATTATGATAACAGATCCATAGTTTATACATGAACAGAAGATAAATCGGGGACAAACCCGATTACTGAGCTGAAAAGGGAAAAACTAGCTAACTGGCTACTACTCCTCGGAGGTAATCTCCTGAGTGGGAACCTGCTTCTCAACTGTGTCACCTGCTATGCCATAGGGATCATAATAGGTAGGGCAAAGTCCTTATCATCACCTAAACAACAGATCCAGTCAGGAAAGGAGCAAAGTACACAATGCACAACAAGATTAAACTAAATATTGGTGACAAGTAGGAAAGACAGATTAAGTATCATGATTAGAGTATGCTTAATAAGTAATATAAATAATTGAGAAATAATACTATAATTAGGACTATAAGTAAAACAGGATTAATCGCTATAAACCAGGGCATGAGTAAATCAGGAAAAATGTAACTGTGACAAGGCAACAGGAACTGCAACAAGACAAGAAACTATGTGTGTGAACTTGTGTATTTAGAATACCTAGTTGGCATGCAGGGGTTTATAAGGCTAATCCGGCCGTCATAGATGGCTATTATTCACGAACAATCGAGATTCGGCTGATGGACAGTCGTGTACCAACAGCTATTATTCACGAACAGGGGAAGGGTAAACTACATGCCTTTCAGTATTCTCCCACCCGACACGAAAACAAGACATGAAATCCAATATTCAAGACATAAAATACAGTATTCTAATACTACGTGTAATCAGCAAGGGTACTGGTAGAGCAGGGAAACTAATTATCACAATATAAAGATTAAACTTGAAGTGCAGGTACTTGCCTGTTGTTTGGATCTGATTAACTGTTCTAGGGGAAGTATCCAGAGATGAGTCCAAATGCTGAAATAAACATCACCATCACGCTCAGAAGACGTCAAATAGCTAGAAACGCCTGTCCTTGGGTCCAATTTGGAGACAAGGGCAAAAACGACAGTTTCGGGTCAAAACGGGGTCCGCCGTTGGGCTCGCTTTGCACCGAAAAACGTGTCCAGGTCAACGGTCTCCAAATTCACCAAACTTAGTGTCAACAGGTCAGGAACGCTGATACGAACCCAACGGAACTTCCAGATTTGGATTCCGATGAGCCGAACACAAAATCGCCCGTCGAGCGGGGCCTGTGGGGCCCACGACACGCGATTTCGTCAACGTTCTCAGAATCGAACCAAACTTGACCCACAGGACCAGCGTATTGCTACGAGTCCGATGGCACAAGTTTCGTCTCGATCTGACGTGTGTGCACGAAGTTAGGGTGAATTGCCGAAAAGGCGGATACGGGGCGGTGTCCGCGGATACGCGTTGATTTCGGTGTGCACGCACACCCGAATCAGCTTCCACGAAAACTCACACGTCCGTATCGACGATGCGTACGTATCTGTGAAGACCGCACGCGACCAAGTCGTCCCGTTTGGCGGGGCGGACTCAGTTCCGGGGTGAAACAGGGTCTGGTTTTTCCTGTTTTTGGATCGCGGTGTGCGATCACCACAGGACGCGATGCCCCGAACAGTTTGTCCGGACACCGAGAGGGTCATACAGGCTTCACAACGCAATTTGCGGAATTGAAAACGGAGCTACGAGGCGAAAGTTACACGCACCTGAAGGGGACCCGAAAACCGGGGTCTGACACGTGTCCGACACGACACAGGACACTGTGTCCTGTGTCTCGTGTCCGACACAGGGAGGGGATTTAGGGTTAGGGTTCGGGAGCTACGGCGGGTGGCCGGCCGGGGGTACGCCGGAGAGAGGCTGGGGGCGGGCCGAGCTTCGCCGGTGGCGGCTCGCGGAGGCGGTCGGCTACGCGGGGCCGAGGCGGCCGGAGCGGCCGGGCTAGCTGCTGCGGGGCGCTGTCGAGCGGGGCCGGAGGCAGGCGGAGGACGGGGGAGAGGCGAAGGCGACGGCGGTGGAAGGGCGAGGTGGCCGTGGCGGCGTGCGGCGGAGGGGAGCGCGGTGGCGGTGGCGGTCGAGGCGGATGGCCGGGGAGGGGGCTTTAAATAGGGGAAAGGGGGCGGGGCCGAGCGGGGGAGGCGCCGGGTGAGGCGGAGGCGCGGGGGCTCGTGGCGGCGCTGCGTGGGGCGAGCCGGGCGGAGCGCCAACGGCGCGGCGGAGGCGCCGGCGGAAGCGGCGGAGGGGGAGAATGGGTCAGGGCTGGGTTAGGGTTTAGGCGGGTTCGGGTCGGGTCGGGCGGCGGGTGGATCCGACCCGACCCGCAAACGTTTGCGGGCTGGGCTCGGCCCAACGGGCTGGGCCGGGCCGGTTGGGTCTGGGCCGGGAATTAATAATAAAAATAATAATAGTAATAACAAATAAATGTTTAAATAAATAATTAAATAACTAATTAATAATAAATGTTTTCAGGGGTTTTAAATTAGGTCCGAGGCCCGATAAATTCCAGAAAAATTATCCTAAGTCCGGTTTTTCATTTTACACCCAAAAATATTATTTTTATAATATTTTAATATTATTTATTAACAAATAAAAATTATTTAATAATTGAAAACCCTGATTTTAATTTCAGAAAATTCCCAGAAAATTCCAGAAAATTGTGAAAAATCCTAATTTTAATATTTTGAAAAATCAGGGGCTTACAGCCTTGGTGCGAAGAACCTGTTTCAACGAGGGTCAGCATATCGAAACATGCTGGTGAAGGCGAGTTAGCCTGACTATACCAATCAACACGTTGTTTTAATGAAACATGCATATTTGTGGGTTTCTATCTTGCCTTAGTTCATTTACAAGTAAGCAGCATATAGAATTTACTGAAATGAATATGCCACCGTTCGGTGGATTTTACCTGCCCGTCTGAATGACCTGCACAATACTTACCTTGCCTTCCCTGCCACGAAGACACAAGTTAGTATGCAACATGTTTAAATATACATAGGATCACTGGCTTGATGCCACGAAGGGACGGGTTATAGTCTCAAGGCAAAGTGACGTGCAACGCGGGTGGCGAGCCCCGCTGCATAACACTTGCCAGATAACATACGACTATACATACGTTCCGTCCGGATCGGATCGGTCCCGGCGCCCCGGTGACCGTCCGCGGAACTCATAACATACCTTGTGCACAAGTCGTCCGTGATCAAGAATACTCATAGAATTAGTTCCATAGCATACAGTTTTGCATAGTCATCCTGACAGTTTATCTCATAACAAGCATATATTTCCATACTTAGTACGATTCATAGAACAGTTATAAACGAACTAGCATACAGGATGATAACCGTTCATAAGTTTGTTTGACAAGCAGTATTAACCAAGTCTATTCTCTTTTATCTTGGTTTCTTTTATTATTACTTGGTATCGTTTGATCGGGGCAAGAAAGATTAAAGATTTTTAGGGCGTGAAGCTAGGAAGCAGTGCTAGCTAATCGGGTTGGTAGCCACTCACTTAGAAGTTGGAAAGGAGAAGGAAAGAGGCGCTTCACGACTCCGCTCGCTAGCCGCCTACTGCTCGTTCACCTGCACACGAACAACTCGATTAATACTTCTTCCTCTCTTTCCATTCTCAAAATTGAAGTGCAGTTCAATGAACGAAAACAATGAAAACCATCGAAACCGTTCAAGAAAAACAAGCAAATCCCAAAACCAACTCAAAGCACGAAAGCAACAAGCGACATCGAAAACCGAGGCAATAAAAGATAGCAGCGGAGAGGTCCCTCCTGACTCTGCTGCTAAGTCGATCCCGGGGGCGCGGTCCACTGAATATGGGAATCGATTCCGAAGAAACAAATCCATAACGAGGACGAGTTCTTAATTCAATCTATCCCGATCGAACGATACCGTCTTGTGTTTCTTAGCCGCGATCTCCGCACCGGGAGAACGGGGCGCTACAATCTATGTACCATAGTACGTACCCCTTGAAGACCATAAATAACAGTCATCTATAGCTTAGCTCATCGTCCGACGGAGATGGAGGGGCATGCGAGAAAGTACCAGCCTCTCCTTCGGTAGGCACATCAACAACCTGTTGCGTCACCTGCTCACTGAGTCTAAGAAACTCATCATATATTATATAATCTCTCTCAATGAGCTTACTTAATTATTAATATCTACTCGTCATATATCTAATTACTAATATACACATATAACCTAACGACTATATGAATCTACTTGTAAACTATCCAACGCATATTGAAATTAAAAATAGATAAGCTTTGGTTATGCAATACTAACAGAGCGCTAGGTCTCCCTTTCGTCAATGAGCTTTACGTCCTTATGTGTGGCTAAGAAGATGGTCACCATAGTAGCATCCTCGCCCTTTTGCACCTAAAATAATAATATTAAATTTTATTATATTTAAACACATATATCCTAAATTTAATAAGACAATCCTACATTAAATTTGAAAATATACCATGCGACGAAAATGCTCCGTCATCGGTATCAATCCATCATACCATTTACCGGCTTTCTTCCGAGCCTCCTTTGTTTTCAGCGATCTCCCGGTATCTCTCATCATCAAATCTATCCCTCATGGCAGTCCACTGCTCATGCGTGATCCATCATTGGATTCAGTTATCCCATCCATAATCGAGCCTTCTGGTTATTGATCAGCTTCACAGCGACCGTAGGGAACATGTTTTCGATCTTCTCGGCTCGGTACGATGAATAATAATACGTTTTCTATGAAACATCATAGAAAAATACATTAGGTTATGTTATATATTAATAATAAAAAATAAATACATCATCTAAATTATTACATAAATTAAATTTACGTATTCCTTAAAATGTTCGAACCAGAAGGTATTCCTCTCATCCGGAGCATCACTATAGTTGATCCAAGGGCAACCATAAACATGGTAAAGAAATGAGGATATATTTGAGCATGAACTAGACATACTATATAAGCTATCTTCCGTGCACAAGCCATGTATCATGAATTGAAAACTAGCAAGAAAATAAAGACAATAAAAGTAATATATAATAACGGTAACAAAAGGTAGTATGTGCTTTCCTAACCATCCAAACAAATTGTAGCTGATGAGCAACTTAGTTATGCTATCCATTAACATCTAGCTATCCCACACAATCATCATAAAAAGAATATATAAGCGTACCCATGAAAATCTACTGAAAAGAACAATGTAATAGGTTAGATTACTTAATCGATAAGTTACATACTTTCTAGATAAGGGATTACTTACCTAACATGTTAAGTATCATCTAAGGTCAAAGTTAGCCAATCTAAAAAATTATAGTCAAATATGATGTTGGTATGCTAAAACAGCCCCTAAGTGTCAATAAAAACCAAGTTTGACCTATGTGGGCTCATGATACGCAAATCGAGACAAATAGTTGACCAAAAAGTCAATGTCACAAAATTTTGATTTGCTGGATGGAACCTTATTTCCAGCTAGAAAATATCATCAGAATCGACGAACATCAAAATATGCTCGAGATCAAAATTACGTATATTCTAGTTCTAGAGTGCTTTTTAAATTGTTTCGATAGATTTCACCAGTTATTACCTACTTTTGAAATTACAGAAAATATCAAATAGTAATGGATACAAATCATGATTCCTACAACAAGATTCTAGGATTCTAAGATTCTAAAATTTTAATATGCCATAAAAAAATGTGTTAGGATTCTAGAAAACTAAAGATATCGTGAGATTACTGAATATGGGTTAAAAATCGGACACATGCTAATAAAAAATTGCCATAGTGTCTACAAAATGAGAAAATCTTAATATATATAAGGTAGTATTTCAGAAAATTTACTCGATTTAGGAAGCACTTCACATGAGCAACACGCAAAACAGAGGTTGTTGCTGAAAGTTACGCACATTGGAATCGGGACAGGGCTCTGGAATTCATAGGGAAACAATTATGGAATTTTATGGAGGAAAATTAAAGGAAAACTCCTTATGTAGCTAAATAAATTGAACAAGGGGTAGGGGTGGGGGTGGGGAGGGGTTGGATCACTTCTCCCTGGACCAAATTCAACCCGGACTTAGTTAATGCAAAACCATGCTTGACCACAATCAATGGGCGACTTGGCCCTCTCTACGCCCTTGGTTATGAGCGGAGCTGTTATCAACCCCCCCCCCCCCCCCCTTCTAACACACACACATCAAGATTTTCTACCCAGATTGAATGACAGATGGTCGATTCGGTTTAGGTTAGGGTTGGTTTAGTATTTTAGGATTAGGTTTAATATTAGAAATATATTAGAAATTAGTTTCTAAATTATAAAATGAATTATTACTTACCAAATTTTTTTAATTAATTTTAATTCCTAATAAAACCTAAAAATTAGTAAAAACAAAATTCAAAAAAAATTCTGAAAAGTACTTCTAGGTTCTAGAACTAATTGGGTCAAGTTTGGCGTTGTTCCATACTCTATTTGGCTACAGTAATTCCTACAAACTGCCATTGAATCGTTTCTTAGGACGTTTAATTAATTTTTAATTCTTAAAAGTTCTCAAAATCTCAAAAAAATTATACAATGCTAAAATTGGGTAATTTAGGCAGATCCATAATAGGCTACTAGGAAAGCCTTTAATTTCACTATAAATATTTATTTTTGTCATCAATTCTTGAAATAAATTCAATTGAACTCGAAAATAGAATACATTTTGTATTCCGTACATACGTATCGGACATTGAGGCGAAAGAGTAGTAAGGCTGAGTGGCACCGTGGAACGGAGCTATAAAAAAATAATGGCATTGTGCAGTGGAGATACGAAACAACAATGATGTGGTACAGCGGGGCTGCGGAGCTGTGATTCAGCGAGGTTACTCAGGCAATGCCGCTATTGCACTATGCTTGCACTACAACTTAGGCTAGCATTGCTGTTGTAGCTACGTGTTGTTAAGTTCATAACTGCTCTAATCATTAGGGAGTTATAACTAATAGTAACTAATCTGATTAATTTGGGGATTACCCTCTGGTACTTAGTCCACGTCTTTAGTGGGTTGTTACAACCAATCATGAGATTGCTCCCCTATATATTAGTGCTCCGTTACTTGGAAGGATGAGAGCATCAGAGAGAATACCTAAGAGAAAAGACAGCATAATTCTCTGTAAATAGAGTTTCATCTCTATTGCAATCGAAGTTTTTTGCAACAGTGCTTGTCCGAGTTGTATCTGACAAATGGAGGTGACAAAGATTATTCCAAAAGTTCTTCGAAACCGAAACTATCAAATCTCGCTTTAAACAAAAATGATATAAATAATTCCAATAGGCTAAATTTTTACATCAATTTTATAACTCTCTTTCCATCATCGGATTCTTTATGCTTGTCACTTTCGACAATAGATTATCCTACTCTTAGAGATTTTAATCGTTATCAATTTTTTTTATAACAAGCTAGACTCGCTGTCAGAAGATTTTCTCAGACTTGTAAGAATTTTTTGGAAGATTCTACAACACATGTCTCGAGTTGGGCCGGATTCTTATTTTGGATGATCTTGCCGGATCCGTGCCTCATAAAAAGTCATCGCCTTGCCGGCAAGAATCGACTCCTATGTCGACGCCAACCATAAAATTTCGTGTTGTCAGTGTGCATGCTCGCGGTGGCCCGGTCTGACTTGCACCTATAGTTTTCTCCCTTTTAACTTGTGTAGAGTGTGCGATAAGCAGTGGCAGATCGAGAATTACAATCCACTGGGGACACAATCATAAGGGGTTCAGGAGCAACGGTCCCAAATTTTATTATTATAGAACATAATAATATTATATTATATTAAATAGTACTATTTTTATATAATAAAGTATTACAATTCACAATTATTATCTATAAGTTTTCATACTTTGAAAGCGTTATTATTTGTTAAGTAGTATTCTAGTTATTTTGATGTATATTGTGAGAAGAATACTTTACATGGCCAATATATTAAGTGGTAGTCTTGAGCCTTTTACATTTTCTTCTCACAAGGTATTAAGTAGTATTCTAGTTATTATTTATTTCCGAGAAAAATACTTTACATGTTATTATTTATTCTTAAAAATCACTTTCTTTTGTGCTCTGAAAATAATACTTATATCTCACAATATATTAAGTAATATTTTAGCTATTTTTTTTATGAAACATATTTTCTATAATTTTTTATTTTTTTTACTGGAGGCAGTGTCGTGCTTGTGGATCCGCCCCTGACGATATGCAATTGTATCTTGTTGTATTTGTCTCCGAGCAACACACGTCTTCTACACTATATAATAAAAGGACCTAAACCGTGGTGATGATCACAAAGTTCCAATCCAAATAAGTTAAAGGCTGAAGGACTAAAATTTTCGAAGAGATGATTGATGACTAACATATTGGTTACAATGTACCGTTTCCTTAGTTGTTTTGATAACGACCTCTTTTAGAAGGAAATGCTATTTGATCAATAGATTATCAACAAACGGTGTAGGTATCATTAAACAATACGATGGATGACAGGTTCCACTTATGATCTTTTATGAAGGTCATAGACAATGGTAGATGGAAAGTTGTATCATGTTGCAATATGTAACTACCTGTTTCATTTGATAAGTAGCTGATTATAAAGAATTGTGTTAAGTCAAGGAGAACACGTCTTTATATGATGTAATGTTGCATGAGTTGAGCATGGCCTATGAAATCATATTCATGGATGATTCATTGAATCAACTTGTATTGCCAAGACAATGACCAAAGTACAGAAGAAAATGAATACTATGACTCATCCCATTTATCCATATATATTTCCAAAAGCAAACTGGAAAACTTAATGGTTTAGGATTTGGACATAGTTTCAATCAAATTTGAAACTTAAAATCCGTTGAGAAATCCAAAAATGATTTGCATATAACAAATATAAAGTCCATTATATACATTTAATTAAAGAAACTGAACTTCAACAATATAGTATATAAGTACTAGTAACTTACATCTGCATTATATGTGCGTAAAAACATTACTAAAAAATTTAAATATAAATTTATTATAAATATTGTCATTTATTGTAAATGAAATCAAGCAACCAATGATAAATACCTCCGATTATAACCGTTTGAGTTAAAGTCGTTTGGTTATAAGTAAATTATATTAGATAGTTAAATAGTTAATTATTTTTTAAAATAATTAATGAAGTATTTACAAATGGTTTAGATGATTCAATTTTGAACTGTTTTTAAGCCACCCTATATTAGTAGAGATAGAGATAAGTATGTATCACATGTGAAAATTATCTGAATTGTTTTCGATGAAGTACAAAATCAACAAATATTTGAAAATAAATAATGTATAAACCTCATTCAAAATCTTCTCCGAATCAAATTAGAAGCAAATGTTGGCAAAAACCGTTCCCCAAACCAAAGAGACCGCGAGAGAACCAAGCAATAAAAACGTACCAAAACTAAATTGTCAAAATCACAAAGAAAGCAAAATGCAAACACAAAAAATTTGATGTGGAAAATCCTTGAGAAAAAAATCACGAGATGATCGGAGTCCAACCCTGAAAAGCCTCTTCTAATGGAATAAGAAATACACCAACTCCTTACAAACTTCTCACCGATCCAAGCAGACCACCACAACTCCTTGAAGAAGAAAATACGATTACAAGCACACGAAGAACGAAGATATCGAGAAAGAATTATCCTAAACGATCTCATCTTCGATGTAGTTGTCGATCCTCTCTTTCTCTCTCCAATAGTTGTAAAGCACTCTTGCCTCATTTTGTGTTTAGAGATACATATTAGAGTTAGGAAATACCTAATATATATAGCCTTAAACCCACAACTAATCTGAACCATTGGGGTATTCCTATTATATGTAGGAATATCAAATCCAAACCATTAAGGTATTCTATTATATGTAGGAATACCCAATCTAACTCCATTAAGGTATTTCGATTAAATTAATGTAGTAATACTCAATCCAATTCTGGAATATTTTCCACATAGGTTGGCAATCCCACTAACTCCAACAAATCTCCCCCTCCCAACTAGGTCGAGGAGCTCGTAATACCAACGATCTGCCTGCAATACTCAAACTTTCCCTTTGTAGAACCTTCGTGAGCATGTTCGCTCCATTGTTATCAGTATGAACCATTTCAAGTGCCACGTCCTTTGTCTCAATCACATCCCGTATCCAATGATACCGAGTCTCATTGTGCTTGGACCAAATATGAAATATCTGGTTTTTCACAAGGTGGATTGTACTCTGGCTATCGCAAAGCAAAACGTACTTCTCTTGCTTTAACCCAATTTTCTGCAACAACTTCTTTATCAACATCAAGTCCTTGCAAGCCTCGCAATGTATTATGCCTCTGTCGTAGATAAGGTAACACACTTTTGCAATCGCGACTGCCATGAAACTGCGCCACCAGCAAACATCACCATATAGACCGAAGTCGATCTCCTCGTGTCTACATTTTCAGCCATCTCAGCGTCAGTATATCCGACTATCTTCAGCTCGTCACCACCAACTGAAAGTCTCCAATCAGCAGTGCCCTGAAGGTACCTTAGAATCCAGTTGACTGTACTCTAATATATCTTCCCAGGATTGGAGAGATACATGCTAACCATGCCAACTGCATGAGCGATGTTTGGTCTTGTACACACCATGGCGTACATGAGACTTCCTACAGCTGAAGCATATGGAACCCGCTCTATATCTTCTTTATCATCCTCGGTAGATGGACACTGCTCTGCAATAAGCTTAAAGTGAGCCGCAAGGAGATTTCTCACTTTCTTTGACCCATCTATCCCAAAACGCTAAAGTACTCGGTGAATGTACTTCTTTTGGGACAAGTAAAGTAGCTTGGACTCTCTCTCTCTCTCTCTCTCTCTCTATCTCTCTCTCGATCGACTGATCTTCATCCCAAGAATAGTCTTTGTTGTGCCCAAATCCTTCATAGAGAAGGCCTTACCCAGTTCATGCTTCAACTCCGCTATCCTGTGGTATTCCGACCAACCAATATCATATCATCAACATAAAGCAAAAGTATAATAAAATCATAATCGACAAAGTACTTCATGAATACATAGTGATAAGACGTCGTCCGTACATAACTATGCTCCCCTATAAATGACTTGAACTTCCTGTACTTATGCCTCAGAGCTTGCTTCAAACTGTACATACTCTTCCTTAACCAACAGACTAAATATGACTTATACCCTGCTCACAGAATTCCTCTGGCTACTCCATGTATAACTCCTTCTCTAAATTACCATGGAGGAATATCGTCTTCACGTCCATCTGCTCAACCTCTAAGTCGAAACTGACTGCTAATGCTAGCGCCACAAGAATAGATGACAACTTGACGACCGACGAGAAGATCTCATCAAAATATACTCCCTTCCATTGACCGTAGTCTTTAACAACCAGCCTCGCTTTGTATCGAGGGTGATTAGCATCATCCGTCTGCTTCATTCTGAACACCCATCGATTCTTCAAAGCCTTCTTGTCCTTTGGCAACATCACCATCTCATAAGTAGAGTTTGCCTCTAAGGAAATTATCTTCTTCTGTATGGCCTGTATCTACTCATGCTTGTATTTTTCTTCCATAGCCTCTGCAAAATTTTTGATCTCTCCTCCGTCAGTCAGTAGCACCTACTCATCTTGTGAGTATATTATAGATGGTTGACTCACACTCACAGTCCTCCTTAATGGAGCCTCTGGTGTTGGCTGTATACGAACAGCCTCCCTCCTTCAGGAACTGCCTCTCCGACATGCTTATCCTTCTAAGGATCACCCTGACCATCATTAGCAGGCTGAAGATCAAGGTTGGGAGCAACTCCATGTACTGGCTCCTCTATATCTGGATTCTCTGTAATGTTCTCTAAAAATATCTCGAAACGAAATAACTCTAACTCAGGCAATTCCTCACCCTCAGAAGACAACTCAGAATCCTGAGTATTGGTCATGGTCTGATCCTCAATAAATACCATATCCCTGCTTCTATAGAGCTTTCTTTCCATCTAGTCGTAGAGTCTATAGCAAACTTATCCCGACCATAGCCGACAAAGACGTATCACCTCATCTTCGGATCAAGTTTGGATCTCTCATCCTTTGGTACATGCATAAAGACCTTACAACCAAATACTCGCAGGTGATTGTATGACGGCACTTTGTTATACCATACTTTTTCAAGCACATCACCCTATAAAGGAGCACTAGGAGATAAATTTACAACATAAACAGTAGTGTTGAGAGCCTCACCCCAATAATTGTCCAATAAGTTTGCTTTTGACAGCAAATATCGTACCCTCTCAATTAGTGTCATGTTCATGCGTTCTGCTACCGTTCACCATTAATATAAGTTTCAGAAACTTTTGCTTAACAACCAATAAAAAGTACAAAAAAATCATAGAAAAAAATCTAAGTACAATATTTTTGATCTGGAAAATGTGACGATGGAGATCGAGTACTACAACGACTCATTTACTCCGTTGACAGTCCGACGAGGGAATGATGATGCTCTCTTCTCTTTTCTCTTTTGAGCCTGTGTGCACGTACGTGGCTAGCCGGGGCTCTAGTCTCTGAAAAAGAGGGGTCGGGGGTTTTGGAACATCCAAGTTCCTCCTATTTATAGCCATCATGCTGATGGGTTATAGGTGCTGCATATGCCTATGTTTGGTGGCCGTATGGGGCTTCTTCAACAGAATACAGTTGTAATATAGCCGTATACTACGGGCAGGCTGCCACGCGACCTCGGTTGGGATCTGTTATTGATAAGATATCAGGATTATTTTTAACTCCATTGTATGCGTGACTCGGTCAGCTAGACATGTAATTCGCACTAACTATGTGAAGATCTTTTCAGTTGTAATGGAAAGATCTTGCAAGATAAAAGCTGTATAAAATTTTGGCCGCATAACGTCTTGGCCGCATGTGTGCTCTCCTTTGACCTTAGTCTTATGGACACTTCGACCGCATGGTATTGTGGCAGCATGCAAGCTCTCGTCTGGCCTTGGTTGAATGGACACTTTGGCTGCATGATGATGAGGCCGCATAGGGCCGTATCCGCATATGAGAGGACACATGGTATGGCACATTTGACAAAGTTATTAATACACTGATGTGACTTTTCATCTTTTTATGAGCAGCCGTCTCTCTCACGATTCTCGAAGCGCTCTAGGTAATGAGTGGTGTGTCAAAACTTCTGACAAAAATTGAATGACGTTTTAGGGAATCACATGAGGCCCCTTACTTCGTATCTGGTCAGGACGCATGGGATCTTCTTATTCGGCCTCCAACTCCTTGGTTGTTCAGGCCGCATGGATTCTGTATAGGCTGTACGAGCCCCTCGGTCGTATGTGCTTTCTGTGGTTCTTTTGCGGCATGCTTTCACTTTGAGGGTGCATGGGCTCTATGAGGCCTGCATGGCTTTCAGATTTCCATGCTTCTACAAGATCACCTTCAAAGTTTAAAAAATGAAAGTTTAGAATACTTTGAACAATAAGCATGGTTGAGCACTTTCGGCCGCATGGTTGTGATGCTTCATAGGCACATTGCCGTATAGGCACTTCCGCTAGGCTGTCAGATCATTAAATGTCGAGATTTGGCTTGATCTTTGAGAAGATTTCTTGGGACCCTGAGTCAACGATAATTTTTAAGGAGATAAATATGGATTACGTAAATTGAGGCATCCGTTTCATCCTCATAACTGCCTGGTTTATTACCTCACACGCCCTAGGAGCCTATAAATAGGCGGGCTAGGGTGGAGATTGTAGCGCTCCGTTCTCCCGGTGCGGAGAGCGCGGTTAAGAAACACAAGACGGTATCGTTCGTTCGGGATAGATTGAAAAAAGAACTCGTCCTCGTTATGGATTTGTTTCTTCGGAATCGATTCCCATATTCAGTGGACCGTGCCCCCGGGATCGACTTAGCGGCAGAGTCAGGAGGAACCTCTCCGCTGCTATCTTTTATTGCCTCAGATTTTGATGTCGCTTGTTGCTTTCGTACTTTGAGTTGGTTTTGAGATTTGCTTATTTTTCTTGAACGGTTTCGATAGATTTCATTATTTTCGTTCATTGCACTGTACTTCAAATTTCGAGATTGGAAAGAGTGGAAGAGGTATTGATCGAGCTGTTCGTGATGCAGGTGAACGAGCAGTAGGCGGCTTACGAGCGGAGTCGTGAAGCACCTCTTTCCTTCTCCCTTCCAACCATCTAAGTGAGTGGCTACCATCCCGATTAGCTAGCCCTGCTTCCAAGTCTTCACATCTAATAATTCTGCATTCTTCTTTGCCCCGATCAAATGATACCAAGTAATAATAAAAGATACCAAGTAATAATAAAAGATACCAAGATAAAAATAAAATAGGCTTGGATTATATTGCTTGTCACTCAAACTTGTGAACTGTTATCTTATCGTATGCTAGCTCATTATAAATGTTCTATATACCGTGCTAAGTATGGATCATGTCTTGTATATGCATAATTGTTCAGGGAGGCTGTGCAAAATGAATCATACATTACTGCTTGTCGTGTACTCGTGTTCTTGCACTCGTGTTGCCTCAACTGCTTGAATTGTTAACTAAATAATCGTGTTCGATCATGGACAACTTGTGCACAAGGTATTTGTTCTGCGGACGATCGCTGGGGCACTGGCGCCGATCCGATCCGGGCGGAACTCGTGTATAGTCATCGTGTACAGGACAGGATGGCTTGCAGCGCCTCGTGTACTCTCGTTGCATGCTATCCTTGTCTCGGACTAGTCCATTATGGCAATCAAGCCAGTGATCATCGTGTATATTTAAACCTGTTGCAAACTAACTTGTGTCTTCGTGGCAGGGAAGGCATGGTAAGTATTGTGCAGGTAGTTCAGACGGGCAGGTAAAATCCACCGAACGGTGGCAAGTTCATTTCAGTAAAATTCTATATGCTGCTTACTTGTAAATGAACTGAGGCAAGATAGAAACCTACAAATATGCATGCTTCATATAAACAACGTGTTGATTGGTATAGTTCGGTTAGCTCGCCTTAACCAGTATGTTTCGACATACTGACCCTCGTTGAAACAGGTTCTCCGTACCAAGTCGAACCGAGCGAGGAGCCGAAGTCGTCTTCCCGATCCAGTCCAGCTGTTGGCGCATCCTGATCGCGTCGTCCTTGAAGCATTTTGAAGTTGGAGCTTGCAACTCTTCATACACAAATGCAGCTCCGTGGCATAGCTGTCCTCCAGCCCGGAGGTCTATATATTTTGAAGTTTAGTAAAGGGATGTAATGTACAAGACTGCTATCTCATTTTGAGTCAATACTTTTGTAGGCCCGTGCGGCATATTAGCTGACTCGTTCAAGAGTTTGTAATAGATGTTCATTATCAATAAAGAGAACTTTTCCATGTTTCAAATTTGTATTTCAATTTATCTGCGTACTTTGAATATGTGCTCGTTATGCAAAATACTTTAGCCTTATGCGGGCGCAACCCCAGGCCCGTACGACATCACGATTCGGGGGACGTTCCAATGATTCTACGAAATCGGGTCGTGACATAGTGGTATCAGAGCACAGATTCAAGTTCCTTAGACTCTCGCACTGGAAAAGTTCCTTTAACGATCAAATTCATGTGCAAACTCTTGAACTCGCTAGGCCAAAATGAGATACGTTCATGCAATAAGTCCATAATACATTATGATCCTAATGTAATTTACCTTCTTTTGAAGGAATGACACTAGCACAATCTGCAGCGTAAACATCGGACGAAATGCAAGGCCAAAAAAGTAGTTAGGGCACTTCGGAAAGTTCAGAGAGCCAGCGAGCCATGCCAAGCATCGATCCCATCCAGCAAATGTTGCGGATGTTGGAGGCAAACCAAAAAAGGGACGAGGCTCGCTATGAACGGGCCGAGAAGCGGGCGGAGGAGAGTCAGCTCAAGTTTTAAGATAATATAGAAGCGCGATTCTCAGTCCAATAGAAGCAGGTAGATGCCCTGCAACAGATCGTTCAGACTTTGGCTTCCAACCATTCCACGGCAAGAGCGCCGACTCCGGTGGAACAGCCCGTGCTTGAAGTAGAGATGTCGTAAATTCCAAGGCCGAGGGACGGGACTGCCTTCGACTTTGGCCACTTCAAGAAAGTCTGCAATACCCTATTCAACGGGACTGAGGACCCAGTCGTAGCTCTAGATTGGTTGGACGAACTTGAAGATCACTTCGCTCTGCTAGAGGTCCCCGAAGAGAAGCGCGTCGTCTGTGCGCAACTACAGCTCCGCCTCAACGTGCATGATTGGTGGGACGTGCATCGACGATCTCTTCAATTTGATCATGGAGAGGAGGCAATCTCGTGGACGACATTTCGTGCCGCGTTCGAAGAGGAGTTTATAGCCCCTCCAGTACAACATCAAATGGAGAACGAGTTCGTGCAACTGAGGCAAGGCAGCATGACAGTTAAATAGTACTCCGCCGAATTCAACCGTCTCTCCAAATTCGCAAGGGCCTATTTACCTGATGTAGCGAGTCGAGCTAGAAGGTTTGAAGGTGGTCTACGCCCTACCATCCATGCGCACGTAGTCGTTCATCAGTATCGGACAATGCGTAAAGTCATGAATCACGCCCTGTCGCTTGAACCACACTATCCTCACGTCTCTGCCGGCGCTGTGCATACCTACAATCATAAACGCCATAGCGACGAGAAAGAAAACATCGCTGCAAAGCGACCAGACAACGTCGGACATTGAGGAGGAAACACAGGGCCATCGTGTAATTTCTGCAAAAAGTGTGGGCACACAGCCAACAATTGTCGCTTGAGACTTGCGTTATGCCTCGCTTGTGGAAAACCAGGCCATGCCATTAGCTCCTGTCCGAACCTTCCTGATCGTCGCCCTCCGCATAATGTTCCCTAGCGGTAGGCTCTATTCCTAAGTTTTGGGATGAAACTTCCAATTGGTTGGGTAGGATGTAGCGCCCCGTTCTCCCGATGCGGAGAGCGCGGTTAAGAAACACAAGACGGTATCATTCGATCGGGATAGATTGAAATAAGAACTCGTCCTCGTTATGGATTTGTTTCTTCAGAATCGATTCCCATATTCAGTGGACCGTGCCCCCGGGATCGACTTAGCGGCAGAGTCAGGAGGGACCTCTCCGCTGCTATCTTTTATTGTGTCACACCCCAGTCCCAAAATATCAAGGGACTAGACACGTGGCAATGGCCAGCAGCACGCACCGATGGACAAATCCAATTTAATGGATCCATCGGGGCATACTTAAGCTGTAAATATAGGTCTACAATAATAAGTCTAAGCTAATTTCATCCACACAAATAATAAGAACAACAGCAAATAAAAAAAGTACATCAATGTCCAGTCTCAGCAAAGTATGTCGGGGAACAACCCGATAAAAGTCTAAAATACTGGTTCATCAGACCAGAACAAAGGAGTCCAAAATAAAGTATCTGATGAGTAAAAATAACATAAACTCAAGAAAAGTCTTCAGCCATCACCTCTGCTTCTAAGTTTGGTTCAGCTTCAGCAACAGCTTCTGGTACAGCTTCAGCTCCGATCCCGTAAACCTCGGGATAATGCTCTTCTGCTAAACCTGGGGACATCATCCGGATCCAGGTCCTCAGGGGACATAGCAAGGTACAAATAATACAAGCCAAAATAATACAGTAGAATAGTAAATAAAATAAGCAGGGTAACTACATAACCATCTATGTGAAAATGCAACTGAGAGCATCACTAGTACTCAGGTTGAGACTGCTACAAGCTCTGTGTCGGGGAGCCGGTAGCAGTAATAACAAGTAATGGGTCTAGCTCTGCTCGAGAGTCTACAACCTCATAATAGTAGTAGATATATATAGAACAGCCTGTAGCCTGTGTGTCTCTCCCCACCCAATGTAACCATACGTCTCATGTCCATAACGTCTCATGTCCATGTCACATGAGATCAGAGCTAATGCAACAAGTCATAATCTAAAATATAATGTCTATGTCCATCCTGTATCCTACACAGAATTACCTTGAATATCTCAGGAAGATTCTGTCACATGTATGGTGTCAAGTGTCCTAGGTTATAATGTACTTGATACAACAAGTACGAGAATGTAAAGGGTCTCGAATGTCCATCTCTAAATGACGTACACAACTCCGCGTACTGGGTTGGCACCCGACTATTAATCGGACGCTAAGTAGGTCATATGGTCCTAGGTTTAAGCATAATTAACAATGTAAATAAGCAAGAAAATAAATATCAAAACTACATAATTTGGCAAGGTACACTTGCCTGGGATTGGAATACCAGTAGCGGTCCCTGTATCCGTGGGTTCCGTAAATACTCCTCCAAAAGCTGAAATGAACATCACCAACAGTCTCAGAACATATAAAATAGCTAGAAATGCCTGTCCTTAAGTCCAGTTTGGACACAAGGGCAAAAATGACATTTTCAATTCAAAGCGGGGTCCAAATGTGGGCCGCTTCGCACCGAAAAATGCGTCAGGGTCAAAGGTCTCCAAATCAGTCCAACTTAGTGTCAACAGGTCAGGAACGATGATACGAACCCAACGAAACTTCCAGAATTGGATTTCGATGAGCCGTTCTCAAAATTGCCCGTCAAGTGGAGCCTGTGGGGCCCACGATACACGATTTTTCCAACGTTCTCAGAATTGAACCAAACTTGACTCACAGGACCAGCGTATTTCTATGAGTCCGATGGCGCAAGTTTTGTCTCGATCCGACGTGTTTACACTAAGTTACAGCAAAATACAAAAAAGTCGAATACGGGACGTTGTCCGCGGATACGTACGGATTTCGATGTGCACGCACATCCGAATCAGCTTCTGCGAAATCCCACACGTCCGTATCAATGACGCGCACGTATCGGTGAAGACCGTACGTGATCAAGTCGTCCCGTTTGGCGGGGCGTATTCGGTTCCGGGGTGAAACAGGACGTTGGTTTTACTGTTTTTGGATCGCAGTTCGCGATCACCACAGGACGCGATGCTCCGAGCGGGTTGCACGGACACCGAGGGGGTCATGCTGGCTACGCGATGCAACTGACGGATTTGAAATCAGAGCTACGAGGAGTGAGATACGAGTACCTGAACTGGGCTTGAAAATAGCGTATCCTTCGTGTCCGCCTTGTGTCCAATACGTGTCCTGTGTCCGAACCGCGTCTAGGGTTAGGGTTTTGGCCGGATCTTGGTGGCCGGAGGGAGGCTGGGGTACGGAGGCGTGCTGGCCGGAGGCGGACTGCTGCGGGAGCTCGGCGTCGGCGGAGTTCGTGCGGGCGGTCGGAGCTACGGCTCTGACCGGAGTTGCTGCGGGTTTGGAGGCGTCTCGGCCGGCTGGGCAGAGGCGGGGACGCCTCGGTTGCCAGAGAACTGCAGGGCTGCTGGGGACGGCTCGCCGGACGGAGCTAGACACGGCGTCGGCGCTAGAGAGGATGGCCGGAGGGCTGGTCTGGCGGGTGGTCGAGGGATCAATGGGAGGCCGGAGGCTGGGTCATGAGGGATTTATATAGGGATTAGAGGAGAGGGTTCGCCGGACGTTGCCGGAAGAGGAAGGGGAAGGGTTCAGGCGTTCGGGGGAAGAGGAGGGGAGCGGTCGGAGAGGCCAACGGGCGGTGGCGGCGACGAGCGTTATACGGCGGAGGGGGAGTAAAACCGTTGGCGGCTGAAGGTTTGGGAGGGGAGAAGCTAGCGGGTCGGGTTGGTGGCGGGTCGGGTCAGATTGAACCCGGATCCGACCCGTTAGGGCCTAGGGCGGTTTGGGTCAGTGAACCCGGTCCGGTTTAGTTCAATTTGGTTTGGTTTAATTAAATAAACCCGGTTTATTTTTAGTTTAATTATATAATTAGTTTTTAGGGCTTTTAAAATACTTCCGGGGTCCAATAAATTCCCGAAAAATTACCCCATGACCGGTTTTTAATTTTACACTAGAAAATATAATTTTCATCACATTTTAATATTATTTAATATCTTTAAAAATTTTATTTTAAATCTGATGACCTTAATTTATTTGTTTAAAAATACAAAAAAATGCTAATTAAATTCAGAAAATTAATTTCTAAAATTCTAAAATTTTCAGGTGATTACATATTGCCTCGGATTTCGATGTCGCTTGTTGCTTTCGTGCTTTGAGTTAGTTTTGGGATTTGCTTGTTTTCCTTGAATGGTTTTGGTGGATTTTATTATTTTTGTTCATTGCACTGCACTTCAAATTCCGAGATTGGAAAGAGTGGAAGAGGTATTGATCGAGTTGTTCGTGATGCAGGTGAACGAGCAGTAGGCGGCTTACGAGCAAAGTCGTGAAGCGCCTCTTTCCTTCTCCCTTCCAACCATCTAAGTGAGTGGCTACCATCCCGATTAGCTAGCCCTGCTTCCAAGTCTTCACATCTAATAAATCTGCATTCTTCTTTGCCCCGATCAAATAATGCCAAGTAATAATAAAAGATACCAAGATAAAAAGAAAATAGGATTGGATTATATTGCTTGTCACTCAAACTTGTGAACTGTTATCTTATCGTATGCTAGCTCATTGTAAATATTTCATAAACCGTGCTAAGTATGGATCATGTCTTGTATATGCATAATTGTTCAGGGAGGCTATGCAAAATGAATCATGCATTACTTCTTGTCGTGTACTCGTGTTCTTGCACTCGTGTTGCCTCAAATGCATGAATTGTTAACTAAATAATCGTGTTCGATCATGGACAACTTGTGCACAAGGAATTAGTTCTGCGGACGGTCGCTGGAGCACTGGCGCCGATCCGATCCGGGCGAAACTCGTGTATAGTCATCGTGTACGGGACATGATGACTTACAGCACCTCGTGTACTCTCGTTGCATGCTATCCTTGTCTCGGACTAGTCCATTATGGCAATCAAGCCAGTGATCATCGTGTATATTTAAACCTGTTGCAAACTAACTTGTGTCTTCGTGGCAGGGAAGGCATGTTAAGTATTGTGCAGGTAGTTCAGACTGGCAGGTAAAATCTACCGAACGGTGGCAAGTTCATTTCAGTAAAATTCTATATGCTGCTTACTTATAAATGAACTAAGGCAAGATAGAAACCCACAAATATGCATACTTCATATAAACAATGTGTTGATTGATATAGTTCGGTTAGCTCGCCTTCACTAGTATGTTTCAATATACTGACCCTCGTTGAAACAGATTCTCCACACTAAGGCAAATCGAGCGAGGAGACGAAGTTGTCTTCCCGATCTATTCCAGCTGTTGGCGCATCCTGATCGCGCCGTCCTTGAAGCATTTTGAAGTTGGAGCTTGTAACTCTTCATACACAAATGTAGCTCCGTGGCAAAGCTGTCCTCCAGCCCGGAGGTCTATACATTTTAAAGTTTAGTAAAGGGATGTAATGTAAAAGACTGCTATCTTATTTTGAGTCAATACTTTTGTAAGCCCGTGCAGCATATTAGCTGACTCGTTCAAAAGTTTGTAATAGATGTTCATTATCAATAAAGAGAACTTTTTCATGTTTCAAATTTGTGTTTCAATTTATCTGCGTACTCTGAATATGTGCTCGTTATGCAAAATACTTTAGCCTTGTGCGGACGCAACCCCAGGCCCGCACGGCATCACGATTCGGGGGACGCCCCAACGATTCTACGGAATCGGGTTGTGACAGAGATAGAACTTTTGTCTCTCGGCTTTCCCCTCTTTTGTGAAAGAAGATGTCGATGGCTACTGTCTATCTCGCCGAGAGGTTTGTCAAAAGTGGCGTCGATTCGTGGCCCCCTGATTCTGGCATTCTTTTTAGAGGTTGGGGTGTGTCATGATGGCAGTGACCCAAAGACAAAAGTACACGGCCTCACAACGTGGATGAAAAATCATCTAGAACACGAGCAGGACCCCCCCAAAGTTCTGTCGCATGGATGAACAATCATCTGTAACATGCTCACAGAGCCTATATATGGCTTGGCCCATGGATTGGAACTTATCTGCAACTTTCTTTATAGCCTATCTGTATGTAAACCCCCTCACCCAAAATAGGTATTTTGTATGTATTTTATATTATTATATTTATTATAGATTATTTTAAATATTGAATTACTTTAGAGTATTCTCTTAGTTAATTAGAAAATAAATTTATTAGTATATTTACTTATGTAAATATTTATTTAGAATTATTTTTAGGCTATTTTAGATTTTTGGAGATTTTTTTAGAATTTTTAGGTAATTAAAACATAGGGAACCTAAATTTCTAGGACTTCCATGATTTACTATGAGTCCATACTTGCATATTATTTGTACCAAATATTTATTTTAGTTTAAAATATTTAATTATATTTTTTTGTAATTTATTTAGAATTTTAAGAAATTTATTTAGATTTTTAAAATTATTTATGATTTATTTGGATATATATAGTCTTAATATTAGATAGATGATAATTTAGTGTTAATAGATATTAATAAGATTATATATAAATTATTTGAAATATCTTTAATTTTATTTAAGATAATAAATTATTGAGATAAACTCAAACTCTATTTTAAATTAATTTAAATCCTGAGCCTACTAGGAAAGCAACTTCATGCATATCCTATCATTATTTAAACTGATCCTAATCATATCCAAATTAGCCAATCCTAGTCATATTCAATTAAGTAGTGTACACCATTATAAATACCTCATCTTTCATATTTTTTTCCCCAATTTTCTCTCATTTTCGTCCAAAAACAGTCAAAATTCGTCATAAATTCAGCCTCATTTTCTAGTAGTTATGACGACTTAAATAGACGATATCTCCTAGCTCCGGACTCCAAACGCGCTCTACTTTTTTTGTTAGAACCATATAAAGGTTAGTTTTCTGAATATATAAATTATTTTAATAATTTTAGAACCTAATTTTCTAGAATATTCTAAAGGTGTCAGTTGTCCGAAATCAGACGTATTTTGGTATTTTTGAGATTACGGGAGATCCCGAACTCGGAATTACGAACCGTTTGAAGTTTCGAAAAGTTGACATTATGAACTTACATAAAATTAATTTTCTAGAATTTAACATGCAAGTTTAATCTACTGTAAAATTCATGCAACATATACGTAAATAGGAAACCACCGAAAACTATCATCTATTCGCCCTTGTGGCCATAACTCTTTACCGACTTGTGATTTTATAAAACCGTCAATTCTGATATTAATGTAGCACTATAATCTATAGGATTTTATACACAAATCTAGGATTTGAGTTGGTTGACTTTTTGGTCAACGGATTGCCTCGATTTGCGTGTCACGGATCACAAATCCGTAAAGTTGATTTTCTTTGGACCAAAATTAGGGTTTAACAATAAAATTAGATTATAATAAGATTAAAAATACTATTTTAAGTTATTTTATTCAGAATTAAAATAGATTAAAATTGAGGAACCTATTTACCCACTTTTGTAACCTAACTTGTTTAATTTATGTGACGGGTAGATCGGACGACGCCTTGAGTTGGGACTTCATTCTTTTTCAGACCAGGCAAGATACCTTGCCAAATTGTTTACAGTTTTTTGTATGCTTAGTATATTTCTGTATATTTATTGTATTCTGTTTATTCATTGCATGTGCAGTTTCTTTCAGTCATTACTATATATTAGATATGTTGACACACACTTGACACTTAGTATCATAGAGGACAATTATTAGGCGTATGGACTTTTAACCACTCTGGTAAATCGTAGTATACAGCTCGCACTACAGGCGTGTGTCGCGCTGGTCGCTACTCCCGCGGTATATCGATTTCTGGAGTCTCGCTGGTCGCTACCCCCGCGGTATATCGATTTCTGATGTCCACTGACGGGTGTGTGAGTTGTGAGGTAGATCGAGTAGCCTACCCTTGCCCATACGTCAAAAAGTTGTCCTCATTTGCATTCATATAGATTGTCTTGTACAACGTACTTATATATTTTAAAACATTATGCATGTTTACTGTATTCAAATTGGCTTGCTTCTATGTATCTTGTTATGTCCCTTTGAGGACCTGGTCCCTTTTCAGGTGTATCTATTCTTGAGTATTCGCAGGAGCGCAGATTCGGATGGTTATATATGTTTCGAGGATGTCTTCTCTTCGAGCCCGTGATTGTTAGCTGGTATTCTTATATTGTGTTTATTGTGTTGTACTTTTTTATTCGAGTTGGTAGTGGATTTATTTCCATCCAACTATCATCTTTAGATACTTCTTATTGAGATCTAGTTATATAGATGTTGGTTATTTATTTATATTGATTTCTGTGGATGAGATTTAGATTGTACCCATGTGACTTGTGATACATTTTATATCACTTGTGGATTTGATATTCATATTACAGCGTACGTATGGGTTATAGTTTTCATATATTGGAGTTGCCATATCCATGCGGCTGGCATGCTTACGTGTCCTAGTCCTATATATTTTGGGACTAGGGCGTGACATATTTTTGTGGTGGCCCATGCAGGTCGAGAGCATATTGTCTCGGTTACGTTACTGTACCGAGCAAGCATGCGCATAGGATTAGAATATAGGATCTCATCTACTTATTTAATTATCTCTGTCGATTTGTTTCGCATTCTTAGTTGATTACTTGCATTGCATCATGCGTTATCCCTTCTCAATGTCAATCTTATCTTATCTTTCGTGCTTGATAGGGGTTAGAAAGATAATTTATACTAGGAATATACACTCTAGTATTCAATAACACTATTAGTTAAATTATTGTAAGTTGGATAGTATGCCTCATAACCCAGTGACACATGGTCCTGTTGACTCATTAATGAAGTTTAAATGAATGACACTGTAAAACCCCCTTCCTAAAAATCGTATATATCCTTTTATTTATTAATTATTAATTAAATTATAGTAATTAGGGGCTAAATAGGAGAAATAGATTTTTAATAATTTTTATTTTAGGTGTTCGGGCACTTAGATGACTTATGTGACCATCAGAAATTTTTCGGAATTTATTCCATGTAGGAGACCCCTTGAGCAGTTGCTAGCCTAATGCTGTGCATTATTCTAATCTAGAATTTTTCTATGAGTATATATATTATATATATATACAAATATATATATATATGCATATATTAATAGGAAAGAAAAGATTAAGAAAAGATTAAGAAAAGAATTAATTAAATAAGCTTAACTAATAAGAATTAAATAATAATCCAATAATAATAATAATAGTAATAATACTACTACTCCTTAGTTTAATAAAGACTCCTTAGCATTTGACCGCCCCCCACAGCAACTTGTTTGCTACAGGGACCCGCCCTTTGTACTATCCGCAGCAAGGAAGCAAAGCAACCTAGCAAATTGCTTTAGACCCGCTACCTTCAGCCCATTGCTTCTCTCCAGCCGACCCGTCCGCTCCTTCCCCCTCTCTCTTCCTATATTAATATATATATATATATATATATATATATATATATATATATATATATATATTTCTCTCCTAAAAACCCTAACCTAAAGCTTCAGACCTCCTCTTCCCATCTAGAGCCGTCACCGCAGCCAGAGAAGCCCCGCCAAGCCATCCAACCATCCCGTCGACTCCGACCTCGCACCCTGCAGATTCCCACTCGAGGCACCTTCGCTCCGGCGTGATTTTCCGTCGACTCGCTCAACCAAACGTTGTTCCGTCTTCATCGGTATGATCACCCCTTAACCCTCTTCCATATTTGTTTTATAGCCAACCTCGAAAAACGTGTGCCCCTAGGTGAAAAATAGCGCCCAAGTGGGCAAGCAGACAGAATTCTGGAATCGCAGAATTCCAGAATGACCACCCATGTTGCCGAGTTCGTATCTTCCACCACAGAGATCCGAATTCGGTGATTCTTTTTGATACCTGTAGAACACTTGACCTAGTTTATTTTCTGTTAAATAATCCTATGCTGTTAGTTGCTGTGGACATAATTATATTTGTCACAAAACTGTGCGCACCCACTTTTTTCGGTTTTTCAAAAGTTGGAAAATGGAGCGCGCCCCGCCAAACGGGACCGCCCCGCCGTATGCCAAGTGTACCGAATGGTGCACGCAGCATAACCGGACACGTGAAAATTCGTGGGGACTGATTCGGACGCGTGTACGCGCCGGAATCAGACCGTATTCGCGGACACATCATGTGTCGCAACTTTTGTAGAACTCGCGCGTATTTTGTGCACGTTTGTCAGATTACGACGAAACTTGCGCCACTGGACTCGTGGTAACGCACTGGTCCTGTGACCCAATTTTCACGCATTTTTGAGACGGTTGACCAGATCGCCAATTGGCGGGCCCCACAGTTGACTTTTTGGACAAAATTGTGTTCGACTCATCGGAATCCACATTTGGATATACCGTTGGGTTCGTATTGACATTTAGAGTTGTTTGACCCATAGTTTGTCCTATTTAGAGACTGTTACCCTCAGCACACTTTTTGGTGCAAAGTGGCCCACACGTGGACCCCACTTTTACCAGAAATTATCATTTTGCCCCTGTGTCTAAATTGGACGAAAGGGAAGTACTTTTTAGCTATTTTGCTTATTATAGAAACGTTGGTGATATTTATTTTAGCATCCGGAGACATTTGTTCTGTGGCCATAGCTTTTGATCCTGTGCGTTTAACTTCTGGACAGTACACCTTGCAGCTTTCTTACCAGGCAAGATACCTTGCCAAATTATTACAGTACTTTTGCATGCTATTTATATTTCCTTATATTCATTGCATTTCTGTTTATTCTTGCATGTGTAGTTTTCTTTCAGTCATTACTATATATTAGATATGTTGACACACACTTGACACTTAGTATCATAGAGGACAATCATTAGGCGTATGGGCTTTAACCACTCTGGTAACACCGTAGTCACTAGCACGCACTATGGTGGGTCGTGTCCGATGGTCGCTACCCCCGAGGTATGTCGATTGATGGAGTCCGATGGTCGCTACCCCCGAGGTATGCCGGCTGATGATGTTCATGGACGAGTGCATGAGTTGTGAGGCTTAGATCGAGTAGACTACCCTTGCCCATACGTCGAAAAGTTGTCCTCATTTGCATTCATATAGATTGTCTTGTACAGCGTACTTATTTATTTTCAAATTATATGCATGTTTACTGTATTCAAGTTGGCTCGTATTTTCTGTATCTTGTTACGTCCCTCTGAGGACCTGGTCCTCTGCCAGGTGTATCTATTCTTGAGTATTTGCAGGAGCACAGATCGGATGGCTATATATGTTTCGTGGATGTCCTCTCTTCGAGCCGTGATTGCTAGATGGTGTTCTTATATGGTGTTGTTGTGTTGTACTTACTTTAATATTGCTCTTACATTCGAGTTGGTAGTGGATTTGTTTCCATCCAACTATCATCTTTAGATACTTCTTATTGAGATCTAGTTATATAGATGTTGGTTAATTATTTATATTGATTTTCTGTGGATGAGATTTAGATTGTACCCTATGACTTGTGACATATGTTTATACCACTTGTGGGTTGATTTTCATATTACAGCGTACGTGTGGATTTGGTTTCCATATATTGGAGTTGCCATATCCATGCGGCTGGCATGCTTACGTGTCCTAGTCCTACGTATTTTTGGGACTGGGGCGTGACAGACACCAACTATAGGCTTGCATAAAAAGATAGTGTTTACCCAAACTGTAGAACTTAGAGGCCCATACACCCATTTGGTCGACTAGTGTCACGACCCGCACCCGAAAATTCGGGCATGAGTGCGTGGGTACGTCCAGCCTACGCCGCAGTGTCGGCGGTAGTACGCTGTCTAGGTCATTTCTGGGGTCAATAAGTATCTATCTCATCCACAATAATGAACATGTAAGAATAATCACAGGAAATAGGAATGCTGAGATTTTATAATATTTAATCTGTGATAACCAAATCCAAAGTTAATACAAGCCAGAAGATAGATCGGGGACAAACCCGAGTATTATGCTGAAAGGAAATAAATAAGCAGCTACTGCTAACTACTCTGCAAAAGTAGCCTCCTGGGTGGGAACTGGCTCCTCATATGGGTCACCTGCTAACTCATAGTGGCCATAAAAGGTAGGGGCAAGTCCTCATCATCGCCTAAAACAACGGATCCAGTCAGGAAAGGAGCAAGTACACAATGCACAACAAGATTAAACTAAATATTTATGACAATTAGATTGAGTATCATATTGAGAATATGTATAAAAGAAACAACAGTATCTTAGAGTTAATGCTATAAACAGGGATATGAGAAAGCAGGAATAAATGAGACAGGAAATGAAACTACAACAGTCAGCAAGAACTATAACAAGACCAGAAACTATCTGTGTGAACTTGTATTTATTTTAGAATACATAGTTGGCATATAGGGGTTTATAAGGCTAATCCGACCATCATAGACGGCTATTAAACATGAATAATCGAGATCCGGCTGAGGGTACAGTCGTGCACCAACAGCTATTAAACACGATAGGGGGAATGGTAAACTACATGCCTTCTAGTATTCTCCCACCCGACATGAAAAGCAAGACATGAAATACAGTATCCAAGACATGAAATCCAGTGTTCTAGCACTACGTGTAATCATCAATGGTACTAGTAAAGCAGGGAATTAATTATCACAATATAAAGATTAACTTGAAGTGCAGGTACTTGCCCGATGTTTGGATCCAATTACAGTTTGTGTCTCGAGAAAAAATTCCAGAGATGAGTCCAAAAGCTGAAATAAATATTACCATCATGCTCAGAAGATGTCAAATAGCTAAAAATACCTGTCCTTGGGTCCAATTTGAAGACAAGGGCAAAAACGACAGTTTCGGGTCAAAACGGGGTCCGCCGGTGGGCCCGCTTTGCACCGAAAAATGTGTCCGGGTCAACGGTCTCCAAATTCACCAAACTTAGTGTCAACAGGTCAGGAACGCTGATACGAACCCAACAGAACTTCTAGATTTGGATTCTGATGAGCCGATCACAAAATCGCCCGTCGAGCGGGGCCTGTGGGGCCCACGACACACAATTTTGTCAACGTTCTCAGAATCGAACCAAACTTGACCCACAGGACCAGCGTATCGCTACGAGTCCGATGGCACAAGTTTCTTCTTGATCTGACGAGTGTACAAGAAGTTAGGACGAATTACAGGAAAGTCGGATACGGGGCGATGTCCGCGGATACGCGTTGATTCCGGTGTGCACGCACACCCGAATCAGCTTCCGTGAGATCTCACACGTCCGTATCGACGACGCGCACATATTTGTAAAGACCGCACGCGACCAAGTCGTCCTGTTTGGCGGGGCGTACTCAGTTCCAGGGTGAAACAGGGTTTGGTTTTTCCTGTTTTTGGATCGCGGTGTGCGATCACCACAGGACGCGATGCCCCGAGCGGTTTGTCCGGGCACTGAGAGGGTCATACAGGCTTCGCAACGCAATTTGCGGAAACGAAAATGGAGCTACGAGCAAAAGTAACGAGTACCTGAAGGGGACCCAAAAACCGGGGTCGAACCGAGTCCGACACGTGTCCGACTCGTGTCGGACACAGGGAACCTAGGGTTAGGGTTTCCTGGATGCTGCGGCGGGCTCCGGTGGTCGGCACGGCGGCGGGGAGGTCGAGGGCGGTTCGCCGGAGAGAGGGGCGTGCGGGGACGGTCGGCAGCTGTGCCGGAGGAGGCGGAGCTCTGGGCTAGGGTTTCGGTTAGGTGGCCGGAGTAACTCGGGGGGGGGGGGGGGGTGATGGGAGGAAGAAGAAGAAGGAGAGGGAGGTTTAAATAGGAGGAGGAGAGGGGCTCGGTGCTGCGTGGCCGCGGAGGATGCGGGGAGCGGGCCGGAACGGCCGGCGCTGGACGCGGGCGGTCGTGGGGGCTGGGGGAGAAAGGGTCGCCCGGGTCGGGTCGGGCGGCTAACGGGTCCGGGCAGACCCGCCCGACCCGCAAGGAAAGCGGGCTGGGGGCTGGCTGCTGGGCTCGGCCCACTGGGCCGGGCCGGGCCCAAAAGAAAAATAAAAAATAAAATAAATAATAATAAATATAAATAGTTTAATTAATTAATTAATTAATAAAAATAGTTTTGAGGTATTTAAAAATAGGTCTGAGGCCCAGAAAAATCTAAAAAAATTACCCTAAGTCCAGTTTTCCATTTTACACCAAAAAATATTATTTCCATGATATTTTAATATTATTTATTAATAATTAAAAATTATTTAATATTTGAAAACCCTGATTTTAATTACAGAAAATTTCCAGAAAATTCCAGAAAATTGTGAAAAATCCCAATTTAAAATTTTTGCAAAATTTGGGGGTTTACAATCTACCCAACTTATAAAAATTTTGTCCTCGAAATTTAAAATTAAGCCATAATCTGTTAATCCTTCATGTACATAGGGCAAGTCGATTGCCATCTCTTTGCGATAATTAAAAGCCTAATTATGTCCACTGCAATCACTTCATGATTAAGATGACTACTTGTTCCAATCAAAATTTTAATCTATGGTCATTACTTCTTACTTCCTCAAATTTTCCACAGGCAGATTTTAGATTAAGTCCATATAGCATTTTTAAGATTTGCACATGACTTTGCCTCTAATTATCATAAATTCCTCTAGAAGTGATTCGAGTCCAACAGTATTCCTATTCACAATTGTATGCTACAACTCTTTAAATTTCATTCACATCCTCAATGTTCTAACTAGGTAGTCCAACCCTTAAATTTTAATTCTTAAATCAAATCATCAAATTGAAAAAATAATTTAAATGTAGTCCACCGATGTTCAAGTCTGAAATTCTATAATTCTACCCTCTAAATTCAAATTGATGATTTTACTTGCATTGTCATGTACTTAAGATACAACTATTGGGTCCTCGATATCAATTCATTAATCATCTTAGTCACTCCTTTAAATTTTCAAAATTAGAATGGCTTGCTTCTTCCAATCTAGCCTTACTCGGTCACAATCCAAAAGACATTCCTCTCGAGTTGACAAATGCATTGCTACTCAACTTAGAGTTTACCCATTCATCACAAAAGACTATATACCTTAAGAAAAATATTCCTTAATATGTCTACCTATGTCATTCAATCCTCGAACTTCAACGCCGATCTTATCACATATGATATGTCCTCAATTACGAAAGTTTAATCCTCAAGTATGTGATCGGCCTATGTGGCATATCTAGTACTATCTATGTACTAACTTATACCAGGCACGAGATTTCGTCTTTCCGAAATAAGGGAAGATGAAGATCAATAATAAAGAGTTCAAGGGTGGGGTGATAGAAAAGAAATATCGGGGTCAAGGCGTTTTAAAGTATTCAGGTGGAAATTGTCAAGCGATTGTGGATTGAATCCTATCTCGGTAATTCCTATTCACGTGCTCGTATTAATACAATCATATAATCGATA
This sequence comes from Iris macrosiphon, assembly GCA_036927795.1. Lineage (NCBI taxonomy): Eukaryota > Viridiplantae > Streptophyta > Magnoliopsida > Asparagales > Iridaceae > Iris > Iris macrosiphon. The sequence goes on along the minus strand of JAYESA010000016.1, from coordinate 113,652,408 downwards.
CGATATGTTCAAAAATGTCTAGGGCAAGTATATTAGTCAACTGTATCTCAATCCACGTAAAGTATTAATTCGAAGGGCGAATCAAGCGCACTATGGTTGATCAGACCGTAATACACTGATTCTGAAATGTATCATTGTGGGCCTCCCCAATAATACACTTGTCATGAACAAGCTCGATAAAGAGTAAGCTTGCAAAACTAGGCTATAGACTAGCAGCTTAAATCAAGTACGGCAAAATTAAGTGCGCTAAATAATGATGAAAGGAGGTACAAATCATTGAAGTTCACAGAATAACACAAAATAAGCACAATAGCAAAAGCTTCAAACAAAAAGAAAATCTCTACATTTATCAAATTTAAAAGCATACTAGGTTATTTAGCAAGTTCAAAATTACTAGGTTGGGGCTGAGGTCACGAACCAATAGGCACAAGCTAAAACAATACTAGAAAATGGTATCTACGAATCACTTACGCGCATTAGTTACTCTAAGAGTCTGCACGTTCTCCACGATCATCGCGTAAGCTTGTCCGTGTTCTTGAGGTGGTGCCCTCTGCTGCGCTGCTGGGGCCTGGCCTGAACTGAAACTTTTGTGCAGTTGTGCGTCTTTGAGCAGCAGGACAGTTCTTCATTTGATGTGCTGCTGATCCACAATATAGACAGGCACCTAGCCTCTTTCTACAATCCTGCCAAATGTGACCTTGTTTTCGACAATAGCCACAAGTGGGAGCTTGTTGGTTCTGTCCTTGAGTTGGATTCATCTGTGGTCGCTTTGCAGCTTTTTTCTGTTGTGCTTGGTCTGGTGCTGACGCATACGGCCGCTTCCGGCTGGACTCGATCCTTGTGGTGCACTCCACAGGTCGCGCTGCAGTAAGAACGTCCTCACCGAAGGTAATTGCATTTGAACTGCTTAGCTTCCGTGACTCCGATCTAATTCTGTCGATGAAGTTCTCCGCTTGGTTTTGCTGAGTTTCTTGTTGAACCTTCTGATAGGCTTGCATCATTATGTAGAACATGCAGAACATCTGCTGTTCGTCCATAGGCGGTCCCAGTGGGAAGGAAGGCATCGGTGGAATAGGCTGTGTCGAGGGTGAAACGCCATCTTGATGGATTATTGAGGCAGGCTGACTTGCTTGACTGCCTTGTGATGATTGGCCTTCACCGACTGGTATCACATCGTCTTCTTGGGTAACCACAACGGTTTGTGGTGTTTCTGCATGAGCCTCGTTGCTGGCTTGTGGGTCCATTTCCCTGTATCCAAAATAACCAATAAGAGGCACACAGGAATCAAGGCAAGATGCAAGTTCAAATTAGTTCGAATACGATACAGATATCAAAAACGATTCAAGCAAGTGGATGAGATCCTATAAACCTATCCTAGCTTTATTGCAGGCCTGTTCGGTCCCTGAGTTGAAACCGAACAATTTAGTCGTAGACCTCCATGGGCCACCACAAAAATGTGTCACGACCCGCACCCGGAAATTCGGGCACGAGTGCGTGGGTACGTCCAGCCTACGCCGCAGTGTCGGCGGTAGTACGCTGTCTAGGTCATTTCTGGGGTCAATAAGTATCTATCTCATCCACAATAATGAATATGTAAGAATAATCACAGGAAATAGGAATGCTGAGATTTCATAATATTTAATCTGTGATAACCAAATCCAAAGTTAATACAAGCCAGAAGATAGATCGGGGACAAACCCGAGTATTATGCTGAAAGGAAATAAATAAGCAGCTACTGCTAACTACTCTGCAGAAGTAGCCTCCTGGGTGGGAACTGGCTCCTCATATGGGTCACCTGCTAACTCATAGTGGCCATAAAAGGTTGGGGCAAGTCCTCATTATCGCCTAAAACAACGGATCCAGTCAGGAAAGGAGCAAGTACACAATGCACAACAAGATTAAACTAAATATTTATGACAATTAGATTGAGTATCATATTGAGAATATGTATAAAAGAAATAACAGTATCTCAGAGTTAATGCTATAAACAGGGATATGAGAAAGCAGGAATAAATGAGACAGGAAAAGAAACTACAACAATCAGCAAGAACTATAACAAGACCAGAAACTATCTGTGTGAACTTGTGTTTATTTTAGAATACATAGTTGGCATGTAGGGGTTTATAAGGCTAATCCGACCGTCATAGACGGCTATTAAACATAAATAATCGAGATCCGGCTGAGGGTACAGTCGCGCACCAACAACTATTAAACACGATAGGGGGAAGGGTAAACTACATGCCTTCTAGTATTCTTCCACCCGACATGAAAAGCAAGACATAAAATACAGTATCCAAGACATGAAATCCAGTGTTCTAGCACTACGTATAATCATCAATGGTACTAGTAAAGCAGGGAATTAATTATCACAATATAAAGATTAACTTGAAGTGCAGGTACTTGCCTGATGTTTGGATCCAATTACAGTTTGTGTCTCGAGGAAAAATTCTAGAGATGAGTCCAAAAGCTGAAATAAATATTATCATCATGCTCAGAAGATGTCAAATAGCTAGAAACGCCTGTCCTTGGGTCCAATTTGAAGACAAGGGCAAAAATGACAGTTTCGGGTCAAAACGGGGTCCGCCGGTGGGCCCGCTTTGCACCGAAAAACGTGTCCGGGTCAACGGTCTCCAAATTCACCAAACTTAGTGTCAACAGGTCAGGAACGCTGATACAAACCCAACGGAACTTCCAGATTTGGATTCCGATGAGCCGATCACAAAATCGCCCGTCGAGCGGGGCATGTGGGGCCCACGACACGCGATTTCGTCAACGTTCTCAGAATCGAACTAAACTTGACCCACAGGACCAGCGTATCGCTACGAGTCCAATGGCGCAAGTTTTGTCTCGATCTGACGAGTGTACAAGAAGTTAGGGCGAATTACAGAAAAGTCAGATACGGGGCGATGTCCGCGGATACGCGTTGATTTTGGTGTGCACGCACACCCGAATCAGCTTCCGCGAGATCTCACACGTCCGTATCGATGACGCGCACATATCTGTGAAGACCGCACGCGACCAAGTCGTCCCGTTTGGCAGGGCGTACTCAGTTCCGGGGTGAAACAGGGTCTAGTTTTTCCTATTTTTGGATCACGGTGTGCGATTACCACAGGACGCGATGCCCCGAGCGGTTTGTCCGGACACCGAGAGGGTCATACAGGCTTCGCAACGCAATTTGCGGAAACGAAAATGGAGCTACGAGCAAAAGTTACGAGTACCTGAAAGGGACCCGAAAACCGGGGTCGAACCGAGTCCGACACGTGTCCGACTCGTGTCGGACACAGGGAACCTAGGGTTAGGGTTTCCTGGATGCTGCGGCTGGCTTCGGTGGTCGGCACGGCGGCGGGGAGGTTGAGGGTGGTTCGCCGGGGAGAGGGCGTGCGGGGACGGTCGGCAGCGGTGCCGGAGGCGGCGGAGCTCTGGGCTAGGGTTTCGGTTAGGTGGCCGGAGTAACTCGGGGCAGGGGGTGATGGGTGGAAGAAGAAGAAGGAGAGGGAGGTTTAAATAGGAGGAGGAGAGGGGCTCGGTGCTGCGTGGCCGCGGAGGATGCGGGGAGCGGGCCGGAAAAGCCGGCGCTGCGTGCGAAGAAAGGGTCGCCCGGGTCGGGCGGCTAACGGGTCCGGGCAGACCCGCCCGACCCGCAAGGAAAGCGGGCTGGGGGCTAGCTGCTGGGCTCGGCCCACTGGGCCGGGCCGGGCCCAAAAGAAAAAGAAAAAATAAAATAAATAATAATAAATATAAATAGTTTAATTAATTAATTAATTAATTAATAAAAATAGTTTTGAGGTATTTAAAAATAGGTCTGAGGCCCAGAAAAATCTAGAAAAATTATCCTAAGTCCAGTTTTCCATTTTACACCCAAAAATATTATTTTCATGATATTTTAATATTATTTATTAATAATTAAAAATTATTTAATATTTGAAAACCCTGATTTTAATTACAGAAAATTTCTAGAAAATTCCAGAAAATTGTGAAAAATCCTAATTTAAAATTCTTGCAAAATCTGGGGGTTTACAACTAGAGACCTTGACAAGGAGTTATTATAAAAATTGTAGAGGTACAACACCGATCTTCTTGGTGAACTTAGATTATTCTGTACCTTCCTCCATCATAATCAAGCATACTCATATTTTTACTACCTCGACTTATGCTGCTATTATAGCCTAGTTTTGCAAGCTTATTCTTTTATTAAGCTTGTTCATGACATATGTATTATTGGGGGCCCACACTAATACATTGTCTAAATCAGAATCGGTACATTATGGTCTGATCAACCTTAGTGCACTTGGTTCGCTCTTTGTATCACTACTTTATGTGGATTGAGATATAGTTGACTCAACTCGCTAGACGAATATACTTGCCCTCTAGACTGGTCAGAGCATATCATGTCAGGTACATAACTGTTCTGATGTGAATATGCAAATAGGAATATACCAAAATAAGATTTTAATCCACAACTTCCTTGGCAACTCCCTCTCGAATTCTCTAATCCCTTTTGATTCCGTACTTGTATCCTATCAACTCCTCCTTGAACTCTTTATTGTTGTTTTTCGTCTTCCCCTATTTCGGAAAGACGAACGTTCGTGCTTAGTATAAATTTGATACACGGATAGTACTAGATATACCCCATAGGCCAAGCACTCAAGATGACAAACAAGAGAGCGCAGGCACAGGAAGTCGTAGATACAGGTACGATCTTAGTTATATTTGTCATTTCATACTCAAGACCCCCTTTATGACACGGGATCTTAGGTGCATAGTAGACGTAAAATTATATATAAGGTAGTTTAGCAGTTATGAGGATATGTTGATATCCTAACTAGATGGCATATCCACGAAGCTAATGGATGACACACGTAGCAGTAGTGGTATTATCTTCCTATCACCCTCTCGCCCTTGGGTGACTCATCTTCTCTTCTATATCCATTCTTTATCTCGTGCTTAACTCTTCCTATCATAGTCGTATCCTTTCGTGCCATTATGAATTATTTGAATTACTTCAACTCCACCCTTATTTGGTTAGTTAAAACATAAATGGTTTAGTAAATAATTAATAACTAAAAGATGAGTACATAATGATAACCCTTATGTATATGTACTATTTCAATATCTGTATCCTTTTATTATTTTCAAAACCATGTATAGCATCCCTTAGTCTAATAGGAATAAGTTGGATTAGTTGAATTAGTACTTACTTCTAATAGTTTTATAAAGTTAGTCAAGACCATAACTGTTGCCCTAAAAAACCTAGACTAAGCTTAGGAAAGAGTTGAAGGCACTTGTTGCAAACTGACAACTATGACAATTCGCTGGCGAAGTAGCGACAGCTGCAGCTAGATCGTTATAATAGAGTATTCAAAGTATTTGCAGACATACTGGTCAGGTGACATGGCAGTATTAGACTACGATACTTGACGATTACAGAAAAAAATTATAGTATGAGATTCCAGACGGGTATCCCATGATACTCGACCCAATAAATAAATTTGCCTTACAACCTAGACAATAGCTTCAAGAGACTTTGACTGCTAGTAGAATTCTTGTAAGTTGGGTAGTGTAGATGAGTTAGAAATAGAATAGTGTATGGACAATAAATGAGAAGTGTTAGAATGACAGACCATGACTTTGAGAAAGCACTGCTAGATAGCAATGTAGTGTAATAGCTATAGTGATTTATTACGAATATTGGTTAGTGTTAATTTTGAGGACGAAATTCTTTTAAGTTGGGTAGATTGTAAATCCCCTCACCCAAAATAGGTATTTTGTATATATTTTATATTATTATATTTATTATAAATTATTTTAAATATTGAATTATTTTAGAGTATTCTCTTAGTTAATTAGAAAATAAATTTCTTAGTATATTTACTTATGTAAATATTTATTTAGAATCATTTTTAGGCTATTTTTGATTTTTTGAGATTTTCCTAGAATTTTTAGGTAATTAAAACATAGGGAACCTAAATTTTTAGGACTTCCATGACTTACTATGAGTCCATACTTGCATATTATTTCTACCAAATATTTATTTTAGGTTAAAATATTTAATTATATTTTTCTGTAATTTATTTAGAATTTTAAGAAATTTATTTAGATTTTTGAAATTATTTATAATTTATTTGGATATATATAGTCTTAATATTAGATAGATGATAATTTAGTGTTAATAGATATTAATAAGATTATATATAAATTATTTGAAATATCTTTAATTTTATTTAAGATAATAAATTATTAAGATAAACTCAAACTCTATTTTAAATTAATTTAAATCCTGAGCCTACTAGAAAAATAACTTCATGCATATCCTATCATTATTTAAACTGATCATAATCATATCCAAATTAGCCAATCCTAGTCGTATTCAATTAAGTAGTGTACACCATTATAAATACCTCATCCTTCATATTTTTCTTTCCCAAATTTTCCTCATTTTCGTCCAAAAACAATCAAAATTCGTCATAAATTCAGCCTCATTTTCTAGTAGTTATGACGACTTAAATTGACGATATCTCCTAGCTCCGGACTCCAAATGCGCTCCAGTTTTTTGTTAGAACCATATCAAGGTTAGTTTTCTGGATATATAAATTATTTTAATAATTTTAGAACCTATTTTTCTAGAATATTCTAAAAGTGTCAGCTGTCCGAAATCAGACGCATTTTGGTATTTTTGAGATTACGGGAGATCCCGAACTCGAAATTATGAACCGTTTGAAGTTTCAGAAAGTTGACATGATGAATTTAAATAAAATTAATTTTTCAGAATTTAACATGCAAGTTTAATCTACTATAAAATTTGTGCAACATATACGTAAATAGAAAACCACCGAAAACTATCATCTATTCGCCCATGTGGCCATAACTCTTTACCGACTTGTGATTTTATAAAATATTGATTCTGGATTCATGTAGCGCTAAAATCTATAGGATTTTACACACAAATCTAGGATTTGAGTTGGTTGACTTTTTGGTCAACGGATTGCCTCGATTTGCGTGTCACGGATCACAAATCCGTAAAGTTGATTTTCTTTGGACCAAAATTAGGGTTTAACAATAAAATCAGATTATAATAAGATTAAAATAATATTTTAAGTTATTTTATTCAGAATTAAAATAGATTAAAATTGAGGAACCTATTCACCCACTTTTGTAACATAACTAATTAACCCTAATCCTAAACCTAACCCTAGCACAGCGCCGCCTAGCCCGGCCGACCCCGCTCAGCCGCCGCCCTCCGCGCCTCGCCGGCCCACGACCCCGCCACGTCCTCCGCCTCTCCGCCGACCACCGCCTCCCTCACAGTCGCGCCACCGCCTCCCCTCGCCCTAGCTCCGCCGGCGCGCCGCCTCGCCCAGCCCTCTTTCTCCTCCTTCCTCCTTCCCCTCAGCCGCCGAGGATCCCCCGACCCAGCCGCAGCAGCAGCTAGCCGCCCGCTCCGGCGCGCAGCCGCGTCGCCGGACAGCGCCACCACCCTCGCCAGCGCCGTCCCGCTGCCCCCGGCCTCCCTCCGCCACAGCTCCGGCCGCCGCACAGCAGAACCCTAACCCTAGGTCACAGAAGACTCGGACACTCGTGTCGACGCGGACACGTGAAAGTCATATTCACGGAGCCCTGTTCAGGTAGCATTTTCTCTCTCCTCGTACTTCTGTTTTCGATTCCGTCAGTTGCGTCGCATAGATTGTATGACCCTCTCGGTGCCCGTGCAACCCACTCAGTGCATCGCGTCCTGTGGTGATCGCAAACCGCGATCCAAAAACAGGAAAATCAACGCCCTATTTTACCCCAGAACTGAGTACGCCCCGCAAAACGGGATGACTTGGTCGCGTGCGGTCTTCACCGATACGTGCGCGCCATCGATACCTGCGCGCCATCGATACGAACGTCCGAGATTTCGTAGAAGTTGATTTGGATGTGCGTGCACACCGGAATCAACGCGTATTCGCGGACACCGTCCTGTATCCACCTATTCTGGAACACGCTGTAACTTTGTGTACACACGTCGGATTGAGACAAAACTTGCGCCATCGGACTCGTAGCAATATGCTGGTCCTGTAACCCAAGTTTGGTTCGATTCTGAGAACGTTGACAAAATCGCGTATCGTGGGCCCCATAGGCTCCACTTGACGGGCGATTTTGTGATCGGCCCATCGGAATCCAATTCTGGAAGTTCCGATGGGTTCGTACCATCGTTCCTGACTTATTAACACTAAGTTTGGCAAATTTGGAGACCTTTGATCCTGACACGGTTTTCGGTGCAAAGTGGCCAACATGTGGACCCCGCTTTGACCCAAAAATGTCATTTTTGCCCCTGTGTCCAAATTGGACTTAAGGACAGGCGTTTCTAGCTATTTAATATTTTCTGAATCTAATTGTGATGTTTATTTCAGCAACCGGAGTAGTACCTGCAGATCACACTGAGACCCGGACTACAGTTGGAGCCAGGACCCCAGACAAGTGTACCTCGCCAAAACTTGCAGTCTTTGTTACTTATTCCTTGGCTTATATATATATATTGTGGTTCATGCTTGACCTAGGACCGTGTGACTTTACTTAGCGTCCGATTCATAGTCGGGTGCCAACACCGTACGCGGCGTTGTATATTATCATCTAGACATGGATACTGAGACCCTATATTTCTCGTACTTGTCTTATCAAGTACATGATGACCCAGGACACTTGACACTATTTATGAGACAGAATCTTTCTGAGATATTCATGGTGATTCTGTATAGGATACAGGTTTTATAACATAGACCCTATATTCCTAGATATTATATGACTTGCTGCATTAGATACGATCTTACGTGACATGGACATGGGGCCACATGGACATGAGACGTATGATTACATTGGGTGGGGAGAGACACACAGGCTACAGGTTGATTTTATATTATGCCGGCGTCTCAGTCTCACGCTGAGCTAGACGACCCCATGATATCACTGCTACCGGCTCCCCGACACAGAGCTTGTAGTGGTTTCAGTCTGAGTTTTAGTGCTGCTCTCATCTTGCATTTCACTTAGCTGGTTATATAGTATTTCCATCTTGTTTCATTTATTGCTGGAGAGACACACAGGCTATAGGTTGACTATATTATGCCGGCGTCTCAATCTCTCGCTGAGCTAGACGACCACATGATATCACTGCTACCGGCTCCCCTACACAGAGCTTGTAGTTGTTTCAGCCTGAGTACTGGTGATGTTCTCACCTGCATTTCACATAGATGGTTACATATTTACCCTGTTTATTTCATTGACTATTTTACTGCATTATTATGGCTTGTATTTTCTGTACCTTGTTATGTCCCCTGAGGACCTGGATCCGGATTATGTCCCCAGGATTAGCAGAGGAGATCCACCCAGAGTTATACAGTACAGGAGCATTAGCAGGAGCAGAAGCAGGAACAGGAGCAGTTACTGGAGTAGTACCAGATTCAGCAGACGAGTGATCACCGAGGTTATCTTCTGAGTATATACTGTTTCATACTCAGTATTGGCTGTAGTTATCTTATTTCTTGTATCTTGACAGATGTATCAGACTCATGGTCGGGTTATTACCCGAGTTTATATTTTATTAAGATATGATCTTGCTTTATGATTCTGATATTGTGGTATTTATTCTGTGGATGAGAATAGTATATTTAGACTATTATTGTTGTACTACAGCTTAAGTATGTCCCGATAGATCCATTAAATTGGGTTTGTCCATCGGTGTGTGCTGCTGGCCATTATCACGCGTCTGGTCCCTCGGTATTCTGGGACTGGGGCGTGACACCATATCCATGCAGCTGTCATACTTACGTGTCATAGTCCTATGTATTTTGGGACTGGGTGTGATACTGTAGCTTGGACGCATGGATGAGGAATCAGTCCATCTATAGCTTGGCCTCATGGATGAAGAATTGGTCAATCTGTAGCTTGGCCGTATGGATGAGACCTCCTCTTGCTCATGCGTGCGGACTTAGCTATCTCGAGACGTCCCCTCCTGCGTATGGCTGCGACCTGGAAGCGGCATGCGGCCGTTGTACACTTTTGCAATCTTCGTTGAGACTAATATGTGTTCTCTTTATGTAGGTTTCACCACCCTTTGTGGTGCCCATGATGGAGCATGGAAGGATATCATAGTACCCGTCATTCGAAGAGAATGCCAACCTTATCTGGTGGTTTTCCAAGAACTGATCCAGGAGACGAGGGTGAACATCCTACGTCATACGCGGAGCTGTCCCTGTTTATGCGGCGTGCTAGCTGCATTTCTCCCCTTTATGCGGCTTGTTACCTGTCGAAAGTCTGCGGTATCGATGACAGGATTTGGATTAATTGCCATTCCTGTCTTTGGTCTTTCCGCATGGTTGAAGAGCGTCTGATCCTGCTCCTTCCTTGCTATCCATCAGTATGGATTCTTGTCACGCCTCAGTCCTAAAATACGTAGGACTAAGAATACTTGAGCATGTCAGTTGTATGTATATGGAAACTCCAATATATGAAAAGCATAACATATACGTACGTTGTATGATGAATAACAATTCACAAGTGGTATATAATATCACAAGTCACAGGAAATACTAATCTCATCCACAAAACCAAATAGAAATAAATAAACAAATATGACAATGAACCAAATATGAAATAGTCGAGAAGAATTAATAGTTGGATGGAGACAAATTCACTACCAAACGAATATGAAAGAAAATATAGTAAGTGCATCATCTGATGACCAGAGAGGCTCGAAGGGAAGACCTTCTCGAAAGAGAATATAGTAGCAAGTCCTAATCCGTGCTCCTGCAAATAGTCTTGATCGTCTTCACCTGAAAATTGACCAGGTCCTCAGAGGGACGTAACAAGTTACATAAAATCATACCAACCATAAACTGAATATAAATATATTTACCGAGTAAACTAACCAATCTACGTGAATGCAATTGGGGTTAACCTTTGTACGAATGGGTTGTCTGGCTAAAAATAGGATTGGCTTGATTCTCTCAGAGAATCAGTGGCCTACAAAGCGTAACGTCTTTCGATCGTCAGAGGTCACCTATAAATAATATAAGGGTTATCTCACCACACATCTCTGGCGGAGCTTGCAGATTACAAAGGAAATGTGTAAAGTATCCCAAATAACTCGTGTATATCCTCCCTACACAAACGACTGTTTGGATCTTATCCATGACACGACACGTCCAGTTCATCACGACTACGTCAATGAATGAACATAAACAACAAAATATAAACTATGCCGACACACGTCCCTTACGTATTGGGAGCGACCCAAATACGATGGTCCGTGCCCTCTCACATATATCACACATCCGTGTATGTACAAAATACGTGCCAAGGTCATGGAGATATGAGGATACCTCACAAATATAGGATGGTCACATAAATCTAGGTCAATATGCATAGTAAACAAAATAAATAACACAATCCATCGTTACATCCAAGTCTATCTTGGACGCACAGTTTTATAGAAAATAACTAAGTAAATAAGTAACATAAATGCAACATGTTGTAGAAAATATAAATAAATAGTCATCATGGCAAGGTATACTTGCCTGACAATGATTTGGTACTAAAATGACGCAAGAAAATAAGTGCAACAAACTAGAAAATACGGAAGCTGAACAAACGTCTTCGGATGCTGAAATAGACATCATTAACGGTCCCAGAATAAATGAGATAGTAAGAAAATACTATCCTTGTCAGCCCCCTTTCCTCGGCGCACTTTGGTGCACATTCTTCTCGGCGCACTTTGGCACACATTGGTTGCTAGCCCGACCATTGTTTAGACCGGACCCGAGAGTTGGAAGAGAGTGAATTTGGTTGGGTTGGTGGCATGTGTGGCTTATATAGATTTGAGTGATCCAACGGTCCATATCTCTAACCTAAACCTATATATTTCTATTTCTTTCTCTCTCTCTCTCTCTCTCTCTCTCTCTCTTCTCATTATCTTTCCTTTCTATTTCTCTTTCTGTCACGCCCCAGTCCCAAAATACCGAGGGACTAGACACGTGGCAATGGCCAGCAGCACGCACAGATGGACAAACCCAATTTAATGGATCCATCAGGGCATACTTAAGCTGTAAAATCAAGTCTACGAAAATATGGCACAACTAATCTCATCCACACAAGATATAAAAATATGATCCACAGAATAAATAAGGAATATAAATCATCAGCTAGTCTGGACAGAGTGCTTCGGGGAACAACCCGATAAATCTCTAATACAATGGTTCAACAGACCAGAATATAAATGACTGAAATAAATAAATGCTGAGCATGAAACATGGATGCTCAGAAAAAGTCTTCAGCTAACACCTCATCCTCGGATGGCGGTACAGCTCCTGGGTCAGCTCCTGCTGCGGTCCCGTATACCTCGGGATAGATCTCATCTGTAAATCCTGGGGACGTAATTCGGATCCAGGTCCTCAGGGGACATAGCAAGGTACAAGAAAGCTCATGCCAAAATAAATGCAGTGCAGCAGATAATAATATAAATAGGGCAAGTATGTAAACATCTGTGTAAAATGCAAGAGAAAACATTAATAGTACTCAGGTTGAAACAACTACAAGCTCGGTGTAGGGGAGCCGGTAGCAGTGATATCATGTAGTGGCCTAGCTCAGCGGGAGACTGAGTAGCCGGCATAATATAGTCAACCTGTAGCCTGTGGGTCTCTCCAGCAATAGATGGAACAATAAGGGAAATACTAAATAACCAGCTAAGTGATATGCAAGATGAGAGCAGCACTAGAACTCAGGCTGAAGCCACTACAAGCTCTGTGTCGGAGAGCCGGTAGTAGCAGTAATAATGAGTAATGGGCCAAGCTCGGCTTCAGAGTCTTGTGCCTCACAATAATAGGGGTGTATATATATAGGTTCAGCCTGTAGCCTGTGTGTCTCTCCCCACCCAATGTAACCACGCATTCCATGACCATAACGTCTCATGTCCATGTCAGCGGGATCATAACTAATGCAATAAGTCATAATGTCTAGGAATATAATATCTCTGTCAAGTCCTGTATCCTATACAGAATCACCACGAATATCTCGGAAAGATCCTATCTCATGAATAGTGTCAAGTGTCCTGGGTCAAAGTGTACTTGGTAAGACAAGTACGAGAAGATAAAGTGTCACGAATATCCATCTCTAGATGACAATAACCAACACCGCGTACGGTGTTGGCACCCGACTAATAATCGGACGCTAAGTACGTCACATGGTCCTAGGTTAAGCATGCACAGCAATATAAATGAAGCAAGAAAAATATGTAACAATACTGCAGAGTTTGGCAATGTACACTTGCCTGGTGTCCGAATACCAACAATCGTTCCTGTATCAGTGGATCCTGTAAGTACTCCTCCAAAATCTGTAATAAACATCACTAACAGTCTCAGAAGATATCAAATAGCTAGAAACGCCTGTCCTTACGTCCAATTTGGATACAAGGGCAAAAATAATATTTTCGGGCCAAAGCGGGGTCCAAATGTGGGCCACTTTGCACCGAAAAACGTGTCAGGGTCAAAGGTCTCCAAATTCCTCAAACTCAGTGTCTACAAGTCGGGAACGATAATACGAACCCAACGGAACTTCAGAATTGGATTCCGATAAGCCGATCACAAAATTGCCCGTCAAGTGGAGCCTGTGGGGCCCACGATACGCGATTTTGTCAACGTTCTCAGAATCGAACCAAACTTGGGTCACAGGACCAGCGTATTGCTACGAGTCCGATGGCGTAAGTTTCGTCTCGATCTGACGTGTGTACATAAAGTTACAGCGTGTTCCAAAATGGACGGATACAGGGCGTTGTCGGCGGATACGCGTTGATTCCGGTGTGCACGCACATCCGAATTGACTTCTGAGAAATCTTACACGATCGTATCAACGTCGCGCACGTTTCGGTAAAGACCGTGTGCGACCAAGTCGTCCCGTTTGGCGGGACGCACTCAGTTCCGGGGTGAAACAGGGCGTTGTTTTTCCTGTTTTTGGATTGCGGTGTGCGATCACCACAGGACGCGATGCACCGAACGAGTTGTACGGGCACCAAGAGGGTTATACAGTCTACGCGTAGCAACTAATGGAAACTAAAACGGAGTTACAAGGTGAGAGAAAATGGTACCTGAATAGGGCTCCGTGAACGCTGAATTCCACGTGCCGAGGGTCAACTTCGTGTCCTGGTCGAGAACTCCCGTGTCTGTCGTGAGTCCGAGCTCGGGTTCTGACTCGGGAGCAGCGGGGACTTCACCGGAGGGAGTCGACGCATCCTAGGGCGTCTGGGTGCTGGTCGACGAGGGGTTTGGTCGAGGGAGTCCTTGCGGAGGAGCAACGTCGGGTTCGGCAGCGGCGGCGTGGGAAGTTCGACGGCGAAGGGGAAGTCGGCGGCGTGGGAAGTTCGACGGCGAAGGGGAAGTCGGCTGTGCGTGCGGCGGAGAATAAGGATGTCGCTGGCTGTGCGGACTCGGGGGGGGGAGCGGCTGTCTGCGCTGTCGGGGTCAAGCGCGGGGGACGGCGGCCGCGCGGGTCAGGGGCTGGACGCTTCAGAGGAAAGGTCGAGCGGCGGTGCTTGGGTCAGGCGCGGCTGTGTCGGCGCTGGACACGGCGGATGGGGAAGGATGTTCAGAAGACGGCGACGACGAAACTAGGGTTTTGGCTTGGCACGCATGCCAAGGAAGGGGAAATTTATACTGCTACAGGGAATCCGGCGGCTAGGTTTCCCAATGGGTTTCGGGTCGGGTTTGGCTCAGATCCGACCCGACCCGCCCCAATTTGCTGGTTTGGTTCAGGGTTGGTTTGGTTCGGTTTAACTTATTCCAATAGTTTTTAAGGCTTTAAACGCGTATCCGGAGTCCAATAAATTCACCGAAAAATACCACATGTCCGATTTTCCATTTTACACCATAAAATATTATTTCTATAATATTTTAACACTAATTAATAGCATTTAAAAATCTTTAACTCACAATCACCTTGGTTCTTTATCCAGAAAAATGCCGAAAACATCCGAAAAAAATTATATTAAAATTATTCTAAAAAACATGGTGTTTACACTTCCTGACCTAGCAATACTGCCATGTCAGCAAGTTGCGACGTACAACGACGTTTTTAGCGACATTTTTTGCGACGTCATTAGCGACGGGTAGTAACGTCACAACTTAGCGACGTATTTAGCGACGTGTAGTAACGTCGCTAAACGTTGCTAAACGTCGCTAAAAACGTCGCTAATTATATAGTGAAAAAAATGAATACTGAATTGTTTTCAAACTATTATTCCTGCAGTTTATTAATTCACAATCTGTACAAATAGACCCGGAGCAACCCTCCGTTGAATTTCCTGGGTTTGCCGACCCCCTTGGGTTGAACACTCAACACCGGTAAATTAATATATATTTAATATAAATAATATAATAAAATTTAAGGAAAATAAAACATCCAGCAAATATCGTCGTAAAGAATACAGAAAATATATATCCATACAATGAGTCTCATCCTAAATAATACAAAGAATACAAATATCCAGCAAATATTCATGCAAATATCTATACTACTGCGGATCTGCAGGAGGATGACCACCGACGCGCATGAAGGATAATAATAGATCATACTGCTCCCGTGAAATCGACACCGATGTTGATAGAGAAGGCAGTGACATCGGTGGAGTCTGTGTCGATGTAGACACACCAGGAGGACGTATCCGCTCTAACTCTGCGAGTCGCTGGTTGTAAGAATCCATGATAGATAACAGCCTCGTACTGCTATGAACCATTGAATCCTGTATCATCACCAGCCTCTCGCCCATGGATAGTTGTGATGCCTGCAGCTCCGTCACGCTGTGCTCTGTCGAGGCTCTAAGATCATTTACCAAATCCCGAAGCTTCGTGATACTGCGGTCGAGCATATCGAATCGTGCGATGAGCGTCGGATCGTCTGCCTGCGGCTAGAACCGGGGCTGCTCCTCTATCCTTCGTAGCAACTCATCATGGAGAGACGCAATCTGACGGTCAATGGCCTCCTGGACTCTGGCCGACGACTGCGAGGGTTGTGGAGAATGCGCATTTGTCGGGAAGGCCCTAGATGACTGCGTCGCAACCAGGGCGCCATAGGATCCCGTACCATAGTACGTACCCCTCTGGAGACCACCAGCGGCGGTCACCCACAGTTCGTCCGCCGACGGAGCTGGAGCGGGCTGCTAGAAAGTACCAGCCTCTCCAGCGGTAGGTGCACTAGCAGTCGCCCGCTCATGCAGCCTAAGATACTCGGCCTAGAAGAGTTTGGATACTCGATAATTGCCTAAGTTATATTAAAATCACAACAAAGTAAAGTAATACTTACATAGGTCTGCGAGGCCCTCTCATCAATGAGATTTCCGTCCTTGCGATGGGTGGCCAAGAAGACGGTCACCATGTTTGCATCCTCACCCCTCTGTACTTGTTAAAAATATATTATTTAGTACTAAAATTAAAAAAAAATTCCTACTACCATTTTATCGTACTTACATTAAAATAATATATCTTAAATAAAAAACATACCAAACGACGGAAATATTTCGTCATCGGAATCGAGCCACCACTCCACTTTGCAGCATTCCGCCTAGCCGCCTTGGCCTTCTCAGACCTTTCCTTGTAGCTCGGATCGTCGAATCTAGCCCCCATCGTAGTCCACTGCTCAGGCGTGATCCAACCTTGGATCGGTTTTCCAGCATGATCACGAGCCTTCTGCTCATCCAGAGTATCACGGATAAGCTTAGCGGCAATGGCAGGAAATCGCTCGATCAACTCGGCCCGGTACGGAGGATAGAAATACGTTTGCTATAATAAATAATTTAGTAAGTGAGCATCACAGATAAGTTATATAATATGCATAAATTAGATAATTTATATAATATACTTTTACCTTGAAGTGTGCAAACCAGAACGTCTTCCTCTCCTCCGGAGCTTCAGAGTAGTTGATCCAATGGCCACCATAGTTGTTCCTTAGAAATAGGCCCAGGCGTCTCTGAACCGACGATAGACGAAATCTATACAGAGATAATTCTTTAGATCGAAAAAGTTAATACATGATGAATAAAGAAATATATGATATATATGATGCTAAACCATCTAATTGACTTACTTTGTACCGTCGGCCCAAATCTCTGTTCTCGTCTCCTCCGGAGGTGCGCATAGACGATCTTGCTGATGCTGGGACAACGTCGGCACGACCTCCTCTACATGTTCATCTGTTTCCATGGTTCCATTAGCAGGAGGAACACTGAACGAGGGAGTACTATCACGCCTGGAACTACTCGTCCCAGGAGTGATGCTATGTAACTTCGTCGTAGTCGGAGATGTGATTGATCGATATACTGGAGTACTGGGTGACGACGATCCAGAACCAACAGTATGCAGTACCGGAGGAGCACTCTGTCTACCTCGGGACCTGCCGAACCCTCTGCGTTGTCCTGTCATACCTGATAATAACATATGATGAATAAAGAAATAAACAAATATATAGTACAATCTACAGTCAAAATGTTATGCATATCTCACAGCATTCATAGAATTGTAAAGTAAATAACTAGTGGTGTCACAAGTCTAAATGGATAGTACATTCTACAGTCAAAATATAATACATATATTCGTCAAAATAGTAGATTCTACAGTCAAAATATAGTTACATTCTACAGGAAAAATATTTTATTTTCAATCATCTTCAGAAAATTTATCTTGTTCACCTTCCTCGTCCTCCTCTTCCTCTTCCTCGTCCTCCTCTTCACTTTCATCTACTTCATCTTCGTCTTCGTTTTCCTCTTCTGATAATTCTACATCTTCTACATTATTACTCGTGTAATGAGTAACTTCCGTTGAGTCCACATCTACAATATTTGTTACAAGAGGTAGCTCGTCCTCCTGATAAGCTATTTCGTCAATGTCAAAGGTATTTCTAGCTTTAGTCTTTCATACTGCCCACCAATCCAACCTCGCTGTCCCCCGTCTAGGATAAGTTATGAAGTACACGAGCTGATCCTGACTTGATAGGATAAATTGTTCGTAGCCTTGATATCTACGCTTGTAGTTTATATCCACAAGGCCATGCTTGTCAATTTTCCAACCTTGATCTTTAATCGGATTAAACCATTCACACTTGAATAGCACAATATTAGCAGGTTCTGTGCCATAATTATATCTCAACTCCACAATCTCTCGTAAGATGCTATAGAAATCATTGTCTGGATCGACGTCTTTGTAGTTTGAAGATTTGATACACAAATAACTGTTTTTCGTGGAATCAAGATCCAGAAAGCTGTCTCTAATAGGAGTATTTGTTGACTTGAACCTGAACCCATTCACACAGAAACTTGGCCATATTTTAATGGCAGTAATTGGTCCCTTGGCAAGAGTTCTAATAGATTCAGTCTCGGGTGTTATTAGACGATCGACCTAAATACCAAAGTAGCGATAGTAAGTTATTTATTTTGCAAGTGCAAAAATAAAAAGTAATTACCAAGCACCTTACATATGCGCTCAACCAAGAAGGAAAATATTATCTCATTTCTTGTTCTACTTCTTTGTCTGTTATGTAGGGTCTAACCGACCTCAACTCATCATTATATGTGCTAAAAAACAATGAAGCAACTGCTGATTAGTAGCATAATAGTAGCTTATACTATTATATTGAGATAATATAAATGTGGACGTATTAATTACTTACCCCTATAGCTTCTCCACTTCATCCTCGTCGCAATTGAGTAATATATACAACTGAGCAGCTCTTAGCTCATCGTCATTCAAATATCTCTTCTTTATTTTCCCCGAAGGCTTTCCGGACGCATTGAATACTTTGAGTATTGCATCATTAGATTCCTGATATCTGTCGTCTTTTCTCGGAGCTTTTGTTCTATTAGTAGCAACATGAGGTTTGAAATACGTCGAGCAAAAGTTTGTAATCTTCTCGAGAATATAAGCTTCAAAAATAGAGCCCTCAACTCGTGTCTTGTTTTCACCTTTATCTTTAGGTGATTCAGATGTCGTTCGAAGGGGTACATCCACCAATAATCGACAGGACCACCAATACGTGCCTCATAGGAAAGATGAATTAACAAATGCTCCATAGAGTCGAAGAATCCAGGAGGAAACACCTTCTCGAGCTTACATAGTAGTGTCCTTCTCTTGATTTTCTAGACGATCGACGAGCAACTTAGTAGAACAAAGATCTCTGAAGAATATGATGAGCTCTGTCAATGGATCACAAACGATATGCGGTAAGAATTCTCGAAATGCAATCAGAATTAACCTCTTCATGAATACGTGACAATCGTGGCTCTTCATACCCGCCAGTTTGTTCTTCTTGAGCTCGACGCATCTTCTCAAGTTCGACATGTACCCGTCTGGAAACTTTAGACCCTGAATCCACCTACAAAGTCTCCATTTATCCTCTTTCTCCAGTAAGAAAACTGACTTAGGTTGCTTTAACTTTCCATTCCCCTCCTCTATCAAATGCAATGCAGGACGTCTACATATTTCTTCTAAGTCCAACCTGGCCTTCAGATTATCTTTCGTCTTCCCCTTTACCTCTATTACAGTATTAATTATGTTATCAAACACATTATTCTCGATATGCATGACATCAAGGTTATGTCTGATCAGATTGGTGCTCCAATATGGCAGATCCTAAAATATACTCCTCTTCGTCCAGTTATAGGTGCGACCAAATTTGTCACACTTGTATCCCTTAGCAGGCTCTTCGATAGCACTTGATAAATCTTTTACCTCTTCCCATATCGTGTATTCGGGCTACCTTGGCGGTGGATTGGCCTTCTCCACAACGCCCACATGAAAAGTATTCTTGTTCCTCCTGTACGGATGATCCTTCGGTAGAAATTGTCGATGATAATCGAAGAAGCACGGTTTACCTCCGTGTTTCAAACGGAAAGCCTTAGTACGGTCCATGTAATACGGACATGAGAGACGACCATGGGTGCTCTATCCCGATAATATTCCATAGGCCGGAAAGTCATTGATGGTCCACATAAGTGCTGCCCTCATCTAAAAATTCTGCTTTCTAGAAATATCGTACGTGTTGGCACCTACTTCCCACAGCTGATTCAAATTATCTATCAAAGGCTGTAAATACACATCGATGTTCCTCTTCTGATTGTTCGGACCCGGGATAATAATGGTTAGGAACATATACGGAGTCTTCATGCACATCCAAGGCGGTAGATTGTACGGAGTGACGATCACAGGCCAACATGAATACTGGGAGCCCGAAAGTCCGAATGGGGTAAAACCATCAGAGGAGAGCCCCAATCTGAAATTACGCGGATCCGAAGCAAAATCTGGATACTCTCAATCAAAGTGCTTCCATGCTTCTCCATCGGATGGATGATCCAATACTCCTTCGATCTGTTTCCGCCTGTGCCAACTCATATTTTCTACAGTCTCCTTAACCATAAACAACAGCTGCAACCGTGGCGTTAAAGGCAAGTAGTGCATCGAATCGGTAGGCTTCCTTGCACCGACAGACGTTCCTCTAACAGTGGCCTTGTAGCGATCAGCACCACAGAATCTACACGCATCTTTATCCTTGTCGTCTTTGTAGTACAACATGCACCCATTGCGACATGCATCAATTTTCTCGTATCTCATCCAAAGCGATCTCACCATCCTCTTAGATTGATAGAAATCTTTAGGCAACTTTGCACCCTCGGGCAAGATCTCTATAATCAAATCGATCAGTCGATTATAGCATTCTTACGACATATTAAAATCAGACTTTATGCTCAATAATCTTGTAACCACCTCCAACGGTGAATGATCCTCACAACTAGGATATAGTGGAGTCCTTGCATTCTCCAGCAACTCCATAAACTTTGCAGCATCGGTATTCGGTGCCTGATTAGCTGCATCATAATTGTCCCGATTAAAACTAGGTCCCGTCGTATCATAATTGTCTGGATTGATACTAGGCCCCGCCGCATCAAAAACCATGTTCACCCACCCGTCGTCGTAAGCATCGTGGTCGTGGACATCCATATACCGCTCCACATAAGGCTCCGACTCCGATGCTAGAGACACAAGTTTACTGTGTGCGGTCCACTGATAGTAATTCGGCGTGAAGCCCTTCGAGTACAAATGATATATGTAACGACCCGCTCCGCTCAACCCGGAGGGCCGATTCAAACGGCACAAGTGTAGCTATTCAACCCGCCTTGCTCAGCGAGATGACTCGTTCGATGCAAAGGCTTTCATGCTGGGATCTTCAATGGAGTCAGACTTAGGCTATCAGAGGCGCGTCCGGAGTCTCGCTCGACCGATGCGATACATCGCTAAGGTGGGTGGCCCCGGTGAACCTGTCTCTACTTAGCTGCGCACTAAGAAAATGAATGTTACATGCTAGTTTACAGGCGATAACCTTTGCATGCTAATAAAAGAGATGAACGCACATAGCTAAGGGGATAACCCCGCCTTATCATCGTATAGAACATGGAGATTTTACCTGCTATTTGCATAGTCGAGATTGCTGGGTTGGAATGTAGTAATTTCTTCATATATGCCATAAAGTAGTATGAGTTCATACTGAGGCGTTGCATCGCACGGAACATGACACGGGACGGAGTAAAATCATGTTGCATGCATAGACGAGGAAGGCTATCAAGTAGTCGTTCTGAGTCAGGAGATGGAAGGGAAAGAAGGTACTCGGGATATGCAGATCACTGAGGCAGTCTCTAACCAGAGAGCTGCGTAAAGAAGAAAAGATCCGAGTGTAGTCCTCGGCAAGGATTGATCCGAGTGTAGTCCTCGGCAAAGATTGGTTCGAGTGTTGTCCTCGGCTAGGATTGGAAGTTGGGGGAGTAGTTGCATGGTCACGGACAACTGGTTGCGCACCAGGTAGAAAGAGTCCTCGACACGATTGCTGAGGCATCCGAATCGTGTCGGCCCGGGAGAACGGAGTGCCAGTGTAGTCCTGGCGATACGCTAGCTGATGACTAGCGGGCGAGAGCGAGGCATCCAGCAAGGCTTGCTACCGACCTGGATGGGCGTCGACTCGTTAGACGGCTAGGAGGCCCAGCAAGGCTAGCAACCGAGCTGGGGAGGCAGCCGTCCATCGCAGATATTGTCCAACATGGCTAACAGAGCCAGTGACCTTCATATAGATAGGTCATGTTTGCATAGCGGCTATCCGCACTGAGAAAAGGAGAAACGGGGAGGAGTGTGTTTGCACGACATTATGCATAATTAGAATGGATGCATGGTATCACATATAGTTCTAGTAAAGTGGGTCTTATGTGGCAGAGGCACGGCATAACACTTGAGTTTTATAGTTGCTTCTTGTTATCTCGTAGATAATTGTTTATATTGCTGCATATGACAGGGAAGGCCGAATGGTAAGAAATGGTAAGGTGAACTCAATTGTTCATGAATATGACACTCTTGAGCTGACACGGAGATTACTTTCTTTATATTGCCATGTAACTGATCCTAAGGCAAAAGAATAGAAAGACAACGAAACTAGTCGGTGCACATAACTAATGAACGTGCTTGTTTTATGGCGTGGGCGAGAGGCCTCCCCACCAGTGCATTCAATGTACTGATACCCAACCAGTCTGCATGCAGGGTGCAGGGAGAACTCGAACGGATTCGGAGAACGCTATCGCAATGAGGTGCCGGACCGCACTTGGCGTCTTGGAGCGTGGCGCACGGACCTGGAGCTCGCATATATGAGACATAATGTATGGGAACATCATCATCCAGATCATTTATGTTGGTTCTAAGCCTAAGGGCATATTCAGTGTAAGAGAAAGAGAAGCATGAGCGATTTGTAATCTCGGCCTAGCGCCGCTTGTAATCTTCACTTCATATCAATAAAGGGCTTGATTTGGATCCAATACTTGGGTTCATTTTATATTTCCGCTATGACGACTCTGTGAACTAGTTATCAACGGCCGTTTCGGTATTTGCCTTGCGCGGGCGCAACCCCAGGCTCGCGCGACATCGCGTCTCGATGGAAATGTACGTCCCGCGGGAGCGCTGGCGCGGTGATTCGTGCCTAGCGGGGACGGCCAATTCCGGCGGAAGATCGGGGCATGACATATTGGTATCAAAGCACGGCTTTACGTCCTTGGAATTTGTTTCGATTCTCTCAGTTTTGAACTTGTGTGCTTGAAGAAGTGGTAGATGCTCTCTCTCGATGCTTCGATGGATGTTCCATACAATAAGTCTAAATACTTTCGAAAAGCGCGTGTAGATTATACGGTTGCTTGAACGGGATTATGATGCGAGGGCTTTTGTCCCAACCTGTGAAAGACGTTGCGAGAGTAAGCTCGTGTTAATCGGCAAGTTATATGTCGATATGGAAACACCAAGCGAGTAAAGTGCGAGACGGTATATCGTTCAGACAGTGGTCTTTGCACATGGCCTTTTGGCCAAGCTGTGTTGAGTATCGTGCACCAAGACCCTTGGTGCTAGTGCGTTGCAGCGAGATTGGGTGTTGGTCGGATAAGAATAAAGTTTGACTCGGGAGGGAAATCGATAGAGACTTTATCGGAGTGCCGCTAAGGCGAATAATTGGAATCGTGTATGGAATTTTCAGAAATAGTTTGGACGGTTATTCATAGCGATAAGTTATGATTTGAAGCATAGTCTGTATAGAGGACTATGAATAGAAGTGTGTGCGAGTCTAAAATCGCTAAGGCGATAAATAGGGACTGTGTTGGAGTTCTAAGAAACGAATTGGGAATACGAGTGAAGGATGCGAACGCGAATCAGGAGTTATTAGGATAACTCGATTCCTGAGTGGTGTATACGATAGTCCCCTATTCGATTTTGCGAATGGTGGATATAATGAGTTGTAAAGATTCAGGGAGTATAACTCGAACCCTGAGTGGTGTATTGGTCGGCTTAGAAATGCTAGAACGAAGTCGTAGATTCGGAGTTAAGCGAGTCTAGCGGCGAACGACGAGTTCGGGTAAAGCCTTGGTGTAAATAAAGAATGCCTAGCAAGTAAGCGAACTCGGAAGAATCATGCAATAGTTGGTTCGAACGAGTTACGATGAGTTGAATAAGAGATAAGGCATACATCGAATAGGAATTCGGGACAATTGAAATTGATATCGTGGTCGGAAGAACTAAGAGGATTGTACGAGCGATTTGAGTTGAAACAAGTGAATTAGAAACTTGAGTTGAGATTGAATAATCTGAGATGCGATCGGAGTAAGTGCAATTGGAAATAATGCAGCGAACGAATGAAAGCGTGCATAGAAAATTTGGATTTGAGTAGGATATCGCTCGATAGAGTTCGGTTTGATTACGAATGTGATAATTTCAACTTTGGGAGATTTAGACCATAGTAATGGTTGGAAGATAGTGTGGATTGATGCAGGTTAGTAAAAGTTATAATTTTGGTGGATCGAGTTAAGCGGTAACAGATTTGGCTTGGAGTTTGGAAGAACGATCTTGAAATCAAGTTCGGAGAGACGACATCCGAAATCTGTCCCAGTGAGAACGATTATTCTGCGGGAGCGCCGACGTGGTGATTTCACGTTCGGCGGGGATAATCGAACTCAAGGTAACAAGTTCGGTAGTTATTCCAAACGAACTCGATGAATGGAACGTATCGAAACAGGATAGACTTGGGTTTGGGATTTGAACTTAGTTGTTGAGGAATGCTAAGAGTAGACTAAGAAGATTTTGAAATGGTAATGTTGAAGTTGCATGTTTTGGCTTGGCGAACTTGGATGAGGTAAGAACGACTGTTAGGAGAACATGGCTTGAGGGATCAATGTACAACTTGGGATAAAACGAAAATTGAGGATGAGGTGTCTGTTCGTTCGAGGATAACCATAACGATTGACCTTCTTGTCTTGTGCGGGTATAACTTCTTATTCGCACATGCGTCACGTCCGGATAGGACGATCATTCCGCGGGAGCGTTGGCGTGGTGATATCACGTCCGACGAGGATGATTGAACTAGCGGGAGAACGGAATATGATAATTGAGGGATCATTCTGACTTGTGGTTTAATACGATAAGACAAGTTTCAGGATAAAATGAGTCTAAGGATTTTTTTGAGGAGTTAGTCTAGAAACGTGAAGTAAGAGATGTTGGATGTTTTCATGAACGGATACGTAAATTGGGCTGGACGACTTAGAGTTCATGATATACATCGATGACTTATAATGGAATTGTGGCTTAGTGATACAGGTGTAGAAAAGGATGGATTGGTGAATTCTATCAACATGATGAAAGAGATAGTGTGTGCGAATCGATGGGTTGAACCTGTAACGTGGGCGTATCGTGGGTTCGGTTGAACGAGCGTGTTAGTGTGATAGGGTGATCTGTGCTCGATGTTTAGAAATCTGAGTGAAACGAGCTTGAGTAGAATACCCGTGTAAAGGAACAATGGTTTGACCTTAGGGTGTTTGGGGCGAGCGTTGTGCAACACGGTTGCGCGATGAGTCGCAAACTTGAGTTGTACCTATGACTGTGTGAGCTGACCTAGTGGCTAGGCAGACGACCCTGTGCCTTGAGTTAAACTGGAGTGGCTGACTTCAGGGTATCGTTCGGGAAGAACGATAGAACTGGGGCAACGAGACTTAGAGTTAGAATTTGGAATTGGGAATATACACTAGCAACGTTCGCGTTGAAACAAACGTAATGCAAGATAGGACTCGGGTGATAATTGATTTGGTTGGATAGGTTACGCGACGGTAAAGGATAAGACGATAGCTGGATCGAACAAGAGTTCGGTCATTCATATAGCAGGACGATCCGCGTTTCGAAAGATTTTCACGAGTAGCTTGTCAGACTTAGCTGTCACTGAGCTTGGTTGAAATACACATATTTGGGGGACGCCTTGAATATGGGTACGATCCAGACTTAGCGATATGCATAACTCGGATGCAGCTGCAAAGGAAAATGTTCGAATTCGCATGGATGAGTATGGCAACTGAAATAATTTAGCCTCAACCTAAATTTTCATAGAGGAAAGATTGTATCGTTCCTCGTGCTACCGGGATAGTTCTGCGCTAAGGCGCAGTACGAGACTGAGTTTGGGGATGCAATAGTTGAACGAATAGATCATTCGAATAAAATGATTTAGCACTCGGGCGAACGAAACGAGTAAAACGAATAGAAAGTTAAGTTCGATTGAGCCAAGGGTGCGAAGGACTTGAGCGTACCCCAGGTGGGCAATTTAGCTCTGCGCTAAGGCGCGATATAGACTGAGTCAGAAAACGTAGGTGATTGGGTGCGATTTACTTAGCGAGATTGGACGGTGACTCAAAGAGAGTGATGCAAACAAGATTGGAAAATTAGCCCAAGTTCAAACCTTTGGTTTAGGCGTAACGATGGGTTTCGATAGGCGACGTCAAGTAAACTGTCGGATGTGTTCGGATGCATTTGGTTCCTATGAGAGGTAATATAATAAGTTGAACAAGTCCACCCGATTTTGAGTTGTAAGTGCCCATTAAGTTATAGAATACCATGTGCTTGGGTATTATAGCCCTACACGTGCACGGCATCACGCCCCTGGGACGATTGTCAATTAGCCGAAATCGGGGCCTGACATATTGGTAGGTGCAGTAGATTTTGAGTCGGGAATGCAACGAGTGAGTTGAGTATAACTCGATAGCATTGAACGATAGAGTCGTTCGATGAGAATTGGCTAACGTTGGCGTAACGCATGGTGAGAAAATAAATGATTGTGGTATTAAGACAGTCCTTGGAAGTTAGGCAAGGTGTATAGAGTTGGGTTTAGAAGATGTGCGATAGCACGAGTTGCGCTCAGGAAGTCTCGAGGACGAGACTTGTTCTGAGTGGTGTATGATGTAACGACCCGCTCCGCTCAACCCGGAGGGCCGATTCAAACGGCACAAGTGTAGCTATTCAACCCGCCTTGCTCAGCGAGATGACTCGTTCGATGCAAAGGCTTTCATGCTGGGATCTTCAATGGAGTCAGACTTAGGCTATCAGAGGCACGTCCGGAGTCTCGCTCGACCGATGCGATACATCGCTAAGGTGGGTGGCCCCGGTGAACCTGTCTCTACTTAGCTGTGCACTAAGAAAATGAATGTTACATGCTAGTTTACAGGCGATAACCTTTGCATGCTAATAAAAGAGATGAACGCACATAGCTAAGGGGATAACCCCGCCTTATCATCGTATAGAACATGGAGATTTTACCTGCTATTTGCATAGTCGAGATTGCTGGGTTGGAATGTAGTAATTTCTTCATATATGCCATAAAGTAGTATGAGTTCATACTGAGGCGTTGCATCGCACGGAACATGACACGGGACGGAGTAAAATCATGTTGCATGCATAGACGAGGAAGGCTATCAAGTAGTCGTTCTTAGTCAGGAGATGGAAGGGAAAGAAGGTACTCGGGATATGCAGATCACCGAGGCAGTCTCTAACCAGAGAGCTGCGTAAAGAAGAAAAGATCCGAGTGTAGTCCTCGGCAAGGATTGATCCGAGTGTAGTCCTCGGCAAAGATTGGTCCGAGTGTTGTCCTCGGCTAGGATTGGAAGTTGGGGGAGTAGTTGCATGGTCACGGACAACTGGTTGCGCACCAGGTAGAAAGAGTCCTCGACACGATTGCTGAGGCATCCGAATCGTGTCGGCCCGGGAGGACGGAGTGCCAGTGTAGTCCTGGCGATACGCTAGCTGATGACTAGCGGGCGAGAGCGAGGCATCCAGCAAGGCTTGCTACCGACCTGGATGGGCGTCGACTCGTTAGACGGCTAGGAGGCCCAGCAAGGCTAGCAACCGAGCTGGGGAGGCAGCCGTCCATCGCAGATATTGTCCAACATGGCTAACAGAGCCAGTGACCTTCATATAGATAGGTCATGTTTGCATAGCG
Organism: Iris macrosiphon; assembly: GCA_036927795.1. Taxonomy (NCBI): domain Eukaryota; kingdom Viridiplantae; phylum Streptophyta; class Magnoliopsida; order Asparagales; family Iridaceae; genus Iris; species Iris macrosiphon. The sequence continues at coordinate 113,624,580 of JAYESA010000016.1, read as the reverse complement.
GCTATCCGCACTGAGAAAAGGAGAAACGGGGAGGAGTGTGTTTGCACGACATTATGCATAATTAGAATGGATGCATGGTATCACATATAGTTCTAGTAAAGTGGGTCTTATGTGGCAGAGGCACGGCATAACACTTGAGTTTTATAGTTGCTTCTTGTTATCTCGTAGATAATTGTTTATATTGCTGCATATGACAGGGAAGGCCGAATGGTAAGAAATGGTAAGGTGAACTCAATTGTTCATGAATATGACACTCTTGAGCTGACACGGAGATTACTTTCTTTATATTGCCATGTAACTGATCCTAAGGCAAAAGAATAGAAAGACAACGAAACTAGTCGGTGCACATAACTAATGAACGTGCTTGTTTTGTGGCGTGGGCGAGAGGCCTCCCCACCAGTGCATTCAATGTACTGATACCCAACCAGTCTGCATGCAGGGTGCAGGGGGAACTCGAACGGATTCGGAGTACGCTATCGCAATGAGGTGCCGGACCGCACTTGGCGTCTTGGAGCGTGGCGCACGGACCTGGAGCTCGCATATATGAGACATAATGTATGGGAACATCATCATCCAGATCATTTATGTTGGTTCTAAGCCTAAGGGCATATTCAGTGTAAGAGAAAGAGAGAGCATGAGCGATTTGTAATCTCGGCCTAGCGCCGCTTGTAATCTTCACTTCATATCAATAAAGGGCTTGATTTGGATCCAATACTTGTGTTCATTTTATATTTCCGCTATGACGACTCTGTGAACTAGTTATCAACGGCCGTTTCGGTATTTGCCTTGCGCGGGCGCAACCCCAGGCTCGCGCGGCATCGCGTCTCGATGGAAATGTACGTCCCGCGGGAGCGCTGGCGCGGTGATTCGTGCCTAGCGGGGACGGCCAATTCCGGCGGGAGATCGGGGCGTGACATATATGACTTCCACTTCCGAATGATATTTCCTATTGCGACATCTCACACACGGACACTTAATTTTGGTACCGTCCATGTACTGAGGGAACGCCTTGGCGAACTGCAGGAACTGCTATACACCCACAATGAATTCATCCCGCATACCGTACATGTCCTCAGGATGACGATTGTACATCCACGAACGATGACGTAGATAGTAATTCATATCCATTTTTAGATACTTATGCAAAAATGTAGTATGTATCCTATAAATTATTACATACAATATGATTCTCTGGAGGAAGGTAAGAACTGCTCTAACTTGATACACAATGCCCTATGTGTGTGTATGTGTGTATCATCTGACTTGTCAATTGGTATTGAGTATGTCCAACTGCAGGGCATGGATGGCAAATAATATGGAAGAGAGTTTCAGAAAGTAGCAGTCATTCCCCGTTTGGACAAGGTCATAAGCCATCTCATATTTAGTTTAAAACATATTAATTTTATGCACTTATTTAACTAAAGAACTTATCAATGCAATGGCCAAGTGACTGATTACTTCTCTGCTTTGGTAATCACAAGGTCTTATGCAAAGTGTCCATCAAGACAGTGAGCTGGATGACACACACATCACTCATTATTTCTTCTTAAATGTCACTTCGTTTGGGTGGTTGCTGCTTGTGCCATTTTGTTAACCCACAAAATTTCCAAGTTGGTTGTGTAATGTTATGCAGTAATGAGAGCAATTAGTTCTCGTTGGTTAGAGGGTGTAAATTATAATGTCATACGGAGAGCAATTTTTCCAAACATATGTCATTCTAGCAAATTATACATAGTTTAAGTCTGTGTTTGACCGATTGACTTAAACTATGTCTCATAAGCCTCAACATACAAAGCAAGTTGACAACCAGGACGTGATGATGAACCACTTTTTGCTTCAGCATATATGGATTCGCATCTTCCCTGTGGTAGGAGACAGTCAAGACGAAGTTCTTCAAGAACACTCAGACAAAGGAGATTTGACCAACTCGTCGACTCCTTTGAAGGAGTATATCAAAATACTCGTTCTCGAATATGGGAGCTCGTTCGTCACGAGAATCCTCATTCCTTAGAATCTTAGGCTAGGGGTACCAATCCTCCTGATTCTAAAATTGATCGTATAGACTCTAACTACACGATTATTTTTACCAATCCCTTTGTCGTACACATGAATGTTAGTGTTTACGCCATCGGTGATGAACAGAAAAATTCTCCATCAGAAGCCACAGACAATGCCTCAACTCATTAGAGGCCGCTCTCAAGGACCTGCACACCATGATACAAATTATGCATCAAATGATGACAACCCAACATTCTGCTACACCAACACCCATCTAAGTGGATTCATTCATACCTGCACAACCTACTCCTGGAACAACGACTCTACAGGATAATACAAATCTAGAAGTGGTCATAAACCAAGAGTCAGTAGACCAACTCTTAATCCTCTCAACATTGGGGGTGGATCTCCGCCGGTGATGATTCCTGTTCAACCAGGATCCTATCAGTCAGTCGTACCACTCCGACCAGAAGATCCTCTCGAAGCTATCCGAGAGTTGCGTGAACAGATCGATCTTTTAAAGAATAAAGACCAACTCTGTAGGGGGGTGAAACAACCTTATTATCCGCATTGGGATAATGTTTTGTTCCCTCCTAAATACAAACCCCAATCGATAGTCTTGTTTGAAAGCAGGACATCACCGAGCCAATATAGCAATTAATTCAATATGATGATGGCTCATCTACAGAAAGAGGATGCTCTCCTTACCAGATTATTCGTGGGATGCTTGGCTGGCATAGCCTACGATTGGTATCGCAATTTACCTGATAAATGAATATCCTTATTTGATGACATGAAGTATATTTTTCTATCACGATTCTATGAGGGAGGCATTGATATGATGATGTCTTCACTCATCGATATCAAATAGAATGAGAAGGAATCTGCTCGTGAATTCGTTGAATGTTTCAGGCCGACAAATCTTAAGTTACCCCCCCACGGTATTCCAGAATCCGCATTTATTGATACCTGCAAAAAGAATCTACTGCCTATAGTAGGGCTCTGGACATGTCCAACTCAATTTTAAGATTAGACGGCGTTGATTATCGGGTTCGAAGCTTCTAAAGGAAACACAAAAATGGTACGCAATTTGGGATTACAAATGACCAATGCAGAAGGAAAGCGTTCCACCAATAGTGCGAATAATCACAATAGAAAAGAAAATAAGGCCTTAGCGATAAATCTGTCAAAGCGACCCAACTCTCCTCCAACATAAAATCCTACAGAGTCCTCCGAGCCTAAGGAAGAATATTCCTTTGACAAGAATGATATCCCCAACATTTTTGAATACTTGATAAAAAGCAACAAGCTGCAGTTGCCTGATGTTAAGCGACCAAATGAGGCTGGTAAAACAAACGACCCGAAGTACTTCTTATACCACCGATATATAAATCACCCTTCCAAGGCTTGTTATGTCTTGAAAAAGAAGATACAATAATTGATAGAGGCTAAATCTATCACCTTTCACAACGAAGAGAAGACAGTCACTGCCAATATGGTGTCTCTTCAATTCGGTGACTTTCCAGCATAAGAAGTCCCAAACGGCGTCATCCTAATACCTCGAGCTACGATGGAAGTGGTAAATCTTCTGCCGCCTAGAAGTCAAACAGAGGAATTTGTGCCTCTTATCCCAGATCATGGCGAGATTATGTGGATTCATCCCGACCTGCTGTCAGATTGGGACTAGGGAGCAGCATCTTTCAATTCAAAATAAAAAAAGGGTAAGAAGTATAAATCATACAATATAGTTTCTTCGAATCTTCATTCAAACGGAGATCAGGACCAACATCAAGAAGATGTATCTCTCGAGATCATATTTTAAAATCTGAACATTATCCCACCAAGCTCTCCTCGCAAGCTTCATGCACTGGCAATGGTCCTTAATTGGCACCATTCCGCTATATAGGGTGCAACAAATCTTCAATGCTTATGAATGTGTTCCTACAAAAAGTCCTTCTCCTTCTTCTGCAACCATTAGAGCATCGACCTCGACTCAGGTGCTTGAGAAGGATCGTCCCCAATTTTATTGATACAACCAATAATATGTACGCTTGATGCAAAATATGGGGTATGATTTCCAGAAATATGAAGGTCTAAAATTTGGCAAGGGACAATATATTTCTCTACAACTCTGAGGATAGTCCAATAAACCTATAGTGGATTGGGCTACGATGAGACCAGCCCACAGACTCACTCTAAGAAAGGGCATGATAAAAATAAACTCAAGTCCTGAAAGTTCAAAATCAGAAGAAGAGACACATTCTCATTCTTATGACTCATCATTGGGGGATTCTGACGAAAGCATGGGTGACGTATTCAAACAGGCTTTCTCTGTAAATATGGTGTCAACTGCCCAGATGATAAAGACATTAGAGATTTGATAATGATGCCTATCAGCGGCAAATTTCTCAAGAAGTATTATGTCTAAGCACGACATATTCTTCTCAATCTCCAATAGATTAAAATAAGATGTACAACAGATATATTTTATTAAATATCTAACAACTCATGCCTATATGGCCTCTCGACTATTACCTATATTCATTTTTGAGTAAGACATGGGTAATGGGTCCTTAAAGTTTTCCAGCGGGACAATACTCAGATCCAACGGAACACTCTCGTTGAGATTACCTAAACGATTCTCTCCAACCAAAATATTCTATTCTTAAAGCCCAGTTATTTTAAGGATATCCTATTCCTGATCCCCAGTTGTGGAAATAATCTCACATGTTTACTCACCAGTCAATAAGTGTAAAGTAATTCATGTCCATATTACCTCTGAATCATATTTCATTTATTATCCCCTAAAAAGAAGATAATAGTTCGTCCTTGAACTACTCTTTTTTCTTTTCTTCGGTGGAGTAAACTAGTGAACTATCACATCCATATCACCTCTGATAGTATTGCATCCTATAAAATTTATCATTTATACTCAATACGAGTATGCCTTGAGTAATAAATCTATGAAATTCTTCCACATAATTATTCTGCCATGTCCATAATACCTCTGAGTAGATATATTCGGTGGGTTCCCATTTGAAAACTTATCACATCCAAATGACCAAGTCACGCAAACAACAGGATGGAGTGGAATCGGGTGGGGAGATTAGGATTGATAAATAAACGGAGGGTTACGCTTCACCAGGAGAGGCTGAGGACGAAAGATCGGGAAAACTGGACTAGGCGGACCAGGAAAAATCTTTGTAGTTGCACCCATAGGTTCGAAACGATCCCGATATCTCATCAACAATAAATCCTAACCAAGCTCACATGGTAGCTTCACCGTGACATGCGGCCATAATTGCAACTGCATCCTATTGAGAGAGCCCTATGCAGTCATCAAACAAGGGCGCATGCAACATCCATAGCATGCGTCCACAGAACAACTATAAATAACGGGGTACTAATCCCATGCAAAATGTTGGCTGGCTATTTGCGAATCTATAATCAAGCAAGAGACAAGTGCTTCTGTATTGGATCATCCACGGAGTAAAAAGAGTTGATATACTCCTAATCCTCCACTGTCACTCCCCAGAAATAACTTTGTACTTAGATTGTCTGCTAGGACTTTTTTTTGTACTTTCTTTAGTTTGTTCAATTGAATTAAGTTCTTTCCAACTTTCGTATTTAATGGGAAACATTATCTTTTCCTAGTAGTTCAAGTCAATTCAAGTTTAGCTCAGTTCAATTCAAGTTAGTTCAGTATAATTCGATTCAGTTCAAGTCGCTTCAGTTGAGCTAAGATGGATTATCGACTGGCTTGGCGGCGCTCCATGCAACGCGGGTAGCGAGTCCCGCTGCACGTTCCCGACATACCCGTCTATAATCTTCGTTTCCCTTCATTCCTTTCTCACTTTCATTCATTTATTCATCCATTCATTTCTTTTATTCTATGTTTTATTATCATTATGCGGCTCCCGATACGGGAACTACCTTGGCAACCCAACGGTCCTGAAGCATTTTTATGTTTCCATTATTTAGCACGGAATGACTCTTTCGATTGTCTCCCTGCCTCAATTGTATAACAAGGTTCTGTATCGTACTTTCCAAGTGTGACGTTAACTAAGTGACAAGCATTTCGTGTATAATCAATAGCAAAAGAAATTTACTAGAAATATTCTAAAATGATAAGGCAGACATGTATTTCGTTCGACGAGTTTACTTCTATGTTCCATACAACCAATACAAGTTAGAATTATTCCCTTAGCTATATGCTTGAGTTTATTTATTAGCATGTAAGGGTTATCGTTCTAGCGAATGCACATGTATAGCCATATTTTAGTTGTGCAGGCTAAGCAAAGACAAGTTCATCAGAGCCACCCATTTTAGCGATAATTTGAATCGGTCGAGCGATGCACTGAGCGCGCCTTTGAAACTCTAAGTCTGAACTCATGAAGGTCAAAGTCTAAATTCTTTTGCATCAAACGAGTCATCTCACTGAGTAAGGTAGGATGAATTATTTCACTTGTGCCATTTGAACCGACTTTTTCGCTTGGGCAGAACGGGTCGTTACAACAAGTAGCTTATTCCCTTTTCGTTGATATGGCTTAGCCGCTTGTGCCATAACTCGGTAGATGCATCAGTGGATATGTTTACCTCCTGTGCCCCATTTATTCTCCCTACTATATAGTAAAGATCGAACTTCTTGCTTCCTCTGGCAATCACCATCGAACCTTTGGAAAGCTTCCACTGACCGTTCCCGAAGAGATTGAAGAATCCCTCACCATCCAACCTTACAACCGACACCAGGTTGAAATAGATATTATGAACATGACGACATCCTTAAGAACAAGAATTGCTCCTATCTTGGTTCTCTAATACACATCTCCAATAGCAACAGCCTTCGACACATCTTCGTTGTCCATCTTCAACACTCCATAGTCGCCTGTTGTGTAAGTGGCAAATAGTGCCTTATTATGAGATACGTGCGCTAAAGCACCCGTCCACCAGCCAAGAATTTTTATCACAGGCAAGGTTCATGACTACCTTATCACCTAAAATGATCACATCACCTCCATGTGCCGAGGCAACTATCACCACCGCTTTTCCATTTAGGGATATTTTATCATTTCGTAATTTCTATGGTTTTATATAAGTAGTTATATATATTATTAGCATGTGTTCTAACTAGATAGATTGGACCTATTATTGGTTCAACCCAACAATCCCAAATTGACCCAACTAGACCCATTGACTAGTTATGACTAAATTAGAATTAATTAGTTATTAGATTAGTTAGATGAATAGAATATTCCTTCCATTAGGAATAGATCCCTCCTGATAATTAATATTTCTTTATGACAACCCAATAGGACTATCATAGAATTTTTAAAGGACTTGTAGCCCAAAAGGGGGGAGGGGCCGACCCTAAAATCTAGGGAGGAGAGAGAATCCCCATTCTATTCATTTTATTCCATGAAACCCTAGTTTGTTCTTTTCCAAATTCATCCATTACTCCATCAAATTCCACCCAAACTACTTCAATCCCTTCTTGTTCTCATCATCAAAGAGTTCTAGGAGCTTGGAGAGCAAGAAACACCATTAGAAGAGAGCTAGTAGAGGAATTGTGTTCTCTTGTGTCCATTTGAAAGAGTTCATTGGGAATCCATCTTTCAATAGATAAAATTCTTATTTTCTTATCAATTCATATTCTAATTGTCATAATAGACCTATAGGAACCCTCACATGCCTAAGGACTACCTATAGGAAGAAGAACTAGGTTCTCATAGGGCCTATTATGATAGTTACATGAGTTTTGTGGCCAAGTTTGGAAAAATCAGAATTTGATGCACCAAGTGTTTGAGAATAGGTCCATTGGTTGTTAGAGACTTCAATCCTCATGTCATGCCCTAGTTCCCAAATTCGTAGGACTACGAATACGTAACATGCCAGCCGTATGTATACGATAACTCCAATATGTTAAAAAAATCATAACACACACGTATGCTATAATACGAATATTAATTCACAAGTGAAACATATATTTTCAACACAAGTCATAGGCAACTATATCTCATCCACAAGCACAAGTAAAGGAATAGCAAAATAAATTGCTAAATGTCTCAAGTATGAAGTATCAAAAGAATAATTGTCGGGTGAAGACAAATCCACTACCCATCGACTATATCAAAAACTAAAATTATAGAGGAGATCAAAATCCTAATATAAAATAAATGTCAATAAAGAAACAACAGCTAAGGATCCATCAGCAATGAAGTAATCACTGGTACTCAGAAGGTAAGACCTCCTTAACTGAGAATGATGCGTCAGGCCCGGGCCCATACTCATACGGATAATCCTGCTCGTCTATAACTGGAAGTGGACCAGGTCCTGAGACGGACGTAACAAGATACAAAAAGTATATGCCATAATATACTGAAAATAACATCCAAAGGGTCGCATAACCATCTATGTGAAATGCACTTTTGAGAACAAATTTCTAACGTATGGACTATCTGGCTAAAAATGGGATTGGCATGACTCTCTCAGAGAATCAGCGGCCTAAAAAGCGTAACGTCTTTTGATCGTCAAAGGACGCCTATAAATAATATAATATAAGGGTCATATGACCACGCATCTTCGGCGGAGCGTACGGGTTACAAAAGAGAATGTGCAAAGGAGCTCATATGCCTACTTGTGGCCCACTGTCACGACCCGCACCCGGTTTAGGGGCACGGGGGCGTGGGTACGTCCAGCCTACGCCGCAGCATCGGCGGTAGAACGCTGTCTAGGTCATGTAACTATCTAATCAAACTCACGTGAATACCCAACTCCATAAGGAGACGTGGATATCATAAAATAATGCTAGAAATACTCAATCACATAAACTGAAGCACGATGAGATATCAAGGCAAGCAAGAAATACAAGACAAGTCTAACGACAAAATAATCATACCTGCAATCATTAACTTCCAATCCCCAAGTGTGTCAGAACCCAGTCTACTAAGGTCACAGTCTGGAAAAATATTTTCCAGTCAGGAAGGAGCAAAGTACATCTCTAAATAGCAGTTCTATATTAATGATATAAACTATGTAGCAGTTCTAGATGGAAATATACCAGAAGCATGTATAGGTACGAGAAATAAAAGAAATGCTAGAAATACTGTAAGTAAATGCAGGAGAAGAAACAATATGTCCATGAGCAAGAACCTATGACTAAGTGTGTGAGTACTAGCTTTAACATGTGATCGGCTTGGAAACTTGATCAGGCTGGTTACATGTGATTATCTATGATTCTTGTAAGGTCAGGTTAACCGTTGGTTAGCTATGATGCATGTAGAGGTCAGGCTAATCACACGTAACAGCTATGAAGCATGGAGATGGTCAGGCCGCACCCGAGGTGAGATGTGGGGTGAGCTATGATGCATGAAAAGTTGGGTAGGATCACATATCTACACTAAAATACTCCCCACCCCCGACTGGTATTGTAGATCCAATCATGGTACGCTATGGCACGGGATTCCCTAGGGAGGTAGCAAATCTCCCGGGAATCAGTGTCTGTACATGCACAAGATAACAAGGAAAATAAGTCTTGTACAAGCTACACCATGAATAAGGAATAATATCTCTTGACGAGATCCGTGTATACCAATCCGTGTAACCAGCGTGTCAAGAGCATGGATATTTACACTAGATACAGTGAACATAGGAGATATCATAAATTAGAAGCTAATCAGAGAATGTACTCGCCTTGGGTCCTTAGCTGTCAATACCAATGTCCTGTCCCAGAGTATCGTCTGGAGAATCCGACAGTCCTATAAACATATAATAATATCACTTGTATCAGATGCTACACTAACACACAATAGAAATACACTGGCCTCAGGGCTATGCCAGGCATGGCTCTAGTCAACTAGGGTCATCTAGTAGGGATACGTATATAATACATATTTATACTCAAAGTATATACCAATAAAACGTATATAATATATATAAGTGTCTATTAGTAATTGTACAAAATATGTATTTGTGTATATACACTAATAGATGTATATAAATATATATTTTTATACCAAAATACATATTTGTATATATATATATCAATCAAACATTTTATATATGTATATTAACAAATCAAGGAATGTATATAATGCCACCCTCCTCAAGGTGATCCCAAATGAAATAGCAGTTAGTTCCAATGGGTCCGGAGCAGTCAAAATAGCTAGAAACTATATAAAGAAGTCCAAGATCGGAGTTCGGCACGATAATCGAGATAAGGATACCGAGTCCTCAATTACCTAGAGAAACCTACCGGGGTTTAGCTAAGGTTAAGATTATAAGTTAGCTAACAAGAGGAATTGGTCGATTGTTCGTAATCAAGGTAACACCTTAATTTAATGAAAATTATTTTGAAATCATTTTGAACAATAATTACAAATAAGAGTTTATTATAAAAATTTAGAATTTATGTAAAAACCAATGGATTTATATCTCTAGTAATTTCAGTTACCAATCCAACTAACCAATTTCGAACAAATTTTGATTATTGAAACTATTTCTTTAATAATAATATAAACCCCAACAAATCATTATATTTTACATAATCAAACCCTTATATTTAATACATAAAAATAACTAATTACATGAAATTACTAAACTAATTATATGAAATTACTAAACTAATTAATTAATAAATTAATTAACTGATTAAGAATTTATTTACTGATTATAAATACTACTGATTATAATTTAACTAATCTAATATATATAATTAATATACTAATTATATATTAATCTAATTCATTAAACAGAAAAGGAAGGAGGGAAGGGGCTCACGCAGGGGGCTCACGAAGGGGTTTTCTGTCGTCGACGGAGAAGGTCTCGCCGGGGTCGGCGTTCATCTCGGGCGGCGGCGTGGAACTCGAGGGCAGCGGCGGGTGCTCTGTTCGAGGAGGCGGCGGTCTCTCGTCCCGATGAGGCGGCGTCTAAACCAGAGCAGCAACAGGGCGGCGGCGACGATGTCGGCTCCGGGCGGCGGGTCTGATCTAGGGTTAGGGTCAGGTTCTGTGAATCGAGTCGGGGTGTGTTGGGTCGTGTCCGAAGCTGGACACGGCGGTGATGCTGTACTGTGGTAGATGTGTCCGAGGCTGGACACATGGTTGGGTGTACTGTGGTGTGGTGGTTGTGTCCAGACGGTGTCGGACACAAAATCTGGTTGTAATATTATAAATCTGGACACAGGAAATGAATGGATACGGTGGGACACCCGCGGTCGGACCCGAGGCCAACACGGCTGACACGGTAATGCTGGACACACGGACACGAGCACACAATCAATGGTGATGGCTTGTTGGCTTATGAGAAATTGTGAGGGCTAGCTAGGGTTTCTAGGGAATGGTGTGAATGAGACTTTAAATAGGGAGAGAGGGTGTGGGATAAAGGGTGAGGATTGGCCCAAAATGAATGGCCCAGATAATACATGAATAAGTTTTTCATGTGGTGGAAAAATGAGGGTGTGAATGGGAGACGGTAACCTGGTAAATTTAATAGAAAAAATAATAATTTAAGAAAAATGTTTTAAGAGGCTTCCAAGGCTAACTGATTCCGAATAGCTACTAATTAATGCATATTGCAAAATCTCAGAAAGTATGAAATTTATTTATTTACTATCCCAATAAATATAAAAATTTATTATATTTTATCAACTAGTCCTTCAAATAAAATTTTATTTAAAACAATAATTTTATGATTCAAGCCAATAAATATTCGAAGCTAGAGTATTATATTTACATCATTATTCATCTATTTATTTTATAAGAAAGCGACATTTAGGAAAAAATAATTTTTATAAAAGATTTTAAATCACCTTCTAAAATCAAACATTGTTAAAAATCAAATACAAGAATTCAAGGAGAAAATATTTTAAAAACTTGGTATTTTAAAATAATTTAAAAATCTAATTATTTCGGAAATTTGGAAATCGGAGGTTACACCCACTTTGCACCAAAATGCGCGCTAGAGGTAAGATCTTTAAATGGGATAAATTATAGGCTAAAAAAATCCTAAACGTTGATACAAACTCAACGAGATGTCCAATTTTGAATTTCGGTGAGCCGATCACAATTTCCCCCGTCAAGTAAACTGTGGGGCCTGCGAATAGGCGGCTCGGTCAACTGTCTCGGAATTGCGTGAAACCTAGATCCCAGTACCAGCATGATACTACGGATCCGATGGCAGAAGTTTTATTGCATTCCGATTAGCTTGTACCAACTAATGAGGAATTTTATAATACGTCGATACGAAAAACTTTTCACGGATAGGGGTTGATTCTGGCACACACACACGCCCGAATCAACTTCCGCGAAAGCCCGCACGTCAAGATATACCATACGCTCCTTTAGGTGCAACAGGTACATGACATGGTGGTCTGGTTTGTCGGGACGCACTCCATATTGTATTTTTTAATTTTTCTATGAACAGTTTTTGTGGGTTTTTCCTGATTTTAAACACAGTTTTTAATGCAGGAATAATGATAAAAAATATGCAAATAATATATCGTTACGATCTTGGTTATATTGACTTCGTGTCAGAAAAAGAAAATTGAGTTTTGCTTGATTCGTTTGGGAGAGAGTCGCTTTCCAAAATAGGTGTTTGGAACATTTTTGGGTGTTCTGTTTTGTTTATATAAAAATAGGTTTTCGGTTGATTTTAAAACAGAAATAGAGTTGTTCGAATATAACTATTTGAAGGTATTATAAGGTTTTTATATTGTGGTTGAATCTAAATAACTGGATCATATTTCGGTCGTGTATGTATGAAAAAATTCAGTAGAAAAGATGAGTACCTGGGGTTCGGTTCTTAACGCGATTTACGCGTGCGCAGGACTCAGATCGGCGGCGTCAGCGGTTCGGCGACGGTCGTCAGTGAGTAAGGACGGCGAAAGGTCGACCAGTAAGGAGGGGTAAAAGAAGTTTAGGGTCAGGGTTTTTGCGTGTTCGTATATGGATATTTATATAGGTCGAAAGGGGGTATACGCGCGGGTCGGGTCAACTAAGGGGGAAGGTTTGCTGTTTATTTGTTGGTTTTAGTACGTTATGTTATGTTAGGTTTATTAGCTTTTAGATTTTAATTTTTTTCTATTTATATTCTTATATGTATATTCTCTTTTACAACTAAATTATTTTATTTTATTTTGTTATTAACATTATTATTATTGCTATTATTATTACTTCTATAAAACATTTATTATTTTATTATTTATTTTGAAAATAGAAACTTCAGCTTCTAATATATTAATGTACTAGTAGACGTCCTCATGTACTGCCATAAGTACAAAACCTAGTATTTTATTTTAATTATTAATTAGAAAATCTTGGGTGGTTATATTCTGCCCAACTTACAAAAAAATCGTCCTCAAAATTAAAACTAAACTACGATAAAGAAACGAGAATATTATACGATAGAAAAGAACAAAGTAAGATCATACCTTGATCTTCGAACATATACGAAAAGTGATTAAGCATATCATCCTCGCTCTCCCAAGTAGATTCTCCTGGCGAGTGATGTCTCCATTCCACTGAACCAAAGGAATAGACTGGTTCCGCAATATCTTCTCTCGACAATTAAGAATCTCCACGGGTTGCTCTTGGTATGACAAGCTCGGCCCAATGGTGATCTCAAAGTGATCAAGAACATGACTGCTATCTGCCACATATCACTTTAGTTGTGACACATGGAATACATCATGCACTCCCTCAAGCGAAGGTGGCAGTGCTAGTCGATACTTAACTTCTCCAACTCGCTCCAACACATCAAATGGTCCAATATACCTTGGACTCAACTTGCTCCGTCCCCTGAAGCGAATAGTGCCTCTAGTGGGTGATATCCTCAAGAAGATATGATCGCCTTCCTTGAACTCCAAAGGACGACGATAAAGATCTTTCCACTGCTTCTGTCTGTCTTATGCTGCTCACAAGTGCCCCTGTATCCTCTTCACCTTCTCCACAGTGCTGACAACCGACTCTGGCCCCAAGATCTGACGTTTTCCCACGTCACTCCAACACACAGGAAACCTACACTTCCTACCGTACAAAGCTTCAAACGGAGCCATCTAGATGCTTGCTTGATAGCTATTGTTGTAGAAAAATTCCATAAGGTGTAGGTGGTCCTCCCATGATCTCCCAAATCTAGCATGCATGCTCTCAACATATCCTTCAATGTCTAAATAGTACGCTCTGACTGCCCATCTGTCTGCGGATGATAAGACATACTAAACTTCAGACGAGTCCCAAGACTCTCCTTCATGCTTCTCCAAAAGTGAGATATGAAACGCAAGTCCCTGTCTGACACAATGCTAACTGGAACACCGTCTAATCTCATAATCTGCCTTATGTATAAGTCAGCCAAAGCTTTTGTAGACTGGCCAACTCGGAAGGGCAAGAAATGAGCGAACTTAGTGAGTCGATCTACGATCACCCAAACGACATCTCACCTACTTGGAGTCTTCAGAAAACCCGTGACGAAGTCCATAGTGTTGTGCTCCCACTTCCACTCAGGAATCAGAAGTAGTTATAGTATCCCTGCTATCCTCTGATGTTCAGCCTTGACCTGCTGGCACACTAGACACTTGGCCACAAAGCTAGCTATCTTCATTTTCATCCTATGCCACCAGAAGTTCTGTCGCAAGTCGCGGTACATCTTGGTGCCTCCAGGATGAATAGAATATATCGAACTATGAGCCTCTACCATTAGCTCCTACCGAAGCTCTCTATTAGGAATATATAGGCGATCACCACATCGTAATATTCTATCATCATGAATGCACAGTCCTGTCTGCTCTCCAGCCTCGGTCTTCTCTCTCAACCTCCTGAATCTAGCATCCATAGGCAAAGCTGCCCTGATCCTCTCTACTAGCGATGACTGCACTTGAAAGTTGGCTAGTGTCCCATCTGATCCGGGTAATACAACCTCTATGCCAAGCCCTTGCAAGTCCTTCAGTAACTCCCTCTGTGTCTTCAAGAATAGCACCGTAGGCTTTCGGCTTAACGCATCTGCTACCACGTTAGTTTTGCATGGGTGATAATGCAGCTCTATCTTGAAGTCCTTCATCAACTCAAGCCACCGGCGTTGCCTCATATTCAGCTCCTTCTGCGTGAAGACATACTTGAGGCTCTTGTGGTCAGTATAGATCTCCACCCGTTCCCCATATGAGTAATGTCTCCATAGTTTCAAGGCAAAAATAACGGCTACAAGCTCTAAGTCATGAGTTGGATAATTCTTCTCACGTACTCTCAACTATCTATATGCATACGCAATCACTTTGCCATGCTGCATCAATATGCATCCTAAGCCTTTTCCTGACACGTCATTGTAGATTATGTAGCCTCCTGATCCAGATGGAATGGCCAACATTGATGTTGTCTTCAACTCCTCAAAAGCTGCTTGACACTCATCCATCCATATGAACTCTCGGTCCTTGCACGTCAGCCCAATCATAGGCTCTGCTATCCTCGAGAAGTTTTTCATGAACCGACAGTAATATCCCGTAAGTCTAAGAAAACTCCTCACCTTCGATGCCGACTTAGGAACGGGCCATGTCTCAACTGTCGAGATTTTCTTCGGATCTACTGAAATACCATCTTCAGTGATGACATGCCCAAGGAAAGAGACCTTATCCAAGAAGAACTCGCATTTGTTGAGCTTCGCGTACAACCGCTCTCTCCTCATGGGCTCAATTCTAACTAATTGCAAGTGTTGGGTCCACTAAACTAGTTAGGTCCACTAACACAAGTCCAAAATAATAAAATAACATCTAACAATAATTAATTAATATAATAAATAATTATTTAACATTCACAATATTTAATTAATTATAAAATTACTAAAATACCCTTTTCTTAGGAGAAGGATTAGTTTAATTAAAACCATTAGACTAGAACCTCCCCTCCTTAATTATTTCTTTATGAGAGGCTCCAAGGGGTATAATGGACATTACATAGTAGCTTGGGGAGGGGGTCAAGTGGTCGTCCTATTAAAAGAGGGGAAAAAAAACTTTCTCTCCTCTTTTCATTTCAAAACTAGATCTATAATTTTTCTCAACCAAATTCCTTCATTTTCGCATCAATTCCCTACCAAATTTCTTTCCAATTCCTTTCCAAATGACCATTAGAGACTAGTAGAGTAAGGATCTAGAAGGAGGAAGCAATGATCTACAAAGAGGAGCAAGGATCTACAAGTTGGAGGCCAATTTCATCAAATTTGGAGGTTGTATTGGGAATCCATCTCCCAATAGGTACAATTTCGTTTTTCTCCTTTAATTAGGTTGTAAATCTGAGATTTAACCATGAAAAACTATCCCATATGCATAGGCTACCCATAGGAATTGAAATTAGGTTCATATGAGGACTATTGAGAAAGTTATGGTACTTTTTGTGTCAATTTTGGGGGAATTCCGAGATTGACACATGTTGTGTTAGTCAATTGGTCATATAAACCAAATTGACATGTGTTGGTTTGTTTTTTGCTAGTATACTGTCTACAATTGGATACATGTAGGTCGTATCCCAATAATTTGGTGATACATATTGATTTGGGGGTTTCCCTCCGACACGGGGCTTTATGAATGTCATATTTTGACACGGACACGTAAATATATATTTTACTCTTCGTATTGTTCATATATGGAAATTTAGATTTGGTCGTGTCCTTTGGGGTACGTTTGGTGGTGTGGTGGACTCGTATCGCAAGCGTATCATAGATATAGTGTGATACGGGTGCGATGCACTCTACGTGTTTGTTGTGTTGCATTTCTAGATCCAATTCCCTTTGTTCTTAGCCAATTATAATAGATGTATATATATATATATATATATATATATATATATATATATATATATATATATATATATATATTGCTATATTGCTATATATATATGTATGGAATCTAGTAGTATATATGTATTATGTTCATATACGTATATATGTAGATGTGTATTTATATATGTACTTATGTATATGTGTATGTTATATATATATATATGTGTGTGTGTGTGTGTGTGTGTGGTTGTGTTTGTGTGTGCAAGAGGGGGGGGGGCTCGACATGAAACATCAACAGAAAGAGCAGCAGCAGCAGCAGCTATGCAAAGCAAATGCAGCAGCAGCAGTTATGCAAAGCAAATGCACCACCACCAGCAGCAGCTATGCAAAGTGAATCACCAGCAGCAGCAACTCGAGGGGGGGGGGGGGGGGGGGGGGCTCGATCAGTGAGTACAAAGGCAGCATCAGCACCAACTGCAGCGTGCACACAAGGAGGAATCAGCAACTCAAGTGACTGTGCAGTGAACTACTGCACAGTGCAGCACTGTGCTCGTGCACGGTAAACAAAAGTATCAGCATATCAATTAGGAAGGTTCATCAGCAGGGTATTAGTTCAGTTAACTAGTTTTAGTGCGGTTAGTAGTATTAATGTTAGCAATGGGTAGTTAACTAGATAGTTAGTTATATATGCATTGTTAGTTTGATAGTTGGTAGATATGTAGCATTATATGGATAAGTAATATGTTAAGTTAATAGGTATGTATGGGTATGATATATATGTTAGTAATTATATATATATATCTTGTGCATTCTAGTTAGTTATATATATGTTTTGTATGTTAGTAGTAGGTAGTTGTGTATTAGTAAATATTTAATAGTATTAGTATATGCTAGTAGTTTGTATTAGATTATTATATCTTAGTATATAGTTTAGTGTTGAGTAGTTAGATATATACTAGATATCACATTACCTTGAGATACCAAGGTAGATGTTAAGGTATTGGATCAATACCTAAGGTATTCGAGTTAGGTATTGAAATAGGTGTTCAGTGGTGCGATACCGAGTTGGTTCAAAGCCAATGTATCCATTTAGCATTTATAATTATGATTATTATATTTAATATTGATTATATATGCATATATGATTATTTCATATTTCTTGTTTGCGTATCTTACGATACGGTATTTTAGTATCCTAGTTTAGCTTGCTTGGCCTAGTTTCATAATGTATGGACTCAATATCATAGAGAGAGACTCATGCAACCTAAAAATAGGTAGTTTGACCAATTTTGTCATGATCTGCACCCGGATATTCGGGCACGAGTACGTGGGTACGTCCAGCCTACGCCGCAATGTCGGCGGTAGTACGCTGTCTAGATCATATTCACAGGTAATTTAAAATCTATCTCATCCACAAGAATAAATAGGCAAGGATAATAACAGGAAATATGAATACTAAGATTTCATAAGACAAAATGTGATATACAAATCCATGGTTTAATACAGAATCCAGAAGATAAATCGGGGACAAACCCGAGTGTTATGCTGAAAGAAAATACTAGCTAACTGGCTAGCTACTCCTCAAAAGTAGTCTCCTGGGTAGGAACAGGCTCCTCAGAGGTATCATCTGCTATGTCACATGGGCCATGAAGGTGGGGGCATTGTCCTCATCGTCGCCTAATATGTCAACGGATCCAGTCAGGAAAGGAGCAAAGTACCAATACACAACAAAGCTTAAACTTAAATATTTATGACAAGTAGAAAAGAACTGACTAAGTATCATGATAAGAATATGCATAATAAGTAATAAAATTAACTAAGAGTTAAGCACTAAAAATCAGGAATATAAGTAAAACAGGATTAATTGCTATAAACCAGGGACATGAGTAAAACAGGATTATAATGAGACAAAAAAATACAACTGTAACAAGACAAGAAACTATGTGTGTGTAATTGTGTATTTAGAATACATAGTCGGCATGTAGGGGGTTATAAGGCTAATCAGGCCGTCATAGACGGCTATCAGACATGAATAATCGAGTATCAGGCTGATGGTACAGTCGCGTACCAACAGCTATCAGACATGACAGGGGGAAGGGTAAACCACATGCCTCCTAGTATTCTCCCTCCCGACACGAAAAGCAAGACATGAAATCCAGTATTCTAACACTACGTGTAAACATCCAATGGTGCTAGTAGAGCAAGGAACTAATTATCACAATATAAAGAATAAACTTGAAGTGCAGGTACTTGCCTAATGTTTGGATCCCAACTAGAGTTCTATCCTCGGGAAATTTCCAGAAATATGTCCGGATGCTGAAATAAATATTACCATCATGCTCAGAAGATATCAAATAGCTAAAAACGCCTGTCCTTGAGTCCAATTTGGAGACAAGGGCAAAAACGATAATTTCGGGTTAAAACGGGGTCCGCATGTGGGCTCGCTTTGCACCGAAAAACGCGTCAGGGTCAAAGGTCTCCAAATTCACCAAACTTAGTGTCAATAGGTCAGGAACGATGATACGAACACAACGGAACTTCCAGAATTGGATTCCGATGAGCCGATCACAAAATCGCCCGTCGAGTGGGGCCTATGGGGCCCACGACACGCGATTTCGTCAACGTTCTCAGAATCGAACCAAACTTGGGTCACAGGACCAGCGTATTGCTACGAGTCCGATGGCGTAAGTTTCGTTTCGATCCGACGTGTGTACACAAAGTTAGGGCATGATTCAGAAAAATCGGATACGGGGCGGTGTCCGCGGATACGCGTTGATCCCGGTGTGCACGCACACCCGAATCGACTTCCGCGAAATCTCACACGTCCGTATCAACGACGCGCACGTATCTGTGAAGACCGCGCGCGACCAAGTCATCCCGTTTGGCGGGGCGTACCCAGTTCCGGGGTGAATCGGGTCGTTGTTTTTCCTGTTTTTGGATCGCGGTTCACGATCACCACAGGACGCGATGCCCCGAGCGGGTTGCACGGGCACCGAGGGGGTCATGCAGGCTTCGTAACACAATTTACGGAATTGAAAACGGGGCAGCGAGGAGAAAATTACACGTACCTGAACAGGGCTCGAGAAATTGAGATTTCTCGTGTCCGTGTCGTGTCCGTGTCGTGTCCGACACGCCGACACAGGGGAAGAATTAGGGCTAGGGTTAGGGTCTGGAAGCTGCCGGCGGCCGGAGGAGGACGGCGCCGCTGCGGGGGAGGCCGGCTGGAGCTGCTGGCTGCTCGTGGGAGTTCTGTCGGGGCGCCGGAGCTCTGGTGGAGGAATGAGGAGGAGAGGGGAAACGGCGGGGCGAGGTCGTCGACGGCGAGGAGGGTCTGGGCGAGGGTGGCGGTGAGCAGCGGAGCGGCGGGTGGAGTTGGGGATGGCCGGAGCCGAGGGGGGGTTAGGGTTATTTATAGGGCGGAGAGGGGGTCTGGGTGGCCGGAGATGGCGGAGGGAGAGGGGGACGTGGCGTCGAGCGGAGCGGGGTCGTGGCGCCGAGCGGAGCGGGCGGCGCGCGGCCGGAGTGGCGGAAAACACGGGCGCCGGAGCTGTTCAGACGGGGCAGGGGGTGACCGGGTCAGGCAGGCGGCAGGTCGGGTTCGGGTGGACCCGACCCGACCCGTTAAGGCGGGCTGGACCGCGGGCTGGGCCCAATGGGCCAGGGTATACGGGCTGGGCCAGAAAAATTTAAATAAATAAATAATAAATGAATAAATAAATAAATAAATAAATAAATAAATAAATAAATAATTAGTTAATAGTTTTTTGGTATTTTAAAATTGGTCCGGGGCCCAATAAATTTCAGAAAAATTACCCTAAGTCCAGTTTTCCATTTTACACCCAAAAATATTATTTTCATAATATTTTAATATTATTTATTAACAATTAAAAAATTATTTAATAATTAGAACCCTGATTTTAATTACAGAAAATTTCCAGAAAATTCCAGAAAATTGTGAAAAACCAAGTTTAATATTTTGAAAAATTCAGGGGGTTTACAAATTTTGACCGGTTTGACGTAGAGTTGACCTAGTTTGACTATTTTGACTTAGAAATGGCTTTATAACCTAGAAGTTGACTAGTTAACTTATTTTTATCTCTTTTTAGTGTCTCCACTCTCAACCCATATAAATATGATGAGAAACTTATTTTTAGGATTTAAGAAACCCTAGAAATAGCCCACCAACAGATCTAGCCCTCCTCCAGCACCCCGAACTCTAGCTGAGTTCTGTCCATCCAGGCTTAATCCAGCAGAAATTTGCTCAATTTTAATATTTAACTCAAGATTTTTACTATTTTTGATAATATAATTATGTATGTTTTAATTTCTTTTGTTCTTTTGATTTCTTTTTGATTGTTTAAATCATAATTTTTTTTTGATCTTTCAAAAAAAACTAATTCTGTTTTATATATATATATATATATATATATATATATATATATATATATAATGAAAATATGTCCTCATTGTGCTGGACCTTTCTCCAAGGACATGGTATTATATACATATAATAAAAAATATTATATATGCTGATGAGTAATGTTTTGTTATTAATGTTTTGTCATCTGTGTAATTTTCAATTGACAAATTATCAATTTTGTTGAATAAGTTTGGTTGGATGTTGTCTTTGTTACATAATGTAGTATCAACATTTCTAATGAAAAAGAAAATTGTATTGAAAAATAATGATTTCTGTTGAATAAGTTTGGTTGAATATTGTCTTTGCTACATAAGATGATATCAATATTTCTAAAATGCGTTGCACACGCAACGCGTCTGCCCTGACACTAGTATCTATAGTTGGCATAATCATATTTCAGTATTTATAAATAACTACAAAAGTAAGTTTTTTTATAAAAAAATTACAAAAAAATACATATAATTTATAAAATTAAACTTTTACCCAAATGGGTCTCTTATTATCCTCTAGGTAGAATAAGAGGGGGTTTAGAAAGGGTAATTATAAGGGCACTACACATTTTACTCGGGGCTAGTCCATTAAAAATTTAAAAAAAATTACAAGTTTGCCATCATGAAAGTTACTCGGGAATAGTCCACTGTTATAATCAGGACTGTCAAAATTTTGACAGTCCTACCACTTGGAAGGACTGTCAAAATTTTGACAGTCCTACAAATTGTTAGGACTGTCAAAATTTGACAGTCCCATTTTTCAAAATTACAAGTTTTTCAAAGTTACTTGGGGTTAGCCCAAATTGTTATAATGAGGACTGTCAAAATTTTGACAGTCCTATCACTTGGAAGGACTGTCAAAATTTTGACAGTCCTACAAATTGTTAGGACTATCATAATTTTGACAGTCCCACAAGCTATGTGGACTGTCAAAATTTTGACAGTCCTAATTTTAACCCACTGAAAATTTTATATAAAACTAGGACTGTCAGGATTTTGACTGTCCCACAAACAATGAGGACTGTCAAAATTTTGGTAGTCCTCATTTTAATTGTCAGGTTTTTTTTTTAAGTTTATTTCTATTTAGTTAGTTTTGGATTTTGATTTCTTTTATTTAGTTTAACATCCAAAATAAAATATGTTATCATTGAAAAAAAAAAAAAAATCTACCGTACGAATATTACGTCTCCCGTCGATCAGACTTCAAACGGCCATAACTATTTGTTTTCAAATCGTTTTTTGTCACACAATAGGTCTATTTGTATGTTTTCGACGAGAGTAACACAATTCGTGTAGAGAGAATTTTCATCCGAAGTAAGACGTACATATTTACAGGCAAAAATATAAAATATAAAACATAAAACTTTAAAGTATCATAACTTTTGACTGGGAGATCGAAACAAGCTCCAGTTTGAGCCAAAATGACCGTATGGAAAAGTACTTCGGGATAAATAGTATCACCGTTTGATGGACTTTCCAAATTTTTAGAATCGCAAAAAAACGATGTTTTGACCTCCAAATTTTACTTTTGGTAATTTTTTTTTTACAAAATATTTAATGTACCAATAATAAATTTACCATTTTAAATAACAGAATACTTTAACAAATTTTAAGGATAGAAATTTTAAGGATATTTTAAAATTGGTCCCCCCAACAATTAACAAAAATAAATTAACAGAAAAAAAAAAATTTAGGACTGTCAAAATTTTGACAGTCATACCAATTGGTAGGACTGTCAAAAGTTTGACAGTCCTAAATTTTGACAGTACTTCCAATTGGTAGGACTGTCAAAATTTTGACAGTCCTAAAAATCAACATATATGTCAAATTTTGACAGTTCTTCTATTTTTTCATTTTCTTTTTTGGTTTTGACGGCGACGACGACGGGAGGCGCGGCGACGGGAGGCTGCGGTGGAGGACGGGGGAGGAGGCGGAGGAGGACGGCGGGAGGGGGGAGGGCTCCGGTGGGGTGGGAAGGGTTTGGGAGTGTTTGGGAAGAAGGGTTTCAAAGTGGACTAGTATGAGTAAACTAATGGGCTAGTGTGAGTAAACTTTGCTCATTAATGGGCTAGTCCCAATCCTGGACTAGCCCCAAGTAACAAAGTGTAGTGCCCTTATAATTATCCTTTAGAAAAAGCCCAATCTCCCCCAACTCATAAAGGGGCAAACTCAAACTGCCCCCATCCCCCAACCCCCTTTTATTCGCGCAAGCTACACAGTAGAACGAGAGAGAGAGAGAGAGAATTCCATGGGTATTTCTTCTTTCTTTCCACTTAGAAATGCTTCTTATCATATGGGCATCTCCTATTTTTTTTCTTCATCTTTTACAAACAGATTTTGCAGTTCTAACCAATTAATTATCCTGTTTTGTTGGATTCAATCCTTGCTGTGATTTTTTTTTTCCCGATTTTTTTTTTTTCATTTTTTCTTCTCTTTTCGCAGAGATGGATATTAGTTATTCATGGGATACTTATGACGAGTTCGATAAATTCATCCAGAGAATGAATCCACCAAGGTATGCTTGTTCTTCCTAACCGACACTCAAAACGGATTTTTTTATAGAATTTGTTTGGTTGCCCGTAAATGGAAATACCATGCAACATCAGTCAACGTAGATGATGTGTGCAGTATTTATAAATTCAGTGTTTGGTTGGTTGTAGATGATATGTGCATCATTTCTAAATCCAATGTTCGGAATAATCGTAATTAGGAGAAACGGGCCCTATAATTTTAATATGAATATCTCATGTTTTTTTTTCCTCTCTCTTTAGGGTTGTAATTGACAATGAATCGTCCGCTAATGCAACAGTTGTCAGAGTAAGAATCTGTAGATATGATAGTTCTGTATATTTTCAACTCAAATATCGTTTTCTTTGATACTTGGGAATGATTTAATTTTATTCTAAATAGGTTGACAGTGTAAATAAGAACGGAATCCTTTTAGAAGTCGTTCGGGTCCTTACGGATCTCAATCTTATCATTACCAAAGCTTATATATCCTCCGATGGAGGATGGTTCATGGATGGTGAGAACATTGATTTTTTTTTTGTTACTTCTGTGCACAATCTTGAAACAAAAGAGACATGTTTTGATTTTATTCATTTGTTTCCAGTTTTCCACATTACGGATCGAGATGGGAAGAAGCTAAGGGATGAGACTACAATCAACAGAATAGTGGATTATATTCGAAAGGTTTGAAATATTAACACATATAAACCCCATTGAGGGAGACTGTACTTTGTGCCATAGATTATGATGATTGGGTCTTTTTGTGTTTTTAGTCCCTAGGTGCAGATTCTTCGTTTGTTCCCTCACGAAGGAGATCGGTGGATGTTGCACCTTCCTCCAACTACACATCGATCGAGCTAACTGGAACCGACCGGCCTGGCTTGCTCTCTGAATTGAGTGCAGTGCTCTATGACCTCAAATGCAATGTGGTGAATGCCGAGGTGTGGACCCACAATACCCGTGCTGCAGCCGTGATGCAAGTTACCGATGAAGTGACGGGTGCAGCCATCACAGACCCGGCAAGGCTTTCGAGAATCAAGTTGCTTCTATGCAATGTCCTCAAGGGGAACAACAGGACCCGAGGGGCTAAGACTGAGGTTTCGATGAATGAAACACACACTGATCGGAGGCTGCACCAACTGATGTTTGATGATCGGGATTACGAGAGAGGTGATGGGAATTCCGGGCACGAGGCTGTGAGGCCAAATGTGACTCTTGATGATTTGGCCGATAAGGAGTATTCGGTGGTCACTGTTCGGTGTAAGGATAGGCCGAAGCTTCTTTTCGATACAATCTGTACTTTGACAGATATGGAATATGTGGTTTTCCATGGCACTGTTGATGGCGGGAGCCTGGAAGCTTTTCAGGCAAGGGAGATGTCCCTTCTTTTGTGGTTTATATAGTTAGCATGAAGTTGTCCTCTAAATGTCTATCTTCTTATCTTGAAGGAGTACTACATTAGGCACGTTGATGGTGGCCGTGTGAACTGTGACGCTGAGCGACAACGTGTTATCCAGTGCCTCGAAGCAGCTATAGAGCGGAGGGTATCTGAGGTAATTTATCCTTTTGTTTCTTTTCAAGATGTTTTTAACTTATATCTAACATCATCGTGGTCGAAGATAAGCTTGTATATACATCTTGAATTTCCTTAACTCATTAGATTTTTGGCCATGCCTTATTACCATATGGCCTTTGTGGTTTATCAACAGCGTAAGGACACGGTGACAGGGTCATGGCACCTATTTTGGTGTTCTTGTGTATTTGGAGTATCCGGATACTGTCCGTGCTTCATAGTTTATACATTTTGAATCTCCTTAACTCATGAGATTTTTTGCCATGCCATTTACCATATGGCCTTTTTGGTTTATCAACAGCTCAAGGACACGGTGACAGGGTCATGACACGTATTTTGGTGTTCTTGTGTATTTGGAGTGTCAGGATACTGTCCGTGCTTCATAGTTTATACATTTTGAATCTCCTTAACTCATGAGATTTTGGCCATACCATTTACCATATGGCCTTTTTGGTTTATCAACAGCACAAGGACACAGTGACATAGTCATGACATCTATTTTGGTGTTCTAGTGTATTTGGAGTGTCCGGATAGTGTCCGTGCTTCATAGTTCATCATCTAACCCGTTTGTGATATCTTTAATTATTGCCTTGTGCTTTTAGCTATAATTGAATTTCCAAAAGAAAAGCTTGGATTGTGAAGGGCAATGCTGCAATGCCCTTAATTTTGATAAACTTGAAACTATTGTTTGGCTCAGTGGAATAATGGCTCCCTCACTTTGAGCTAAAAGCTTTGCTCCTTTGGTTTTACTTATATCATCACAAGAGAAGTGGACAAAATTGTATTATTCTTTCCCTATGAAATAAGTTTCTCTAGTATGGATTGCTAAACTCGCTTTTTCTCCCTTTTGCATCACATATTCAAAGCAAAGTCCAATTTGTTCTCAATCAGATTTGACGATACTATGCTTGTGGAGAGTATGCCATTTTTGTAGATTTAAATATTATTATCCATTATTGAGTCTGTCTTCTTAATCCTTATGATGGCTTATAGGGCTTGAAGCTTGAATTATGTACAAGTGACAGAGTTGGTCTGCTATCCGATGTCACCCGGATCTTCCGTGAGAACAGCCTCTCCGTCACCAGAGCCGAAGTTTCTACCAGGGGAGGCAAAGCGGTCAACACGTTCTATGTACGCGATGCTACTGGATATCCGGTCGATGCAAAGACGATAGAGTCCATCAGACAGTCCATCG
Source organism: Iris macrosiphon (assembly GCA_036927795.1). Lineage (NCBI taxonomy): Eukaryota > Viridiplantae > Streptophyta > Magnoliopsida > Asparagales > Iridaceae > Iris > Iris macrosiphon. The sequence continues at coordinate 113,598,142 of JAYESA010000016.1, read as the reverse complement.
GGCAGGCTGTTCTGCAAGTGAAGGGTCACTGCGATCAGTCGAAAGCTCCTCAGGAATCTTCATCTCCTACTCGCTTCCTCTTCGGTGGTCTCTTCAGGTCCAAATCTCTCTGCAATTTCGGGCTGGTGAGGCCTTGAGGCTCGTTACATTCGCCGGAATGCAGTGGTGTACATGAACACACAGCCCTTGTAAGAAAATGTAGGGCCAAATTTAATTTGCCTTCACCTAGGAAGAAAATAGTGAAAGATTGTACAGGAATATGTACATATGGATGTAAATATGCCATTCAGTTCATAAAGTAGTTTATAATGTGCTGCGAGCTACATGGAATCCCTCTCTCTTTCTTGTGCTGAAATCTCTTTATCAACTGTGGAGTGGGTCTGGAACACACAAGGCCAGGACTCCTGGATGATCTATGGCCGCTAAGTAGTCATTGTGTCCTTTGACGGAGCCACCACCATACGAGGGTCCCCCCCCCCCCCCTCCTGCCCAATCATCCTGCCATGCCATCCATGTAGTTGGATTCCACTTGGTCTTCATATTCCCTACTTACTGAGTGGTTTGCAAGCATGCTGAAGTCTATTGTGGTACGGTGGTGGATCACCTGTCAAGCTCCATTACCAGCAACCTTCCGCAAGAGTGAGCACAAAGGTTTTCCGGTCCGGTCGGGCTCGGGTTTGATAACTATAGTTTTGCCTCGTGGAGAATCAAAGTTTGGTCCTGACGAGATGAAAATTCTCGAACTCACAAACTCATCCACAAGCAGGGCGTCCTGCGATAATCCTGATAAACCATCGGACTTGGACAATCCTCTTGATTAAGGCAACCTCCAGGTCCCTAAGTCTCTATTTCTCTCGCGGTCCACCCCATCTCCTTCGCGGTCCACCCCATCCCCAAGTTTCCACTCAAAAGATCTCGAGTAACACAAGAAGAGAAATTCGGAATCTGAGGTTCATGTCGTCGTTAGACAGAGACTTCGACACCGCTGTCAATTTCACTCGCCATCAAGGACAAGGGACAACAAAATTTAGTTTCAGCTAGCACATTCTAACTCTCTGGATCGGTCTGTTCACGAGTCAATCTTGATCTCTATATTAAAACCAGATATGGGCTAATCTCTCTCTCTCTCTCTCTCTCTCTCTCTCTCTCATCTAATGGCGAAGGAAATGACAAGATTTTAGGCTCGTCGGGAACAGTAAACAAACAACCAAGTTGGAACCAATCAAACACCTTAGATACCATTGACTGTAAACAACCGAGATGGAGTCGGCAGATGGGTTAGTGCAGTGCACGAACAATGACTTGATCTTTAATAGTACGGAAAATTTCAATCAGAGCATAATATTTTAATATATTTCTTAAAAAAATAACAAAGTTTTAATATTTATCAAAAAAGCATTAAAATGCCCTTCCAAAGGGCGTTTTATGCTTTTCCGTCCAAGTAATTAAAGGTGGAAATTTTCGCATTAAAAAAATAATAAAAAAAACAAAACGCCCTTCCAAAGGGCGTTTTATGTTTTAAAAATAATTTAATTTATTGATCTCCTCTCTCTCCCCTCTCTCCTCTGTCTTCTCTCTACCAAAAAAAATTTTAATATTTTAAGCAAAACGCCCTTCCAAAGGGCGTTTTGTATATTATAATAATTTTTTTATCAGTTATTTATACTTCCCGCCCGCTCTTTCTGTTTTGAAAAAAAAAATATATATTATTTAATGGGAAACGCCCTTAGGAAGGGCGTTTTTCCCAGGGAAAACGCCCTTCCTAAGGGCGTTTCCCATTAAATAATATATATATATTTTTTTAAGGCAGTTCTCTCTCTTCTCAGACTGCTTCTCTCTCTCCTCCTCAGCCTGCTTCTCTCTCTCTCTCTCTCTCCTCCTCAGCCTGCTTCTCTCTCTCTCTCTCTCTCTCCTCCTCAGACTGCTTCTCTCTCTCTCTCTCCTCCCTCTCCCTCTCCCTCTTCTCAGACTCCCCTCTCCTCTCAGACTCCCGCTCCGGTCTCCTCTCTCCCTCTCCCCCTCCCCCTCCTCTCTCCGCTCTCCGCTCTCCTCTCTCCTCTCTCCCTCTCCCTCTCCCCCTCCTCTCTCCTCTCTCCGCTCTCCTCTCTCCCTCTCCCTCTCCCTCTCCCCTCCGCTCCCCTCTCTCCTCTCTCCCCTCTCCCCTCTCCCCTCTGCTCTCTTGTCTCTTTCCTCCTGTCTTCTCTCTCTTGTCTCTTTCCTCGTCTGTACTCTCATTTCTTTTCTATCTTCTTTTCTCTTTTGTCCACACATGCTACCCCCAACCCGTGACCTCCCCCAACCCAAAATTCCAGAAGGACTTCACAAACACTCAACCCGTGACCTCCCCACCCCCCAAACCCGTGACCTCTCTTCTCTCTTGTCCCTGTCTCTTTTTTCTTTACTGATTGAAACCTCGTGAATTATTTTTGTCATATAAGAAGCTAGAGCACTTCACATTGCTATAAGAAGCAACCATTCTTCACAGCAGCACTTCACATTAGAAGCACTTCACATTAGAAAAAAACTCATTCTTCACAGAAGGAGAGTTCAACATCAGAAATTTTTTTCCTAGAGCTGTCGAAATACAAATGGCTTCTCACAATGACGGACGCATACCCGGTGGACCTACAACTCCGGCCATTCAACGTGAACGAGAGTCTCACATTTCAAGTCTGGTTTTTGCAGGACCGGTAATTAGTTTTTTACATCTGGATAAATAATATTATTATTTTTAAGTGTATTATATTGTACTAACGATATATATATATTATAGCGTTATGATTATCCAGATGTCAAATTAAGAGAGCATGGTGAATGGCGGGCATCATGGGAGTTGACTGAAGCACAAAATATGTTGGTGAAGGCTTTTGGTTTTGAATATGTTGACACTATACGAATGAAGCGTCACGATAGAGACCTGATATTAAGTATCGTTGAGCGATGGTGGCCAACATGCAACACATTTCAGTTACCCTTCGGGGAGATGACGATCACGTTAGCAGACGTGGCACAGATTCTAAGATTACCTATCCAAGGTTCTCCTATATATTTCGACGAAAAATAGAAGCAAAACAGCTCATCAGAGAATACCTCGGTGTGGAGCCCCCCTCTGACATGGGACAAGCCAGCACGGTCAAACTCACTTGGCTCCGGTCAACTTTCATGCATGTTGATCATATCGGGTCTACAAAAGTTCCTGTCGATGATTCGCGGGTAATTATTTACATGTATTAATTATTGTTAATATTTATTTAATATAAATGGTATGAATATTCAATTATATTTTCAGGTAATATGTTGCACCAGGGCTTACTTATTGTGTCTATGCGGTACTTTTTTATTCCCCGACGCTACGGGAAATATGGTCAACGTGCGACTGCTTCCATTTTTGGCGGACATTAATTCCTACACAAGACACGCATGGAGTGTAGCAGTATTAGCAAATTTATACCGCTCTATGACGTCTTTTGTGAGTAAGGTATCACAGGGTAGAACCGCCAAAAATATAAGTGGATGTCTAACACTTATACAGGTATGAATAAAAATAAATAATATATGTTATATTTATTTGTATCTTATTTGTGTTCTTCTTTGTAGTTCTGGTGTTACGAGCACTTCGCGATTGGTAGACCAACTAGTAGATATAGCGCTGAGGTTCCAATATGGCCAGCAGGCATTCGCTGGATTACTGGAAATACAGATTATGTACATTGTATGACCAAAGTGATATCTCTTTACCGGCATCAATTTGACACATTAACCGCCTATGAGGTTAGTATCTAATTATTAAATTAAAATTTAAAAATATATTGTTGTGGCTACCATTTATTATTTGTTGAATGTCAAATAGGTTGTTTGGCAACCTCTAAGTGTGCCAGAAGGTGCGAGAGATAGTGGACGTGCCCGCAGTCTCCATAGGTATTATATCATGTACAACGGATCTATCATGTTTCATCCAGCGGATCGTGTTATGCGACAGTTCGGACTGAAACAGATGATACCCCTGGAGCCTTTGGCTTCTAGCAGTACAAAATCAAATATGGAAGAGCGGGTTCGAATGCATATGATTGGTTGGGAATCCAGATTTATCACGCATGGCGTGGAACACATGTCTGAATTGATGACATCGGCGACAGATGGTAGGTTAAGAAATATTTCAAATAAATAATACGGTATTATATCTTACATATCATTTTGTGTTTACATTTTACAGTGGAAGGTACTGCCGATTTTGTACGTTGGTATGGATGCCCCCTAGTGCAAAATAGGAGGTATCAATTTGAAGAAGCTCGGTTCCAGCCACGAGCTTTAGATGATATGAGCTTGCGTGATAGGACGGCACGTGATGCTCTTCTGGTATATTTCTTTATTTGCAAAAAATATCATCTTTATATATGTTACTTTATATTTATTGATTGTGGATTTAAATATTCAGGCGGAGACACTGGCTGATATAGCTGAGGATCCCGAAAGAGATCCAGAAGGAGTTATAGGGACGGCTGTACAATATATGCGTGCACCACTGGGTCCCCGTTTTACTCCACTTGATATACCAGACAGCCATCCGGTAGGCCACGTGAGACAGAGGCAGGCACGTCCTCGTAGGCAACGTGAACGAGGAGTTGGTTCGAGCAATATAGAGGCACGAGTCTTACAGGTTGGTGAGGGAACATCCCAAGCTGGCATGTCACAACCTTATGTTGGCATGCCACAACATTACGAGGGATATTCCCAGCCTTACGCTGGCATGTCACAACCTTATGTTGGCATGTCACAACCTTACGAAGGTCGGCCACAGCATGACGGTGACACATCCCAGACTTACGAGACCACATCCCAGAGCAGCGATGCCACGCCACAGGGTGCTTCTCAACAATGGGATTGGAATTACTACATGCAGGAGACTGGCACTTCGTTGTTTGGCTCAGCCACCCTTGATCCATACTCCCATTTATATTTGTCACCACCAGAGGGTACAGAGGAAAGGAGAGATAGACTCGGTCTTAGGCGAGTTGATCGTAGAAATTATAGAAGGGATGACAGAGGGGGCTAGTAAATTTTTTGGTATCCATAAATAAATGTATGACAATCTTTTTTTTGTCTTACAATTTCAGTAATATGATATTTATTTTATTCGAAATTTCAGCAACTTCAAGTACAACATTGTAACAACGTTAGATCAAAATCATAATTACTCAAAAAAGATACAATAATGATATTCACTGCCTCGGTTGGTTTCTACAACTCCTTTTGTTGTGTCCCAGCCCGCCACAATTGCTGCAACGAAGATCTCTTGTCGACGGTTCTCTTGTCATTATACGATTCTTCTTCGGTCTGCCAGCTCTACGCCCAAGAAGTGGTACTCCAATTTGACCTCTTATAGGTTCACTTTGAGGATTATAGGGGACTGGAATCGGTTCCATACATGGCATGTACACAGCTCTAAGTGTTGTAACAGAAAATTCAACTGGATAAAAACTTTCAATTGGTACGTTAGAAGAATGACATGTAAAAAAAGCATGTTCACATGGTAATAGAGTATGTTGCCACCGACCACATGTACAATATTTACGGTCTAGTTCAACCACATAACATCTACTAGTTTCATGATCCCATATTTCAAATTTATTATTATTAAAACGCAATAATTGAAAATGGTGTGACTCCCGTCTAATACGTGCTATAGTGTTCATCATCCTTGGACAAAACTGTGTTTCCATCTTTTCAGCATTTGTTCGATGCTTGTCGTGAAGTGTTATTATTTTTGCTCTAATACCATCAAGCAATGTTGATATAGGTTTATCACGCAAACTTTTAATCCAATTGTTAAAACATTCAGCAATGTTCGAGGTGTTAATATCTAATCGTGGGCACGGTGCATAAGCTGTTATCCAGTGAGAAAAATTACGATTTTCATCGCCTGACCCTACAATCCAATCGAAAACATTTACATCTGCAGATTTTATTTTTTCCAACCAACCATTTGCATCAACCTCATTATAAGATCGTGCAATTTTGTCTAACCATTGTAGATATGTCGGTGTACGAGGACACATATTTTTTAAATTTTGTTTAAAATGTTGAATACAAAAAAAGTGGGAAGAGTTTGGAAAAACTGTTCGCATTCCACGAATTAATCCTTTTTGTTTATCAGATATAAATGAAATACTATCCCAACGTTCAAAATAAGTTTCGAAAGACATTTTCAAACAGTTTAAAAACCATGTCCACGACTCCGTATTTTCATTCTCAGCAACACAATAAGCGATAGGATAGAGTTGATAGTTTGGATCGTGGGCACAAGCAACAAATAAATTACCTTGGAATCTAGATGTAAGAAAAGTAGCATCAATACTAATAATAGGTAAACAACCACTTAAGAAACCATCCATACAAGCCTTGAAACAAATATATATTCTTTGAAAGATATTATTTTCTACAGTTTTTAAAAAACATTTGCTACCGGAATTTGTTTCCATAATTGTAAAACAATATTTCTCAAGACTACCATACGCATCAACGTAACTGCCGTTAATATCAGATAATGCAAGTTCCCTAGCTCTCCAAGCTTTGGAATATGTAATATGTATCCGATGTTCTCTAAGTATATCGTGTAAAATGTGTGCCGGACTATACGAGTTGTTATCTCTAATTTTACCAATTACTTTATTTTTTACCCATGCGGTGGTGGCTAGTGGATGATGTCCTCCTGTACATCCACCTAAACATGAATGTCTACCTTCAAATGTACGAATTTCAAATGAACTACCATCACCAATAGCTTTAGCGTATACTCTCCAACAACAGTTTGGAGAATCACAAGTATACACAATTCTTTGGTGATTGTTATGTTTAGATGAACAACTAAATTTATATGTAATTGCTAGGTCGCTAATAAAATTACGAAATTTCTTAGAAAAATCAAAATGTCTGCCAACAAATAATTCGGAAATGCAACCATGTACATTAGCATCATTATCATCTAAATAGTAATCTAAATTTTCAACCAAATCATCACTGTTTTCATCGTCAATATCATTGTTTTCTGTATCAGAGTTACTTTCAGTGTCATTTATACAACTAGGACCAACATTAAAATCTTGGTTATCATTAAAATGTTCACTAGTTGATATGATAGTTGTGTCCATATTTACTTGTGATGGGATGATGTAAATTTTAATACAAGCTGAAACTAAATTACTTTGAACAATAAAATTTCATGTTTCTTCACAATCTACTATTATCAACGTATCTTCATAAAACCATCTTATTGTAAATTGATAACTTATGCAAAAACGATCACAAATTGTACTACGCAAACTAGCTAAAGTAATATTTCTATAAGTGGGTATAAGATGAGTATTACCTCCATGGTAAGATAATCCATCTAGTATACCTCCATGATAGCAAATTATTACTAAATTTTGATCCATAGTAAAAACTTTCGTCTTCTTCTGACTTCAATGTAAAATAAGACTTACAGAATTTTATCGGAAAAAAGTTGAGACGAAAAAGGTAGCAGAATAGAATAGGGATGAAATTCTTCTTCTGACTTCAATGTAAAATAAGTAGAATAAAGAGAGAGGGTGAGATATTAAAGAAAGAGGATGAGAACAACAATAACTTATACGTTAGCTATATATAGAAACTAAACTAATCGTTGGAATGTAACGTTACCTACTATCCTACTACTTCTATCTACTTCAACTAAATCTAACCGTTACAATATATACGTTAGCTACTATCCTACTACTACTATCTACTTCAACTATATCCAACGGTTACAATATAAACGTTACCTCTTATCGTACTACTCGTTACTAATTATCGTACTACTCCTATCTACTTTCCTAGAGAGACAGATGAGAGTGACAAGAGAGAGAGTGCAAATGTACGAAGAAGAGAGAGAGAGAGTGAGAGTAAAAAATCACATAATCTACTTTCCTAGAGAGAAAAATGAGAGTGACAAGAGAGAGAGCGCAAATGTACGAAGGAGAGAGAGAGAGAGTGAGAGTACAAAATCACAGAATATATATATTTTAGTTTGCAATGAGAGAGAGAGAGAGAGAGAGGAGAGGAGAGGAGAGGAGAGGAGAGAGAGGAGAGAGGAGAGAGGAGATAGGAGAGAGGCGTGTGAGAGAGAGAGAGGAGAGGAGGGGAGGGGGAAAGAGAGGAGGAGAGAGAGGGGAGCGGGAAAGTGAGGAGGAGAGAGGAGAGAGGAGATAGGAGAGAGGAGAGATATTAAAAGAAGAGAGAGGTTGGAGAGAGGGGAGAGAGGAGAGAGGAGAGAGGAGAGAGAGGGGAGAGAGGAGAGAGAGAGGGGAGAGCTAAAAATTAATAAATAATATAAAACGCCCTTTCGAAGGACGTTTTATATTATTATATTTAAAAAAAAAAAATTTCGTTCTTCTCCGTTAACGGAGATATGATTGATTTACGGAAAAGCGTAAAACGTCCTTCCAAAGGACGTTTTAATGCTTTTCCTGTAAATTTGAAAACTTCGTTGCTTTTTTTATAAATATATTAAATATTTATGTTCTGAGTTAAATTTTTCGTTAATAGTATGTATGATATGTGATGTGGGTCAGATATGATGCATGCAATCGGAAGTTTTTTTTTTTTTTTTGGTAACTTCGTCTCTAATCGTTTACTTCCGTCTCTATGCCATGTGGGCCACGTGCAGTGCCAAAGTACAATTGAGAAAATAATCATAAAAGTAATTTTCTCTTTCGAGAGGATGTATCGACGTTCAAAGTCAAGTCAAGATATTCCATGTAACCATCCATCCATAGTGGTTGGTTAGTGTCCTTTGTGAATCTTTGATTATACATCCACATGGTGCTGACTCATGCTGCAATGGCATTAGGAATATAAGAAGAGAGGAGAGGAGGTAGGCAAAGCGAATTTGAATATGGTTTGGATGGGGGAATCGACAAAGTCTTAGCTAGTGCTTCCTGTGAGTGTCAGTCTAGTGAGCAGTCTTTTATATATATATATATATATATATATATATATATATATATATATATATATATTATGACATGTGACGATTATGTTTATTGTCTCTGTAGCTGGTACACGGATGATTTCATTGCAATTCATAAGATCGTACTCTTTTTGGAGTCTCTTTTTTAGAGGGAATCATACACTGTTGCCAGAGACTGACAGGAGTCTCCTTTTTCTAAAGTACAGGGATTGCGATTCTGCTATCATATGGCATTAGCTTAAGCTAACAGCTTTCCACCCCTATAGTGCAGGTCTAACCTCAAAAACAAAAAACAAACGTAAAAACAAAAGCAGAATAAACAAAAACTGGCACTACTTTTTTTTATCTGAAATTTTCACCTAAAATATATAACTTTATAGAAAATTTTCACACGGACATAATAGAGAGATGCCATTAACCGAACGTATAATAGGATGAACACGTACTTTTAAGGACATTTTTTAGTTTTGATTTGGTCGAACAAAAAAAAAAAAAAAAAATCTTTGTTAAGAATATTTCTTGCATATAAAACATCTTGACAATGGACATCTCAACAAAAACGTCCTTAATAAGAGCGTTTCTTGTACAGAAAATGTCCTTGATAAGAATGTTTTTGATTTCCAAAACGACATTAATAAGAACGTTTTTGTAGAAAGAAAGTAATTGATTTATTTATTTCTAGAGAGGAGGTATATATATATATATATATATATATATATATATATATATATATATATATATATATATAGGAGGAGGAGGCTAGCCTCCTCATTCATTCCTATCCGATGTGGGACTAAATAAGTTCTCATAACTCAACACCCCCCTCAAGATGGACGATAGATATCAATCATCCCCATCTTGTTACAAAAGATATCAAACTCTCTAGGACCTAAACCTTTAGTTAAACAATCAGCTAACAGATTCGCTAATTTCACATAGTTAAAAGTCAAAACTTTTCTATTCAGTTGTTTCTTAATGAAGAACCGATCAATCTCACTACCAGAATAATACGTATTAGTGACGCCTAAAAACGTCGCTAATAGGTAAACTAATGTCGCTAAAATAATTTAGCGACGTAATTAAGGACGTTTTTATGGTGTCGCGTATTTCATGGTCACTGACAACAAAAATGTCGCTAGTCGTCGCTGTAGCGACGTATATTTGCGATGACACGATGTCGCAGAATATACGATGATTAGCGACATATCATCGTTAAAATGGCGATGTAATATTTGGTCACAAAACGTCGCTACATTAGCGACATTATGAGCGACGTTTTGCTACAACAATGCTGATATGGCAAGTTTTGCCATGTCAGCATGTTAGCGACGTTTAGCGACATACTAGCGACGTCCTTGTATTAGGTAGCGACGTTCCGATACTTTTTAGTGATGTAAATATACGTCGCGGAACGTCGCAATTCGTCGCTAAATTAAAAAAAATTTAAAAATAGAATGTAGTTTGTAAAATATTTCTCAACAAAATTCTACATGTAGTTATAAAATCACAGTTTATATAAATAGACCCGGAGCAACCCTTCGTTGAATTCTCTGGGTTCGTCGACCCCTTCGGTGGAACACTCAACACCGAAAATTTTTGGTGTACAATTAATATAAATAATAAACTAAACTCATATAGAAAGAAATCTACAAAGTTACATTACAATAAATATGTCCCAAGGAGTAGATAAATAAATTTAAAATAAGTGTCAAATGCATCTCAGAATATAATGAAAAGTATGAAATAAATACATTAAAGACCCAAGAATGGGCCAATACACACAAACACACTAAAATCTGTCCAAACAAGGACTACTACTGATCAGGAGGAGCACCGTCGCGCATCTGGGATAGAAGGAACTCATACTGCTCCTGTGAAAGTGTCATCGATGTCGATGGAGGAGGCAATAATGGAGGCGGTGTCGATATCGGCGGACCAGGAGGGCGTATCTGCTCCAATGCTAGCAGTCGAGCATTGTATGAATCCATGGCATATACCACCCTCAAATTGTTCTCCGCCACCGACAGGCTCAACAAATTCTGCGCGGCATGGATCCTCGCATCGTCTATAGTCCTGAGCTCCATAAGGCTGTGCTCTGTCGTATCGCTCAGTCCTGAACTCCATAAGGCTATGCTCGAGCGAATCAAAATGTGCGATGATCGTCGCATCGCCCGTCTACGGTGCAGACTGTGGCCACTCCGTAATCCTCCGTAGCAACTCATCACGGAGGTCAGCAATCTGATGATCAACGCCCTCCGGGGCTCGTGCGGACGCTTGCGAAGGCTGCAAGAAATGCACACTGACAGAGGGGGCCCTGGATGATTGCGTCGCAACATAGGCGTCATAGGATCCCGTACATAAGTACGTACCCCTCTGAAGGCCACCAACGACGGACATCCAGAGCTCGTCAGTCGATGGATCTGTAGAGGGCTGCGAGGAAGTACCAGCCCCCCCTCTGCAGCTGCACTAGCAGTCGCCCGCTCACGTAATTTAAGATACCCATCCTAAAAAAGTGGTTACTAATGTCACGCCCCAGTCCCAAAATGACGAGGGACTGAGCACGTGAGCAATGGCCAGCAGCACGCACCGATGGACAACCCAATTTAATGGATCCATCAGGGCATGCTTAAGCTGTAGTCTAGCAATACTAAGTACAAGTCTCAGGTATTTCTAATCTCATCCACAGAAAGTCACAGATTAAAAGCCAGAAATTATGCAATGGAAATAAATACTGAAATCTCAAATAAGCTATCTCGGGAACAAATCCGAGAATTAGTCTGTTACATTTAAGAAAAGACAGGAATTTAAAATGCTGGAAATGGAAATACTGTATAACTGAAGCCGGTGCTCAAGAGAAGTCTTCGGCCACTTCCCCTGTTCCTTGTTCTGCTCCAAGGAGTGCTCCAGTACCGTACACCTCGGGGTAGTTTTCTTCAGCTGTACCTGGGGACATAGTCCATTCCAGGTCCTCAGGGGACATAACAAGGTACATAAAATACAAGCCAAAATATATGCAGTGCAGCAATAAAATAAACAGCAGGGTAAATATGTAAACCAGCTAGTGATATGCAAGTGAGAGTTTTAGTCATACTCAGGCTGAGACTACTACAGGATCAGTGTCTAAGAAACCATAGCAGTATTTTCTAGAAGAGCCAGAACTTGTGCCAAAGCTCTGTATCAGAGACTAGGACACCTCCAGATAACATTATTTATATTATAATCAGCCTTGATATGGTAATACTCTCCCCACCCCATGTAATCTCACGTCACAGTTCCAGAATATATCAGGTACAAGTCACGCAAGTTTGAACTAATGCAATGAGTCAGGCTAGAATCTAAGCATGTAAACTGTAATGACATGAATATGTAACCTATACGGAATCACCAGGTATATCTCAGGCAATTCCGTCACATGAATAGTGTCAGGTGTCCTGGGTTGAGCAGTTAAACAAGTTACATAAGAAACTACCAGAAAATCAAGTAAAATACTATAATCAGAAATGTCTAAGAATTGGCAGGCTTTACTTGCCCACTGATGTATAACCAAGTCCAAGAAATATGTAGCGAGCTGCAAGTTTCGGCGAGGTACACTTGCCTGTGGTTCCGGCTCGGTTCGCAGTTCTGACTTCGGCGGGAATTGCAGGCGGTACTCCGGTTGCTGAAACAAACATCACCATCAGATCCAGAAAATATCAATCAGCTAGAAACGCCTGTCCTTGGGTCCAATTTGGAGACAAGGGTAGAAACGGCAGTTTCGGGCCAAAACGGGGTCCACATGCGGGCCCGCTTTGCACCGAAAAATGCGTCAGGGTCAAAGGTCTCCAAATTCACCAAACTCAGTGTCAACAGGTCAGAAACGCTGATACGAACCCAACGGAACTTTCAGAATTGGATTCCGATGAGCCGATCACAAAATCGTCCGTCGAGCGGGGCCTGTGGGGCCCACGACACGCGATTTCGTCAACTTTCTCAGAATCGAACCAAACTTGACCCACAGGACCAGCGTATTGCTACGAGTCCGATGGCGTAAGTTTCGTCTCGATCCGACGTGTGTACACAAAGTTAGGTCAAATTACAGAAAAGTCAGATACGGGACGATGTCCGCGGATACGCGTTGATTCCGGTGTGCACGCACACCCGAATCAGCTTCTGCGAAATCCCACACGTCCGTATCAACGAGGCGCTCGTGTCTGTGAAGATCGTGCGCGACCAAGTCATCCCGTTTGGCGGGGCGTACTCGGTTCCGGGGTGAAACAGGGTCTGATTTTTTTCTGTTTTTGGATCGCGGTGTACGATCACCACAGGACGCGATGCCCCGAACGGTTTATCCGGAAACCGAGAGGGTCATACAGGCTTCGCAACGCAATTTACGGAATCAAAATCGGAGCTACGAGCAAAAAGATACACGCACCTGAAGGGGACCCGAAAACCAGGACCAAATCGTGTCCGACACGTGTCGGACACAGGGGATTCAAATTAGGGTTAGGGTTAGGGTTTTGGGACTTCGCCGGAGCTGCGACGGCTGCTGGCGGCCGGAGGGAGGCAGGGGACGGCGGGGGGAAGCTCGGCCGGGGGCGGCGGCTCGCTGGGATGCGGCGGGGGGGTCGCCGGAGGCGCTGCGGCGCCGGGCGCGGGAGCTGCTGTGGTCGCTGGGGGAAGGAGGGAGGAGGAGGAAGGGGGAGCTGGGCGGCGGCGTTGCGGCGGGGCCGGCATGGCTGCAGCGGCGAGGCGGGACGGCGTCGCGGGGAGTCCGGCGGAGCAGCGAGGTGGCAGTGGCAGTTCGGGTCTGGCCGGAGGGGAGAGGAGCTGGGTTTATAAAGGGGGCGGAGGGGAGCGAGGCCGAGCGGGGGGAGGCGGAGGTCGTGGGGTCGTGGGGGCGTGCGGGGGCGGTTGGCCGGCCGGAGCTGGCGGCGGGAAGTGCAGCGGAGCGGCCGGGACGCGCGCGGGGGGGGGGGGGGGGGGCTGGGGGATCGTGGGTGAAGACGGGTCGGCGGGTCGCGGGTCGGGCGGCGGAGGATCCGACCCGACCCGCTGGGCAGGGTCTGGGCCGGGCGGGGCTGGGCCCGGTTTCGGCCCAATGGGCCGGGCCGGGCTCGGGTTATGGGTTTTTATTTATTAAAAACAATTTAAATAATAATTAACTCATTTAATTAATTAAATAATTAATAATAAATGTTTTTAGGTATTTTAAAATAGGTCCGGGGGCCCAATAAATTCCAGAAAAATTGTCCTAAGTCCAGTTTTTTATTTTACATCCAAAAATATTATTTTCATAATATTTTAATACTATTTAATATCAATTAAAAATCATTGAATAATTAAAACCCAGTTTTTAAATTACAGAAAATTCCCAGAAAATTCCAGAAAATTGTGAAAAATCCAGTTTTTAAAATTTGAAAAAATCAGGGGGTTTACAACTAACGTCTATTACTTATTACTAACTATATTGATATCTATTAGCATATTTTCTAAGTTATATTAAAAATAACAGATGGTAGTAAAACGGATATAGGTCTGCGTGGCATTCTCATCGATGAGCTTTTCGCCCTTTCGATGGGCGGTCAGGAAGACTGTCACCATGTTGGCGTCCTCATCCCTTTGTACTTGTTAAAAATTATATTATTTGTTATTAAAATTAAAAATCTTATCCTACTTGCATTAAAATAATATATATTCAGTAGAATATATACCAGACGACGAAAAAGTTTCGTCATGGGAATCGAGCAACCACACCACTTTTTTGCCTTCGACCTAGCCGCCTTTGCCTTCTTCGACCATTCCTTGTACTTGGGTTCATCGAATCTTGCCTTCATCGTAGTCCACTTCTTAGACGTGATCCAACCATGGATCGGTTCTCCGTCGCGATCACGGACCTTCTGGTCGTTGACCGCATCATGGATCAGCTTGGCGACGATGGCAGAAAACTGCTCCTCGATCTTCTCAGCCTGGTGTTGTGGATAGAAATATATTTTCTACAGAAAGTAAAATAAAGAGTTACATAATATGCATAAATAATTATTGATATTAAAATTAAATATATTTTTACTTTGAAGTGGGCAAACTAAAATGCCTTCCTTTCTTCAGGAGCATCTGAGTAGTTGATCCAAGGCCCACCATAGTTCTGCCTCAAAAAATATTCCATACAATTTAATTCATGAATATATAGATATAATCATTTGGAAAATGTAAACAATTTAACTTATTTGCTAGGCCCGTCCCACAAAATCTCCATCATCGTCTCGCCCGGAGGCGCGCATGGAGGATCGCTCTGATCATGCGCAAACGAAGTCGGCTCGACCTCCTCCATTTTCTCCTGTCTCCATGGTGCCGTCAGCAGGAGGAAGGCTGGACGGGGGAATAGTCTCAGGCATAGAACTGTTGGTCCCAGGAGTACTGTTACGTACCGTTGACGGAGTCGGAGATGTGATTGGTCGGTACACTGGAGTACTCTGCGACGAGGATCCGAAACTAGTAGCCGGTACTGGAGGAGCACTCCGTCTAGAGGATCTACCTCCGTATGATCCTCCCCGTCCTGTCATACCTGATAATAACATATGATGATAAAATAAATACACAGACTTATAATAGTTCATAAAAATAGACAGACTCGGAGCAACCCTCCGTTGAATTTTTTGGGTATGAAATATCATAAAAGTATATGAAATATCAATAAACACAAAATAAATTTATTACAGTCACATAATAAGAACAATATAAAAGTATCACAATCACACAATAAAGACAATAAAAGTATCACAATCATACCATAAGTCTTATCCAATTTCTCAATCTCTCAAGGAAATCCAATACGCTAGGGCAGAACCTAGTCCCTCAGATACTTCGCATAAACAACGTCTAGGTGATCAATCTTCGCTATAGGTGCTGGATGACTGAAACTCCCCCTATGAGCTGGTGCCTGCCCAACAGTAGGAGGTACCACTTCCTCCTTAATAGTAGGAGTTGTCACTTCCTTCTTAACAACCGCTTCCAATTTAACAGTAGGAGGTGCCACTTCCTCCTTAACAGTCACTTCCTCCTTAACAGTAGGAGGTACCACTTTCTCCTTAATAGTAGGAGGTGCCTCTCTCAAGCGACGTGCACGTGCTCGGGTCATGGGTGCCATCTAGTAAGATAGATGGAAACAAAGAATATAATTGATAACAGATATAAATATATATATATCCATACAGTTAAAATAGATGTTATATTCCACATTAAAAATACAGTACATGGCCAGAGTTCTAAATATATTTTGTTTTATTTGCAATCCTCTTCTAAAAATTTATCTTCTTCGTTTTCCTTGTCCTCCTCTTTCTCTTTCTTCTCATCTTCACTTTCATCTACTTCGTCTTCCTCTTCGGATAGTTCTACCTCTTTCACACGATTAGACGTGTAATGAGAAACTTTCGTTGAGTCCATATCTATAATATTTTTATAATAGGTAGTTCATCCTCTTGATAAGCTATTTCGTTAATGTCAAAGGTATTTTTAGCTTTCGTCTTGCATACTTTCCACCAGTCCGATCTCGTTGTTCCCCGTTTAGGATAAGTTGTGAAGTACACGAGCTGAGCCTGACATGATCGGACAAATGGTTCATAGCCTTGATATCGACGCCGGTAGTTTATATCCACAAGACCATTCTTGTCTATTTTTAACCTTGATCTTCAATCGGATCGAACCAATCACACCTGAATAACATGATCTTATCAAGCTTTGTTCCATAATTATATGTCAACTCCACATTCTCTCGTAAGATACCATAGAAATCATTGTCTGGATCGATATCTTTGTAGCTCGAAGATTTGATACACAAATAACTATTTTTCGTAGAATGGAGATCCAATAAGCTGTTTATTATTGGGGCTTTTGTTGAGTTGAACCTAAATCCATTCACACAGTAGCTTGGCCATATTTTTATGGCATAAATTGGTCCATTGGCTAGAGTTCTAATAGACTCATTGTCACGCCCTCGTTCAAAATATAAGAAACTGAGCCACGTGGCATTGGCCAGCGGGTACACTCCGATGGGCATCCCAATCTAATGGACCCATTGGAGTGTACCTAAGTTGTAAAGTACAATGATATAATCCAATATTTAAACATAAGCAATGCAACTAATGTAACACCCCGTTCCGCTCAAGCGGACTGCCGTCTCAATCGGCAATCGTGCAGCTGTCCCGACCTGCTTTGCCTCGATCAAGAAGCAAAGGATATCCAGACTTGCCCCTACAGGAATCCGGCTTGGACTTTCAGAGGCTCGCTCAGACGTATCGCTCTACCGAGGCGAATCATCGCTAAGGTGGGTGGCTACGGTGAACTTGTCTTTGCTTAGCCAGCACACATAAAATCTGGAATGTTTATTTTATACTAGTCGCTAGGTGAATCACCCCCTGCATGCTAATAAATCCAATGCACCTAGCTAAGAGAATAATCCCAACTCATATTGCTTGCTAGAACATGGAAAAGGAAATACTGCTTATATTCAGACCCTCGCATGCTAAGTCCCTTAACGGTTTCATCTCTCGGCTTACCTTCGGGTCCGAGCAATCGTGTTTACTTGTGTCCCTTAGAAACGCAAGCTTGTCTGCTTTCGAATGTCTAACGTTATTATATTGTGCAAAGTTTAAGCAATCCTGAACGCATGAATGGAACGTAGATGCAATATAAATGAATCATGCTACTGCTTGTCTTGTACTCACGTAGCCTCCGAGTGATAAATCACGTAGCCTACGGGCGCATGTAGCCTACGGGCGATATTCACGTAGCCTACGGGCGATAGTCACGTAGCCTACGGGCGCACGTAGCCTACGAGTGATAATCACGTAGCCTTCGGACGAATGAATATTATTGTTCGATCACGGACAACTTGTGCACAAGGTATAGTTCCTGCGGGCGGCTGCTGGGGCACTGGCACCGTTCCGGCTCCGGACGGAACTAACGTTTAGTCTCACGTACTAGGACAGGGTGGTATGCGGCGCCTAACGTTCTTGCACGTAGCAAACCATCTTCGTCACAGACTAGTGTCCATTATGGCATACGCCAGTGATCACCTTGTACTTAACTTGTTGCATGCTTGTTTGTAAACGAAAGATAAACCATTCATCCTCGCTTAGCGGCTATCCGCGTGCGAGATACTGTATCGTATGAAACAAATAAACTAAACACCTGAACGATCATGTTAAACGACCCTCGTGTTTGCATATGCTTGCCTCCTGAATGTTTATACATGCCCCTGCTTGAATTAATCATGTTTGCCTTGGACAGGGAAGGAGAAATGGTAAGTTGGTGAGTCTCGCCGTGTTTCCTCTAACATCGCACGGCGCACTGCCCGACACGATAGGCTATTCAATATCTGCATGAAACTGATCCTAAGGCAACTAGAAAGACAACTTAATAGTTGTGCACGGCACCTGTATTACGTGTTTGGATTTATCGAGCGGGCGAGTAGCTTCCCCACCAGTGCATTCAATGTACTGATAATCCACCAGTTTGATATGCAGGGTGCGGGAGAACCTCGTTCGGTGCGGACGCTTCCTTCATGCGTGCTAAGGCCAGGAGTTCCCTCTGAAGCCTTGCAACGGTGCGTCCGGGACTGAAGCACCTATACAAGACATAAGTTGTGAACATCGCCTGACCATCGCCTGTACAATCATTCCACAGTTGTAGCCACTTGGCACACTTTTACTGTTTCAGAGAGAGAGACTTAAGCGACTTGTAATCTCGGCTATACGCCGCCTGTAACACTTGTTCATATCAATAAAGAGATTACTTTACTTGTTTCAATGCTTCCGCTATATTATCGACTCAGTGAACCTGTTACCGATCGCTATGCGTTCCTAAACTCCGCTGCACTCGGACAATCTGTGCGACTCTGTGGCTTAGAACTCTTGCCGCCAGCCAATGAACCATGGCCTTGCACGGGTGTGGATCACGCTCGTGCGGCATCACGCCCGGATGGGTTAAGCGATCGTTCCGCGGGAGCGCTGGCGAGGGTGATTCCCGCCTAGCGGGAACGGCCGATTGCCTGCGGGTGATCGGGGCGTGACATGTTGGTATCAGAGCCTGGCTTCTACGCCTTTGGACTTCGATTCGATATCTCTATTTCGAAAGCTCGTTCGTGGGTTATGTGCGCGCTCTCTCTCAATGCCTCGATGGGATGTTCCAACAATAAGTCTAAATACTTTCAAAATACGTTTTGAATGTTATGCTTGCTTATCTGGTTGTATGCTGCGAGTGGCCTTTATGCCAACCTGTGCGAACCCTTGAGAGTATCGCTAGTAACTTGTCCGATTTTCACTAACCCTAAGTTTGGTTGAATGCATCTATTCAAGGGACGCCTTGAACTAGTGCACCATCCAAGACTTAAGAAAAGGTGAAACTCGAGTGCTGAGACTTCGCTATCACTAAGCTGGTTGACGTGTTCACACTAGAAATGCATGTCAAAGGTGCGCACGATCCAGTCTAAGCGATATGCTGACTTCGAAGCTTGTGCAAGTGAAGATCCAAATGAACAAGTACAAACGACTTGTCTAGGATTGCCCCAACCCTAGATTACTGCTTGTCCTTAGTAAGTCTCGAGGACAAGACTTTTCCTAAGTTGGGTAGGTTGTAACACCCCGTTCCGCTCAAGCGGACTGCCGTCTCAATCGGCAATCGTGCAGCTGTCCCGACCTGCTTTGCCTCGATCAAGAAGCAAAGGATATCCAGACTTGCCCCTACAGGAATTCGGCTTGGACTTTCAGAGGCTCGCTCAGACGTATCGCTCTACCGAGGCGAATCATCGCTAAGGTGGGTGGCTACGGTGAACTTGTCTTTGCTTAGCCAACACACATAAAATCTGGAATATTTATGCTAGTCGCTAGGTGAATCACCCCCTGCATGCTAATAAATCCAACGCACCTAGCTAAGGGAATAATCCCAACTCATATTTCTTGCTAGAACATGGAAAAGGAAATACTGCTTATATTCAGACCCTCGCATGCTAAGTCCCTTAACGGTTTCATCTCTCAGCTTACCTTCGGGTCCGAGCAATCATGTTTACTTGTGTCCCTTAGAAATGCAAGCTTGTCTGCTTTCGAATGTCTAACGTTATTATATTGTGCAATGTTTAAGCAATCCTGAACGCATGAATGGAACGTAGATGCAATATAAATGAATCATGCTACTGCTTGTCTTGTACTCACGTAGCCTCCGAGCGATAAATCACGTAGCCTACGGGCGCTCGTAGCCTACGGGCGATATTCACGTAGCCTACGGGCGATAGTCACGTAGCCTACGGGCGCACATAGCTTACGAGTGATAATCACGTAGCATTCGGGCGAATGAATGTTATTGTTCGATCACGGACAACTTGTGCACAAGGTATAGTTCCTGCGGGCGGCTGCTGGGTCACTGGCACCGTTCCGGCTCCGGACGGAACTAACGTTTAGTCTCACGTACTAGGACAGGGTGGTATGCGGCACCTAACATTCTTGCATGTAGCAAACCATCTTTGTCACAGACTAGTGTCCATTATGGCATACGCCAGTGATCACCTTGTACTTAACTTGTTGCATGCTTGTTTGTAAACGAAAGATAAACCATTCATCCTCGCTTAGAGGCTATCTGCGTGCGAGATACTGTATCGTATGAAACAAATAAACTAAACACCTGAACGATCATGTTAAACGACCCTCGTATTTGCATATGCTTGCCTCCTGAATGTTTATACATGCCCCTGCTTGATCTAATCATGTTTGCCTTGGACAGGGAAGGAGAAATGGTAAGTTGGTGAGTCTCGCCGTGTTTCCTCTAACATCGTACGGCGCACTGCCCGACACGATAGGCTATTCAATATCTGCATGAAACTGATCCTAAGGCAACTAGAAAGACAACTTAATAGTTGCGCACGGCACCTGTATTACGTGTTTGGATTTGTCGAGCGGGCGAGTAGCTTCCCCACCAGTGCATTCAATGTACTGATAATCCACCAGTTTGATATGCAGGGTGCGGGAGAACCTCGTTCGGTGCGGACGCCTCCTTCGTGCGTGCTAAGGCCAGGAGTTCCCTCTGAAGCCTTGCAACGGTGCGTCCGGGACTGAAGCACCTATACAAGACATAAGTTGTGAACATCGCCTGACCATCACCTGTACAATCATTCCACAGTTGTAGCCACTTGGCACGCTTTTACTGTTTCAGAGAGAGAGGCTTAAGCGACTTGTAATCTCGGCTATACGCCCGGATGGGTTAAGCGATCGTTCCGCGGGAGCGCTGGCGAGGGTGATTCCCGCCTAGCGGGAACGGCCGATTGCCTGCGGGAGATCGGGGCGTGACAACTAATCTCATCCACAAACATAAGAATATGAAACACATAAAGAAAACAAGTCTACTAATGTGTAGAAAGAAAATAAGTCTAGAAATGTATCATAATACAAAACAAATAGAGTCACACGGGGACAAACCCTCTAATACAAGTACTGAAATAAAGGAAGCAATAAGATAATTAGGGCCAATATCTGCTAACTAGATAATGATACTAGATCCAAGCTGAAGTCACTACCGGTGATCAAGCGAAGTCCTCGGGAAGGATATCGTCCTCTACTACAAGTCCTGCTCCTGGATATACACCCGGTCCGTACTCCTCCGAGAAGTCCTCCTCGCCTATGCTTGGAAGGAAACCAGGTCCTCAGAGGGACGTAATAAGGTACAAAAATAGTATGCCATAGTATAACAGAAAGGAAACATGTGATACACCGGTGTAATCTAGCATAACCACCTAAGTGAGACACAACTTGAAGACAATATTCGACACATGGGCTTTTCAAATATAAATCCGTAGCTTCGAGGCACAGAGACACTCGGTGCGTACCCGTAGCTCCGAGCACAGAGACACACAGTAAGTATTATGACTCCGGATATAGGATCTCTACATAAATAAGGATATATATATATATATATATATATATATATATATATATATATATATATATATATATATATATATATATATATATAGTACATGCGAAGTAGCCCAAGGGTCTAGTAACTATCTTCCCCTCCCAATGCGGTCAACGAGACGCATTCGCAGTTCGCTGAGCCTGAACCTCTATCTAAACAGTCTCGTCATACTGAAGTAACTAGCACCAATCACGATCCTATAGTCATCACAGGTTTCAAACATGCTGACACTCTCAGGATACATGAAGTTTGGCACGATGACAGTGTCTGAATGTGTCCTAGGGTTCCGATGTAACCAAGTAGGTACATAAAGGTATCGAGAAACATCTAACAATCGATACTAGACGTTACCGACGAACGTCTGCACCCGGATATGACCCTGACGCTAAGTAACAATTTTGATCCAAAGCGCACACAATGTATAGATGAAATAAATAAGTAAATCTGTAACTGTGTTACTGTATGTCAAGGTACACTTGCCTGGATTCGGATGCTGAAAGCGTTGCTCCGGTACAATATCCAAGTATAAGGATCCCAAAGTACCTAGAGGTGATATAGAAATTAATTAATAATCTAGCTCGAAACTATCTTAATGAAGAGATGCTATGAGAACTTAACCTAGGATTGTTATGGCTAAAACTCACGAGTAAGCGTACTAGCTAGGGTGTTGACCTAATTCTAGAACATAATCACATCCTTCTCATGCATTGCACAACCATATACCCCAAGACATTAATGTTAGTATTCTGAAAATAGCTCTTATATAGTATTTTTTTAACAAGTGCTAGCAAGCATTTTCAATAAAAATATCGGAGAACACTTAAACCTAGCTGGGTGATCATATGAAACATGAAAAGATAATGAAGAAGAAGTATAAAAAGAAGAAGAAGAAGTAAGTTACCAAGGTGGGGGTGGCTGTTGGTAGTGGAAGTGATGTCGCTGTGGCGGCTGTCTGTGGTGGTGTTGACTGTGGTGGTGGTGTCGACAGTGGTGGTGGAGGGTGGTGCTTGGTGGTGGTGGTGGTGATGGTGGTGGTGGTGATGAGAATGGTAAAAAAAGTGATGGTGATGGTAGTGGTGCTCGGAGGTGACGACGGTTATGGTGGTGAGGGTGGTGTTCGATGGTGGTGATGGGAATGGTGATGGTGTCTGTGGTGGTGAGGGTGGTGCTCGGTGGTGGTGAGGGTGGTGCTCGGTGGTGGTGATGGTGGTGATGATGGGAATGGTGATGGCGGTTGTGGTGGTGATGGTGGTGTTCGGTGGTGGTGATGGTGCTGGTGCTCGGTAGTGACAGCGACTGTAGTGGTGAGGATGGTGTTCGGTGGTGGTGATGGCCGGAGGGAGGTGAGGAAGAAGAAGAAGAAGAAGAAGAAGAAGAAGAAGAAGAAGAATTGAGAGTAGGAAGAAGTGTCGGCAGAGAGAGTGAGGGGAGGAAAGAGAATGAGGGGGAGGAAAGAGAGTGAGGTGAGTTTCCTTAGAATTAGGGCCGACTATATGGGGATGGGGGTGTGTGTGTCCTAAAATAGGGGGAATGGGTGGTTGTGATAGGGGAGGTTTAAATTAAGGGCTAAGATTAAAAGTAGGATAAATAGTACTATGCAAGGGTGAGAGAGTAGTGAGTGACCGGTCACATGACCAAGGAATGGGGCTCTTTATTTGGTTTCCCCCAATAGGAGTTTGACACCTAGCAACCCTTTTGCATTTGGGTCCCTTAAAGTTTGGGGTTTATAAATGAAGAAAAAAGTGTGAGAATTTGATATGGAAAATTGGTGTTTTGTAGGATGGAGAGGGTGTTGGGTGTTTTGTATGAGTCTCATGATTGGGTGTGAGGGTTTAGTTGGGGTTAAGTTAACTCGGTTCCACTAAATTAAATAAATATTATGTCATAGGTGTTCTTAAATAAAATGGGAGTACATGGGATCTCAATTGGGAGTGACACAAATGCCATGTACGTTGTAGTCTTGGTATTAGTCTTGGGCCCTTTAATTGGTTAGGCAAAATGGGTTGAGTTTGTATTCCCAAATCGATAACAACGACATAGGTACAAGACATATGATTAAAGAATTGATTTTTGTGACAAGAAAGTTGTGCAATTAAAATAGAGCACAAGGGAGTATGTTTGTGAGTGACAGAAATATTCAGTGCCTAGGTTGGCTTGTCAGGTCAAGAGTACAAAGATTTGTTGGAAAGTAAAGGCTATTGTTGTGCTCCAATTATTGCAGCAATGGTAAGGTGCACCAAAAGTTTAAATTAAAGAACCAGTCTACATAACCATAATTTTTAATACTTAGACGACCTGAAGCTAAACCAAAATTCTCACCAAATCCAGTCTACCTAAAAAAATGTTGAGGGGGTTTACATCCTTCCCATCTTAGAAGAATTTTTTCCCTGAAATTAAAAATAAAGCACGAATAAGAGTTGCGAGAATTAAAAAGTTAACAGGTAATTGAAATACAGTAGCTAAATTCATACCTTGGTCCTCAAATAAATAAGAAAAACGTTGTCGAATGGAATCCTTGCGCTACCAGGTAAACTCGCCCGACGAATGATGCTTCCATGCAACCATGACCAATCGAATAGTCTGCTCCCTCAAAACCTTCTCACTACGATCGAGTATCCTTACTGGTTGCTCCACATATGATAAACTGGGCTCGACAATAATCTCTTAATAATCGAGCACGTGGCTAGGGTCTGCCACGTATCTTCTCAACTGTGATACATGAAATATGTCATGCACGTCTTCTAATGACGGAGGAAATACAAGACAATAAGCCACTTCGCCAACATGCTCGAGGATGTCAAAATGTCCGATGTACCTCGAACTCAGCTTACCTCTGTCCCCAAATCTGATAGTACCACGAGTAGGCGATATCTTTAAAAATATATGATCACCTTTCTTGAATTCCAAAGGTCTACGATGCGCATCTGCCCAATGCTTCTGCCTATCCTGTGCTGCGCGACGATTGCTTTGAATCTGCTTTACTTTCTTTACTGTCTGAGTCACCAACTCTGGACCAAGTATCTGGCGTTCTCCTACGTCACTCCAACACACTGAAGACCTGTATTTCTTGCCGTACAGTGCCTCAAACGATGCCATCTGGATGCTTGCTTGGTAGCTGTTGTTGTAAGAAAATTCTACCAAGTGTAGATGGTCCTCCCAAGATCCTCCAAAGTCGATCATGCACGCTCTCAATATGTCCTTTAGTATCTGAATCGTGTGCTCTGACTAACCATTAGTCTGTGGATGATATGCAGTGCTGAACTTGAGACGAGTTCCTAGACTCTCCTGCATACTCCCTCAAAAATATGATGTGAATCTGGAATCAAGATCTGATACAATGCTGAAAGGCACTCCATGTAGTTGTACTATCTGTCTCATGTATATTTCAGCCAATATCTTCGTGGACTGTCCAACTCTAAAGGGCAAGAAATGCGTCGACTTGGTGAGTCGGTCTACGATAACCCAGATTGCATCCTTTCCGCTAAGGGTCCTCAAAAATTCTATGACGAAGTCCATGGTAATGTTCTTCCACTTCCACTCAGGAATGGGAAGTGGCTGCAATAGTCTGTAGTCCTCCGATGTTCGGCCTTGACTTGCTGACAGACCAAATATCTTGCCACGAATCTCATAATCTCTTTCTTCATCCCATGCCACCAGTAGTATTGTCTCAAATCTCGGTACATCTTTGTATCCCCGGGATGAATATAATAAATCAAACTATGGGCCTCGGTCATCAACTTCTGGCGTAGCTTTCCACTCGTAACATATAGGCAATCTCCACACCTCAACTTTCCGTCCTCGTGAATTCGGAGTCCCGTTTGCATGTCGGCCTCTGTCCTCTCTCGCAGTCGCCGAAATCTCGTATCGGTTGTCAAGGCTGCCTTGATCCTCTCAACCAATGTAGACTGAACTTCTAGACTGGCCAACTGTCCATCCATGCCTGGTAATACAACCTCTATCCCGAGCTCCTGAAGATCCTCTAATAAATGGTGTTTAGTCATCAAAAAGTACGATGTGGGCTTCCTGCTTAAGGTATCTACTATAACATTCGCCTTGCCAGGGTGGTACTGCAACTCGATATCATAGTCTGTCATCAACTCTAGCCAACACCTCTGTCTCATGTTGAGCTCCTTCTGAGTATAGACATACTTTGGACTTTTGTGATCTGTGTAAATCTCAACCCGCTCTCCATAAAGGTAGTGCCTCCATTGCTTCAAAAATCAGTGCAGCTAGCTCTAGATCATGTGTCGGGTAATTCTTCACATAAAACCTCAGATATCTCGATGCATAAGCTATCACCTTGCCATGTTGTATCAGTACAGATCCTAGTCCGCTCCCAAACACATCGCTATACACCATAAATCCTCCAAATCCAGAAGAAAGTGTCAAGATCAGTGTTGTCGTCAGACGCTTCTTTAGCTCATCGAAAGCCATCTGACACTCCTCAGTCCAGATAAACTCCTTGCTTTTACGTGTTAATCGCGTCACAGGTGCAGCAATCCTCGATAAGTTTTCCATAAACCTCTGATAATATCTGGCAAGTCCAAGAAAACTTCTAACCTCTGTATCTGATGTAGGGGTGGCCACGTCTCCACTGCGGGGATCTTCTCCGTGTCAACTGATAGTCCATCTCCAGTGATTATGTGACCAAGGAAAGGTACCCTATCCAAGCAGAACTCGCACTTGCTGAGCTTGGCATACAGCCTATCCTGCCTCAGTGTCTCCAACACGATCCTGAGATGCTCCTCGTGCTCCTCCTGGATCTTGGAATATACCAAGATATCGTCGATAAATACCGCCACGAACTTATCCAAGTACTGGTGGAAAACCTTGTTCATCAGGCTCATAAATATATTTGGCACATTAGTTAAACCAAACGGCATGACTAAAAACTCATAGTGCCCGTACTTTATCCGAAAAGCTGTCTTCGGAATGTCCTCCTTTCTCACCTTGATCTGATGATAGCCGGATCTGAGATCGATCTTCGAGAATACACATGTGCCACTCAACTGATCAAATAAATCACCGATGCACGGCAGAGGGTACTTATTCTTTATCGTTACAATATTTAATATCCTGTAATCGACACACAAACATACCGTCCCATCCTTCTTCGGCATAAATAAGAAAAGATCTTCCCATGGAGAAATACTAGCCTGAATGAAACCCTTGTCTAAGAGATCATCTACTTGGACCTTCAACTCAACCAACTATTTCGGTGTTAGTCTATAGACGGGGGAGGTAACTGGCTCGGCCCCGGGAGTTAACTCTATAGAAAACTCTATCTCTCTTTCAGGTGGAAGGCATGGAAGATCCTCGAAAAACACATCCTCAAACTCTGATATAATATGGGATTACACTGGTTCACCTTCTGTAATGTGTGCTACTAAGGTAGGTTGGACACCATGATCTCTGGCTCCCCGAAGAAACTCAAACTCAGGGTGATTTGGTGGTCTAAATATAACACATCCACATCGTCAATCTAGCGTCGCATGATATTGTCTCAACCAATCCATGCCTAGGATAATGTCATAGTCTGGCATGGAGAATACTAGAAATTGGGCACACATCTCTCGCCCTCAAACAACTACAGAACAAGATCTACAAGTATCGCTAACCGGTACTATTCCACCTCCCGTAAGAACCTGCTTGATCTTCGGAAGGGGTGAAGTTGCAATTCTATGGGTGGCCATGAAACTAGAAGCTATGAAAGAGTGTGTGGCACCAGAATCAAATAATAATACTGCTAGTAATGAAGCTACTAAAATAGTACCTGCGATCACCTCTCCAGCGATTTTTACCTCCTTAATGGTCATCGCAAAGGCCTGGCCCTGTCCCGGTATTGGTGCCCTCGGCTGCTGTCGAGCCTGCTGGAAACGAACTTTTCTGTGGGGCCAACGGTGGCCTCGTCTGATTTTCTCCTAGTGTTGGTGATCGCATCGCCCCAACTCCTGCGTAGGGCAGCCTCGGTCCTGGAAAGACTGGCTCGGGGGCTGCTGGTAGGGCCTCGGTGCTGGTAAGGCTGGTCGATGAACCATTGGTACTAGAATCTTCTGCTCAGGACAATCCCGGACTGCATGCTGGTCAGATCCACATCTCATGCATACTCCCAACCTCCGTCGATAATCCCTCAACATATGTTTCCACTTGTCATAGTAATGGCAAGTGGTAATAACTGGTCCCTGCAAGGGTACTTCTCTCTACTGTTGTGGTACCATGGGACATTTTGCAGGTCCTCCCTGCGGTACTCGAACTGATGATGATGATGCATATGAGTGCTTCAGACTGGCCTCCATCTTGTTGATACGATCCTGGCGTCGAGCTGCTAACAGAACCTCGGAGTAAGAGGTAGGGGCTATACATACAATAAACCTCTGTGTCTTAAAACTCAGGCCTTCGTAGAACTTCTCGACCTACTTCCCCTCAGTCGAAATCAAGTACGGGGGAAACGACTCAAGCGAAGAAACTTAGTATTGTACTCCTCAATGGTCGAACTGCCCTGCCTGAGGTTTTGGAACATATCCTAAAGTTTCGTACTAGCATTAGAAGGAATAAATATCTCCTTGAAGAGCATAGATAACTCCTCCCAAGTGACCCGATCGGGCCCTAAATGCTCATTCTCTGAAATCCACCAGTGATGAGCTTTGCCGGTAAGCTGCATCTTGACAGCGGTCATACATCTATGTCTCGGAAGATCGGTGGCCTCTAATTGGTGTTGAATATTGGTAAGCCATGCGTGTACCTCCGTCGGCTCCTCTGTGCCAGCAAATGGAAGTGGTACCATACGAAAGAAATCTATAACAGAACCCATCGTCGACTGGCGAGCTGGTGATGACGCCTGTCCCAAAGTCGTCATAATACTCTCTCTCAAAGACTCAGCCTGGCGTAGCTGGGCTTACTACTGAGCCTGCTGCTGGACCTGCTGCTGGGCATGCATCATAGTATAGATCATCTGGAATATTTGTGGCCCGTCCATGAGTTACCCTGGTGGGAAGGGCATGTATGGCATATGTGGGGTAATTAGAGGTGGTGGGGGGAACTTTTTCTCCTCCTATCTTGTGGCCCGTTGGCCCTCATGATCTGTCTGGTACGGAGACTGGTGTCAATCCGAAGGCACCTCTGGCTGCCCAGATGACTGTCCCTGAGGAGTTAGGGTCAACAGATAAACCTGCCCCAGTGCCGATTTCTCAGATGACCCGGCATCGGGGGGGACATCGCCCGGCTGCGCGACACATCCGCTTCGGAGATTCATAACTCTGAAAAGAATTCATGTTTAAGATCAGTATTTTTGGAATTAAATAAGATGTAAATTGGCAAAATAAAATCAAAATAGAGGTATTATGTGAAGTACTCAAGCATGTAGATGAGATCCTAATATCTATTCCTAATGGCAGGCTCGCTTGGCATAGTCAGGTAACCAAGACGATTTAAATCGGACCTGCATGGGCCACCACAAAAACCATGTCACGTTCCAGTTCCAAATATAAGGAACTGATCCACGTGGCATTGGCCAGCGGGTATACTCCGATGGGCATCCCAATCTAATGGACCCATTGGAGTGCACCTAAGCTGTAAAGTACAAAGATATAACCCAATATTTATACATAAGCAATGTAACTAATCTCATCGACAGACATAAGAATATGAAATACATAGAGAAAATAAGTCTACTAATGTGCAGAAAGAAAATAAGTCTGGAAATGTATCATAATACAAAACGGATAGAGGTACACGGGGACAAATCCTCCAATACAAGTACTGAAAGAAAGAAAATAATAAGATAACTATGGCCGATATCTGCTAACTAGATAATGATACTCAAGTACTGAAAGAAAGAAAGAAAGTAAGCAATAAGATAATTAGGTCCTCTACTACAAGTCCAGCTCCTGGATATATACCCGGTCCGTACTCCTCCGGCTAGTCCTCCTCGCCTATGCCTGGAAGGGAACCAGGTCCTCAGATGGACGTAACAAGGTACAAAAATAGCATGCCATAGTAAAACAGAAAGGGAATATGTGATACGCCGGTGTAATCTAGCATAACCACCTAAGTGAGACACAACTTGAAGACAACGTTCGACAGGTGGGCTTTCCAAATATAAATCCGTAGCTCTGAGACACAGATCCGTAGCTCCGAGGCACAGAGATATACGATACGTACCCGTAGCTCCGAGACACACAACACAGAGACACACAGTAAGTACTACGACTCCGGATACAGGATCTTTACGTAAATAAGGATATATATAGTGCATGCGAAGTAGCCCAAGCGTCTAGTAACTGTCTTCCCCTCCCAATGCGATCAAAAAGACATTCACAGCTCACTGAGCCTGAACCTCTATCTAAATAGTCTCGTCATTCTAAAGTAACTAGCACCAATCACGGTCCTATAGTCATCACAGGTTCAGGTCATGCTGACACTATCAAGATATAAAAAGTCTGGCACGATGACAGTGTCTGAATGTGTCGAGGGGTTTCGATGTAACCAAGTAGGTAGATAATGTAACACCCCATTCCGCCCAAGCGGACTGTCGATTCAAACGGCAAATATACAATATTCTGACCCGCTTTGCTCAGGAGAGGATACTCGTTTGAGGCAAATGATCCAGACTTGTCCCTACAGGAGTTCGGCTTAGGCTTTCAGAGGCTCGCTTGACGTATCGCTTAACCGAGGCGAATCATCGCTAAGGTGGGTGGCTACGGTGAACTTGTCTTTGCTTAGCCAGCTCACTTAAAATATGAAACGATACATGCTAGTCGCTAGGTGATCACCCCCTGCATGCTAATAAGAATACAACGCACCTAGCTAAGGGAATAATCCTAACTTGTATTGATTGTGTAGAATATGGAATTAAAACATTGCTTATATTCACACCCTCACATGCTATCGTAGATCATGTAGCTCGGAAAGTCCCCTACGGTTTCACTTCTCGGCTTACCTTTGGGCCCGAGCCAACGCGATTGCTTAAGTTCTTAATGTTTCCTTGCCTCAATGTTTTTCCACACAAAATTATGCCACAAGCAAGTAACATGTTCGCGTATCATTCATGCATTGAGTCAGCCAGGAGACTATCAAATAGTCCTTCTGTGTAATTGAACCTGCATGTATCTGGGACCGTTAGGTCACCAAGGCAATCCCTGAACCAGGGGCATGCATCAAGGAAAGTTGTTCAAGAATCAAAAATCCTGTCAAGTCACAACTGAATGATAATCACATCAAGTTTACCTCTGAACGAGAATCATATCAATGAATCCCAAAATCCCAGCTCGTGGAGCAAATGCTCGGTTCAGAACAAAAATTATGGATTATCATGTCAAGTTATGGATTTGGAAAGACCCTTGAGACTTGCATGTCCCAGACAACTTGGAAACAAGGTTATTAGGTTCCACGGATGGTTTTCGGAGCACCGGGGCTGATCCGATCTGGATGGAACTTCACGTTTGTCTCCTACATCTGGACAGGATGGTCTGCTGCCACCACTGAATCTTTGTTGCCTTCCTTCCTTGTTCAAGACTATAACTCATCCTTTATGGCTATGCCAGGGACAACTGTTCATATAGATAAGTCATCCTCGCTTAGCGGTTATTCGTGTGCGAGTCATTGCATTGTGCCTTAAAATATCTGTAACTCGTGCATCAGAAATGTAGTCTCGCTCACGACACTCGTGTTGCACACATTATTGCCTCTTGATTCATCATATATGTTGCTCGTGCTTGAATTAACTTAATTTTCCTTGGACAGGGAAGGTCAAATGGTAAGTTGGTAAGTCTCGACGTGTTTTCTCTTATATCGCACGGCACACTGCCATACGAGTTAGGTTATTCAATATTGCCATAAAACTGATCCTAAGGCAACTAGAAAGATAACATAATATTTGGTACACGGAACCTATATTTCGTGTTTGGATTTGTCGAGCGGGCGAGTAGCCTCCCCACCAGTGCATTCAATGTACTGATAATCCACTAGATCGTTTGCAGGGTGCGGAAGAACCTCGTTCGGTGTGGATGCCTCCTTCGTGTGTGCTAAGGCGTAGAGTTCACTCTGGAGCCTTGGAGCGTTGCGTTCGAAACTGAAGCACATATACAAGATATAATGTTGGAACATTGCCTGAACATCGCCTGTACATCCTTCCACAAATGTAGCCACTTGGCACGCTTTTACTGTTTCAGAGAGAGAGACTTTAGCGACTTGTAATATTGGCCTAGCGCCGCCTGTAACACTTATTAATATCAATAAAGAGTTGCTTTACTTCTACTTGTGTTATTCAATGCTTTTGCTATTGTCAACTCAGTGAACTTGTTACCAATTCGCTTATGCGTTCACAAATTCTGCTGTACTCGGACAATCTGTGCAACTCTGTGGCTTAGATCTCTTACCGCCAGCTAATGAACCACTGTCTTGCACGGACGCGACTCACGCTCGTGCGACATCACGCCCGGATGGGTCAAAGCGATCGTCCCATGGGAGCGCTGGCACGATGATTATCGCCTAGCAGGAACGGTCAATTTGTCTGCGGAAGATCGGGGCGTGGCACATAAAGGTATCAAGAAACATCTAACAATCGATACTAGACATTACTGACGAATGTCTGTACCCGGATATGACTTGGATGCTAAGTAACAATTTTGATCCAAATCGCACACAATGTATAGATAAAATAAATAAGAAAATCTGGAACTGCATTACATTATGACAAGGTACACTTGCCTGGATCCGGATATTGAAGGAGGAGATCCAGTACAACGTCTAAGTCCGAGGATCCCAAAGTACCTAGAGGTGATATAGAAATTTATTAATAATCTAGCTCAAAACTATCTTAATGAAGAGATGACATGATAACTTAATCTAGGATTGTTATGGCTAAAACTTACGACTAAGCGTACTAGCTGGGGTGTTGACCTAATTCTAGGACATAATCATATCCTTCTCATGCATTGCACAACCATATACCCCTAGACATTAATGTTAGTATTCTTGAAATAGCTCTTATCTAGTATTTTTTTTAACAAGTGCTATCAAGCATTTTTAATAAAAATATTGAAGAACACCAAAACCTAGCTAGGTGATCATATGCATCATAAAAAGATGATGAAGAAAAAGTATAAAAAGAAGAAGAAGAAGAAGAAGAAGAAGAAGTAAGTTACCAAGGTGGGGGTGGCTGTTGATGGTGGCAGCGGTGTCGTTGTAGCGGTTATCGATAGTGGTATTGACTGTGGTGGTGGTGCTGGTGTCGACAATGGTGGTGGGGGTGGTACTCGATGGTGGTGATGGGAATGGTGATAAAGGTGATGGTGATGGTAGTGGTGCTTGGAGGTGACGACGGCTGTGGTGGTGAGGGTGGTGTTCGGTAGTGGTGATGGAAATGGTGATGGCGACTGTGGTGGTGAGGGTGGTATTCGGTGGTGATAATGGTGGTGGTAATAGGAATAGTGATGGCTGTTGTGGTAGTGATGGTGGTGTTCGGTGGTGGTGCTTGGTGGTGACAACGACTGTGGTGGTGAGGGTGGTGTTCGGTGGTGGTGAAGGTGGTGGTGATGGAAATGGTAATGGCGGCTTTGGTGGTGATGGTGGTATTCGGTGGTGGTGATGGCCGAAGGGAGGTGAGGAAGAAGAAGAAGAAGAATGGAAAGGAGAAGAAGAAGAAGAAGAAGAAGAAGAAGAATGTAGAGTAGGAAGAAGTGTCGGCTGAGAGAGGGAGGGGAGGAGAGAGAGTGAGATGAGTTTTCTTGGGATTAGGGCCGGCTACATGGGGATGGGGGTGTGTGTGTCCTAAAATAGGGGGAATGGATGGTTATGATAGGGAAAGATTTAAATCAAGGGACATGATTAAAAGTAGGGTGAATAGTACTATGCAAGGGTGAGAGTGTATTGAGTGACCGGTCACATGACAAAGGAATGGGGCTCTTTATTTGGTTTCCTCCAATAGGATTTTGACACATAGAAACCCTTTTTCATTTGGGTCCCTTAAAGTTTGGGGTTTACAAATGAAGGAAAAAGAGTGAGAATTTGATATAAAAAATTGGTGTTTGGTATTTTGTAGGATGGAGAGGGTGTTGGGTATTTTGTATGAGCCTCATGATTGGATATGAGGGTTTAGTTGGGGTTAAATTAAGTTGATTCCACCAAATTAAATAAATATTGTGTCATAGGTATTCTTAAATAAAATGAGAGTACATAGGGTCTCAATTGAGAGTGACACAAATGTCATGGACGTTGTAGGCTTGGTATTAGTCTTAGACCCTTTAATTGGTTAGGCAAAACGGGTTGAGTTTGTGTTCCCAAATCGATGGCAACGACATAGGTACTAGGCATAGGATTAAAAAATTGATTTTTATGATTGGAAAGTTGTACAATTAAAATAGAGCACAAAGGAGTATATTTGTGAGTGACATAAATATTCAGTGCCTAGGTTGGCTTTCTAGGTCAAGAGTGTAAAGATTTATTGGAAAGTAAAGGCTATTATTGTGCTCCAATTATTGTAGCAACGATAAGGTGCACCAAGAGTTTAAAATTAAAGAACCAGTCTATATAACCATAATTTCTAAGCCTTAGACGACATAAAGCTAAACCAAAATTCTCACCAAATCCAGTCTACCTAAAAAATTGTTGAGGGGGTTTACGCTCATTCTCCGAGTGTTGTGTGGGAACGATCAACCTAAATACCAAGAAAATGATATTAAGTTCAACATTATGTTAATTATTGTGTATAGTGCATACACAAAAAGATCCTTACATATGCACTCAACCAAGAAGGAAAATGAAGTCTCATTTCCTGTTCTACTTCTTCATCTATTATGTATGCTCTCATCTACCTCACCTCATCATTAAATATGCTAAAGAATAATAAAATATTGCCCGATTAGTGTAACAA
This sequence comes from Iris macrosiphon, assembly GCA_036927795.1. Classification (NCBI taxonomy): domain Eukaryota; kingdom Viridiplantae; phylum Streptophyta; class Magnoliopsida; order Asparagales; family Iridaceae; genus Iris; species Iris macrosiphon. Next base: position 113,563,349 of record JAYESA010000016.1, on the reverse strand, counting down.
TATTAGCGTATACTATTACATTAAGATGACTTAAATGTTGACGTATTAATTACTTACCCCTCTGGCTTCTTCACTTCATCCTCGTCGCAGTTGAGTAAAATATACAACTGAGCAGCCCTTAGCTCATCGTCATTCAGATATCTCTCATTCATTTTTCCTGAAGGCTTATCGAAAGCATTGAATACTTTCAGTATTGTATCATTAGATTCCTGATATTCGTCGTCATTTTTGGGAACTCTTATTTTATTAGTAGCAACATACGACATAAAATACATCGAGCAAAAGTTTATAATCTCCTCAAGATCATAGGCTTCACAAATAGAACCATCGACCCATGCCTTATTTTTTACCATTCTCTTTAGGTGGTTCAGTTAGCGCTCAAACGGGTACATCTACCGATAACCGACAGGCCCACCAACATGTGCCTCATAAGAAAGTTGAATTGGTAAATGCTCCATGGAGTCAAGAAATCCAGGAGGGAACACTCTTTTAATCTTGCATATTGTTATCGCAATGTCCTTATCTTGCTTTTCTAGATGATCGACGATCAACTTTGTAGAACAATGATCCCTGAAGAATATGCTAAGCTCAGTCAATGGATCCCAAACTACATGCGATAAGAATTCGCGAAATACAATTGGAATTAACCTCTCCATTAATACCTGACAGTCGTGGCTCTTCATACCCGTCAGTTTATTCTCCTTTGGGTTAACACATCTTATCAGATTCGACACGTAATCGTCTGAAAATTTTAGCCTATGAATTCACCTACAAAGTCTCCCTTTATCCTCCTTGTCCAGTGAAAAAATTTTCTTAGGCTGCTTATACTTCCCATTCCTTTCCTCTATCAAATGCAACGTAGGGCATCTGTATATTTCTTCTAAGTCCAACTTAGCCTTGGGATTGTCTTTCGTCTTCCCCTTTACGTCCATCACAGTATTAATTATGTTGTCAAATACATTCTTCTCGATATGCAATACATCAAGGTTATATCTGATCAGATTGGGGCTCCAATATGGCATATCCTAGAATATGATCCTATTCGTTCAGTTATGAGTGTGACCAAATCCAACGTACTTGTACCCCTTAGTAGACTCTTCGATAGCACTTGGTTAATATTTAACCTCTTCCCATATCGTGTCTCCGAGCCACATTGGAGGTGGATTTGCCTTCTCCATAACACCAGCACGAAATGCATTCCTGTTTCTCTGGAACCGATGATCCGACGACAGAAATTATCGATGACAATCGAAGAAGCACGATTTTCTTTCATGTTTCAAACGAAAAGCCTTAGTGCGTTCCATACAATACGGACATGAGAGACGACCATGAGTGCTCTATCCTGATAACATGCCATAAGCCAGAAAGTCATTGATGGTCCACATAAGTGCTACCCTCATCTGAAAATTCTATTTTTTTGAAACATCGTACATGTTGGCGCCTACTTCCCATAGCAGATTCAACTCATCTGTCAACGGTTGTAAGTACACATCAATTTTTCTCTTTGGATTGTTCGGACCCAAAATAATGACGGTTAAGCACATAACTAGAGTCTTCATGCACATCCAAGGCGGTAGGTTGTACGGGGTGACGATCACAGGCCAACACGAATACTGAGAGCCTAAAAGTCCGAATGGGGTAAAACCATCAAAGGAGTGCCCCTATCTTCCATTACGCGGATCCAAAGCAAAATCGGGATACTCTCGATCGAAGTACTTCCATACTTCTCCATAGGATGGGTGATCCAACACTCATTCAATTTTTTCTCGTCTGTGCCAACTCATGTTTTCGGCAGTCTTCTTCACCATAAACAACCTCTACAATCGCGACGTTAAAGACAAGTAGTACATCGAATCGATCGACTTTCTTGCACCGACAGACCTTCCTATACTAGTTGTCTTATAGCGATCAATACCACAAAATCTGTACACATTTTCATCCATATCATCTTTGTAGTACAATATGCACCCGTTGCGACATGCATCAATTTTCTCGTATCCCATCCAGAGTGATCTCACCATCCTCTTAGACCGGTAGAAGTTTTTAGGTAACTTAGCATCCGCCGACAAGATATCTATAATCAACTCCATTAGTCGGTTGCAGCATTTTTGTGACATATTAAAATCGGACTTGATGCTTAACAGACTTATAACCACCTCCAACGGTGAATGATCCTGACAACCAGGATATAATGGAGCTCTTGCATTCTCCAGTAACTCCATAAACTTTGCAGCATCGGCATTCGGTGCCTCCTCAGGTGCATCATGATTTTCTGGATCAAAACTAAGCTCGACAGCGTCGAAAACTATGTTCACGCACCCATCATCATAATTAGCGTTATCATGGACACCCATATACGACTCCACATAAGGCTCCGGCTCCGATGTTAAAGGCACACATTTTTTGTGTGAGATCTACTGATAGTAATTCGATATAAAATCCCTCGAGTATAAATGATATATCACATCCACTTATGAGTGCTATTTCTAGTTGCGATATCTCACATGGATACTTAATTTTGGTATTATCTATGTACTGAGGGAACGTCTTGACGAACTACAGGAACTGTTCCACCCCCTGTATGAATTTATCTCGCACACTGTACATGACATCAGGATGATGGTTGTACATCCATGAATGATGATGCATATAGTAATTCGGATCCATTTCTAGATACTTCTGAAAAGATAAATAGACATCGTTGAATTATATTATCCAAATAGATACAAAGATGGATACACATGTGAACACTAATAAAGGATATGTGTGACGTCACTTATTCAATTTCAAGTCACACCCACAAACACTATACTTAATACTTATGCCTAATCCAATTCCAAACAAAACACACTCACCGATATATAGGGTAGGGTTTGTGTGTGTGTGTGTGTGTATGTGTGTGTGTATGTGTGTGTTTGTCCGTGTGTCCGTGTCCAAGTTCCATCCACGTTTGGTATTGGATTCGCTAAAAGTTTTGCTTGGACACAACTACTAGGAATAAAATGATCACAATGGTATAACCTAAATGTATAAAATATATTTTATAAAATATCAATAATTTATTAATAATTAATTACTTCTTTGATAACAAATATTCCTATACTCCGATCAGAAACCATCAATACAACCGACACCGCCAATACCAATACTCATAGGAATAATAAAAATAATCATAATTAATTTTTTTCGATACCAAAAAAGTTAAAACTTATCTATCACATGTAACCAATCGAAAAGATTATTATCCTAACTAGGAATAATACAAACAATCATAATTTTAGATAAAAAATGTCTAAAGATAATCTGAGAACAAGATGGATTTGAATCCAAATGACACATATAATCTAGATTCTAGCTATCTAACCCATAATACAAAACTTATATATAATGACCATGTCGATTGTGTGTGCCCGTGTGTGTCCGTATCATCATGAATTCATTTATTTCCTTACCCATCCATAACTGAAGTGTGTATCTGTGTCCCTGTGTGTGTGTATCCATGTATGTTCGTGTATCTGTGTGTGTCCATGTCCCTATGTGTGTTTGTATCCATGTGTGTGTGTGCTTGTTTGTGTGCGTCCCTGTGTTTTTCTTAGTTGTTTTCAGGTCTTTTTACTTTCGTTTGGGCCATGGCGGCCAGTGCTCTGCTCAAAGCGAAAGCCAGATCTTGAAGCTAGGATGGGTGAGGGTTAGGGTTTACCGAGCGGGAAGGAGGGAAGGAAGAGAGGCCGAGGGAGGGGTCGACGGAGGGGACCGCGTCAGCGGGGATAAGTCTCGCCGGAGGGGAGGAGACGTACCGAAGGGAGTAAGGGAGGAGGACCACGCCGGAGGGAGGAGAGGACGAGGAATGGAGCAGACCCGATGGAGGAGAGGAGCCGCATGAGGGGGGACTTCGTCGGAGGGAGGAGGACGCCTGGGGGGGGACTTCGACAGAGAGGGGGGATTGGATCGAGAGAATGGGGAAAAATGAAATCATGAACCCTATATAAAATAATTTAGCGAGACATCACTAAACATCGCTAATATATAAATATACTGCGACTTGAATAAATAAACATCGCTAAACGTTGCTATAATTAAAATATTAGCAACGTTTAGTTGCACTCCAGCGACATTGATTTCTATTTTACTAAAATATGTCGCTGAAGGACGCCAAACGTCACTATTAGCAACTACCTGCGACATTATATATTAACGTCGCTAAATTTAAAAAATAGCGATGTTTTATAATAATGTCGCTAAAAGCATCGCTATTTTGACAATATTTGGTAGTGTCTCCACATGTTTGGTGCGATCATGCTGAACTGGATTGTTTGCAATATTAATTACTGATTTGTTTCACACCAAAGTTGCAGGGAGTCTCCTCTAAATAAACTCATCTCAGACAACAAGCTCTTCACCCATATCATTTTGCACAAGCTAACTGTCATAGCCTTGTACTCAGCCTCAGTTGTAGACCTAGCAACTACATGTCATGTCCCGATCTCCCGCAAGATCGATCGCCCCCGCTAGACGCGAATCACCGCGCCAACCCTCCGCGGGACAACCGTTCCCATCAGGACGTGATGCCTCACGAGCCTGGAGTTGCGTCCGCACAAGACAAATACCAAAATGGCCGTTGATAACTAGTTCGCAGAGTCGTCATAGCAAAAACATAGAATAAACACAAGTATTGAATCCAAAACAAGTTCTTTATTGATATAAAGTAAAGATTACAAGCGGCGTTAGGCTAAGATTACAAGTCGCTCGTACTCTCTCTCTCTCTCTCTCTTATTACAATGAATATACCCTTAGGCATATAACTGAATCAAATACTATAGATGATGATGTTACCATACATTATGTCTCATATATATGAGCTCCAGGTTCACGCGCCACACTCCAAGAAGCCAAGTGCAGTCCGGCGCCTTGATGTGATAAGCGATCTCCGAATCCGTATGAGTTATACTTGCACCATGTATGCAATCAGGTTGGGAATTAGTACATTGAATGCACTGGTGGGGAGATATCTCGCCCATGCCACAAAACAAGCACGTTCATTAGTTATGTGCATCGACTGATTATGTTATTTTTCAAGTCTTTGCCTTAGGATCAATTTCATGTCAATAAAATAAGAGTAATACCTGTGTCTGAATCAAAAGTGTCGTACTGTAAATAGCTGAGTTCATCTTACCATTTTCTTTCCATTCGGCCATCCCTGTCATGCGCAGTAATATAATTAAGTATATACTATATATTGAAGAACATATATGTAACTCAAAGTTTCTCTCGAACAGTATCTTAGAAATCGACATAATTTACTTAAACGATAAGGTGAACCGTACATATATCCTTCTATGTGCGATGTGTCATGCATCAAATTATATTGATTTACCCTTCTCCTTGTACGCAGATGGCCACTATGCATGCATGACTTATCTATATGAAGGTCACTGACTTTGTAAGCCATATTAGATATATCTTCTTCTTGGATGAGTGGTTGTCTTCCTAGTTCAGTAGCTAGTGGATCTGGGCCTACCGTACCATCTGACGAGTCGACAGCCCTTCCAGGTCAGTAACAGTCCTTTGCTGGAAGTCTCGAACTTGCCTTCTAGGACTTCAACTAGCTTGGCATTCGCACTAGGACTACACTAGCGCCAGTCCTCCCAGGCAGACATAATTTTGATGCCTCGACAATCGTTCGAGGACTCTCTTTCTGGTACGTAACCAGTTGTTCGTGACCATGCAACAACCACTTCCAATCCTAATCGAGAACTTGATGCTCGGTGTCTTTTATCCGAGGGACACACACTCGGTTCAATCTAGCCGAGGACTACACTCGGTTCTTTCTTCTTTGCGCAGCTTCCTGATTAGAGACTGCCTTAGTGATCTAGATATCCCGAGTACTTTCTTTTTTTTCTTCTTCTGACTCGGAACTTCTACTTGATTGTCTTCCTCGTCTATGTATGCAATATGATTATACTCTATACAGTGTCATATTTCGTGCAGTGCCTCAATATGAACTCAAAAATTACTTTTGTGGCATATATAATAAGCTACTACATTTGAACTCAATAAGCTAGATTACGCAGATAGCAAGTAGGATCTCCATGTTCTATACAATGATAAGGTGGGGTTATCCCCTTAGCTATGTGTGTTCATCTCTTTTATTAGCATGCAAAGGTTATCGCTTAGAAACTAGCATATATTATTTATTTTTTCTTTAAGTGTGTAGCTAAGCAGAGACAGGTTTATCGAAGCCAGCCACCTTAGCGATGAATCGCATCGGCCGAGCGAGACTCCGAGCGTGCCTCTGAAAAGTCTAAGTCTGAACTCCATTTGAAGGTCGAAGTCTGAATACTTTTGCATCGAACGAGTCATCTCGCTGAGCAAGGTAGGATAGTTCGCTACACTTGTGTCGTTTGAATCGGCCCTCTGGGCTGATCGGAGCGGGTCGTTACATAATACACCACTCAGAATAGTCTCATCCTTAAGACTTCCTGAGCAAAAATTTTATTATCGCATAAATTCTAAACCAAACTCTATATGTTTCGTCTAACTTCCAAAGATTGTTCAAATACCACATTTATTCCTTTTCCTACCTCGCGCTACACATGCGCTTAGTCAATCTCATCGAACAACTCTACCATTCAATTCTATCAAACTATACTCAGCTTAATATTTGTATTCCCTAACTCAAACTCTTCTGCGCCTAGCGCAGGGCTATATTACTCTATCATGGGTTATTCTATAACTCAATGCACACTAGAAAACTCAGGCTTAGTGTGAACTTGCCCAATTGTTATACTCTATCCATGTGAACCCAAAACATATTTGATTGATTACTCGGCGTCGCTAATCGAAACCCAACGTTATGCTTAAACCCAATCCAAAAAATCCTCAAGACTTCAAGTTTGAATCTCAGGTAATCTTCCAATCCCGTTTTGCATCAAGATCTATCTCAAGCCACAACCCAATCTCGCTAAGTAAATTTACTATCACCCAAAGTCGTCGTATAGAATTGCCTACGTTTTCTAATACCGTCTTTATTATGCCTCAGCACAGAGCTAAATTGTCAAATACGGGGTACGTTCTAATCCTTCGCGTGCAAAATTTTTAGGGAGGCTAACTTACCCAAGTCACTTTACTCATTCATGCACGTATAAATATCTTCGCCTGCAGCTACATTCAAATTCAATATATCTTTGAGTCTGGATCATGCACATATTTAAGGCATCCCCCAAATATATATATTTCAATAAATCTTAGCGATAGTGAAGTCGGACAAGCTACTGGTGACATATTCTTACTTCTGAGTCACTGATCGTTTCGCTAACTCAACTAAACAAAACTCCAGATCGTTCCATTTTCGTCTTTCATCAATCCTTGATTTGACATAATTTATTTCTCAGGTGTTCTTGTCTTATGAAATCACAACGATACCTCGAGAGTAGTCGATCAAAATCTAAGCCAATTCAATTTCAGCTCTCATCAAGCATTGTACTACCATCAAGTACGTCTTCCAAGCAACGATTCAATTCGTTATCCCAACTTTGCTTGATCAATTCCTAAGTTCGTCAATAAAATCAATCTGATTCAATCCTCGATACCATCTCGTTCATTTCGACCCTAAACGATCTGTCCAACTTTTAAAATCACGTAACAAAAATCCAAGTTTTATCGTTCCTTCAATTCGCATCAATCGTTAACTTCCTAGCGTATTCTCCAAAACCAAGTCCTAAATCTAATACTTGCTACCCCAGTTCTATCATCTACTTAAGCGATACTCTAAAGCCGGTCAGACCAGTTCATCTCATAACATAGGGTCATTTTCCTAACCACTGGGTCGGCTCACAAGGTCATAAGTACATATAAGAGTTCAAAATCTTTATCGTGCAGATTCGTTGCATGATGCTCACCCCAATTCCTAAGGTCAAGCAATTGTTCGCTCATACGGGATATTCTATCCAAGCTCGTATCACTCAGATTTCTAAACATTGAGCATAGCTTATCATACTCCTGTCCACCATATTCAATCCAAAGGGTTCAAGTCCGTTTAGCAAAGCTATTCCTAAGACACATTCGTTCAGCCAAATCTATAATATATCCACGTCGTACGTCAAGCCTAACAACTCGCATAGTCTATCTCCTTTAATATGTTTTAATATAATCTACCTACCCTTATTTCCTAAGTCTAGACTACCAAGTCATGATTAAATCTCTAACTCTTTGATCTCAATGTCAAATTTAAAGTCGTTCAACATAATTCACATATCCGTTCACAAAACCATCGAGCATCTTACTTCATGTTCTAAACTAACTCATCCTCAAAATACTTTTGATTCACTTGTATCCTAAAACTTATCTTATCGTGTCGAACCATAAGTCAAAATGATCATTCAATTGTCATGCTTCGATCTCTCGCAAGTTCGATAATCCCTGTTGGATATGAAATCACCACGCCAACGCTCCCGCGGATAATCGTCCTAATCCGGATGTGACGCATATGCAATCAAGGAGTGGCACTCGCACAAGACAAGAACGTTAATATTATAGTTATCATCGAAACGATCAAGACACCTTATTGTTATGCTTTATTTCATCTAAGTTATATATATTAATCTACCAAGTCATGTTCATCTAATAATCGTTCATGCCGTTATCATATTTTGCCTAGTCAAAATATCCAACTTCAATGTTACCGTTCGATCAATCCGAAGTCTACTCCTAGCATTCCATAAAACATTCGACTTCAAATTCACTAGTCAAAGTCTATTCACCTCTATTATATTTTATTTTATCGAGTTCGTTTGCATAATCATTGAACATGTTATTCCCTAATCTCCCGCAAGTTTGATCATCCCCGCTGGACGTTAAATCACCATGCCAGCGCTCCCACGGAATACTTATTCTCATCTGGGCATGATGTCGAGTGTTATCTTTTGAACTAAATTCAAGATCGTTCGTTCAAATTCAAGATTAAGTCCATTATCGCCTATCTCAATCATTGAACCACACAATTTCTTAACTCGTATCAATCCGTGCTAACTTTTGACTTATCGATATCGTATCAAGTCTTCCAAATTCGAAACCATAATATCCGTACTCAAGCTAAATTCTATCAAGTGATATCCTACTCAATCTGTATTTTTTTATGCGCGCTATCTTCTATCGCGCTAACTTTGATCGCATCCTCGATTGTTTTATCTCAAACTCGAGTTTCAATCCTTTGATTCAATTAGAAATCGCTCGTATGATCCCTAAGTTTTCTCGACCAAGATATTGATTCCATTACTTTGAATTCTCATTTGGTATAAGCCTTATCTCTTATTTCAATATATTCTAACTCGTTTGAATCAAATCTCGCACGATTCCTTCGAATTTGCTTATTTGCTAGGCGTCTTCTTTTGATTAATTTTCTTTTTTCTTTGCACTTATACTAAGGCTTTACACAATCACGTCATTTGCTGCTATACTCGTTTGCTATCCTGAAATCCACGATTCGCTCGAACATTTCTAAGACGATCAATACACCATTCAGGGTTAGAGCTATACTCTAGGAATCTTTTAAAACTTACTATATTCTCAAATTTCTTATTCGTTCCTGAGACTATCGCATACACCATTCAGGAATCGAGTTATCCTATTAAATCCTGAATAGTATTCACATAGTTTACTCGTATATCAAATTCGTTCCTTAGAACTGCAGCGCGATCCCTATTTATTGTCTCGATAATCTTAGTCTCGTATATACCTCTATCGATAGTCATCCACGCAATATTTAATTTGAGTCATAACTTATTGCTACGAATAACTGTCCGAACTATATCTCAAAATCCAAACACGATTCTCATTATTCGCCTTAGAGATAATCCGATAACGTCTCTATCGATAGTCATCCACGCAATTTTCTAACATCGATGGAAAGCTAATCTGGTTCTCATGTAACTTGCTAACTCTAGCTTGAGTCTGCTCACATCAAGTTTGACACAACTCGACACAAAGGCCATCGAATAACAATCTTGTCTAATAATTCTTCGCATAAATTTTTGAAATATTTAGACTCATTGTATGGAACATTCATCAAAATATCGAGAGAGAGCGTCTATCACATCATCAATGCACAAGTTTAAAACTGAGATAATCGATACGAATTCTAAGGATTTAAAGTCGTGCCCTGATACCAATATGTCATATTCTGATCTCCTACAGGATCGATTAACCCCGTTGGACACAAATCACCACTCCAATGCTCCCATGGGGGCAACTGTTCCCATCAGGACATGATGCCACATGATCCTGGAGTTGAGCCCGCACAAGGCAAATACTGAAACGTCCATTGATAACTAGTTCGCAGATTCATCATAGCAGAAACATAGAATAAACACAAGTATTGAATCCAAAACAAGTTTTTTATTGATATGAAATAAATATTACAAGCTGCACTAGGCCGGAATTACAAGTCGCTCTCTCTCTCTCTCTCATTACAATGAATATGGCATTCGGATTACAACTGAATCAAACAATATGGATGATGATATTCCCATACATTAAGTCTTATATATGTGTAGAAGCATGAAAAATTATGCAGTCCACATAGAGGTCATGCCCCCTCAAAAATGAAACCAAGTCGGAGAAGCCACATGCGGCCTAAACAACCAAGTCGCAGAGAAGCCACATGCGGCCTGGTCAACCAAAGATCTAGAAACCGCATAGTATACTCTATCCATCCTGAACGATCACAGAGCAGGAAGATCGCATAAAGGCACCCTGACACAACATTTGATGACTGTCAGACTCTGACACATCACTCATCACACTGAGACGCTTCGAGATTCATAAAGACAAGGGTTCAGGAAAAGACAAAAAAATTATATCAACTCATTGATGGCCTCGACAGACGTGCCACGCCATGTATCCAGTCATATATGGCCACACACCCATGCGGCCTTATCATCATGCGTCCAGAGTGTCCATCCGACCAAGGCCAGATGAGAGCTTGCATGCGAATACATACCCATGCGGCCTCGTCAACATGCGGCGAGAGTTTCCATCCGACCAAGGCCAAATAAGAGAACGTATGCGACCAAAATGTCATATAGCCAGAGCGTCCATACGACCAAGGCCAAACGAGGGCACGTATTCGGCCACGACGATATGCGGCTAAGACGTTATGCGGCTCTTGACTTGCAAGATTTTTCTGTTACAATCGAAGATAATTTCTCGCACAATCAGTGCTGACTACATGTCCAGCTGACCAAGTCACGCACGCAACAACCCCGAGATCTCTTCAATAATATATCATAACCAAGACTACGTGGGAGCCTGTTCGTGGCATGTGACTTCAGTTACAACCGTATTATGTTGAAAGAGTCCTATGCGGCCACCAAATAGAGGCATATGCGGCACCTATAGCCCGTCAGCAGGATGGCTTTAAATAAAAAGGGTAGCATGTCCTACAACTACCCGGCCCCTGCCAGCTACATACGTGCACACAAGCTTAGGAGAGAGAAGATAAAAGAAGAGAAGAGAGCATCCATATTTTCTCATTAGACCGTCAACAGAGTAAAAAAGACGCTGTCGCGCTCAAGCTCCATCGTCACTACCTAGATCAAAATATTATACTTAGATTTTCTATTTAGGATCTCTTATTACTAATTTGTTTGTTATTTCAACGTTCAAAACTTGCAATGATGGACAAGATGTCGACTTTGCTAGGGACGAACTTCTCCTTTAATGAGAAAAAAGTGACGCAATTCGATGCGGCCAAGCTGGATTCAACCCAAAGGATGGTGGTGGTACTCTTCGACCAGCAAGCATTCTAGAACATGCTCTCCGAAAATAGCGCGAGTCCTTCTCCAAGGCAAGCAAATCCTTAGGAGACTCGCAGGAGATGGGTAGCGAAGGCCTTTGCGTCTGACCCAACTACGGAGCATGCGATCCCCACTTCTCTCCCTGTTATCGCAGACGCACATCATGCATCCACCAAGGCTGACCCTGTCCATTCAGCAGTCGAGAAAGGAGCTCAGCACCCAAACTCTGGCAAAAAAAAAAACTACGATGCCAGAAGTTCGGGTGCTGAGACATATTCCATGCAGCCACAACAGAAGCCGCATAAGTCGGAAGCTGCAGGCAAAAGTCCACATGCGGCACCGATCATCAGTCGAATATAAATGACCACATACGGCCAGTACAATAGCAGAACCTCCATCTTCGATCGAATCTCACGCAGCACTGACTCTATGCACCTTGCTAAGAAAGGGGAGGATGTGAACTTGGACTCTTCATACTATACACCGGTGGATGCTAAGTCGAAGGAGTCCAGGGCAGTACGATCTCGCCAAGCTCAAGAAACTGCTCATACGGCCCGCCGTCAGCAGGATCCGCTAACTTTTTTGCAAGCTCCTGATAAGAAGTTGTACAAGACCGACCCATGTGTCCAACCTGCTGTGACAAACGGACAGGTCAATCTCAGAAGTCTTCCATTAATGACTTGGGGAGAGTTCTTATTCGAACCCCAGGACAGGAAGAAAAGACAATACCTACACACCCATGTGCTCGGTCTATCCGAGCTCATAACAAGGGTGTAAAGGTGGATCAGACCTCGCTTGATTTTTGCAAAGTGATCAACCACAAACGTAAAACGAGGAAAGCAACCAAGGCATGTGAAGTTTCCCCTCCAGGATACCCCTGTGCCAATATTATCATCAACTGCTGCTGTGCTAAAACAGTAGTGCCAACAAACAGGTAATCAACGTTCTAACAGCTGCAACCAAAGTTACCTACCCGGCAGCGTCCCAGAAAATAGGTAAAATTACCAAAGGAGGAGGAGCTGCCCTTCTCCTCGTGTTATTCCGCTTGGAAGTCTTCCTCCAAAAGGGGAGGTCAAAAAGTCTAGCGCCTCATACCCTTCGCTTTCGGCCAACGTATCGAGAAGGCGGGACCAAGTGTCACGCCCCAGTCCCAAATTACGTAGGACTAGGAACACGTAAGCATGCCAGCCGTATGTATATGACAACTCCAATATATGGATACCATAATACACACGTACGCTGTAATATGAATAAAGCTCACATGTGGTATCTATATTATCACAAGTCACAGAAGTACTAATCTCATCCATACAACAAGTCACAGGAAGGAAATAACTAAACTAGAATAAAGAGTCTGAATAATCCATAAATGATAGTCGGGTGGAGACAAATTCACTACCAATGACTATATCAACTAAAATAAGAGAGAAGAGTAAAATCACCAATATAAAATAAGGTGATAATATAAGAGTATCAGCTAAAGTATCCATTGCTAGAGAAAATCAATAATGCTCAGTGGGTTAGGTGTAAACCCCCTCGATTAATTCTATAGATAGTCAGGTTTGGATTTGGAAAATTTTGGATTTTTCAGAAGATGATGAGGTTTAGAGTTGAGTCGTCTATTATTTTATTTAATTAAACCCTTGGCGCGCCCTATCATTGCTATTTTATTCAGAGCCCAATATCAGCCCATAAATTCTATTGAATTATTGTACTTCTGACTTGACTCACCAATTTAGGCACTGGACTTTTTCGTCACTCAAAATCAAATTCGTTGTGCCTTAAATTAATTGCACAACTTCCCGTATCCTAAAACCCATATTTAATTCCGTGTCGGACACCTGTGTCCTTATCCTCAATTTTGAGATACCAACTTAACCCGTTGAGCCGGACCAACTAAAGGGTCCAAGACTGACTCCAAGCTCCCACCATTTTTGATCTTTGTGTTATTTTCAAATTTTGACCCCAAGTGCCCCCATTTAATTTAAAAGCACGGGACACTTTAATTCTATTTAAATCGGGGATACCAATTTTGTCTAATCCTATTTTAATCCCCAATTAATCCCAATGCCCATTTTAATTAAGCCCATGTCTCACATACACTACCCCCTCACCATGCAAATCATCAAAGGCATTTTTCTCCAAAATTTTTGTATCATTTTATGTGTTCGTGCAATTTCCCGAATTTAAGGGGCTAAGTTACAATTTATTGATTTTAGGTGCCCTCACCCCATTGGCCAAGACCAAATAATGAGGTTACAAATTTTGGACCGAATTACACATCTCCTCCACTCCACTTCTCATGAAGAATTGATTTCTCTCATGTGAAATATAAGCCCTCCATTTTGAATGGGTATATCCCCACCACACATCCCTTACACACCCTCCTATAAAACCATCACCATCACCCTCACAACCCCCAAGGCCGGCCCTAATCCCCATGTCTTGAAAAAACCCCACCCCCTCTCTCTCTCCTCCCTCTTCTCCATGTAAAAACCGATCACCCATTCCCATTTTCTTCCTCTTCTTCCTTTCTTCTTCTTATTCTTCCCTTCACCATCTTCTTCTTCCCTACTCCTACTCCGGCCAAGCCCCTCACCTCCAGCGGCCAACGTCACCACCCGGACCGGACTGCTCCTCCTCCACCCGAGCTGCTGCTGACCGCCTACTCCGACGGTTCTACTCCCGACTCCGGCGCCTGTGCGGCCTACCCGACTCCGGCCTAAACCCCCACCCGACTGTGCAGCTCCTCGAGCTGTACTCCCTCCGGCGCCGCAGTACAGCACTTCCCCCGACCAGCTGTGCATCCGCCGACCGACCCCCACGCAGCCCGACGATGCAACCATTCCCCCTCCGACCAGTTCATCAACAGCATCTCCCACCAGATCCACTGTGCAGCTACGACTGTGCCCCTGACCGCAGCGACTGATCTCCGCACTGTTTCCCCGACTCCGGCGGTGCATCCCCGTGCAACTCCGCTGTGCAGCCGATGCTTGAGTTCCCTTCGGCCAATTCGAGCACCCGTCCGACTCCAGACCACCCCTGATCCGCCTGCATCGGAGAACACCGAATGAGTTCCCCCGGCCGAGACTTTTCCCCCCATCCGGCCGACCAACCCAGGCCCACAGCAGCTCCGACTCGTGCAGACAGCAGCTCCGACGAGCCGTGTCCCGGCGTCGAGTTGTCCCCGACTCCTCGCAGATCCAGCACAGCACAGTCCGCCACTCCGGCGAGCTTCCAGTCTCACCCACCACCACCATTGCAACCTCGTCGTCGAGGTCGACTCCCTCCCCCTCTCTTTGATTATATTCCTGTAGAGTTAACTAGGTTTTTGTTCTATATCTTGTTGGTGTATTGTAGTGTTGATGACGAGCATGGATAACAACTTCAGATTAGGGATTAAAGTGGTGTTAGGGTTTAATGGAGGTTAGGGTTTATGTTTGCATAAATTAAAATGACTTAAATGATTTGCATGGAGGTTGGAGATTTGATTTAAACGAGATATTATGAATATTATGGAAGTGAATGATTTTAGATTTAGTTTAAGGTTTAAATATGCTTTGTTGAGTTTGAGGGTTGAATGCGTCAAGATTTAGAGTATATTATGTTGTTTTTACATGTATGTTAATTATCCTTGAAGAACAGGTAAATTATGGTGAAGGGGTGGTGACATCATTAAGATGCTTATTATTTTGAGGACTTGATAACTAGTGACAAAAATCGATTGAGGAATACGAATATGTAATTGTGTACCATACATAAGTGAGAAGGGTTGGAATACTTAAATAATGTTCGTGAGGGTTTAATAGACAATGATTATTAGATGAGAGCTGGCATATAATAAAGAGTTAATTGAAGAGTAGTTCATATGGTGAAATGGTAATGAAGGTTATAAAGGAAGGCCTAATAATTAAGGAGTAATTATTTTTGTAAAAGACATAATTAAACGTAATGCTAATGCCTATAAAGACCAGAGGAGACTGAGGAATGGATCAGGGTTTGATTAATTGAATATCGTGATTTAGATTGGGTTGAAGATATTGTACAGGGGATTAGTTGAGTAGATGTAACGTACTCCGAGTCAACCTTAGTCAACCCTCTAGCGTCGTATCCCTGTGAGCTGTAGCTGAGTCTGAGCATATGTTTAGATGTGTATCACATCTCTGTTTGCCGTGTGATAGTTTATTAATTGAGTTGGTATCTCCTCTCTAGGTACTACGGGACCTGAGGACTTGGACGCGGTACCGGAACCCCGTCTTCAGCAGCCACACGCATGCAAGTGTACCTTGCCACCTTGTATTCCAGATTATAGATATTGTTGTTCTTTATGTACATTGTGCACATATTTATGCTGACGTTCGTCGTAACATCTTAGAATAATTGTTAGATGCTTTGTAGTACCTCGATGCACGTACCTGAGTACATCGACACCCCAGGACACACTCATACACTGTGATTGTGCCAGATTCTTGTATCTTGATACTGACATCATGACCAGAGACTGGGACGACCTTAGGGTCGCGTCTTGAGTTACTTCCGTGAGTCGAGACTGTTAAATAGAGGTTCAGGTTCAGCGCACTATCGTTGACCGCTTGGGAAGGAGAATACAGTTACTAGACGCTTGGGCTCCTCTGCACGCGCTTATATATGTATATATAGTGATCATGTATTCTGGAGTAGTTGTATCACCCGTGTGTCTCTGTGCTCGAAGCTACGGTACGCCCCGTGTGTCTCTGTGTTCGGAGCTACAGTTTTATTTTAGAAAGCCCACGCGTCTAACATTGTCTTTAAACTGTGTCACACTAGTTTGGTTATGATAGAGTACCCTATCGTGCACTTGTACTTTCTGTTACTTGGCTTGGTGTATTTTTGTACCTTGTTACGTCCCTCTGAGGACCTGGTTCCCTGCCTGTTTTGCAGCATAGGTGATTGCGGAGCATCTGGAGTTGCTGTTGGAGTTGTATATCTTGCGAGCATGGTACTAGGTACTCACATCTTATCTACCGGCATTATGGTTATTTTATATTGATTATTCATCTGCTGTTTTAGCCTAGTTTTTATAGACTCATACTTTTTCTCAAGTCTATTCGAGTTAGTGTGTTATTGGGCGGCCGACTCTAGCACATATAGCTCTTTCTTGTATACTGCGTTACATTGTTGATTGAGACATAGAGGTTTACATTTATGGAATATCTAGCTAGTGCCCTTTATATTTTACAGCTTATACGTATTCGAGTCAGACCAGAGTCTGGTCGAATGCGTAGCTGATGTGTCACGTATTCCTGGTCCTACGTATTTTGGGACTGGGGCGTGACAAAGGCCTCCTTGGCAGAAAGTAATGTGTCAAGTCCGGGTCCGTACTCCTGCTGGTACTCTTGAATCGTCTATACCTGGCAAGGGACCAGGTCCTCAGAGGGATGTAACAAGATACATAGAAGCAAGCCAATTGAATATAGTAAACATGCATAATATTTGAAAATATATAAGTACGCTGTACAAGACAATCTATTTGAATGCAAATAAGGACAACTTTTCGACGTATGGGCAAGGATAGGCTACTCGATCTAAATCTCACAACTCACACACACGTCAGTGGACATCAGAAATTGACATACCGCGGGGGTAGTGACCAGCGAGACTCCAGAAATTGACATACCACGGGGGTAGCGACCAGCGCGACACACTACCGTAGCTAGATACTACGGTTTACCAGAGTGGTTAAAGCCCATACGCCTAATGATTGTCCTCTCATGATACTAGGTGTCAAGTGTGTGTCAACATATATAATATATAGTAATAACAGAACGAAACTACACATGCAATAAATATATAGAAATATAAATATAAATAGCATGCAAAGTACTGTAAATAATTTGGCAAGGTATACTTGCCTGGTCTGAAAAGGATGAAGTCCCAACTCAAGGCGTCGTCCGATCTACCCGTCACATAAATTAAACAAGTTAGGTTACAAAAGTGGGTGAATAGGTTCCTCCATTTTAATCTATTTTAATTCTGAATAAAATAACCTAAAATAGTATTTTAGTATTATTATAATCTAATTTTATTGTTAAACCCTAATTTTGGTCCAAAGAAAGTCAACTTTACGGATTTGTGATCCGTGGTACGCAAATCGAGGCAATCCGTTGACCAAAAAGTCAACCAACTCAAATCTTAGATTTTTATGTGGAATCCTATAGATTTCAACGCTACATGAACGCTAGAATCGACAGTTTCATAAAATCACAAGTCAGTAAAGAGTTATGGCCACAAGGGCGCACAAATAACAGTTTTCGGTAGTTTCCTATTTACGTCTACGTTGCACAAATTTTATAGTAGATTAAATTTACATATTAAATTCTTAAAAAATAATTTTATGTAATTTCATCATGTCAGATTTTCGAAACTTCAAACGGCTCGTAATTCCGAGTTCGGGATCTCCCGAAATCTCGAAAATACGAAAACGCGTCTGATTTCGGACATCTGGCACTTTCTGAATATTCTGGAAAAATAGTTTTTGAAATTACTAAAGTAATTTATATATTCAAAAAACTAACCTTGATATAGTTCTAAAAAAAAAAATTGGAGCGCGTTTAGAGTCCGGAGCTAGGAGATATTGTCTTTTTAAGTCGTCATAACTACTAAAAAATGAGGCTGAATTTATGACAAATTTTGACTGTTTTTGGACGAAAAAGAGAGAAGTTTTGGGAAAAAAATTGAAAGATGAGTTTATTTCATAAGTCTAATAGGTATTTATAATGGTAGAGACTATTTAATTTAATACGAGCAGGATTGGCTAATTTGGATATGATTAGGATCAGTTTAAATAAGGATAGGATATGCATGGAGTTATTTTCCTAGTAGGCTCAGGATTTGAATTAATTTAAAATATAGTTTATATTTATCTCAATAATTTATAATATTAAATAGAATTAAAGATAATAAAAATAATTTATATATAATCTTATTAATATCTGTTAACACTAAATTAGCATCTATCTAATATTAAGACTATATATATCCAAATAAATCCTAAATAATTTCAAAAATCTAAATAAATTTCTTAAAATTTTAAATAAATTACAGAAAAATATAATTAAATATTTTAACCTAAAATAAATATTTGGTAGGAACAATATGCAAGTATGGTCACATAATAAATCATGGAAGTCCTAGAAGTTTATATTTCCTATGTTTTAATTACCAAAAATTCTAGAAAAATCTTCAAAAATCTAAAATAGCCTAAAAATAATTCTAAATAAATATTTATATAGGTAAATATATTAAGAAATTTATTTTTTAATTAACTAAAAGAATACTCTAAAGAAATTTAATATTTAAAATAATCTATAATAAATATACTAATATAAAATACACATAAAATACCTATTTTGGTGAGGGTGTTTACACCAAGGAGGAAAGAAAGAGGTACGTACAGAAGGAGTTTTCCAGGGCACCCGCTCCAAGAAGAAATTGTCAGCTGCTGGAGGTGGTTCTTCCTCAAGACCCCTAGTGATTCTGCAAGTTGAGGGTAGCAATCCCCCAAAACTCCATAACAACCTGGCATTCCGAGGGGACAACGATTTCCAAGGAACATATGTCGAGATCCCTGGGGGTAGTCACCCTCACAAGGAAGACGCATCTTCCTACGCTAGGGTTAGTGTTCTCTTTGAGTCTGAAGAGGATGCGACACTGATAACTTTTTTTGAGGACTATTCACTACATGAGTCCGAGGCAAAAAGTGCGACGCCCACTGTTCCATCTACTTTCTTCCATATAAGAACAGTATACATGGCGGAGGATGATCACGAGGGCCCCAGCGATCGACAGTGCCTTGAGACTCTCGAGACTATGATACACACCATGAGTGTGTCAATGCAAGCCTTGACCCCGACAATGCTGGAGATCAAGGCAAACATGGACTCAAAGCCACTAAGAACCTCGGGATAAGCTAGTCAAGATCCTGGGGCAAATGAAGACTCAAACGATACCACTCCACCGGTCAATGGTGATCACATTATGCCAGGATCATCTACTCCTACTGCAGTAGATGAGGCTCGGGAAGGAATGCGGGAGGTGCTAGAACTACTAGCCCGCTTGGACTCAATGGGCAATCGAGACTCACTGTGCGAGCTCGGGATTCGAAAAGGATGGCTGCTGAGGGTCACGAGTGGATTTCTTGTTTCACTTCTCATCTTTTGTAATTTATATTATTTTGGGCATTTAGCCAACCGATACTTGCTAGCCGGCAAATCTGGACACTAGTTCCCAACATGACTGTATTTATACTCAGACTGCAGCTGACTTACTGACATGTATACTTTTGATTGTGTATCTGGCATATCAACTTGTATTGCTAGAACTCTAGAATCTTCTGATGCAGCGTTTGGGAAGCCTTCCAGCTTATTCTAAAATATTCTATGTTATGCTACTTGATTGAATGATTGGGATATAGAAGTTCTTGACCCTAAGAGACTTGATTATAGTATGCACCCCCTCGTCTCTAGACAACCTTAACACATTATGGGTTACTTCGGTATTCCTTAAGGTGTGGTTGGCTAAGTCATTCTCCTACCCTCCAATATTTTAGATCTGGGGTGTAACACCTTGGAGAATTGCGTCCAGAGCAGAAGCACATATACATGACATAATGTTGGAACGTCGCCTATGTATTATTTCTTGTTGTAAGCCACTTGGCACGTCTTTATTATTTCGAGAGAGAGAGCTTGAGCGACTTATAATCTCTACTAGCATCGCTTGTAATACTTATTCAGAATCAATAAAGAGCTAGTTTTTGTATCATACTTGTGTTCGTTCTATGCTTTCGCTATATCGATCTTGTGAACTAGTTATCTCATCGCCCGTTCTATGACTGGCCTTGTACGGGCGCAACAGGCTCGCGCAATATCACGCCCATGTGAGGAAGAATGTCCTGCGGGGTTGGGCGTGGCACTGCACACCTTATCCTGTAAGAATAATTCGGTAGCAGCATTTCCTGTATAAGAGGAGTTCACTTGGATTAATGCTTGTGTCTCATGTAACCTCCTCTCGATCTCCTCTAGAGTCGTGACCGGGCAAGTTATATTCCAGCTTCTAAGTTCCCTCTTTATGTTATTTAGCTTTTGAATAATACAAAACTGTGCATTGCCCATGACATTTAATTCCAGTCCCCTATATACGTCCTCCTTATAGCCAGCGATCTCCAGCCAAGAGTTGCAGAACCTAAACGAACGTCTACGTGGGGAGGTGATTGTTGCCATTTTGATCAAGATCGGAGTATGATCACTTGTGCCGATGTGAAACCCTTTCGCCCATTTATTGTTACATAGAGCTATAGCCAATTGACACACTACACGGCTGATCGTGGAACTGTTGTTACATGACCAAACATGCCCCAATCTTGGCAAGCAACTCAGACCCGATCCAAGTAAGCAGTTTTGGAAGTCCGCAAGAATTTCATCTGGGACCTGTCTTCCTCCTTTCTTCTCCCAGTAGCGAGCATAGCATTAAAGTCTCCACACAGTAATAGGGGTGTGCAATCCCCAACTTCTGTTGCCCCCTTGATAATATCCTTCCACCATTGGAAATGCCTCCTAAGATCATTATGGCCATATACTGCCCCAATAGTAACCTTCAAACCCCTTTTATTAGTGAAGTCAATAAAAATCAGTTGATCAAACATGTGCCTTACTTACCCTGTCCAACATCGAGTATCCCATGATTCCCAGATACGAGCCACGCCATATGTATACATGTTGTGAAGTGACTCCTATTGGTTTGGAGACCTCTGCGTTATTCTATCAATAACTTTAATTTACTCTCAAATATAGAGACAATCAAGCGTTTATTCCTTCTACACAAATTCTGAATCTCCTTCCACCTGCCAATAGAATTGGCCCCCCTAACATTCCATGTTAGGAATGACATTAACAACCAATTTGACCGTCCTCAGCACTTTCTAGGCCTTCTCTCGGACGAGTAGAGTTTGCCTTTGCTATTTGTTGGACAATCCCTTTGAATTTGTCACCCTGCCGAATTATGGAAGGGTCACGTAGAGCCTTACCCCACTTGGGGTTTGTTGTAGTGAGCACCTTCGTCTGTGCTAGGTTAGTCCCTATGTTGATCCGGTCCCACGCATCTCCAAGGGGCTCATGATCGTACATTCGCCTAATATGGGTCACCTTGTTTCTCTTTGAGGTCTTGCTTATCTCTACTTCATTGCCTTCAGTGGTCAGGTATTGCACCTCCATGTAATTATCCTCACTAATTCTTTTTATCTCAGATTCCCCAAGCATGGTCGTATCACCCACGTTTGGAGTTTCTCCACCTGCATTCTGATCTGGTTTTTGTCTCTTACCCAGCACCGATATATGGGCTCACTACCCTCATGGTTGTCTGCAAACCCATCATCCTCCTGAACGACCTCCATACTGACATCTTGTTGTTGAGATGCTTGGTTGTTCTCTCGTCTAACATCTTGCATAGCCCCTTTATCCTGGTGTTGTCATGCTCCAGTCCTAAAATACCGAGGGACTAGCTACATGGCAATGGCCAGCAGCACAACTCCAATGGGCAAACCCAATTTAATGAACCCATTAGAGTATACTTAAGCTGTAAAACAAATATAATGGTCTATGATACATGTCATAGTCTAATTCTAATCTCATCCACAGAAGGTAAACACAATTCAAAATGTCAGACTAATCAAAGAGAAATTTAATCCATCAACAAGTCTCAATAAAAAGTGTCTCGGGGAACAACCCGATAATAAGTTTAATACAGTAATACAAGAGACAGAAAATAGAGTATCTAGAAACAGATATAACTGAGTATATAACAAAATACTCAGAAGAAATTCTCTGGCACCACCTCATCCTCTGGTGCTAGTAGTGCTCCAGCGTCAGTTCTTGTCTCGTATACCTCGGGGTAAATCTCCTTTGCTATACCTGGGGACATAATCCGGATCCAGGTCCTCAGGGGACATAGCAAGGTAAAAGTATAACTCAAGCCAAAAATGCAGTATATAAAATATATCAACAGGACAAGCTATGTAACCAGCTATGCGATATACAAATGAGAGCATTACTAGTACTCAGGCTGAGACCACTACAAGCTCTGTGTCGGGGAGCTGGTAGCAGTAATATCATCTAATGGGCCAAGCTCTGATATAGAGGCTAAAGCACCGCAATAATAAAAATATATATATAATCAGCCTATAGCCTGTGTATCTCTCCCTACCCAATGTAATCATATGTCTCATGTCCACGATGTCTCATGTCCATAACACGCAAGATCATGACCTCTAACTAGTACAACGAGTCATAATGATATCTATGTATATGCAAGTCTTATGTCACGAATCCTGTATGCCTATATAGAACCACCATGAATAACTAAGAAAATATTGTCTCATGAATAGTGTCAAGTGTTCTATGGTATGACGTACTTGGTAAAGTAAGAACGAAAATATAGGATCGTGTTATCAACTCTCTAAGTGACGTTACACGATTCCGCGTACGACATTGACACCCAAATATTGTTCGGACGCTAAGCAAGGTCTCACGGTCCTAGGTTGAGCAGGTACATCACATAAATAAATCAAGCAAATAATATTAAAGTAATTACTGTAAGTTTTGGCAAGGTACACTTGCCTGGGGTTTGAACTCCTTCAATTGCTCTGGTAACAGCAAAATCTTCAAGTACGCCTTCGGATGCTGAAAAAAATATTACCATCACTCTTAGAATACATGAAATAGTTATGATTGACTACCCATAAGTCCAATTTGGATACAGGAGCAGAATTGACAATTTCTGGTCAGAGCGGGGTCCACATGTGGCCCACTTCACACCGAAAAATGTGCCAAGTTAAAGTTCTCCAATTTCGTTAAACTTAGTGTCTAGAATGATGATACGAACCCAACATAACGTCCAGAACTGGATTCTGATGAGCCGGTCACAAAATCGTCAGTCAAGTAGAACCGTGGGACCAACGAAAACAGGGTTTCGTCAATGTTCTCAGAATCGAACCAAACTTGGGTCACAGGACTAGCGTAACGCTACGAATCTGATGGCACAATTTTTATTGCAAAATGATAAGCACATACAAAATTATGACGGGTGTCAGAATGGGTCGATACGGGGCTTTTCAACGGATACGCGTTAATTTTGGTGTGCACGCACATCCAAATCAACTTCCACAAAATTTCAAACATCCGTGTTGACGATACACGCCTTTTGATATAATTCGCACACGACGAATTTGCCTCGTTTAGTGGGACGCACCCAGTTTCGAAAAATTTTAGGTTTTAAAAACCAAGTTTTTGGTCAACTTTAACTGCTAATAAAATACAACTTACAACAAACTAAATAAACTAACTAAAGGGATTTAATATCGGTTATGTTGTCTTTAATTAGGAAAAAAAATTAAATTTTGGTTCATTGGTTTGAAAGAAAAGGCTCTGGAAAATGAGGTGTTGGGACAGTTTCAAATGATCCAGAAATCAAGTTTTTCTTGATTTTGGATCACGATTTGCGATCAACACAGAACGATTTTGAATAAACTATTTGAAGGGGGTTGAGGGCGTATAGGTTGTGAGTTTACCTGCGAAATTGTTTTAAAAAACTATGGAACGAGGGAGGAGAAAACTCGCTGCGAAATGGGGGTTTGAGCCACGTTGCTGCTGCTGCTGCTGTTCCCGCGCTATTCGCGCTCTCGGTCGGCGGTTGACGGCGACGGCAGTGGCGGCGTGGTGTTCACAGGAGGCACACTGGGTCGTTGGTCGTCGGGGCTCGCCCTGGAGGTCGTCAGCTGCTCGGGGTATTCCTGTCGGCGTCGGAGTCATCGTCGAAGTCGTCGGGGTCGTTGTCGCCGGAGTCGAAGAGGGTGATGGCGGTGGTTGTGATGGTGGTGGGGGTTCGGCCACTAGAGTTTATATAGGAGTTATGGCCGACAGTTGCGGGGAGTTGGACGGAGGGGTTGCCGAAGGTTTGAGGGAGGTGAATCGATGGGTCGTCGGCCAGCGGGTGGGGAGACGAACGGAGGAGTCGGCCGGCTACTGTCGGTCCGGAAAGAGGGAAAGATTTCAGTTTACTGTATATAAGGGTTAGCGGGTCAGGTATGGGTCGGGTTGTGGGTCGGGTTTGAATCTAATCCATTAGGGTTGGGTTGGTTCGGTTGGGTTTAGTTTGGTTTGGTTCGGGTTGGTTTGGTTTATTTAGAAATAATGCTTTTTAGCTATTTAAAAATAGTTTTTTGAGCCTAATAAATTCCAGACAAATTACAGAATATCCTCTTATTAATTATACACTCAAAATTCTAATTTTTACAATATTTTAATATTTAATTTAATTCATAAAAATATTAATCACTAAAGAACATTAATTATAATTAATTAAAAATTACAGAAAAATCCCAAAAATGTATATTTAAAATTTTAAAAAAATCTGGATGTTTACAGTTGTGCTACATTTCCCTCCTCCTCCATATTCTGGCCCATGTCATCCCTACAATGTTGCTTTACATGTCCAAAACATCTCCAGTTCGAACAAGAAGGGGGAACCCACTCATACTCAATATACTGGACTATCTATTCCCCGGTGGGTAGAAAGACTTCCGTGTCCCGTGGTAGCCCACTCATTGCATCAATCTCCACAAATACTCGAGCATAGGACAACAGTTTACAACGGGCCGTAGGAAGGTCCGTGCGAATGGGTTTGCCTACCATACTTTCCATCTTCATTGTCACTACCCAATCCTAGAAAATAGGGTTATTTTTTTTATTTTTTTATTTGGTAAATTGTGTATTGTTTATAATTAATTATATTATATTTAATTGATGGTTGTATTATTTTTTGTTTGATTGTTTTAGGATTTTGGCTGGTCTGGACCCATGTCAGACCCTAGTGGACCCATGTCCGACCCAACCGACACCCTTGTGAGACTTATTTATGGGTTTAGAATAATTATTATATTTTTATTTTAGTTAGTTGGGTTGTTTTGGATTAGTGGGAGAGTGTTTAGTGAACCCTATTTTTAGCATGTTAGATTGGAGGGTATTTTAGACTTTAGAGTTAACCACAAGCCCTAACCCTTTAACTACACATGGCCGGCCCCTTATTCCCATTCCCAAGACCGAACACAGCCCCCCCCCCATTCTCTTCATTCATTCACTTCTTCACTTCTTCTTCTTCTCCACTCTTTCCTTCTTCTTCCTTTCTTCTTTCCACTTCCAAGCAAGTAAGTATTCTCATTTTCTTTCCTTCCTTCTTCTATTTCTTCTATTTATGTGAACCCTAACCCTACACTTTTCTCTAACCTAGGTGTTTAGAGCCTAGACTTAGTGTGGAGGCTTGATTTGGAGGCTTGGAGCTTGAGGGTGGAGATTTCAAGGGTTTTGGAGACTTTGGCCTTGGGATTCCAACTCCCAAGAGGTAAACCCTAACTTTTCTCTTACTAATTACTCTAATATAGTGTAATTAGTGGCTTAGAACCTTCCTAGACCCTAAGGCTACCCGTGGGAGGAAGTTAGAACAAGTTTGGTTGTGTTTGGAGACTTTGACATTAGGTTTTGTGTCAATTTTGGGTGAAATCTGAGATTAGCCCAATTTTGGGTGATGTCCTAGGTTAGACGGATCGAGATAGACGTTGTCGGGTGTCTTGAGGGTAAGTACGTGTCTCCGTTCGGACACGTGAAGTCATGTCGCGAAGAAATGGGCGTTTCGGACGTTTTGGGGGTTTTCGTCGTCGTAGGTTCTATGTGCGTGTGCGTTTTTACCATGGACCTAAAATCGACAAGTTAGTATTTTTTCTAGGATCTACACATCGTTTAGAACCCGTGGATAAATTTTGGGCCGATTACGAGTTGGTTTGGTGTGCGTTTCAGGAGATTTTGCGAACCCCACACCACGTGTTCGTCGAAATGACCGAACGGCCATTTCGACTTGGTTTCTTAGTTTCGGGCTTGTGCACGCGTTGGGTTAGCTTTGGAGAGTGTGTGCTAGAGTTCTCGGATTGTATTATATATATATATATATATATATATATATATATATATATATGTGTGTGTGTGTGTGTGTGTGTGTGTGTGTGTGGGTGTGGGTGTGTGTGTGTTTGTGCGTGTAGGGGTGGTTGTGCGTACGTTGGTGAGTGTTGTGTGTGTTGTTTGTGTGTTGTGTGTGTAGTGTATTAGAGTGTGTATATATGTATGTGTGTCTATATATATATGTGTGTGTGTGTGTATATATATATATATTTGTGTAGGTGTATATATATATAGGAGTGCTTGTGTATATATATATCTATAAGTGTTTTTGTATATATATATATATATATATATATATATATGAATGTGTGTTTATGTGTATATATATATATATATATATATATATATATATATATATATATATATATATATATATATATATGAATGTGTGTTTATGTGTATATATATATATATATATATATATATATATATATATATATATATATATATATATATATATATATATGTGTGTGTGTGTGTGTGTGTGTGTTTGCGTGTTTGTATGTGTGTGTACTTATATACATAATTGTATATGTGTGTGTGTATATATATATATAGTTGTGTGTATATATATATGTATATATGTTGGTGTATATATATATGTGTGTGTGCTTGTGTGTCTGTGTGTGTGGTGTGTCGAGAGGAGGCGGTAGTAGTGAGAGGGTAGTGGAGTGCGAGTAGCTACTGCGCAGCAGCAGCTGCAGCATGCTGCCTGCAGCAGCAGGCAGCAGCAGTGTTAGCAGCACAGCAGCAGCGGCATTCGCAGTGGCATATAGTAGCAGCTATGCAGCAAGATGCAGGCAGCACAGCGCGCTTGTGCAGCACGCAACAGCAGTAGAACGAGCAGCAGCAGCGCTGCAGCCGCGGCAGCGCTGCGTATAGCAGCAGCAGCAACAGCAACAGCTAGGCGAGGCGCTAGCAGCGTGGCACTTGCAGGTAGCCTCAAGTAGCAGCAGGTAGAGAGTTTATATATATATATATATATATATATATATATATATATATATATATATATATATATATATATATATATGTATTAGTGTAGATATATATCTATATAGTTAGATATATATATATGAGTATCGGGTAAGGGTTATATGTAATTGTGTTTGTGTGGATATATATATAGTTATGTAGCTATATGCTTATATATATATATATATATATATATATATATATATATATATATATATATATATATATAAGTATGGGTATATGGGTATATGCGTGTATGTGTGGATATGTATATATATAGATACGTAGGTGTATATATATATGTGTTATATATATATATATATATATATATATATATATATATATATATATATATATATATATATATATATATATATATATATTAGCCTATACATATAGCTAGGTATATATCTATATTCATAGATAGTTAGCTAGAGGGGTGTTAGTGAGAGATGGTTGGATATCTCGATACCTTGAGATATCAAGGTATCTTACCTTGAGATACCCAAGGTATTGAGTATCGGAGCGGAGTTTTTGAGCAATTGCCTAGGTTTGTGTTTAAAGTTGCTTTTATATGTATATATTTACGCGTGCTAGCATAGGTTTTAGCGGGTTTAGGCGGGGTGCGTAGCCTAGGTCGAGGTATTGGATACCGAGGGTATCTCGGTATCTAGAGGAGGCAAGTTTGAAGGTTTACTAGCTTAATGAGCTAGTTTTGACCTAGAATTTTAGGGGCACCCTAGTTTGACCTACCGTTGACCATAATTGCCCTCGTTGACCGTAAAAGTCAAAGTTTGACCTAGTTTTGACCTAGAGTTGACTTTTTGGACCCCGGTTGACTTTTTGACCCAAATTTTACCGGTTTGACCTTTGCTACCTAGAATACCCCTAGAACCTTATTTTTTTTAGTTATTTTATATCAGTTTAACTCTTTAAAACCCTATTTAATTCTGCTTTTCGTAATAGGTTCTTGCGACGCCAGTCCGGATTTCGATCCTCATCAGTTGCTCACGACGTCAGGCGAGTACCTACCTCTGATCGTTTCTATTTCATGATAGCGTTTATATCACCTGTTCTAGAACTGTAATACTTGATTCTGACACATTGTTTCACGAGCTGGTACTAGTGGATCCCGTCATGAGATGCTATCCCCCTTACCGTGTTCAGCGGGTACTCTATCACGTGTATTTTATTATGTGCTTCGGGTATTGATTCTCATGTGCTATCATGTGCTTCTTGTGCTCTATCCTTCATGTGCGCGAGCTATTTATCATGTACGTAGCGTGTCGTGGTTGGATCCAAGAGTATTAGTGGAGGAGGGGAGTAGGAGTTGGTTATGTGATCAAAGTCAAACAGTATTCATGTGTATGTCGGTTATGCAATTCACGCATAACGGAGTTATCGTAGATTATTCATGTGCAACCTAAGTCGATCACATAACGAACTTGTGCTCAAGGCACTTAGCTAGTATTCCTGTTTTCTCACATGCAGTTACTTCTCCACTACTTGTATTATTCTCCAATTTTATATTGCAGCTACTTTATCTGCTCCACCATGTATTTATTTTCCTGTGCATCTTGTATACTTTTTTATTGCTAGTCATATAAACCTTACCATGTATTTGGAGTTGCTTTCAGAGTTATGTACTTCGCTCCAGTCCTGACTGGGCATATTTTTTTCAGAGGATCCTGAGAATTTTTGCCCAACATTCTACGGGCCGGGCGTCGAGGAGTGTTGTGACCCGGAGACTGAGGAGGAGCCCGTCGAGGAGACGCCGTTAGCACCCTAGTTAGCTAGGTGGGTTTTCCTGGGTTGTTCCTAGTTGATTATTTTGGATGACTGTACTGTATTTATTATTTTACTGCTGTGAGATGTTGTAGACTTTAGACTTGGACTGTATATTTGGATATCTTATCGTGCTTTTACTCTTCCCCTAGTTATTGTGATTGAGGCATATATATATATATTGCGTGGTTGCCCTCCTTTTGGAGAGGTTATATTGACAGGTTTTGTGAGTTATAGATATTGTGACCTAGAACGAACCTTTACAGCTTTCTACCGCCGATTCTGCGGCGTAGGGACGTACCCATGACTCATGCCCGATTTTTCGGGTGCGAGTCGTGACATTCATAATCGACGGTACACTCCAAAATTGCGTCTAGAGCCATGGGAATCGGATCCAAATAGAAACTATCGTTAGTCGGTCTTTCTCGAAACTCGATTCTGGCAACCACCATTTGAAGACTACTAGTCTGCCATCAAACGTCCATGGACCTCCTTCCAGTACACGAGTCAAATCCTCCTCCAACGAGAATTTGATAAAATAAAAGCTATTCTCCCTCGAAAAGATTTTCATGGAACCTTTCGGATGCCAAACTCGGTGTGCGAACGCTTGACTA
This sequence comes from Iris macrosiphon, assembly GCA_036927795.1. Lineage (NCBI taxonomy): Eukaryota > Viridiplantae > Streptophyta > Magnoliopsida > Asparagales > Iridaceae > Iris > Iris macrosiphon. Next base: position 113,533,145 of record JAYESA010000016.1, on the reverse strand, counting down.
ATAAACATGCACAAAAAATGCACACATATACGTACGTATATAGATACGTGACTAATAATTAGTGATGTTTATACTATTACTAGCCTATTAGAAAAAATAAAAAGGACGTGTGTGTGTGGTGGAGGGGTGTTGGATTACAACATTGGAAAAAAAAGAATTACAATTGTGCAAGGAGACTTTTACAACATTCACGAATTAATTTTCAAGGTGGGTTACCAAAACTACCCTCAATTTATTATAGTTTTTAAAGAAATAAAATTTATACTTCCTTTATAAATTAAGGATAATTTTTATAATTCACTCTGAAAATTCGTGAACATTGTAAAAGATTTTTTTGCAATTACAGTTCCCTAAAACAATATACGTCATGTATGCATGCATTAAAAAGCATGCATATGCATAGGCCAGGAACTTAAGTACATTTTCATATTTATTAGGACTTCTTAGCTTCCTTAATGATTATGGTAGGCAATTTTAAATTTGTTATAGTTAAATAGTAATATATATTATGCTTCCATTTATTAAGTTCTTGGTAATTTTAATTATTCCAGAAATTATGTATTAACTTTGAAGAGTAGTAGTAGTCGTGATTAATTTAGTTTTATTTTGATCTTCTCTTCCGGGAACTGGAGTTACGTTGAAACAAAAATAAATCCTTCACTTATATGTTAAAATTTATGCTATGAATCTCTCTAAAGTGTCCCTTCAAACTATTTCTCCTTATGTAAAAGCTGACACAGAATGTTAAATAGTATTATGTGAAATCTAACATGGCAGTTGACATTGCAAATTCTAACCAAAAAAATTAATCATCCAATTTTGTTCATATTAATATTAAATTTAATTATAATTATAATTATAATTTAGTTTTAATTTTAATTTTAATTTTAATTTTAATTTTAATTTTATTTTTATTTACCTTAACTATCTCTATTTTTTATGTATATTACATGGGGTAAATTAATTACACGGACCACCCATTTTTTTATATTTTCTGTAAAAAGTTATAACACTAACTATCCCTATGTTTAATTTTTTTTTTCTAAAGGAGAGGGATAGTCCGTGTAATTAGTTTTAAAGTAGTGGTACCCCGTGTAATAAACATAAAATACAGGAATAATTAACGTAAATAATCTTTTTAGTTTAATATTAATTTAAATTTAAAATTTAAAATTTGTAGTGTTAGTTGACACATTAACCACGTTGGCTACCATATAACAAAGGATTGTTTGGAGGGATATTTTAGATGTATTAATAGCATTATTCATTGTGACAATTGGCATATGTGTTGTGCATAATTCAAATATGAATACCTATGTTTGAGAGAGATTGTGCCTAGTGTTTTCAACTGATGCAGTGGTTCCAAATCAGTGCACAGAAGGAAGCAATAACATGGTTTCGTCATTATTCTTGATTTGGTTAGATTTGTCTTTACTATTGCAACGCGTCTTTACAGACCGCGATTTAAATCGTAGCTAAAACTGCGGACACGTGTCCCAGTCTGATTGGCCCGGACGTTTATCGCCTACGTTAGCGTGGGAATGGCCGAGGTCAGCAATTTTACTCCGGCCAATCACACGCTAGCATAAGACATTTTCGGTTTGGTTTTTGGTTTTTTCTTTTGGGTTGTCAAGTATTTTTGTTACTATTGAGCAACCCTTGAATGAATAATGAATTTCATCAAATAATATGTCTTTGATGTAAATAACATAATATTCCATCACCAACAACATTTGCATCGGTGTGAAAACTTAGATTGGATTTTATTTTGTTTCTCTTACGTAAAGAGTGTAAAGAGCTTTTAGTTTATTCAAATATATATAAAAACAAAATATTCCTTATTTAGAATGCGAGACTTCAATGCCCAAAAATATTGAAGCTTACCAAGGTCCTTTAAGGAGAATGACTTAGCAAGATAGTGTTTGAGATCAGAAATAGCATAATTGTTGTTGTCAGTGATGATAATGTCATCAACATAGACCATAATAAATATTGAAATATGTCTATGTATGTAAGTAAAGAGACTATAGTCCGAAATGGACTAATGAAAACCTCGTTGAAGAAGGGTGTTAGAAATTTTTGGAAAATCATTGACGAGATGCCCGCTTAAGACCATAGAGTGATTTGTTTAATTTACAAACTCGAGACTCCCCCTTACGGTACAATCTGGGTGAAAGTTTCATATAAACTTCTTCACATAAATTGACTTGGAGAAATGTGTTGTTAACGTGAATTTGGTGAAGAGACTTGTAACTTCCGAGTCCTAATATTTAAATTTAAATATATTTTCAAAATTATTTAGTTTTCCAATAAGCTATATTAAAAGTATTAAAGATATTATAGATATTAATAGTGTAAAATTTTGACATTAGATATTATTTGGTTATTGTGTTTATAGGATATATTAACTAATGATTTTAGCTTAGCAAATCCTAACTAATGTTTGGGGGTTATTTACACTAATTACCCTTAAGTTTTTGGCTTATTACACGGAGTACCCCTATTTTTAAAATAATTACACTGACCACCCCTATGTTTTATGTTTATTACACGGGGTACCCCTACTTTAAGATAAAAATAAAAAGTTATAACACTAACTTCCCATATTTTTAATATTTTTTCTAAAGGGAGGAGTGGTCAGTGTAATTAGTTTAAAAGTAAGAGTACCCCGTGTAATAAGTCTAAAACTTAAAGATAGTTAGTGTAAATACCCCAATGTTGGGAATCAAATAGATGTGTAAGAAGAATTATTTTGTAAATAGGCTATTTATTTTGCAATAAACTGATTGTTCATAATCCTCTCTCTGCTTGGCATCAGCAGACAACCGACTTCTTCTTCCTTCTTCATTCTACTTCTTCTCCAGAAGCATCTAGAGAATTCAAGAAACCTAACAAACCCTAACCGCCTCTCCAACCGTTGGAGTCCAGATGCTTCTTCCGAGCTTTATAAATATGGACCCAAACCACTGTTCTCCACCATTCATTCCACTCCGGCAAAGTCCTACCGGAATCCCCTCCGACCTACTCCTTTCTCCTCCACCAGCGAGGCATCATCGTACAGCCGAGCATCGCCCACCAACGTCAAACTCCGGGGACTACTCCGTTGCAACATCCTCTTCTCCAGTGATTCTTTAGGCGGAAATCCACTGGCGCATCGGCGTTCCTCCCACAACCGGAGCGCTGAGCTCTGATACGAGAGTTCTAGAGTCGATCGACTCATCCACTGCCAGTAGCTCGACGCAGTGCTCAAGGTTCGCCGATCGTTCCCCTCGGTTGCGACGATCAATGTCGATCGTCATAATTCGACTGATCGTGCCCGCTAGGCGTTCGACCTGAATCCCTGTGAGGAACGTCAAGTAATTGGGGCACTCCTCAAGTCAGCAGAATCATGGTTTTGGTTTTGGTTTTGACTGATCTTCATATCGTTTTGAAATTATTTCGTTTATCTTCGATTTCATTTTGTGTGAAAATCCTTCTTGATTTTGATACGATCCTTTTCCAGATCTCCTACCTACAGCAACTCAGCGGAGGGTGGCAGTGGCAATAGAGCAGCAAAGCTCAGTATCCAAAGCTTAGAGCTCAGAAGGAGAGGGTGACACTGAACATAGCAGTCCAGCAGCTAGCAGATCTTAGTATCAGTTGTACAGTCCCGGAAGTATCAGATACTTGAGTATACTGGGAACCAACCTCCGATCGGTGTTCAGAAGAAACACTTAGTGACAGAGCTCCCTACTTCATCCTTGTCATGTCAGTCATCCACATCACCATTGCCACATCAGCAAAATCTGTTATGACAGCTCATCAAGTCGGTTATATTCTACATGACCTGGCATTTCCGTTGGAAGGAGGCTATAAATAGCTCAGTAAAGGAGGAAAGAGGGCGAGTTGTGTAATATTTTCTAGATTTTTTTTTCTTCTCTAAATGCTTTCTTCTTCTTCTTCTTCTTCTTCTTCTTCTTCTTCCTCTAGATCCCTAATTCTCTGCAAATAAACCCTAGCTTTCTCTTCCCTGCAATTTCCTTCCTATTGTACTCTTTTTCGCTCTGACTGAAATTCAAATAAAGATTTCTCTGTTCTTCACCAAATATTCCTTTCTAGCTGATTTTCCTTCCCAATTGTGTCGATTATCAATGGATCAAGGTCGGATGGAAAGGGGACTGTAACAATTGGTATCAGAGCTCATGGATCCGAGCAAGAGTAGGAACTGCCATGGGTCTCTCCATGGATTCTCACCGACTCGAGTTCCTCTCCATGGTGAAGTCCAAGATTCGAGAGTTAAAGCCGATCACCTTAGCTTCACTTTCGATAGAATCTTCGATGAATTGTCTCAAATCAAACGAGCTCTTGGTGTTAATCCAATGGAAACCACTACTGTTCATCGAGATTTATCATATCAAGCTTCAAATAGCAATATGCTATCAATAGTAATGAATCACCATATTCTGTAGCTAGAGGGGCCTTCAATCAAGACATTAGGTCAAATTCTTATGCTAGAACGAGAGTAGCACAGATCCATGTCTACTCTCAACAAAATTTTCTTCAAATTCAACTAAATCTGCAGCAACAATAGCAGTACCAATCTCCCCTGCATTTTTCTTATAGCAAGCGTGACATGCTCGATGAAATGCCTGTGAAGAAGGAAGTAGAAGGAATGAGGCAGGCTGTTGATGAAAAGATTGATGAATTTTATCCTGGTTCCACCATTAGGAATGTTGTTTTCACAGTCCCGACGTACTTCGACGATTCACGACGTCAAGCCACCAAGGATGCTGCTATCATTGATGGCTTTAATGTTCCTAGGATCATCAAGGAACCACCCGCTGCTGCTTTACAGGAGCAAATAAGAAAGTTGAAGGTTCAAGAGAAGGAATTTGAAATCTTCAACCTTAAGATTGTGCATAGAGAAGATAGAATTATCTTCGAGGAAGGTAAAAATTTCTATGTTGTTCTAAATTCGGTGATTGATGGCCGCAATTATGTTACGGAATATCTAGGTTCAGTTGCTACAAGTTTCCACTCGGCCACATACATGATTGATGAAATGCAAGTTAGTCCTTCAAGATGTGTTGACACAGACGCGTATTTTGCTGACGATCATGAAGTTGATTAAACAATTACTGATGCACATTCAAATACGAATGCGGTCTTTGCTAATGAATTAAGAGATGCTAGACCATCAGTTTCAGTATATTATGAAAATGGGAAGGCACTTGGTGATGTTGTCATAGTAAAACCAAGGAGTGGGAGTAATGGGAATAGAAGTTTGTCAGTAATTTCTTCAAGAAATTCAAATCTGATAGGTGTTTCAAGTGCTCACTAGTTGCTTGACATGAGTCTAAACTTTCCAGGAATCAATACTGATGATACTCCTAAGGAGTCAATTGCAATAGCTTCATCATATATGAGGGTTTTATGTGAGGAAAAATCTGAGTTGACTGAGATTATGGCATCCTCAACAAGTTATGAAGAAGAAGATTCTCCTGTTGAAGCAACCTTTAAACTTTCAGTACTTGCAGTTGACACTGAAAATGTTACTGAGATTCAATCTGATGGACCTCCAGTTGGTGTGGTTTCAATTGATGAGGAGAAGCTACAAGAAAAACTCAAAGAGAAGAATGATCCTGAGTTTGCAAAGAAGCTTGCTTCTCTTGATGAATTCTATGTGAATGATGTCTTTCGCACAACAAATAGGGCTCATGCTTCAAGTGAAGGAGTTATCAAATATCTGATAGTTGGTTCATCTCTTGTGGAGGAAGACAAGCTGATACTTGTAACTGCATTCTTCGAGAAAGCAGACATTAAAGGAGTATACCTATTATTGCCTATTGACGTAGTTGTGGCCAGCAAATTTGTCGGGTTAGTTGAATGGGATCAAGGTATTGTAGAGGGTCTCTCAATTCGGAATTTTGAAGAAACAAAGGAAAATATGGGAAGCATATGGATATATATGTGTGTTTGGGTCAATGAGCAGGGAGTCCCTGATATACTGCATTCACTTGAAGTAGCTGCTAGTTTTGGAGTTGTGACCATCATAAAGGAAACTCCAAAATCAATTTTCAAGGAATACTTCATTTGCATACTTTGGGATCTAGGTAAACGTACACTTTGGGTTCCTATAATTGCAGGCATCACTTACATTCAGGATGGTACCAGGAGAAAAAATCATAGATGGTTTGCTATAGTGAACTCTATGTTACAGAAAATTCACAAATACATGATATCTCCTATGAATTTGAGTGATGATTCCTTGATTATAGTAGGGAAGGATGTCAATGTTAATGACTCAAATTTTTTTGGCATTCAAATCCTTGGAGAAATTGGCATCATTACCACCAACCTCTGGATCGCCTGGGAGTCATCTCAGTTGGTTACATCAATCTCCCTAAAAGTGTGGGAAGTTACAAATTTCAGGTTTCAAGTAATGTCTTGGGATCCAGGAATCGGGTTTTTATGGTCAAACAGTGTTATGTTGCAGATGATCTCGGAAGCATTCAAGTTTTGGCAAGTATTTTCTTGGGAGGGTACTGTTGAAAATGCCAATTACCATGTTATGGTGTGGGATCTGGGGATCAAATCATTCCTTCGTTGACCTTGGGACAAGGTCAATTTAAGAGGAGGGTATTGATACGATCCTTTTCCAGATCTCCTACTTACAGCAGCTCAGCGGAGGGTGGCAGTGGCAATAGAGCAGCAAAGCTCAGTATCCAAAGCTTAGAGCTCAGAAGGAGAGAGTGACACTCAACATAGCAGTCCAGTAGCTAGCAGATCTTAGTATCAGTTGTACAGTCTGGAAGTGTAACGCCCCACAACCGCACAGTGCGTTACGCTGAGTCGGGTTGAATGAGGCAATAACTGATTACATTTTGATTTGTTGGATTTGGGAACAAGTATATTGATTAAGTTGGTTTTATGTGCAGATCGCTAACGAAGTTCGATGGAAATCAGGTGTTCGTTTAGAGCAGTACTGAGATAGCTGGATTTGAGCGATAATGCCATCTTCCTTAATCCGATCGGTCGGATGATTTGGAGAGCACGACCTACTCGTGCGGTCATACCAGTTGAGTAGATCGTGCTTTGTATCGAACCACGGGTTCAAGAGAACGGCCATATCGGCAGGACATGATGCTTAACGGAATTAAACTTGGTGAGTGGGCTCTGTCCCTTCTCCTCTACTCTTTCATGCCTAATAATATGGAACACATATAAAGGTTTGAACACTTGGATTGGAACTTGAAAATCACTATACTGTGGCGTGCACAGAGTGTACGTCGTTTGCTTAGATAGATTTATGGCTTAAATTAGTTTTTGTGTTAGATAGTAAGACTCTAGGTGGTTAAGCGGCATTTGATTGACAGATCGTCAGAGGTAGTGCATGAAGTGCTTGGATTCGGAAGTTCGTTCGGATAGAATGGTTGGATTATGGCTCGGATTTACAGAGGAGATATAGCATGGTTCGTAGTAACTATCCATCGTGATGACTTATAATTATCGAGCATAGCTTTGGAACAGCTGACCCTAGTGACTTGACCGTCAAATCAGAGATGAATATTGTAGACCCATGGAAAGACCCTTGCGGTGACGCATTTGGGAATGCATCGAGGGTGGATGTGAGTAGTGTGTGTTGGAGATTGGCCTAAGTGACTAAGTGTTGTATTTGAGAGATCTTTGGGATAGCCTTCAGCTGAAGATGCAGCCGGAAGATCGAAGCGAGTGGAAATAGCCTAAGTCAACTGATGAGATTCGGAGTCGCAGATTTTCGAAGATGGTATCGCCTCTGACTCGTCGTGCCCCGAAAGGGAATAACATTCATATCAATTGACGACTGTGAAACTTGCTTGTGAAGTTAAAGCAGCGGCTCATTCGGATCAAATTATTACAATACTGGAAGGGACAGATGTACCTCAGATCTACAAGATGCATCAAAACTTAGTCTGGGATGCGTGTTCATACAGAAGGCGAAGGTGATATCCTGTGCTTCGAGGCAGTAGAAGCAGCACGAAGAACTATTCTATGCGCAACCTAGGAATTATGGCGAGTGTGTACACGTTGAAATCGTGGAGACACTATCCCTTTGGCGTGGCAGCAAAATCTTCGTGGATCACATGAACCTCAATATAGATGTTCACCCAGTGAGGTGTTGAGATTTAGGAAAAGGGGTTGGGCTGAGCTGTTTTAAGAGCAAAGTTTAATATTTGGGTAAGTCGCCTAGTTGGGGTAGTATCTGTTGTGATGATCGTTTGGTGCAAGAGATAATATTTGGAGATGGTGCTAGTATGGATTTGGAAATAGTTGGATGGGTTGAGTTGGAACACGAACTGATTGAGTCAGTGGAAAATCATCATACTTGAGGATATATAGCGCTTATGCGAATATGTTGGAATGATCATATATGATTGGTTCAATTGGGAGTAAAGCGAATGAATGCCTCAGACATAAAGATACCCTTGTAACTTGTCCAAATTCGCTATCGCTGTCACTACCATATCCTGAAAATACGGGTATTTTTTTTATTTTATATATTATAGGTATTGTGTGTATTTATTTTAAATAATTGCATGATATGTGTATATATATATGTGTGTATTATATATAGTGTTCATTAATGCATGAGTTAGTAGACTAGACCTAGATGCCCACTAGATGGAGCCTTGACCGAAATATAGTATTATGAATTTAATTTATAATTTTTGGGATTAATTATTTAAGGTTATATTTAATTATTATGATTTTATTTAATTGTTGTGCCTTACCGTTGCTTCGATATTTGGAGCGCTACCCTAGCTTTTGTCTTCCAACAAATTTTACACCCTTATCCTAGACGTGACAGTCTTCTATTTTGTTCTTTGTGTGACTTATAACTATGTCATGTTGTGCTTAATTTTAGTCGCACAACATTCATCGCAACCGATTATATTTAATTTGATATAAATTTAACTTTGTATCCTTGTGCGTTCCAATCGAAATTGGAGACACAATCTCGACCAATTTTGAGCAACCCAAATTAGGGTAATATTCTATTCTGAGTCTTCTTTATTCATGACACTTGTGTCCCACCTAATTGGAGCCCCATGTACTTCTAATTAATTTTAGAACACCAATTATATTTATTTTAACTAAATTAAACCATAAACCCAACTCCGTACAATTTTCCAATTGTTGAGCACTTTTATGCGAAAGTGCACTAAGGTGTCCACTCCATTGGAAACAACACATAAAGAAACCCATTTCTTCTTCATGTAAATTTTTCCATAATTTATTGGAGTGTGCAACACTCAACATCAACCCACATTGAACCTTGGTCCTCCATTTTGAACCAATGAAATCCTAGCCATCCATTTTGAATCTATGAAATCATAGCCTTTGAAATTCTACATGACAAGCCAAGCCCATGTCACGCCCCGGTCCCGCAGGGCCGTTCGTCCTCGCTTTGGTCCCTACGGAACCGATCGTCCTCGCACGGGCGTTATGCCGTGCAAGCCTAAAGTGCGCTTGCACAAGGCCAAAGCTTTGAAACAAGGGCAAGTAAGCTATTCAATATCTGAAGCAGCGACACATAACATTGCAGAAAAGTGAAGAACACAATGGCATATGAAAATAGGCTCTTTTATTGATATTCACAAATATTACAAGCGGCACATGGCCGAGGTTACAATTCGCTCAAGCACTCTTCTCTCGATTACAATGATACCGTTCCATACATTATGTCCCTTTATACAAAGCAACTCAAAGCAGGCACAACTCGATGCGGCTCCAGACATCGACTCTAGATTTCCGGTTCCTTGGGATGAGGCACGGCTATCGCTTCCTCGGACGAACGGGCACCTGAGAACAAGCAGACTGTTGGTGGGTCAGCACTTTATGCAAGTACTGGTGAGATAAAACAACTGAACAGAAGCTACACCCCCTGAAACCCACACTAAGTAATCATGTGGCAAAACATTTCATTACTAGTGATCTTGCTAGTTTTACCTAAGTTCATTTCATGCAGTTCAGAACTATAGTCAGATTACATCTTTGAAAACATAACTTGAAAACAGTTTGCATAACGAAACTATAAGCATACGAATCGGGACAGTGCTCTATCGTGTAGTGCGCAGCATGTATTGTGTAACACAAGTCTAACTCTTAGGGGCAAAGCTTAACTAGCATACGGATCATATCGAATCGAGGCAACGTATCAAGTGGACTATCATTTAATCAAGCACACAAATAGAACTATCAATCAGAGGTCGGTCCCCGAGAAACTCAGGATCGGTAGCGGTAAACCAGCTAACCAATGACTCCTTTATCTGATGCTATTAGCAGCTGTGACTCATGGCTGCACATTACCGCCGAAGCAGCCGTAACCAAGGTTCAACTCTGCACTAATAGCCATTGTCCGACCGATGCAAATGCATGCAACACTATCAGATAAACTCTATGATGCACATCTTAATGAACAAGCAGGCTTATGCATAAACTCATATTCTTACCCCATGGCCGAACGGTTATCCCTGCAGCAGACACACAAGTTAGTCACAATATGCACCTTATGAACAAACTTATGAATCCATCTTCTTCTGGTGTCACAATGATAGGTATGCAAGAAGGTAAACCTAGCATGCGCCCTATCTATATGACGGTCCTGAGAAACTCATTGATGGACAACAACACCCCCCTAGATCCTTTCGGAACGGAACATCAGGGTGCTCTACAATCCCTTCCGGACCGACCGATTCCCAGTGCCCCAGGAATCGACCGAGAGACTATTACCTTGTGCACAAGTTGTCCGAGACCAATGCAACAATCACATTCACATTCACAAGCACTTAACAATCTAATAGCCACACCCCCCTGGAACCCGAAGGCACGGAACATCAGGGTGGACTATTAGACTATACTCTTCTTCTTATTCAAGCAAACATATCTTTTCACATATCTAATAGCACACCCCCTGGAACCCGAAGGCACGGAACATCAGGGTGCACTATTAGTCTATGCATATACGGATCAAAGGCAGCAGTTCGATATAGCAAAACAGACAAGCAAAACATATTTTTGATAAGCACGATTTATTCTTATTTAACATGCAAAAACTATCTCTTTCTTTCTTAGCATATTCAAGGAACACATTTCAGGCGATTCGTTTACTTATCTTCTTAGCATGGCAAGAGTTCGTTTGAGCTGTGTCGGTGTAACTAAGCATGCAACATTCTATCTCTCTTTAGCATGGCAATAGTTCTATCTCATTTCTGACAAGCATTACATATTCTCTAGTTAGGCAGCAGGTTCGTTTCAATGACAAGCTATGTGCGTTCTCTTATTAGCATGCTGAGTCGGTTCTATCATTTCTTCTTATGAAAACATTCTTCTTAATCAAACAAGCATTCAAAAACTGAGATTCATTATTAAGTCGTGCAAGAATCAGAGAATGCAGTTCTGCCCACTTACCTTGATTAATCGGTCGGGAACTCTCCGAGAAGACTTCCGTTCGAGCAAGCAAGTCGATCCCACTTGTACATAGTGCCTACGCGGAGCGGGGCACTACAGCCCATCCCAATAGGGATGTTGACCAAGCCCACCTTTCTAGGTCAATCCAACTCCTTCACATGTATATATATATATATATATATATATATATATATATATATATATATATATATATATATATATATATATATATATATCACTTTTTCCTATTGGTTTATTCATCCCTTCAATCTAAACATACTCAGCCGACCTCCCTCCTCCCATCTTCCTGTTCATCATCTTCTTCCCCAACCCATCACCGGAGCAGCTCCCAGCCGCCCACTCGCCTGATCCCCTCGACAGAACGGCCTCCTCCGCCAGTAACAGACATCTCCACCGTTCCCTCGACCTCCTCTTCATCCTCCCCTTCTCTTCTCCTTCGTCGACATCTCTCCGAGCAACTCCACCACGATGCCCCGCCATCCTCGTCGGATCCCATCCCCGTTCTTCCTTCCACTGCCGACCCCGCTGAACTCGCCGGAGCCCCTCCATTCTCGACCTCACCTATTCCTCCACGCTCACCGCACCACCGCGTCTCCCCGTTCTCGACCCCGACCCACCTACAAGCCGACCGGAACAACCTCGACGCCATCATCCCGACCACCTGCTTAAGTCTTCTTCCCATCGACTCTGCCATCTACCTCTACTTCCTCCACCCAGTCACGACTGAACGCAGCCACGCCAGAGCCGACCCCGACCGCCTCGCCATCCCCCACTCGTTCAACTCGACTGAACCGCCGTACCCCGCCGGAGTCGACACAAGCAGCCCGCTGAAGCCGCTGTCCGCGCCTGAGCCGAGCACCCTCGACAGCACAGTTCATTCTCCATGACGACTCACCGAGCACCTCGTTCCCGCGTGCACAGGTTCGAGATACACTTTTCTTGTTGCGTACACGTACTCGTACGCGTACACGTATATTGTTCAATGGGTGTATGTATGTATTTGGTATATATATATATATATATATATATATATATATATATATATATATATATATATAGTATATGTATTCCATTGGTATATATTTAGTTTGTATGTATTTGGTATAAATATATATATATATATATATATATATATATATATATATATATATATATATATATATAGTATATGTATTCAATTGGTATGCATAATTATTGGTTGATATATACATATATAAATATATGGTATATATATATATATATATATATATATATATATATATATATATATATATATATATATATTGTAAGTAATTAAATGCTAAATGCTAGTTAAGACTATGAATATTATTTATATATGTAATGTGAGACCCTAGTGTTAATTACGGATATCCCGTATTTACAGTTGACCATGTGACCCTGAGTGATTGTGAGTAGACTGCCTTATGTACACTAACGTACTGGCGAGACATGTGTTAGTTTGACTGTCTGATTATGCACCGCATTTGCAGACGTGACACTCGTGCAATTAGACACATTCGACCCTGTTAGTTTACTAGAGTCACCCTAGTGTAGCTGCTGAGTTCAGCATAATTATATTGTGTGTACCAGTGTAATGGCTGATGTTGTATTGTATTATATTATATGTATATAGGACCATTGGATTGTTCTGCGAGACTTCAGGAGCAGGATATTGGTATTGCCAGCTAAGGACCCCAGGCGAGTACATTCTCTGATAATTTTTGTTATTTGATAATTTCTGTTATTTAATAATTTCTATAATTCAAGTATTTAGAAATATTATATCTGATTCTTGACACTGTGCTACACGGACTAGTATATATATTGGTTCTTTAGTCATGAGATGTTACATTGGTTATCGTATTAACATTATAAATAATATTGATATTAGATATTAATATTAGACATTGTACATTATATATTGGACATTGATCGTGTATCGTGACGTGTCATGGTTGGATCTACTGTATTAGTTGGGGGCGGAGAAATTGCTATTGAGAGATGTGATCAAATCCCTATCGTACAAGTGTAGATATTGTTAGTGTTAATCATACACCTCACGTATGATTAGCCAGGCCATGTAGCTATCGTATAAGTTCCCAAGCCGATCATATTTCGAACTACGATTTCAAACACTTAGAATAGTTAAAGTTCTTCATCTCAGTTCATATACTATATCACCCGTATATGATATTGTAGCTCTTTCTCTTCATTTCATATATGCACTGACTTACCATATTGCCTATATTGCCTGTTCTTTTTATTTTGCCACTGTATTTATTTATTGTTTTCTCTCAGTATATAGCATCATCTATTTATTGTTTTATACTCCTTATCAATTAACTGGAACTGTTATTAGGTTGTACTTCGCTCCATCCTGACTGGAAATATTTTTCCAGACTGCGACTTAGAGGACTGGTGTCCGACATATTATGGACCACAGGGAAAGTAGCTGCAGACTTGGACCTTGTAGCTCAGGTGTGATTCCGGGAGGTCTAGCCGGGATCACTAGTTATTCATTTAGTTTCTTTTAGCAGTTTATTGGTACCGGATTTATTTCCGGCATACTTTGAGACTTGGATATTATTGTTTGAGTTAGATTATTCTATTTAGACTTGTGTTGCATTTTGATTATTTATTTTCTTCGATATCTTATCGCGCTTTAGTTATGTGATTGAGTATTTTTCATATTATATTGTGATATCTGTGACTCCTTATAGAATTGGATGCTCGCGTGAGATTGTTTAGATAGTATTATGACCTAGACAGCGTTCTACCGCCGATGCTACGACGTAGGCTGGACGTACCCACGCTCTCGTGCCCCTATATCGGGTGCAGGTCGTGACACATTTTTATTGGTAGCCCATGCAGTTCAGGCTTCGCAAGTAGTGTGTTATCGTGGTAGTACGATGTCTTAGTTGTACTACTACGTGCCTGCGATAGGATCTAGGATATAGGATACTAGGATGAGAGCGGATACTCAATCACAACTAGGAACATTTCTAATCTATTTATCTTGTTATCCTTATTCCTTCTGAATGTTGCTTCCTTAGAATTTTACTGTCCTCCCTTGATGATATCATATATATTGCCTTAATTTATTCTTTTCGGTCTGTCTTCAGGATACCGTCGAAGACAAGATCTATGAGAATGGGAGCATCAACTTCAGAGGGGTCTGCCACCTCTCCACCTAACAGACAGACACCTGGAGTTCCTTCTCTCCCACCTGTTCAGAGGATTGCCCCAGCTATGACGGACAATCTTCCACCACCACCGACTCTGTTTTCCGCAGGTATGCCCGTTGACAGAACACAGATGTTTACCTTGATCCAGGGCATGGTAGATGCCTAGAGAGTGATTACAGACGCTCAGCGAGTTCAAGCTGAGGCTCAGAGGGTGCAAGCTGAGGCGCACCAAGCACAGACAAAGCTGTTGAGAGAGAGCATGGAGAACGCTCACCAGATGGCACTGCAGGCAGTTGAGAGAGTTGCCCAGCAGTTTCCTGGCTAGCAGCAACAGCAGAGATCAGGCACTATAGTGGACTTCAAGAGAATGATGCCTCGAGAGTTCAAGGGTATCAAAGGGATACTCTACGCTGACGACTGGTTAGAGGATATAGTGAGGAGCCTACGATCAGCCCAGATTCCGGAGAGCTTGCAGATAGAGGTGGCCGACAGTCAGATGTTCGATATCGCACTCACGTGGTATCATACGGAACTAAGACTCACTACACAAGGACTTACTTGGGAGACCTTCAAGGAGCTTTTCAAGGAGAAGTTCTTTCCCGACGTGGCCTTGGAAGCTTTGGAGAGTCAATTTTATGACTTGGTCCAAGGAACCATGTCGGTCGACGAATACGTCACAGAATTCTGTCGTTTAAGACATTTTTCATCGTCTATGATTCGGGACCCTGGAGATCGAGCCCGAATGTTTAGAAAGGGGCTGACAAGAGAGATTAGGTCGCGCACTTCTGGTCGTCGTACCGCTACCTTTGAGGATATCTTGATGGATGCCCAGATTGTAGAAGAGGATCTGGACTCAGGCCTTAGAGGAGTCGCAATATTTCTGGAGAAATAAGTGGTAGCGCGGGACCGGCCAAGCGTCCCCATATTCAACAACAGCCGAGGATGACTCAGTATCAACAGCAGTACCAGGCACTGATTCTTGTTCAGCATGATCAGCAACAGCCTCCGAGAGAGACACAACAGACTTATCATTTCTGTAAGAAGCCAGGTCACCTTTGGGAGAGCTGTAGAACGAGGCTAGGACTTTGTTTGCACTGTGGCTCTACGGGACATCGAGTAGGGGATTGTCTTCTAGCTCCTTATATTCCCGATCAGCGAGCAGTCCCAAATCATAGAGACCCAGTTAGGCCACCTGTGGAACCGCAGATTGCTCAGCACCCGCGAAGGGAGCCACCCCAGCAGGGTGGGGCATTTACGATGACGGTCGAGGAGACCGATACTACAGGTAATGTGTTAGCAGGTTCTTTTCTTTTCTTTCCTTATGTTCCTTTCTATTTAATTGATTGATTGATTGATTTCTTAGTACCGTAGCTTATATCAGTAATTTTTTTTGTTAGAATGTAGTTAGTAGTACACCCTGACAGAGACTTCAATACCATGACAAAAGTTACCATAACCATACATATTTTCCTTAGATTGCATATTGAATGAATATAGGTAGAATTTTCTTAGACCGTGATTATTGGGGTTTGACCGTAGTGAAGATTAATAAAGAGGTTACGACTTGACAAAGAGAGACAAGGTGTCACGTCCCGATCTCCCGCAGGCAATCGGCCGTTCCCGCTAGGCGGGAATCACCCTCGCTAGCGCTCCCGCGGAACGATCGCTTAACCCATCCGGGCGTGATGCCGCACGAGCGTGAGCCACGCCCGTGCAAGGCCATGGTTCATTGGCTGGCGGCAAGAGTTCTAAGCCACAGAGTCGCACAGATTGTCCGAGTGCAGCGGAGTCATGAACGCATAGGCGATTGGTAACAGGTTCACTGAGTCGACAAATATAGCGGAAGCATAGAAACAAGTAAAGTAATCTCTTTATTGATATGAACAAGTGTTACAGGCGGCGTATAGCCGAGATTACAAGTCGCTCAAGCCTCTCTCTCTGAAACAGTAAAAGCGTACCAAGTGGCTACAATTTGGAATGATTGTACAGGCGATGGTCAGGCGATGTTCACAACTTATGTCTTGTATATGCGCTTCAGTCCCGGACGCACTGTTGTAAGGCTTCAGAGGGAACTCCTGGCCTTAGCACGCACGAAGGAGGCGTCCGTACCGCACGAGGTTCTCCCGCACCCTGCATATCAAACTGGTGGATTATCAGTACATTGAATGCACTGGTGGGGAAGCTACTCGCCCGCTCGACAAATCCAAACATGTAATACAGGTTCTGTGCACAACTATTAAGTTGTCTTTCTAGTTGCCTTAGGATCAGTTTCATGCAAACATTGAATAGCCTAACGTGTCGGGCAGTGCGCCGTACGATGTTAGAGGAAACACGGCGAGACTTACCAACTTACCGTTTATCCTTCCCTGTCCAAGGCAAACATTGTTAATTTAAGCAGGGGCATGTATAAACATTCAGGAGGCATAGCATATGCAAACACGAGTACTTATTTCAAGATCGTTCAGGTGTTTAGTTGCTCTTGATGCGGTACAGTGCCTCGTACGCGGATAGCCGCTAAGCGAGGATGAATTATTTATCTTTCGTTTACAAGCAAGCATGCAACAAGTTCATTACAAGGCGATCACTGGCGTATGTCATAATAGACGGTATAGTCTTTGACGAGATGGGTTGCAACAAAGAACAAGGGGCGCTGCAAGCCATTCCGCCGAACAAGAGACTATTTAGTCTTTGACGAGAATGCTTTGCAACAAGTACAAGAGGCGCTGCAAGCCATTCCGCCGAACAAGAGACTAAGAACAATATGTCTCGCCCGGACCGGGTCGATGCCAGTGCCCCAGCATCGCCCGCAAGACCGTTAGCCTGTGCACTGGTTGTCCATGATCGAACGGGGCCTTGATTGGGGCAACAAGAGTACAAGATAAGAGTACAAGACAAGAGGCAAGCTGTTGGGGCAACAATAGTACAAGACAAGATGCATTGCCTGTTTCGTTGTTCAGTAACTATCTTTTGCCTTGATGCAATTCTCCTGGGGCGGAGATTGCCTTGGTGACCTAGCGGTCCCGAATACTTGCAGGTTCGTTCAGGCACGGAACGACTACGTAGTAGTCTCCCCGGGGTTTGGATGAAAACACGGTAACATTCAAGCAGACAAGCATGCGTTTCTAAGGAACATAAGCAGGCACGTTGCTCGGGCCCGAAGGTAGTCCGAGAGATGAAACCGTTAAGGGACTTAGCATGCGAGGGTCTGAGTATAAGCAGTATTTTATTTCTATGTTCTAGCAAGCAATATGAGTTGGGATTATTCCCTTAGCTAGGTGCGTTGGATTTATTAGCATGCAGGGGGTGATTCACCTAGCGACTAGCATAAATATTCCAGATTTTATGTGTGCTGGCTAAGCAAAGACAAGTTCACCGTAGCCATCCACCTTAGCGATGATTCGCCTCGGTAGAGCGATACGTCTGAGCGAGCCTCTGAAAGCCTAAGCCGGATTCCTGTAGGGACAAGTCTGGATATCCTTTGCTTCTTGATCGAGGCAAAGCAGGTTGGGACAGCTGCACTATTGCCGATTGAGACGGCAGTCCACTTGAGCGGAACGGGGTGTTACATCCTACCCAACTTAGAAAAAGTCTCGTCCTCGAGACTTACTAAGGACAAGCAGTAATCTAGGGTTGAGGCAATCCTAGACAAGTCGTTGCACTTGTTCATTTGGATCTTCACTTGCACAAGCTTCAAAATCAGCATACCGCTTAGACTGGATCGTGCGCACCTTCGACATACATTTCTAGTGTGAACACGTCAACCAGCTCAGTGATAGCGAAGTCTCAGCACTCGAGTTTCACCTTTTCTTAAGTCTTGGATGGTGCACTAGTTCAAGGCGTCCCTCGAATAGATGCATTCAACCAAACTTAGGGTTAGTAAAAATCGGACAAGCTACTAGCGATACTCTCAAGGGTTCGCACAGGTTGGCACAAAGGCCACTCGCAGCATACAACCAGACAAACAAGCATATCATTCAAAACGTATTTTGAAAGTATTTAGACTTATTGTTGGAACATCCCATCGAGGTATTGAGAGAGAGCGTGCACATAACCCACGAACGAGCTTTCGAAACAGAGATATCGAATCGAAGTCCAAAGGTGTAGAAGTCAGGCTCTGATACCAACATGTCACGCCCCGATCTCCCGCAGGCAATCGGCCGTTCCCGCTAGGCGGGAATCACCCTCGCCAGCGCTCCCGCGGAACGATCGCTTAACCCATCCGGGCGTGATGCCGCACGAGCGTGAGCCACGCCCGTGCAAGGCCATGGTTCATTGGCTGGCGGCAAGAGTTCTAAGCCACAGAGTCGCACAGATTGTCCGAGTGCAGCAGAGTCATGAACGCATAGGCGATCGGTAACAGGTTCACTGAGTCGACAAATATAGCGGAAGCATAGAAACAAGTAAAGTAATCTCTTTATTGATATGAACAAGTGTTACAGACGGCGTATAGCCGAGATTACAAGTCGCTCAAGCCTCTCTCTCTGAAACAGTAAAAGCGTGCCAAGTGGCTACAATTTGGAATAATTGTACAGGCGATGGTCAGGCGATGTTCACAACTTATGTCTTGTATATGCGCTTCAGTCTCGGACACACCGTTGCAAGGCTACAGAGGCAACTCCTGGCCTTAGCACGCACGAAGGAGGCGTCCGCACCGCACGAGGTTCTCCCGCACCCTGCATATCAAACTGGTGGATTATCAGTACATTGAATGCACTGGTGGGGAAGCTACTCGCCCGCTCGACAAATCCAAACACGTAATACAGGTTCTGTGCACAACTATTAAGTTGTCTTTCTAGTTGCCTTAGGATCAGTTTCATGCAAAAATTGAATAGCCTAACGTGTCGGACAGTGCGCCGTGCGATGTTAGAGGAAACACGGCGAGACTTACCAACTTACCGTTTATCCTTCCCTGTCCAAGGCAAACATTGTTAATTTAAGCAGGGGCATGTATAAACATTCAGGAGGCATAGCATATGCAAACACGAGTACTTATTTCAAGATCGTTCAGGTGTTTAGTTGCTCTTGATGCGGTACAGTGCCTCGCACGCAGATAGCCGCTAAGCGAGGATGAATTATTTATCTTTCGTTTACAAGCAAGCATGCAACAAGTTTATTACAAGGCGATCACTGGCGTATGCCATAATGGACGGTATAGTCTTTGACGAGATGGGTTGCAACAAAGAACAAGGGGTGCTGCAAGCCATTCCGCCGAACAAGAGACTATTTAGTCTTTGACGAGAATGCTTTGCAACAAGTACAAGAGGCGCTGCAAGCCATTCCGCCGAACAAGAGACTAAGAACAATATGTCTCGCCCGGACCAGGTCGATGCCAGTGCCCCAGCATCGCCCGCGAGACCGTTACCCTGTGCACTGGTTGTCCATGATCGAACGGGGCCTTGGTTGGGGCAACAAGAGTACAAGACAAGAGTACAAGACAAGAGGCAAGCTGTTGAGGCAATAATAGTATAAGACAAGATCCATTGCCTGTTTTGTTGTTCAGTAACTATCTTTTGCCTTGATGCAATTCTCCTGGGGCGGAGATTGCCTTGGTGACCTAGCGGTCCCGAATACTTGCAGGTTCGTTCAGGCACGGAACGACTACGTAGTAGTCTCCCCGGGGTTTGGATGAAAATACGGTAACATTCAAGCAGACAAGCATGCATTTCTAAGGAACATAAGCAGGCACGTTGCTCGGGCCCGAAGGTAGTCCGAGAGATGAAACCGTTAAGGGACTTAGCATGCGAGGGTCTGAGTATAAGCAGTATTTCATTTCCATGTTCTAGCAAGCAATATGAGTTGGGATTATTCCCTTAGCTAGGTGCGTTGGATTTATTAGCATGCAGGGGGTGATTCACCTAGCGACTAGCATAAATATTCCAGATTTTATGTGTGCTGGCTAAGCAAAGACAAGTTTACCGTAGCCACCCACCTTAGCGATGATTCGCCTCGGTAGAGCGATACGTCTGAGCGAGCCTCTGAAAGCCTAAGTCGGATTCCTGTAGGGACAAGTCTGGATATCCTTTGCTTCTTGATCGAGGCAAAGCAGGTCGGGACAGCTGCACTATTGCCGATTGAGACGGCAGTCCGCTTGAGCGGAACGGGGTGTTACACAAGGTGCCTTCAATTTCGAGGATAAACATTAATTTAAATAAAGAGTTGAGAATTTAATATGGCAGAATTGACGATTTTGTTAGATCATTAATTTTATGAAGATTAAGATATGATTGAATTTGTCATTAAAGTTCGAGAAAATTAAGGAGATTATCATTATATTTATTTGACTGCAAGATATAAATTTTAAAACTTATACTTTTAATGTCGTATTTGAAGACTTCATAAGTATTGGAGTGTTGAGTATTGTGTGGAAAAAGAATCGAGGAATAAGAACACAAATGGATTAGTGTTGAATTCAAATTTTTGGGATGAGATTCAATTTTATAATATACATTGATTGGATTTAAAATTAGAGGATTGGGTATTAAATTTTTGAGTATTTAGTTAATTAACTTAAAAGGTTTGGAGGAGATTATGATAAGAATGGAATTTGCTTTTAAAATTGAGGATTTTTCCGGAATATGATATTTATAGAATTCTGAATTTTTTGTGAAATAACCATATGGATTTACTTCATGATTATATGGCTTGATGAGTTTAAATTTTGATGGTAAAGTAAATAAATAAATAAATATAATTATTGAGGATCTTAAATTTTGAGGACAAATTTTTTTTAAGGAGGGTAGACTTGTCACTACCACATCATAAAAATAGGGGTATTTTTGTCATTTTATATATTATAGGTATTATGTGTATTTATTTTAAATAATTGTATGATATGTGTGTGTATATATATGTATTATATATAGTGTTCATTAATGCATGAGTTAGTAGACTAGACCTAGATGCCCACTAGATGGAGCCCTGACCGAAATATAGTGTTATGGATTTAATTTGTAATTTTTGGGATTAATTATTTAAGGTTATATTTAATTATTGTGATTTTATTTAATTGTTGTGCCTTACCGTTGCTTCGATATTTGGAGCGCTACCCTAGCTTTTGCCTTCCAACAAATTTCACACCCTTATCCTAGACATGCCAGTCTTCTATTTTGTTCTTTGTGTGACTTATAACTATGTCATGTTGTGCTTTATTTTAGTCGCACAACATTCGTCGCATCCGATTACATTTAATTTGATATAAATTCAACTTTGTATCCTTGTGCATTCCAATCAAAATTTGAGACACAATCTCGACCAATTTTGAGCAACCCAAATTAGTGTAATATTCTATTCCGAGTCTTCTTCATTCATGACACTTGTGTCCCACCTAATTTGAGCCACATGTACTTCTAATTAATTTTAGAACACCAATTACATTTATTTAACTAAATTAAACCATAAACCCAACTCCGTGCAATTTTTCAATTGTTGGGCACTTTTATATGAAAGTGCACTAAGGTGTCCACCCCATTGGACACAACACATGAAGAAATCTATTTCTCCTTCATGTGAATTTTTCTATAATTTATTGGAGTGTGCAACACTCAACATCAACTCACATTGAACCTTGGTCCTCCATTTTGAACAAATGAAATCCTAGCCATCCATTATGAATCTATGAAATCATAGCCTTTGAAATTCTATATGACAAGCCAAGCCCATCCCAATAGAGATGTTGACCAAGCCCACCTTTCTAGGTCAACCCACTCCTTCACATGTATATATATATATATATATATCACTTTTTCCTATTGTTTTATTCATCCCTTCAACCTAAACATACTCAGCCGACCTCCCTCCCCTCATCTTCCTGTTCATCATCTTCTTGTCCAACCCATCGCCGGAGCAGCTCCCAGCCGCCAGCTCGCCTGATCCCTTCGACAGAACGGCCTCCTCCGCCGTTAACAGACATCTCCACCGTTCTTTCGACCTCCTCTTCATCCTCCCCTTCTCTCCTCCTTCGTCGACATCTCCCCGAGCAACTCCACCACGATGTCCCGCCATCCTCATCGGATCCCGTCCCCGTTCTTCCTTCGACTGCCGACCCCGCTGAACTGGTCGGAGCCCCTACATTCTTGACCTCACCTCTTCTTCCACGCTCACCGCACCACCACGTCTCCCCGTTCTCGACCCCGACCCGCCTACAAGCCGACCGGAACAACCTTGATGCCATCATCCCGACCACCCGCCTGAGTCTTCTTCCCGTCGACTCTGCCATCTACCTCTCCTTCCTCCACCCAGTCACGACTGAACGCAGCCACCCCGGAGCCGACCCCGACCGCCTCACCATCCCCCTCTCGTTCAACTCGACTGAACCGTCGTACCCCGCCGGAGTCGACACGAGCAGCCCGCTGAAGCCGCTGTCCACGCCTGAACCGAGCACCCTAGATAGCGCAGTTCATTCTCCTCGACGACTTGCCGAGCACCTCGTTCCCGCGCGCACAGGTTCGAGATACACTTTTCTTGTTGTGTACACGTACTCGTACGCGTACACGTATATTGTTCAATGGGGGTATATATATATATATATATATATATATATAGTATATTTATTCCATTGGTATATGTTTAGTATGTATGTATTTGGTATATATATATATATATATATATATATATATATATATATATATATATATATATATATATATATATATACCCCCATTGAACAATATACGTGTACGCGTACGAGTACGTGTACACAACAAGAAAAGTGTATCTCGAACCTGTGCGCGCGGGAACGAGGTGCTCGGCAAGTCGTCGAGGAGAATGAACTGCGCTATCTATCTATCTATCTATATATATATATATATATATATATATATATATATATATATATATATATATATATATATATATATATATATATATAGTATATGTATTCAATTGGTATGCATAATTATTGGTTGATATTTACATATATATATATATATTAAGTAATTAAATGCTAAATGCTACTTAAGACTATGAATATTATTTATATATGTACTGTGAGACCCTAGTGTTAATTACGGATATCCCGTATTTACAGTTGACCATGTGACCCTTAGTGATTGTGAGTAGACTGCCTTATGTACACTGACGTACTGGCGAGACATATGTTAGTTTGACTGTCTGATTATGCACCGTATTTGTAGACGTGACACTCGTGCAGTTAGACGCACATTCGACCCTGTTAGTTTACTAGAGTAACCCTAGTGTAGCTGCTGAGTTCAGCATAATTATATTGTGTGTGCTAGTGTAATGGCTGATGATGTATTTTATTATATTATATGTATATAGGACCATTGGATTATTCTGTGAGACTTCAGGAGCAGGACATTGGTATTGCCAGCTAAGGACCCCAGGCGAGTACATTCTCTGATAATTTATGTTATTTGATAATTTCTATAATTCAAGTATTTAGAAATGTTACATCTGATTCTTGACACTGTGCTACACGAACTAGTATATAGATTGGATCTAGTCATGAGATGTTACATTGGTTATCGTATTGACATTGTACACGACATTGATATTAAACATTGTACATGATATATTGGACATTGATCGTGTATCGGGACGTGTCATGGTTGGATCCACTGTACTAGTTGGGGGCGGAGAAATTGCTAGTGAGAGATGTGATCAAATCCTTATCGTACAAGTGTAGATATTATTAGTGTTAATCATACTCCTCACGTATAATTAGCCAGGCCATGTCTCTATCATACAAGTTCCCAAGACGATCACATTTCAAACTACGATTTCAAACACTTAGAATAGTTAAAGTTCTTTATCTCAGTTCATATACTACATTACCCGTATATGATATTGTAGCTCTTTCTCTTTATTTCATATATGCACTGACTGTACCATATTGCCTATATTGCCTGTTCTCTTTATTTTGCCACTGCATTTATTTATTGTCTTCTCTCAGTATATAGCATAATCTATTTATTATTTTATAGTCCTTATCAGTTAACTAGAACTGTTATTGGTTTGTACTTTGCTCCATCCTGACTGAAAATATTTTTCCAGACTACGACTTAGAGGACTGGTGTCCGACATATTATGGACCACAGGGAGAGTAGCTGCAAACTTGGACCTTGTAGCTCAGGTGTGATTCCGGGAGGTCTAGCCAGGATCACTAGTTATTCAGTTAGTTTTTTTTAGCAGTTTATTGGTACCAGATTTGTTTCCTGGATACTTTGAGACTTGGATATTATTGTTTGAGTTAGATTATTCTATTTAGACTTATGTTGCATTTTTATTATTTATTTTCTTCGATATCTTATCGTACTTTAGTTATGTGATTGAGTACTTTTCATAATATATTATGATATTTGTGACTCCTTATGGAATTGGATGCTCGTGTGAGATTGTTTAGATAGTATTATGACCTAGACAGCGTTCTACCGTCGATATTTCGGCGTAGGCTGGACGTACCCACGCTCTCGTGCCCCTATACTGGGTGCGGGTCGTGACAATCGCTTAGCTCGACTGAAATACATGTATTTCAGGGATGCCTTAAATATATGTATGATCCAAAACGAAGCGATATGAGAAATTCGTATTGAGCTGCAAGAATGATGCAGAAATATGGAATTTGTGCGATGTGTTCAGCGCAAACGAGATACTGAATCTGGATCAAGAGAATGTGAGTTACATGGAGCAAAGTAATAAATTGGACAGGCGACATACAATAGTATTATAGAAACTGGTTTAGTTCGGGGATGAACCTTATTCTAAGTGGTATATTATGTAACGCCCCGCAACCGCACGGTACGTTACAATGAGTCAGATTGAATGAGGCAATAGCTGGTTATATTTTGATTTCTTGGATTTGGGAACAAGTATTGATTGAGTTGGTTTTATGTGCAGATCGCTAGCGGAGTTCGATGGAAATCAGGTGTTCGTTCAGAGCAGTACTGAGATAGCTGGATTAGAGTGATAATGACGTCTTCCTTAGTCCGATCGGTCGGATAATTTGTAGACCATGGCCTGCTCGTGCGGTCATACCAGTCGAGTAGATCATGCTTTGTATCGGACCACGGGTTCAAGGAAACGGCTGTATCGGCAGGACAGGATGCTTAACGGAATCAAACTTGGTGAGTGGGCTCTGTCCCTTCTCCTCTACTCCTTCATGCCTAATAATATGGAACACACGTAAAGGCTTGAACACTTGGACTGGAACTTGGAAATCACTACACTGTGGCGTGCATAGAGTATACGTCGTTTGCTTGGATAGATTTGTGGCTTGAATTGGTTTTTGCGTTGGATAGTTGGTGCTAGAGTTGGATTATATTTGGGGCAGTTGGAGAAACAGTTAGAATTATATATCTTGGTTGGAACATCGGGAATTCGGGCGAGCGAGCGTGCATCCGTGCACGAGTATCACTTGGGCGCTTTGTCATACAAAGCGTGCAGTTATGGTTCAAAACCGGACAACTGCATCGGCGAGGGCATTGTACCACTGTTGGGACATTATGCCACAGGATTGTTCTGAGCGAGGGGTGTTGCACCAATTTGGAATATTGTGTCGAGAAGCGGCATAGTGCCTATGGGGATAACCTGAGATTTGTGCCTTGGGCTATAGTTGGAGAATCGTTATGGATAGTTGGTTGGATGAGTTGGATGAGTCTAGGATCGTTTGGTGGGTCAAGAATGCTCGATCCTCTCGTTATACCTACTTGGTGTCTGTATTGGTCATGGACAACTTGTGTTGCACGGGATTTGGTCTCCTCGATCGGAAGGCTCCGGAGCACCGGGACCGTTCGGCCATGGAGGAGACAAATTTGGTAACGTGCCTCGGGCGCGGTGCCGACGATTTAATGCGATTCAGGCAGGCTAGCTACTCCGTGCTGTTTTGAGTAGAACTGCAATTGAACAGTCCTTTATGGCTTTGCCAGTGACTTCATATAGATAAGAGTTGGTTTGCTTTATTTTGGTTTGATTTGTGCTTTTCGCGTAGGCGGCGGCCACTCTTGCCTCGGCAAGAGTGTGCATATCAAAGATTGGATTATAATGTTTGGTTTGAGGATGGATATTGAGGCTTGGATAATGGTTTGATAGATTTTCGTATTGCTTGGGTTTGAGTAGGACGGTTTACATGCTAGTTTTCTTTGAATTGGCTATATCTGCTTGTTTTGGCTTGAGTTGAATGCTTGGATGCTTAACCTGTTTTACAGTTTTTTTCTTAACATGTCATACCCTATGCCATGAAATGAATCTAGGATTCAACTAGAAAGATCACCATATAATTGTTTGCATTCACTATTCTACTTAGTGTCGGCTTAGACGAGTGGGTTACCCCGCTCACCAGTACGACTGTGTACTGACCCACGTTTGTGGACATTATTTCATGTACGCAGGTGTAGTGGCACTGCTTGGATATGCAGTACATAATGTATGAACGGTAAGTACCTTTGTGGCTAGAGAAAGAGCAAGAGTATTGCATTAGCCTTTGTGGCATTTTATTTGGACCCTACCGAGAGCTTCGCTGCGTATACTCTGATGTGTGCTTGTTACACAATACTTGACTTTTGCTGCAACTTGGTCGTTTCGATGATAACTTTGATGTTTGACAACATCGCCTTGTGCGAGCGCAACTCCAGGCTCGTACGGCATTACGTCCCAATAAGAACGATTGTCCTGCGGGAGCGCTGCAACATGTTGATTCACGTTCAGCGGGGACGATTGAGCTTGCGAAAGATTGGGCCGTGACAGGAAGTATCAGATACTTGAGTATACTGGGAACCAACCTCAGATCGGTGTTCAGAAGAAACACTTAGTGACAGAGCTCCCTACTTCATCCTTGTCATGTCAGTCATCCACATCATTATTACCATATCAGCAAAATCTGTTATGACAGCTCATCAAGTCGGTTATATTCTACATGACCTAGCATTTTCGTTGGAAGGAGGCAATAAATAGCTCAGTAAAGGAGGAAAGAGGGCGAGTTGTGTAATATTTTCTAGTTTTACTTTTTATTCTCTAAATGCTTTCTTCTTCTTCTTCCTCTAGATCCCCAATTCTCTGCAAATAAACCCTAGCTTTCTCTTCCCTCCAATTTCCTTCCCTATTGTACTCTTTTCCTCTCTTACTGAAATTCAAATAAAGATTTCTCTGCTCTTCATCAAATATTTTCTTCTAGCTGATTTGCCTTCCCAATTGTGTTTATTATCAATGGATCAAGGTTGGATGGAAAGGGGACTGTAACAGATTTGTATTGGATCCATTGTACAGGCGGTGATCGTGTCCATCGCCTTGTCATATCCGCAATAGCAAGCCACTGATGCCGCTTTTTTTGTTAGTCGATACTTCGCGTGACGGACCACTGCCACCATCTCCACTCGCGGATCCCAACTACAGGCATCGCACGCCACCTCCGGTCGACTGATCGCCCGGTCTCGAGCGTCACGCTGGCTTGATCGATCCTCTTCTTCTCCACTCGGTGAGCAGTGTGTCTCTACTCTACCCTGCTTCCTTCTTTCTTCCTTTCTTTTCCTTTATTGCCTTCTCATTATTTATTCTTTCTTGCTTTTTATTTACTCTCTCTCGTTTGGTTTTCAGAATAGGTTCTAATATAGAATAGAGTTATTAACATTAATTACCCCTAAGTTTTAGACTTATTATACGAGATATCCTTACTTTTAAACTAATTATACTGATCATCTGTCTCTTTAGAAAAAAAAATTGGGGTAGTTATTATTATAACTTTTTATTTTTATCTAAAATTAGGAATATTCCGTATAATAAATATAAAATATAGGGATGGTCAGTGTAATTAGTTTAAAAATAGAAGTATTCCGTGTAATAAGTTAAAAATTTAGGAATAGTTAGTATAAATAACTCTTTAGAATATTAAGGGTTCCTTGGTTTTGATGAACCAGGCATGGAGAAGAGTAGCGAATAGGAAAAGTATTGTATAGTTTTCTCTTTCTTGCTTACTAGTTTCCCTTTTCTCCGTACTAGTTGAACTGAAGACTTTAGTCTGTTGGTGGAACAAGTTTAATAAATAGGTTATGATTGGATTATATATGGTTTAGATTTAACGAATGATTTTGGGCTTCAGAGTATAATTATAGAGTATAATTAGTTATGGGTTTAAACAATACCAACGAATTTACCAGGGAGTTCTTCAAAGAATATTTGAATTGGGCCTAAAGCTTAAGTATTGAGATTTATTATCTTTATAACTTTCGGCCTTTGGAGCATTCTTGATTTTTTTTAGACTTTAAAATTGGGTGGCTTATTAAATAAACTAGTTGACAGTTACTTTTGGGCTTTGATTTATATATATTGAAGTTTGGGCCAATTACTTAAAAGATTTATTAGGCTTTAATATTTAGTAGGTTTTTGTTGAATAATAAGTTGGATTTCAGAACCTAATAGGAATTTCCTATATAGTATGGGAACCTAACACTTAAAGCCTTTATTTATAGGTTGGATAAAGCCTTTATTTATAGGTTGGAGTAGGAACAACGTCAACTCGGACTTGGACTTGGGACAAGTACACCAACTTGAATCGTTATTTTATATTTCTGTATTTACTTCTTGTTTTCATATTGGATACGAGATGGACACGATTGGACTTGTACTTCATGTGCTCATTGATCTGGTTCTGGTACTTGGGGAGAAAAAATACTGAGTAGATATGTGACCAAATTCCAAACTAGCTATGTCATGTACCGAGCCTAACCACACACGACATGTGTGGTTAAGCTGCACCTTTATATTCATGTGCTTTCCTAGCCGGTCACATATCGAAAATGGTATTTCAATCACGAGTCTCAATTGTTCCTGGTACATTTTCTCCATGTTTAGTGGTTTCAGTGATTGCATATTGTCCAGCATTGCAGGTTAGTTCATTTCATTACTTGCTCATTGCATTTCAGATTACATTGTATCGTGTTTCTTGTCGGGGTTATACTTTTCTCTTTTTTCTGACAGGATCGTTACATGTGACTTGACTTCTACCTAATTTGGAGGTCACAATGGACTAGGAGTTCATCTCGAAGATCTGAAGACTTAGTTGTATAATTTTATTAGTTGTATTTGTCACACCCCATAACCAGAATATTGAAAAGTGGGACAGACAAGGCCAGCTACGTATACTTAGAGCAATCTGGTATTCTGTATATACGGTGAAGCTGTATGACATGAGGGGTCACTACTACAAACCAACAGTCAAGCCTAGGTTCGACAAATTCTAGCGTCTCAATCACAAAAATAACAGGAATAATAACAAGATGTAAGATCAGCTGAAATATAATAGTAAAGCGTCTCAAACTATAATTTACAGATGATCATGATGCTAGTAAACACAAAAAAAAATAACTAGCCAGAATCTGAGTCATACATGATCAACCCTACGATATGTCAATCATGCTAATGCCCGTAGGCTATCTGATCAAACCAAAACATGAGCTAAACACGTGCTTGGTGGATAAACGTCCAAAACTAGAATGTACATCAGGACGGAGAAGTAAAAAAACTCACTCAAGCGGTATGGTGCTCCTGGTGGCCACCATCCTCCGGAAAGTACGGAAGATCCTCCGGTGCTGCTACTGGATCTAGCCACACAAAACCAGTGGGGTCAGACCCCCAAATAGCACGTACCACAAAGAAAGTCAATTTAGAAACTTAAACCAACAACACAAGCAATACAAATACTGGAAAGTAAAGACTGGATGTAAAGATCTCAGGATAATAAATACTGTAAAACCTACAATAAGACATATCTGGATCTGATAATCAATAAGAAAATAACAAGTACTGAAAGTAAAGGTGATCATGTGAAGCCTAGACTACATCAACCATCAATCACGATAAATCACATAAGTACGTCTTGATACTTTTAACTAACTAGGGTTATCACAATCATTAATTACTAACTAATATAATGCAACGCGATGCTAGAGTTCCTTCTGATTGCATGCCCCTGCAGCCCATCCGGGATATCCATACACACAACGAACTGGATACTCCTCAAGATACGACACAATATAAACCACTGGATACTCCTCAAGATAACAGTACGAATAACCAGGACTGCATACAATCTAGAAAAATCCCTAGACATGTACTAAGTGAATCTCTAGTTACTTAGCAGTTTCTTGTCTAAATCCGGGTGTGGCATTCCGCAGAATCCATCCTAGACATGATGCAGACAAATCAAGTCATAATATTAATATAAACATATTTAATATACATTGCATATAAGGACTCATGTATGCCACGACAACAATCAAGCCACGTGATACCAAGTGAAGCCAAGTAAAGCCAAGTAAAGCCATGTCAATCTGGTGAAGCCAGGTAAAGCTATGTGAAACCAGATAAAGCCATGTACAACCATGTGAAGCCATGTATAACCAGATAAAACTATGTAAAACTAAGTCAATCCATGTCCGATAAAGCCATGTAAATTCATGCCAAGTCAAGTCTAGTCCAGTCAATCCTGTCATCACGTGTAGCCGAAAAAGCCGGGTGAAATCGAGTAAAGCCAAGTCAAGTCCAGTCATGGCATTTGAAGCCATGTAAGTTCATGTCCAAAATCAGGTCAAGTCATCGCGTGCCCAAGCAAAAGCCAGAAGTTTCAACATAAAATCAACAAAACCAAGAATTCCTAAAGAAAGTTTCAACATAAAATCAACATAAAATAAAATATCTCGAGTACTATTTATAGAGAAAATATCTCAAAAATATCTCGAAAGTGAAACAAATATCTGACAGACAATATACCGTCGGTATAGTGTAGTATACTGTCGGTAAACCGGTCAAGTCGTAAAGTTTCAATTTTGAGAATTTTTGAGCTTCATCGAGATCCAATAAAATGCAATAACTAGCACAAAATATGTATCCGCATAAAATATGAATACTATGAGATGAGTCTAACAGTATTGTTGTATTTAAAAATTTGGATGACTGTACATATGATGTTGCCTTTAGTTTCACTGGGTTTATTTTCGGACATTGTTTGTAAAAGATGTTTAATAAAAGTAATACTGGATTGTGGTGATTGTTCATGATGGAAAACACGTCTAGATGGCTGTGATGAGTTGATCAAACATTTATACATTGGAGATTATTGAGGTCTAGATAGCTGACCACCGTTGTCAACGACAGCGTAGGCTTGGCGTTCATAACCCGTATCCGATATCACAGGCACAGGGCATGAAAAGTCCAATCTTTGACGAAAACACTAGAGAGAAGAAGACGAATGCTTATTAGTTTGGTCGCGGGTGCAAAGGTATCATGATAATTGATTCCTTCAATTTGTGTATAATCCTTGGTTACTAGTTGAGCTTTGTACCGTTCTATAGAACCATCAAATATATATTTAATTTTATAAATCCATATACATCAAATATGTGATTTTCCCTTGGGAAAGGGACATAATGACCAAGTGTTAATGGATTTAAGAGCCTGAATTTATTTTGTCATAGCATCAAGCCATTCAACAAATTGCATGGCTTGAGAGATGGAACGTGGCTTCTGGATGTTCATGATATTTGTTAGAAAGGTATGGTTAGAGTGATTTAGATGAGACAAAAAAATTTGACAAAGGGATATTTTGTTAAAAATGATGTATTATTGCAGATGTAATCCTTTCAATGACTTAGAGGATGACTGTCCCGTTGAGATCATGGATTGGTGACTGGAGCCAATATCGTAGAAGAGGGAGCAATGAAGGGAGTGTCTACAGAAATGGGTGTAGACTCAACTGTAGTATCAATCGGAGGAACATTTGTAGGGACATGCTCAAAATTAACAGAATTATCAGTGTGAAGATCAATTGAGTGTGATGGTGGGATGAGTGACTGATTGGTGTGATAATCAAATGTGACATTATTAATAATTGGGTTAATAGTGACTTGATTATCTAGTAGTGGAGAGATATATGTGATATCATGGTATGAAAATTAACATCCCGAGATGTATGAATTTGACGTGATGTGAAATTGTAGATACAATATCCTTTTTTAGCATATGGATAACCAATAATGATACAGGGTCTAGATAATTATTTGTGTTGGATGTTCATTTTTTAGCAAATCAAAAACATCCGAAAACATGGAGAGATGAGTATGATGGAATAGTACCATGTAAACCTTGATGAGGAGACTGATTTTTAAGGACTGGAGTAGGAAGTTTTTTTTTATGACGAATGCAACAGTGAGAATGTATTCCCCATAATGATATAGGTAAGTTTGATTGAAATCGTAAAGCTCGGGCGACATCAAGAAGGTAACGATGTTTACACCCCACAACTCTATTTTGTTGAGGTAGTGTAACACAACTACATTGGTGGATGATGTTGTTGTCGCGGAACCAAGATTGAATTTTATTTGAAAGAAATTTAGAACCATTGTCTAAAAGAATGATTTATAGTTGAGGAAGGAAGATGTGTCCATCTCCAGAATTGACACGAGTGATTGTAATGTTGAATTGACGATTGATTAGTTTAAAAAATGTACTGACATGTTAAAAGTTTCAGAATTATTTTCATTAAAAAAATTCATATGCATCTAGAATAATCATCAACTTTGGTAAAGAAAAAATGAAAACCAGTTTTAGATGGTATAAAGAAAGGACCCCAAATGTCAACATGAATTAATTCGAAAAATGAGAACTACAAGATGTCCTACGAGAAAAGGGAAGCAAGACTCTTTTGCACATGGACACACACCACAAACATAATCTTTATTCACAATAATACCTTCAAAATTCTTAATGATGAGATGAAAAAGAGTTCTAGATGGATGACCAAGATGGTAATGCCGTAAGTCAAATTTATTACAATAATTAATTAAAAATTAAAATAAGAATCTAAAACTTGATTTAAATAAAAAAGGCTGTTTCGAGCGTTACCCCGACCAATCGTCATCCTCGTTAGTCGTTCCTGAAACATGTAATCAGAAGATGAGAATGTGATATCACAATTAGATAATCTTGCTAATTATGAGTTAGACAATAAATTAAATTTGAATGATGGAATGTGAAAGACATTCATGAGAGTGAGTGATGGAGAACAGTGAATGGTGTCTATGTGTTTCACAAATGCCAGAGGACCATCAGATATGTCACGCCCCAGTACCAAAATACGTAGGACTAGGAATACGTACCATGCCCAGCCGTATGTATATGAACTCCAATATATGGAAACCGTATACACACGTACGCTGTACATGAATATCCAAATCCACCAGTGATAATATACTGTCACAACAAGTCACACACAATCTATATCTCATCCATATCACACATAATCAGTAGGAATAAAGAGCTAAATAATAACTGAATATCCAAGATGAGTATCTCGTCTGATAGTCGGATGAAAAAAAATCCACTACAAAATGACCATACTGAAGTAGTAACAGGGATCTCTAAAATAGCGGTAATAAAATCACAGATACTCCGAAGGTAAGACCTCCTCAGTCTGGTAAGTGTCCGTTCTAGGTCCGTACTTCTGCGGATACTCCTGCTCGTCCATATCTGGAAAGGGACCAGGTCCTCAGAACGACATAACAAGATACATAGAAACATGCCATATAGTAAATACTGAATAAATAAAAAGGGTGTGCTAACCATCTAAGTGAATGCAATTTGAGGACAGCTTAGTGCGTAGGGAAAGTGTAGGCTAGACATATGCTGACGTAATTCGCCAATCGTCGAAACTGACTAGTATATGCCACATATGTCCCCATACAAGGGCCCTTTGTAATCGTCCATCTCCGAGGAGCATGGTATCTGCAATATATATATGTCCGTATCACTCCGTCGAGTGCGGTATCTGTATAGAAGGAGTGGGTGTCCCATACGCCTGCTAGAAGTTCTCCCCGCCCAATGTAGATATACAAGTCGTAAACACGACGTGGATATCACGTACTATGATGCAAGTCTCCATATATAACTAAACTAAATCCGTTATACGTGTTGCTCACACCGATGGCCAGTCGAGTATGAGGCACGCGTCCCTACATGAACTCACTCAGTGACGTGAATGATACATGTTAAGGCCTGGGGAGTCATACCGATAACTCCACACTTTAGGTGGGTCTACTAGACACTAAGTCAGACATAAGTCCTAACGTCAACGCATTCGTTGACTGCACCCGAGTCTCTCTCGGACGTACACAGTTATATAATATAAACATGTAATTAATAATTCTGAATTTAAACAGTACAACAAGACAAGGTATACTTGTCGAGCAAGAGATCCGTATAGTGCAAGCGTCTACAACAGTATTAAGTTGAAGGAGTGAGGTTTAGGGTTTTAAAAGAGTTGTAATATATATAGGGTCAAGAGGCGGTGGAATCACTTAATGGTTAAGAAACTACTGTTGCTGTTGTTTCTTTCTCATTGGTTTAGGTTTCGGCTTAGGGTTGTTTAGTAATAACACAAAGAGGCGGTGGGGGATGAGTCATGGGTGATGAGTCATAAGGGGGTTATTTTATGCGGGGTGAAAAGAGTTTAAGCGGTGGAATGAGAAGCTTACACGCGTGAGAAAGCAAAGCAAAGTAAATTTGGGTTTTGCTTCTGCTGCTGATATTTTCTTCACCTAATAGGTTGGGGTTTGGGTTTACGTGCGGAGAAGTATACGTGGGGGTGAAAGGAAGATTTTACGCGGGGGTGAAAGGATAGTTTACGCGGGGTTGAAAGGAAGAGTTTACGCGGGGGAGAAAAAGATAGGGGGGGTGGTTTTGTTACTGCTGCTGCTGCTGTTTACGCGCGGTTGATAGGAAAGTATACGCGGGGTGATTAACGGGTTTGGGCTAAGGGTTGCGGGTTAGGGTTTGGGTTCGGTTTGATATCCAATAGGAATTTTATATATACACATATCTATTCACAGAAAATTCTAAGAATTATATCGGTGCACACCATTAAGCTAACAGCTGTCCAAAGAGTCTCTTACATGAAATTTAATCAAGAAAAATTTATAATGGCTTTATAAGTCCTGTATAACATCTCAATAAAGATTTACATAAAATCTATTCTCTCTATTTAGCTCATAACTACTATAAATAAATTAAATAATAGAGAAATACGATTTTTAGGATTAGGGATCTTACAAGATAATTGAACAATTAATTTCTTAGGAGCAACAAAAAAAGAATGAAATTGTTATAATGATGATCATATATGACTAGAGGCACCAGAATATATAATCCATGAAGTTGATAAACAAGTAAAAATTGTACCTGCTAAGTGAGCGGATGATCCAACAAATTTCTCCTTAATTAGAATCACAAGTAGTTTGGTATAGTGGGCCGATGTTAGCTGAGGATATGATGGAGTAGAAGAAGCATATTTTGGGGGTAGATGTGGTCTTAGCTTGCTTGTCTGGATATCCATGAATCTAGAAACATGTGATGAGGGTATGGCTATGCTTGTTGCAGTGCTCACAGAAATATCGTCGGCATTTTTCGAAAGACTTCGAGGATGGTTTGGATGCCTGGATAGCTACAAAATAGACAATCGAGGCTGTGGAGATGTTAATCTCATGTTTCGTTTCCTCTTGATGCACTAGGGTATAGATGCGTTGGACCAAAGGAAATGGTTCTATCAGAAGAATTATGCTGCGA
The DNA here is from genome assembly GCA_036927795.1 of Iris macrosiphon. Classification (NCBI taxonomy): domain Eukaryota; kingdom Viridiplantae; phylum Streptophyta; class Magnoliopsida; order Asparagales; family Iridaceae; genus Iris; species Iris macrosiphon. The sequence goes on along the minus strand of JAYESA010000016.1, from coordinate 113,496,948 downwards.
ATGACAAAAAATATATCATGAAACCCCTTGAGAAATTATATGACATGATCATGGTTCTGCTGATCGATGACAGCCTTAGCATTACCATAAATGCATGGCGTGATAGAGATAATTGAGTTGAGTTTGTCTCACAACGACTTGAGCTGCGTGTAATATAATGAGATACTGGGTCCATCCTGCTTGAGTATACACTACCAAAATATGATGAAATAGCGATGTTTTTAGCGACGTCATAATAAAACGTCGCTAATATAAAAGACTTAAGCGACTCCTAAAATAAATGTTGCTATGCGTCTCTGTTGGCGACACATAGCAACGTTTAGGGACTATACTTTGATTTTTTAAAGAATAGTCGCTATAAGCTTCTTTAACGTCGCTAAACGTCGCTGAGTTTTTGATTTAAGTACGTTTAGCAACGTATTTACCGACGTTATTTTTTTATTTTTAGTGACGTCGCTAACGTCGTAAACTTTTAAATTAGCGACGTCTATTGATGACGTTGCTAATTTTTTTAATTGGCGATGCTTAGCGATGTCTATTGATGACGTCGCTCACTACCAAAATGATTCATATCAGCGATGAATTTAGTGACTTTGGACAACAACGTCGCTAATACTATTGAAATATAGCGATGTTTAACGACGTCTCAAGCGGACGTCGCTAAATTACTGAATATAGGGTTCCCTCGTCTATTCGACTTTTTATTTCTTTTCCCCCCAACTTTTTTCAACTTTTTATTTTTCGTGTGCCCCCATCGACGACCCTTCGCGGCTCCGACGACCCACCCACCCCCTCGACCGCCTCCCTCGCCCCCACCCCGACGCGGCCGTATTCGCCCCCCAACCCCGACACAGGCTACCCCAGACGCGGCTCCTACCCCTCCGGCACGGCTTCTCCCCTCCGGCGTGGTCCTCCTCCGTCGACCCCTCTCTCAGACGCTCCTTCTCCCTTCCTCCCGGTTCGGTAAACCCTAACCCAGACCCGGACACAACTAGGATACACACACACACATACTGTACACAATCAGGACACATAGACACACACATGACACAATCAGGACATATGGACACACACAGAGGACACAACCCTACATGACACGATTCGATCTAACACGGACACACATATAGACACGCATGGATACAGACACATACGGGCACATATGGACACACGTGGACACAAACATATATGGAGACACACCCGAACATACATGGAGACAAACCCTAGTAAGTATGAAAGTTTGGTTGCATAATTAGGAAATTTGGTTGCACTAGTGTATCACACACATGGACACATAATACAACACCCATAAATATGCTATATAGTGGTTTGATAGGATTTTATTATGAATTTAGTATCATATGTTGTTGAGTATCATATAATTGGCTTGTGAGTATAGAATTTTGTGTGTATGTGTGTGTGTTCATGTGTATGCGTATGTTCGTGTGTGTGTGTGTGTGTGTGTGTGTATGTGTGTGTGTGTGTGCATGTCAAGTCACTACTAAATTTTGTCCAATTAGCGACGGGATGTTGTATTATATGAGAAGTGTAGTGCATACAGGTTGTTGGATTAGCGACGGAATATTGGATTATACCTTTATACTTCATAGTCGTTGATTTGGGAGGTTCCTTTAATATTATATATATAGGATGTGGTCGGGATGATGGATTATATGAGAAGTGCTGCAGGTAGTGTGGGAGAGTGACAATTTGGTTATGACACGACACAGGATATGACACAGACCCTAATTTGGTTATGACACGACATAGGACATGACATAGACCCTATATATTGTAATAAATATTATAGATGTGGACTCAACGAAAGTTTTTCATTATACGTCTAATCGTATGAAAGAGGTAGAATTATCCGAAGAGGAAGACGAAGTAGATGAAAGTGAAGATGAGGAGGAAGAGGAAGAGGAAGAGGAGGACGAGGAAAACTAAGAAGATAAATTTTCAGAAGAGGATTGAAAATAAAATAAAATTTATTTAGAACTCTAGCTATATACTGTATTTTTAATGTGCAATATAATATCTATTTTAACTATATGGATACATATATTTATATCTGTTATCAATTATATTCTTTGTTTCCATCTATCATACCAGATGACACCCATGATCCGAGCACGTGCACTTTGCTTGAGAGTGGTACCTTCTACTATTAAGGAGAAAGTGGTACCTCCTACTGTTAAGGAGTAAGTGACTATTAAGGAGGAAGTGGCACCTCCTACTGTTAAATTGGAAGCGTTTGTTAAGGAGAAAGTGTCAACTCCTACTGTTAAGGAGGAAGTGGTACCTCCTGCTGTTCGACATGCACCAGCTCAGAGGGAGAGTTCCAGTCACCCAACACCTATAGTGGAGATTGATCACCTAGACGCTGCTTATGCGAAGTATCTGATGGACTGGGTTTTGTCCCAGCGTATTGGATTTTCTTGATAGATTGAGAAATTTGATAAGACTTATGGTGTGACTGTGATACTTTTATTGTGCTTATTGTGTGACAGTGATACTTTTATATTGTACTTTTTGTGTAACTGTTATACTTTTATTTTGTGTTTATTGTGTGACTGTGATATTCATATACTTTTGTGATATTTCGTACCCAGAAAATTCAACAGAGGGTTGCTCCAGGTATGTCTATTTTTATGAACTATTATAAGTCTGTGTATTTGTTTTATCATCATATGTTATTATCGGGTATGGCCAGACGACGTGGATCGTTCGGAGTTCGATCCTCTAGACGGAGTGCTCCACCGGTACAGGCTACTGGTTCCGGATTCTCGTTGCAGAGTACTCCAGTGTACCGATCTTTAGCATCTTCGACTCCGTCGATAATACGACATGGCAGTACTCATGGGACGAGTAGTTCTAAGCCTGAGACTACTCCCTCGTCCAGCGTTCCTCCTGCTGACGGAACCATGGAGACAGATGAGCATCTGGCTGAGGTTGAGCTGACGTCGTCCCAACATCAGCGAGATCCTCCATGCGCACCTCCGGACAAGACGAGGACGAAGATTTGGGCCAACGGTACAAAGTAAGTCAATTAGTTGGTTTAGCATCATATATATCGTGTATTTATTTATTCATCATATATTCAATTTTTCGATAAAAATAATTATCTCTTTATAGATATCGTCCCTCGTCGGTACAGAGACGCCTGGGCCACTTTTTGAGGTACAACTATGGTGGTCCTTGGATCAACTACTCTGATTCTCCGGATGAGAGGAAGGCGTTCTGGTTTGCGCACTTCAAGGTAAAAGTATATTATATCAATCATCCAATTTATGTATATTATATAACTTACTAAATTACTTCTTGTAGCAAACGTATTTCTATCGACCCGTTGTTTGGTATATTTTTTATTTCAGATATATTATTTTAATGCAAGTACGATAAAATGGTAGTAAGATAAAATATTTAATTTTAGTACTAAATAATATATTTTTAACAGGTACAGAGGGGTGAGGATGCCAACATGGTGATCGTCTTCCTGGCCACCTATCAAAAGGGCGGGAATCTTATTGATGAGAGGGCCTCGTAGACCTATGTAAGTATTACTTTACTTTGTGTTAATTTTAATATAACTTAGGAAATATGCAAATAAATATCCATGTAGTTAGTAATAAGTACCTTAGACACATTAGCAATTATCGAGTATCCAAACTTTTCTAGGCCGAGTATCTTAGGCTACGTGAGCGGGCGACTACTAGTGTACCCACAGCGGGAGAGACTGGTACTTCCTCGCAGCCCTCTCCAGCTCCGTCGGCGGACGAGCTGTGGGTGACCGCCGCTGGTGGTCTCCAGAGGGGTACGTACTACAGTACCGGATCCTATGGCGCCCTTATTGCGACGCAGTCCTCTAGGGCCTCCACAGCAAGTGTGCATTCCCCACAGCCCTCGCAGGCGTCGACCAGAGTCCAGGAGACCGTTGACCGTCATATTGCGTCTCTCCGTGACGAGTTGCTACGAAGGATGGAGGAGCAGCCCATGTCCCAGCCGCAGGCGAACGATGTGGCGCTCATCGCACGATTTGATACGCTCGAGCGCAACATCATGGAGCTCAGGGATATAACAGCTGATCTTAGAGCGTCGACAGAGCGCAGCGTGACGGAGCTGCATGCATCACAGCTGTCCATAGGCGAGAGGCTGATGATGATGCAGGATTCAATGGTTCATAGCAGTACGAGGCTTTCAGACTTTATGATATTTGGATAGTTTACTGATTGTTTATGTTTTGACCTATGATATTTGGTCATTTATGAATATTCTTTATTTTTGAGGCTTTCAAACTTTATTTCTTGTACTCAGTTGTGTGGATATTTATTGTATTCTTTACGACAAGATTTTTTCCTGACTCGGTTTGTAATCCCAATGTTTCATTTTCTTTAAATTTTACTATATTATTCATATTAAATGTATGTTAATTTACTGATGTTGAATACTCCACCAAAGGGGTCGACGAACCCAGCGAATTCAACGGAGGGTTGCTCCGGGTCTATTTATATAAATTGTGAATTCATAAACTGCAGGAATATTGGTTTGGAAACCATTTTTTATTCTATTTTTTATTTTTTCACTGAAATTTTAGCGACTATTAGCGACGTTTATATACGTCATAAAATATGTCGCTAATTATGTCGCTAAATAAGTCGCTAAATACGTCGCTGAATTTTGCTAAATTGCTGACATGGCAGTATTATCTGGTTAATAAAACGTCGCTAAATGTGTTGCAAAACGTCGCTAAATAGAAAAAATTTAGCGACGTTTAGCGACACAAAACACGTTGTTAAACGTCGCTAATATGAAAAATATTAGTGATACAAATACGTCGCTAGAAAACGTCGCTATAGCGACCTTTTGCGACATTTTTTCTGTCAGCGATTAGCTTAAACGCGACTTCATTGAAACATCGCTAATTACGTCGCTAAATTTTTTTAGCGACATTTTTAGGCCATTTAGCGACGTTTCCAGACGTTGCTAATTTGACTTATTCTGGTAGTGATAGAAATGGACCGCTTTAGTTAATTGATAGATTTTTGGTGCATTAGATTGTGAGAAATGATCATTGAGATCCGTCCAGATCTGCACTACAGTTTCAACGTACAAGACAAAGGGCAAATCTTAGGTGATATAAAGTTTAGAATCCAACTGGCGGCCAAGTCGTTGCAATGCTCCCAATTGGTGATTTCTTCAAGTTTTGTTGGTTTCGCGAGTGAACCATCAGCGAAACTATTTTTTTTTTCTTCTTTTTTTGCATGAAGTGCCATTGAGATAACGCTGCTCCATGAACCATAATTGTCACATACCAACAATAGGAAAAATAAGAAGTGGAATTATAACCTTTGGAGAACTTGCGTCGATCATGCTAGCATCTGCCATGGTTCACAGTCTGGAGGTGACAAGATTGAGAGAGGTAATGGGACTGGGCCGACCAGTGTTGACGTCGGATTTGATTGAGTGGTCATTGTCGACGGATATTTTTTACTCTGATACCATATGAAAACTGACATTGGATTTTGTTTGTTCCTCTCACGTAAAAAAGACTATTTAGTTTATTCAAATATATATTTAGTTTATTCGGCACATCATCGACGAATGCTGAATCCAAAGCTCTAAAATACAGTTTCTATTCAGTCAGAGATCCTCCAATAAGGCAGCCCATTCCTTAGCTACTGATACTCTATGCTCAGTTTTACCTTTATCAAGCAGTAGGATCTTCTATGAGCCTCCTTCATGTATATTGGATCATATACATACAGATATGGCCAATATTTCACTTCTTTGAATGAAATTTCACTTATTTTCAAAAACAAAAAAAAAAAAAAAAAAAAAAACACCAACAACTTTATCTCAACTGATTTATTTGAACAAGGGATAAATAACCACCTTATCTCAACTAATTTACATGAAAAAGAAATAAACAACAACCTTATGTCAACGACTTATTTCATATCCGTCCGTAATATACATATATGAAACTTCTAATGCAATGAAATGAACAGAGAACTTTAGACAGAAACATTCACAATGTGAAGGAACCAAACATTTCCTTCACTTGTAAAACTACTACATTGATTCATGGGGAGGTTTTTGCTGCAGGGGAAGCCGGAGGGTGACCGGGGAACAGAGGGTTCGGAGGGAGCGGAGGGAAAATGGAAGCTGGAGGCGGCGGCGACGACGGAGGAGTCGGGAGAGGAAATGGAGGAATGCCAATAAACGGTGCCGGCGGGGGAGTAGGCACGAACGGAGGCAGAAGCGACGGCGGCGGCGAAGGAACTAACGGTGGCAGAAGCGATGGTGGCGGCGAAGGAACTACCGGTGGCAGAAGTGAAGGTGGCGGCAGTAAAGGATTCGGTGGCAGCATCGGTGGCGAAGGCACGAACGGAATTAGCGGAGGAAAGAGGAATTGCTTGCGTTCCGCGGGAGAAGCGAACTTCCGAGGAGGAGCTAGAGGTTCGAAGGCGAGATGCCCGGCAGTGAACACCTGAAGACGACCGCCACTCCTCTTCGACTCGAGGCGTCGGAGCTCCGCGGAAGCGGAGGAGGAGGAGGCCATGGAGCAAAATGGTTCACTGCTTCGTATCAGCCTCACGTAGCAGCCCTTCGTAACGTCGACACCGGTAGTAGGCAGGCGTGCTCGGAACACGCCGCGGTGGTTCGTCTTGACCTCCTTCCTAAAGCTCGGTCCGGTTGCGCCATCGGCACATTCGACTGCAACCGAAGCACCTGTGGAAGAACGCGGTCATGCTAGTCAATGGCGGAACTAGCATCTAAAATTAGAAGCAAGTGGCTGAACTAGCATCTAAAATTAGAAGCAAGTGAACTTTAGATATGATTTGAACGATCGTCTAAAATATCATTTTTTGAGAATTTATTTATCACTTAATTATTATATACTTGAAATCTAAATAAAAAAATAAAATGTAACTAAAAAACCATTTAACAAAAATTAATTTTTTTTTCCAAAATTTTGGACCGACTCCAGTCCGCAGCCGCTGATGGTAGTCTCGCGACGTGTCAGGCATGAGTACCCTAGGACACGTGAAAATTAATGTTGAGCCATGTTGCCGTGTCCATATAGTGTCGTGTCAGATTCATGTCCTAGATTATATTTTAAGTATGTGTTGAGAAAAAGAGAACCGAACCTGAGATGAAGTGGCTCGACTTTGATAAATCTCGGGAGAAGCTGCTGATATCGCAATTTACAGTGCCCACCACGATTGCAGACGAGAGCTTCTGATGTTGCTTCTTCTCATGGCTAGAAGCTGAGTAATGAAACATACAGAAGAGTGCAAGCAGTAGAAAGCAAGAGGTTCTTACACTACTAGCCATTAGGTGAAAGGTTCTGTAGCCTCAGTATGGGTTCAAGTAAGTGATACTGAAAGAGTATGTTCAGTATTTATTGAGTTTGTTCCAGGGTTGCAAAGGGATCAGGTTCATTCTGATTTTATGTAATTTCCTAATTCGAATGCCACAATTGTAGAGATAGAGATGTTCTTTTATAGTCTAATTTGTTAACAGTTTATATATATATATATATATATATATATATATATATATATATTATTTTTCAGAAGTTAATAAGAGAACAAAGAAACAAAATGAACTTGTTACCGGCCTCCGGAGAAGTCGTGTACTAAGCACTGCCCTAAGAGTTGATCCGAGGTCTATGTGCAGACGTTTCTCGGAAGCTCCTAGTGGTAAAACTCCCTGACTACCGGATTCTCTTCGTTGCACACAACTCGGAGAGAGAGACCGAACTTAGCTCTGTCCAGAACAAGGAATTAGAGACTAGAATGTGGTTTGAGAGAGAGATGTTTCACGTAGGAGAATTTTCGTTCTGAAATGAAGGAGGAGGAGACAATTTTAAAAAGGCAGACCCTTATACACAGCCACAGACATAATACTTAATGGCTCATAAACAGGCCATTAAGGAGCAATAAAAACGTGGAGGAATGGCTGTCAAAAGAGCTGTTGCAAGGTTCAAAGAACCTGGACATAACCCTCAACGTTCAAATTTGAATGAATCAAAACAGTTCAAAAAATTAAATGGGAGCAAAAAGATTTTTTGGATCCCAGTCCGAACCCGAATAGTAAATTGGATCGACATTCGGCGTCCGTAGGTGTGGGCACATACCCGCACCCGTTACGCGCCGAACTGAACCGAGCAGGGCCGGACGGCGACAGCGGTGCGCGCGTGTGGCCCCACACAACATCTTTAAGAAAGCAAAGGAGAAGAACTAATATATACAAGCAAGGAGGGGGTGGTACAACCGATGTGGGACTAAAGAAAGAGGGAAGTTGAGCTTTTGCTCAAGCATAGCTAACATAATTGCTGCATAGTAAGAATTTATATGGTAGAGCTGCATGCCATGCATCGGTCTTTAGACAACTTGTGCACAAGGGTAATCCCACGAACGGTTCCTGGGACACTGGGAATCGTTCACCCTAGAAGGATCAGAGGAACACCTTGAGGCAATGAAGTCATCGCGATCAGGGGGGTGTTCATGTCTATATAGCATGGGTTTTCTATGGACCATCATGTAGTTAGGTCGCATGATAAGTTATCTTCTATGCATACTTGACACTTGATGCCAACACAGATGCATGAGTTATATATATACATATATGCAAATTGTTGCTAACTTGTGTATCTGCTGCAGGGATAACCGTTTGACCATGGGTAAGATTTATCATATGCGTAGTCTATCTATTGTTTATGTTTTCTTGCATGAATTGTTAAAAAAAACTAAACAACTAGAAAGATCACCTAATAATGTTAGCTTCACATGCTTACTTAGTGTGAATTTCTAGGTGAGTTTGGCCACGTTCGCTCACCAGTACATGTTGTAGTATTGATCCACGTTTGTGGACAAATCTTCAGGTTTTGATAGCGAGAGCTTGACGAGCATTTTGAACCAGTACTAGCGCATCCATCCAGCGGAACCGTGCTCGTGCTGCTTCCTTAGCTTTCCTCTCATGTGTGCAAACTCCCCTTCTGCCAATTGTTATGCTTTTTGGTCCTACTAAAATGATATAATGTATGAACGTTGTGGCTAGTTTTGGGTTTGTAAAAAGAGTTGTAAGCCATATATAGCATATTTTATAACTCAGCCAAGAAAGTACTTTGTAATCCAATCTTCAAGTATTCAATAAAGAAAGTATTTTGTCTTCCTATAAAATATGTTCAACTTTGGTTCTCTACATTTACATTATGTGCTTATATATATATATTTTTATCTGACTTGTGTCTTGTGCAGGTACTATCCCTTGTGCAAGCGCAACTTAGGCTTGTACGATATCGCGTCCAAGCAAGGACGATCGGTTCCGTAGGGACCAAGCGAGGACGATCGGTCATTACGGGACCAGGACGCAAGCCATCCTATTGGCTTCGGCCTCCCCCCCTCCCACCCCTCCTATTGGCTTCGGCCTCCTCCTCCCCGTAGTGCGAGATCCGCAAGCGCCAATAGGAGGTCACCACATGGCCTTGCGGGCTGGTTGGCGGTCTCCTTTGACTGTTCATATAGTGTTGTTATTTTTTTTCGTTCAGATTTGAGTGAGGATTCATATGTTATATAGTTGTATATATTAAACTAATGAAAAATATTGTTAACTATATGTCACGTCCCAGTCCCAAATTATACGGGACCAGGCTACGTGGCAATAGCCAGCTGACACGTCTCCGAGGATATCTCAATTTAATGGATCCACGAAGAGTGTTACGCTGTCCTACAATACTAACATGTCCAATATCAGTCAATAATAGGTAGTCTAGTCTCATCCACAATATAAAGAGCAAGAAGTACTACATAAACTGCTGGCAGATAAACACCAGTCTCAAGATATCATAGTACAACCAATAATGTCTGGTAGGGACAAACCCACTACTATGACGAAATGAAAGTACTGAATAATAGATTAAATAAATAGTGACTAGGGCAACGACTGACTAGGTAATGATGCTCCCAATCCCAGGTAGAATGTCTACCAAGTGATCACGGAAACTCCGATGGTAGAACCTCTAGCTCCTCTGCGGTAGCGAATCTCGTCTCCTGTCCTGGGTCGTATACTGTGGGGTAGTAAGCCTCGTCCAAATCTGGAAAGGTACCAGGTCCTCAGAGGGACGTAACAAGATACATAGAAACATGCCATATATAAATACTGAATAAAGTAAATACAATAAAGGGAGTGCTAACCATCTAAGTGAATGCAATGTGAGGACAACTTTGGTACGTATGAGTAGGCGTAGGCATAACGTCCAACACCCTGAAGAGCGTGGCAGCAGTGTAGTATATCGTCCATAACGCTCCGAAGAACGTGGCAGCAGTATAGTATATCGTCTATATCGCTCCGAAGAACGTGGCAGCAGTGTAAAGGGAATCATTGGATCCGTGGCTCCTCTGGATACTACGGACTCCAATGGGTGTATCCCATACGCCTACTAATGTCCTCCCTGCCCAATGTAGATACACAAGTCGAATACTTGACGTGCGTACCACGTATCTATATGCCAAGTCTCTACCAAGAATATAACCTGAACTACGCACTAACCGTGATGTAGGTTACGCGCACCGATAGCCAGTCGGATACGCAAACCCGCATCCCAATATGAATGTCTCAGTGAACGTGTAAAGTGTCAGGTCTCGGACGATAACATGGTATCGTCCAATGGGTGAGTCTGCTAATGACTAGGCCAAGTATACAAATCATCAACGTATCCGTCGACTGCACCCGAGACAATCTCAGACGCGCACAGTTGTATAAAAAAAAGCAACAAGCATACAATACAACATGTGCATAATTTAAATTAGACAGTAAATATGGCAAGGTATCTTGCCTGAGTCCTCAAGATGGGAATGCCAATAGCCTGCTCCTGTAGCGTCTCCTGGCTGATCCAAGGACCCTAGACATATAATAATACACAAAAAATAATGACATCAGACACTAAGCATTAACTACATACTACTAAGACGCTATACTTGAATACTGTCGCAAGTTCACTGTTGCTTGAATACAGCATCACGTGTGCACGTAGCTAGGGTGTACACGTGTTCTGTCCTTGGTTAACATGTGTCTCGAGGCAATAATTTATCTAGTTACGGGTTGACCATGATTTCTGTTCTGTGCGAACACATGTCTCTAGTTTCCATGCTCAAACATACTAGGTTTATATCCAGGTGTTTCAAGTGAATTATTTGTCCCTAATACTGGTCATTAATTTAGAATAATTAATTATTTATTAATATCTAATTAAATCAACTTTCATGTATATAATACTAACTAGGTTATATGCTATTTAATATGTGTTTATATGCGACACGATGACACGAAGGAGAAGTGATAGGACACAAAAGAGATAGGTCCAGCGAACGAGTACCTGATCGACCGAGCGAGGGGGTCCGCTTGCTGGTCGACCGCCTTCTCCGGCGTGGGGTGAACTCCGGTCGTAGTGTGGACGGAACCGGCCTGCTGGTGTACATTATTTGCGATGGCTGCAGCCGCGGTTGCAGCAGCCGGTCACGGCGGCAGTGGGCTGAGATATCGTCAGGGGTGATGGTCAGGTCGTGGGATGGTCGGGGTCGACCTCTCGGGGTGGTTAACGGCATCTGGCGGGTGGTGGGGAGCAGTCGGGATCGGCCGTCGGGTTCAATGGGGCTGTGATGGACGGGGATAGTGATGGTGCAGGTGGAGGCGGTCGGTGTAGATGGTTGGCCGCAGGTGGTGGAGAAGTGGGGGTCCGGCTAGTCGGGCGGCGGTGTCTGGCGGCGTCAGACGGTGCTTGGGTGCGTTGGTTTTGGAAGTCGGGGAAGGGGACAGGTGCTCGGGTTTGCCGGTTGAATGGGATGGTGATGATGGCTGGATGGGTGTGGTGTTCCGACGGCCTGGAGGGGTGGTTGGTGGTACCGTAGATGGCTGGGTGGCGGTGGTCAGGTGAGGGATGAGCGGGGATGGGTCTCGGCAAGGGGGATTCGGCTAGGGTTGAGAGAAGAGGGTGATGATGCTAGGGTTTCAATAGTAGTAGGAAGAGGTATTTATATAGGAGGGGGTTTATGGCATGGCCTCGGGCCTTGGGCTTGTTTGGACTCCTTGGGGTGGGGTCTGGTCTACATGATAAGTATACAGGGATTGGTTATGTCTTGTTTTTGGGTGATCTTGGCCTCAATTAATTTAGGTTACAAACAATTACATCAGGCATTAGGAGAAAGTTTGGTTTAGTGAAATAATACTTAGGCGTTTGCAATGACTGTTGTGCAGCTAAATTGAAGCACAAAAATTGGGGATCTGAAAGTTACACAAGGTGCAGGTGGGTAGCCTGGCATGTCTAGGAGATGAGTACTTAATTGGTTTGGGGATACCTACTAGTATGACGCTCCAACATCAAGGCAACCGTAAGGTGTATTAAGTTACAATATTGCTGCACATTAAATCTAATTTACATCCAATTTAATCCTAGTATCATAATTTAATTCCAAATTAGCTCTGAACTGGTCGAGGGGGTTTACAAACTACCCTCCTTAGAGCATTTCGTCCTCGAAATTAAAACCTAAGTATGGTACAAACTACTGACTGAAATTAAAATGCTAATACGTACCTATTCCTTCGAAGAGATGGGGATAGCGTTGTCTAATGTCCTCCTCGCATTCCCAAGTCGACTCGCCTGGTGCATGATGTCTGCACCCGACGTGAACTAAGGGAATAGTCTGTCCTCGTAGTACTTTCTCACTCCTGTCCAGAATCTCAACAGGCTCCTCTTGGTATGATAAGCTCGGGCCAACTGTGATCTCTGAATGGTCAAGTACGTGACTCGGATCCGGTATGTACTTCCTCAGCTGTGATACATGGAAGACGTCATGAACTCCTTCCAGGGTCTGCGACAAGGCTAACCTGTAAGCAACCTCTCCGACGCGTTCTAACATGTCGAATGGTCCGATGTACCTCGGACTCAGCTTTCCTCGGCCTCCGAATCTGATAATCCCTTGAGTAGGTGAGATCTTTAGAAATACGTGATCTCCAACCTGAAACTCTAAGGGTCGTCGGTGCGCATTCGCCCAATGCTTCTGCCTATCCTGTGCCGCTCGTAGATGTCCTTGGATCTTCTTCACCTTCTCCATTGTACGAACAACCAACTCTGGTCCGAGAATCTGTCGCTCGCCTATGTCACTCCAACATACTGGGGAACATCATTTCTTTCTGTACAATGCTTCATAAAGAGCCATCTGGATGCTCGCTTGATAGCTGTTATTGTAGAAAAACTAGACCAAATATAAGTGGTCCTCCCATGATCCTCCGAAGTCAAGCATGCACGCTCTTAACATGTCTTCCAATGTCTGAATGGTGCGCTCGGACTGGCCATCTGTCTGTGGGTGATACGCTGTGCTAAACTTCAGGCGAGTACCAAGACTCTTCTGCATACTCCGCCAAAAATAAGAGGTAAACCTCGTATCCCTGTCAGACACTATGCTAAATGGCACTCCATGTAGGCGCACAATCTCCCTCATGTACATATCTGCTAAGGCCTCCGTCGATTGCCCAACTCTGAAGGGTAAAAAGTGCGCGGACTTGGTGAGTCTATCCACAATTACTCAAACTGCGTTACGACTACTAGGGCTCCTCGGAAAACCCGTAACAAAGTCCATAGTGATGTGCTCCCATTTTCACTCCGGTATAGGTAGCGGTTGAAGTAATCCTACAGATCTCTGATGCTCAGTCTTGACTTGCTGACACACTAGGCACTTGGCCACAAAGCGTGCTATCTCTCTCTTCATTCCGTGCCACCAGTAGTACTGTCTCAAGTCCACTGTCTCAAGTCCCTGTACATCTTCGTGCCTCCTGGATGAATAGAATAGGTTGAACTATGTGCTTCTGCCATCAACTCCTGACGAATTTCTTCGTTTGGAACATAGAGACGATCTCCGCATCTCAAAGTTCCATCTTCATGTATTCTCAGTCCTGTCTGTATTCCCGTCTCTGTCCTCTGTCTAAGCCTCTGAAATCTGGCGTATGTCGGCAAGGCAGCCTTGATTCTCTCCACTAATGTCGATTGCAACTGGAAATTCGACAACTGTCCATCTACTCCGGGCATAACGACCTCTATACCCATCTGCTCTAGCTCTCTCAACAGATGTTGTTGGGTATTCATGAAGAATGCCATGGGTCTTCTGCTCAACGCGTCAGCTACTATGTTGGCCTTTCCCGGATGGTACTGTAGCTCGATCTCGAAGTCTGTCATCACCTCAAGCCAACGTCTCTGTCTCTGGTTCAGATCCTTCTGGGTGTAGACGTACTTTAGGCTCTTATGGTCAGTAAATATCTCCACTCTTTCTCCATATAAATAGTGCCTCCAAAGCTTTAAGGCAAAGATCACTGCTGTAAGCTCCAAGTCGTGGGTGGGATAGTTCTTCTCATGTGTCCTCAACTGTCTAGAAGCATAAGCTATAACCTTTCTATGCTGCATCAAGATGTATCCTAACCCTTTCCTTGATGCATCGTTGTAGATTACGCATCCTCCGGATCCAGATGGTATGGTCAAGATGGGTGCTATAGTCAAACGTTTCTTCAGCTCATCGAATGCCTTCTGACACTCCTCTGTCCAGGTGAACTCCTGCTCCTTACGGGTCAAGCTGGTCATCGGCTCTGCAATCTTCGCGAAGTTCTCTACGAACCTCCGGTAATATCTGACAAGTCCTAGAAAGCTCCTCACTTCAGAGACATTGGTAGGGGTTGGCCATGTCTCTACAGATAAAATCTTTGCCGGATCTACTAAAATTCTATCTCCTGATATGACGTGTCCAAGGAAAGCGACACGATCTAGGAGAAACTCGTACTTGCTCAGCTTGGCATAAAGCCTCTCTCTCCTCAGCGTCTCTAACACTAGTCTCAATTGCTCTTCGTGCTCCTCGTGGCTCTTTGAATACACCAAGATGTCATCGATGAAGACTACCATGAACCGGTCTAAGTATTGATGGAATACTCTGTTCATCAAGTTCATAAATACAGCAGGTACATTTGTTAGTCCAAAAGGCATCACTAAGAACTCGTAGTGACCATAACGAGTCCTGAATGCTGTCTTTGGAATGTCTTCTCTTCGTACCTTCACTTGATGATAACCCGATCTCAAGTTGATCTTTGTGAACACTACTGCTCCTGTCAACTGGTTGAATAAGTCATCAATCCGCGGCAGGGGGTACTTGTTCTTGATAGTCAAAGCATTAAGGGCTCTGTAATCAATGCACATGCGTACTGTTCCATCCTTCTTGGGTACGAACAACACTGGTGCTCCCTATGGTGATGCACTAGGACGGATAAATCCCTTGCTCTGCAACTCCTCTAATTGTAGCTTCAGCTCATCTAATTCCTTCTTCGCCAATCGGTATACATTAGAAGATACATGTGCTGCTCTGGGTATTAGCTCAATGGTGAACTCTACGTCTCTATCCGGCGGTAAGCCTGGCAGTTCTTCGGGGAATACATCCTCGAATTCTGCAACTATTGGCGGGAGTGCAATTTCCAAAGCCATGCAAGTTCCCGCTATCTGTCCTACTCCTTGTTCGATGGTCCCTCGTATGTACTCGAACTCCGGTTGATCTGGTGGTCTAAAAGTGACGCTACCCTTCCGGCAGTTCAGTACGGCGTTATACTGGCTTAACTAGTCCATGCCTAACACAATATTGAAGTACGGTATAGGCAATACCAAGAATCGTACTCTCATCTCTCTACCACATACAATTACTGAGCATGTTCTGATAGTGCTGGTAACCGACACGATACCTCCTCCGGTAAGAATCTTCCAACTCTTAGGTAAGGGGAAAGTCGCTACTCTATGCATTGCTACGAATCTACTAGATATAAATGATAATGTAGCTCCAGAATCAAACAATGAAGTTGCAGGTAATGATGCAACCAAAATTGTACTTGTGATAGCTTTCCCTTCTGTCTCCTCCTCTGTAGCTGCTAGTGCAAAGGCCTGTCCGTGCCTCTGTCCTCCGGTCTGCTGTCAAGCTCGGTCAAACTGCACCTCATGTGGGGCCAAGGGTGGTCCCCTCTGAAATCCTCTGGGTGCTGGTGGACGTTGACCTCCTGGTGGTGGTAGTATCCTCGAAACTGGTGCTGTTGGCCTCTGTCCGGCCGGCGGTGCTGCCTCTCTACGTTGTGGGCAGTCTCGAACTTGGTGCTGGTCTGACCCACAAATCAGACATGTCCTCAGTCTCTTTCTGCAGTCCTTCTTGTAATGTCCTCTCTTACCACAGGTAGCAAGTCGGAAGCTCCTTTTGCTGGTATGGCGTTGTCCTCTGCTGTGTCTGTGCTCCGGAACGTCGGATCGGTCCTTCTGCTCCGGGCTGTGCTCTGGCTAGTATAGTCATGCTGGAACGTCTAGCTCCTCTGACGATGGCCTCCTGGATTCTCGCCTCCGTAAGAATCTCTTCATAAGAAATCCTCGTTTGTGTGGTGGTATACCTTTGTAGCTCGAAATTGAGGTCGTGATGGAATTTCTGAGCCTTCTCCAGGTCATTGGGTATCTGGAAGGCACCAAATCTGCTAAGGCGGCTGAACTCCGCGTCATAGGCGTCAACAGTCATGTTTCCCTGTTCTAGATGTAGGAACTGGGAGTACAGGGCATTTCTGACTGTAGCTAGAAAATACTTCGCATTGAAGTATTCTAGGAACTGTTTCCAAGTCTAGTTCTTGCCTACACTGCGCTCAATGAAATCCCACCAGTGATGGGCGTTGCCTTTTAGTTGGGCCCTCACTGCGGTAATCCAAAGGTCTGGATGCAGTTGTGAAGCCTCTAGTAACATCTCCGTGTTGGCGACCCAATCGGAGATCTGTTCTACAGTCTCATTTCCTGAGAAAGTATCTGGTCCCATCTGTCGGAACCATCTAACAGTGCCACTTGTCTGGGCTGGTGGAGGTGCTGGTATGGGTGCTGGGACAGGTGTCCTCTCTAGTACTGCCATCAGACTCTGCCTCAACGTCTCTGTCTGATGCTACTGTGCTTTCATCATTGCCTGAAAGAACTGAAGCATCTGTGGCTGGCCATCTAGCTATGGCATCTGGGGTGGATAAGGTGGAGGCGATGGTAGTGGAATCTCTGGCTGTGCAGTAGGCGTCTCCTCAGATGTCGACCTCTCAGTCTGCGGCATCGGTGTAGCTCCTGAAGTCTGGCACTCACAATGTTGCGTGGGGATTGTCTGGGAAGTCTGTCCCTCGGGCTGCGGCGTAGGATCGCCTTGCGACGTCTCGTGTTAATGTATCAGCGGGGTCTGTAGAAGGGGTTGCCCTTGGGGTACCTCCTCTCTTTGGGTGGTGTCATCTGGCACCGCGGTACTGGGTGCTCCTCGTCTACTGCGCAAATTCATCTTGTTGCAAGAGATAGGACTTCATTAAAAGAGTACGAAAACATACAAACATGATAAAGATATTTAGAAGCAGTATGAAGGAAGTTCAAAGACGAATCAAAAGTGGATGAGATCTAGTAACTTCTATCCTATTGCAGGCTCGCTGGGTACGTTACCATACCACAAGCGAGTAAAGTCGACCTGCATGGGCCACCCCTAAAACCATGTCACGCCCCAGTCCCAAATTATACGGGACCAAGCTACGTGGCAATAGCCAGCTGACACGTCTCCGAGGATATCCCAATTTAATGGATCCACGAAGAGTGCTACGCTGTCCTACAATACTAACATGTCCAATATCAGTCAATAACAGGTAATCTAGTCTCATCCACAATATAAAGAGCAAGAAGTACTACATATACTGCTGGCAGATAAACACCAGTCTCAAGATATCATAGTACAACCAATAATGTCTGGTGGGGACAAACCCACAACTATGACGAAATGAAAGTACTGAATAATAGATAAAATAAATAGTGACTAGGGAATCGGCTGACTAGGTAATGATGCTCCCAATCCCAGGCAGAATGTCTACCAAGTGATCACGAAAACTCCGATGGTAGAACCTCTAGCTCCTCTGCGGTAGCGAATCTCGTCTCATGTCCTGGGCCGTATACTGTGGGGCAGTAAGCCTCGTCCAAATCTGAAAAGGTACCAGGTCCTCAGAAGGACGTAACAAGATACATAGAAACATGTCATATATAAATACTGAATAAAGTAAATGCAATAAAGGGTGTGCTAACCATCTAAGTGAATGCAATGTGAGGACAACTTTGGTACGTATGGGTAGGCGTAGGCATAACGTCTAACACCCCGAAGAGCGTGACAGCAGTGTAGTATATCGTCCATAACGCTCCGAAGAACTTGGCAGCAGTACAATATATCGTCCATATCGCTCCGAAGAACGTGGCAGCAGTGTAAAGAGAGTCATTGGATCCGTGGCTCCTCTGGATACTACGGACTCCAATGGGTGTATCCCATACGCCTACTAATGTCCTCCCCGCCCAATGTAGATACACAAGTCGAATACTCGACGTTCGTACCACGTATTTATATGCCAAGTCTCTACCAAGAATATAACCTGAACTACGCACTAACCGTGATGTAGGTTACGCGCACCGATAGCCAGTCTGGTACGCAAACCTGCATCCCAATATGAATGTCTCAGTGAACGTGTAAAGTGTCAGGTCTCGGACGATAATAGGGTATCGTCCAATGGGTGAGTCTGCTAATGACTAGGTCAGGTATACAAATCATCAACGTATCCGTCGATTGCACCCGAGACAATCTCGGACGCGCACAGTTGTATAAAAAAAAAGCAACAAGCATACAATATAACATGTGCATAATTTAAATTAGACAGTAAATATGGCAAGGTATCTTTCCTGAGTCCTCAAGATGGGAATGCCAATAGCCTGCTCCTGTAGCGTCTCCTGGCTGATCCAAGGACCCTAGACATATAATAATACACAACAAATAATGACATCAGACACTAAGCATTAACTACATACTACTAAGACGCTATACTTGAATACTGTCACGAGTTCACTGTTGCTTGAATACAGTGTCACGTGTGCACGTAGCTAGGGTGTACACGTGTTCTGTCCTCTGTTACCATGTGTCTCGAGGCAATAATTTATCTAGTTACGGGTTGACCATGACTTCTGTTATGTGCGAACACATGTCTCTAGTTTCCATGCTCAAACATACTAGGTTTATATCCAGGTGTTTCAAGTGAATTATTTGTCCCTAATACTGGTCATTAATTTAGAATAATTAATTATTTATTAATATCTAATTAAATCAACTTTCTTGTATACAATACTAAATAGGTTATATGCTATTTAATATGTGTTTATATGCGACACTACGACACGAAGGAGAAGTGATAGGACACAAAAGAGATAGGTCCAGCTAACGAGTACCTGATCGATCGAGCGAGGGGGTCCGCTTGCTAGTCGACCGCCTTCTCCGGAGTGGGGTGAACTCCGGTCGTCGTGTGGACGGAACCGGCCTACTGGTGTACAGTGTTTTCGATGGCTGCAGCCACGGTTGCAGCAGCCGGTCACGGCGACAGCGGGCTGAGATGGCGTCTGGGGTGATGGTCAGGTCGTGGGGTGGTCGGGGTCGACCTCTCGGGGTGGTTAACGACGTCTGGCGGGTGGTGGGGAGCAGTCGGGATCGGCCGTCGGGTTTAATGGGGCTGTGATGGACGGGGATGGTGATGGTGCGGGTGGAGGCGGTCGGTGTAGGTGGTTGGCCGCAGGTGGTGGAGAAGTGGGGGTCCGACGAGTCGGGCGGCAGTGTCTGGCGGCGTCAGGCAGTGCTTGGGTGCGGTGGTTTTGGAAGTCGGGGAAGGGGACAAGCGCTCGGGTTTGCCGGTTGAATGGGATGGTGATGATGGCTGGATGGGTGTGGTGTTCCGGCGGCCTGGAGGGGTGGTTGGTGGTGCCGGAGATGGCTGGGTGGCGATGGTCAGGTGAGGGTTGAGCGGGGATGGTTCTCGGCAAGGGGGATTCGACTAGGGTTGAGAGAAGAGGGTGATGATGCTAGGGTTTCAATAGTAGTAGGAAGAGGTATTTATATAGGAGGGGGTTTATGGCCTGGCCTCGGGCCTTGGGCTTGTCTGGACTCCTTGGGGTGGGGTCTGGTCCACATGATAGGTTTACAGGGCTTGGTTATGTCTTGTTTTGGGGTGATCTTGGCCTCAATTAATTTAGGTTACAAACAATTGCATCAGGCATTAGGAGAAAGTTTGGTTTAGTGAAATAATACTTAGGCGTTTGCAACGACTGTTGTGCAGCTAAATTGAAGCACAAAAATTGGGGATCTGAAAGTTACACAAGGTGCAGGTGGGTAGCCTGGCGTGTCTAGGAGATGCGTACTTAATTGGTTGGGGGTACCTACTAGTATGACGCTCCAACATCAAGGCAACCGTAAGGTGTATTAAGTTACAATATTGCTGCACATTAAATCTAATTTACATCCAATTTAATCCTAGTCTCATAATTTAATTCCAAATTAGCTCTGAATTGGTCGAGGGGGTTTACAACTTACCCTCCTTAGAGCATTTCGTCCTCGAAATTAAAACCTAAGCTTAGTACGAACTACTGACTGAAATTAAAATGATATAGTTTCTCCTTCGATTGCCGTTGCAATAGTCCAATACTCATGCAATGCTAGTTTTGTTCATTGATGAAGATAATATAATGACGAAAGGTTCATGAATTATCTTAAATTATACATACGGACGTGACAATCTAACGATGAAGGTATATAAACATGACCAAGATATTTCCTTCGATTGGAAGAATTCTTTTCCTCAAATGTGATAATCTAACGATGAAGGCTTCATGAATTATCATAAATTATTTATACGGACATGATAATCTAATGATGAAGATAAACATGCAACCCAAAACAAAACAACTGGGTGGGCTCCAGCCCTGCCGACCGGTGGCTGATAGAAGAAGGGAAGATTGTTGAGATGTTTGTTTGCGTTGAAGTTGCTCTTGGGACAAAAGAGGTTCACGGGGGAGAATTATTGCATCCACAGAATTTGAGGCAGCCAAGCTAAGGATAGAGTTCACATGGAATTCTCAGGAACAAGACAGAATGACTCTTTGTTTGATGCACTGAACAAACAAATTTGCAGCAGCACAGGTGTCCGAGGTCCAGCCACACGAAGTTGGCACAATTGGAAATATTGGCTTCAGACAGGCAATTCAGTATTATTGGTCGAGTGAAACTATATAGGTGCAAGAAGAAGCAAGTCATGATCACGTAGTAGAGGAAACATTAAGGCTTAATTATAGCTTTGATATCCTCAACTATCTAAAATGTTTAATTTGATCTCGAGAGTTTCTAATTTAAGTACTATATTTGAACTAATATTTTCAACTTGGTATCTCATTTTTTGTTTATTTCTAAATTATTCTTTTACAATTTTCATCCGAAACCTCTTCCCACCGGCGATCTCCTCCCCTCTCCGATCCTGTGACCCCACCCCGGCGACCAACCCCCCTATCCACATCGCACCCCCCTCCCACCCCACCGCTAGCCCACGCTTCCCCTCCCCTCAACGCGCTCGACTGCACGTCCGCCGAGCGCCCTCCCGCGCGCTTGCCTCCTTTGGCTGCTGCTGCTGTTTTAACCTCCCCTCCCCCTCCGGTCGCCGGCGCCAGAGAGGGAGGGGGAAAGGGGGGTCGCCAGAGAGGGAGGGGAGGAGAGAGAGTAGAGAGGGACAATTTTTTTTTTTTTTATGATACTAAGTTAGTACCTATCAAAGTTGAGAGGGACAAGTTGAACATTTTGGATAGTTGAGGGTATCAAATTGTAATTAAGCCAAACATTAATTCAATAGAAAATTCTTGGGTGGTGACGATGATCATGATGCAACACACTGAAAAATAACAAACATGCATAACTGCGAAAGTTGCAGGCTGAGGATGGAAACAAGATTTAGTAGTCCCTACTAAAAAGAATAAAGGTTATTATACTGGGCTAATTAGATTTTAGATTCTGGATTTTATACTAGTTCAAACTTTAGTCTTGACATGTCCAATTAAAAAATTTGGATCCTGAATATTTATTTTTTGTTTACTTTTTTACATTATATCCCCCTTTCCATCATGGATTAGTTTGTACCATTGTAATAATGTTAAGAGTATAATCGAAAAAATAAATAATAAAAATTTATGATCTAAACTTTTAATTCGACATGTCAAGGTTTTAAATTCTAAGCTGGTATAAAATCCAGGGTCTAAACACTAATTAATCCTATTATATTTGTACTACTCTCATTTTTTTTTTTTTTTTTAATTTCGACATAACGTTCGGAATTCGACATAACATTTAAAATTTTGTATACGCTGTATTGCATGTCTTTGAGTCTGTTGTTCTTCAACTCATACTATTTTATAAAATGGTAGGAATAATACTAATCACTACTCTCGTGGAAGGAATAATCACTACTCTGATGTGATAGAATGTGATTGATATGCCTCGTATTGAAGTAAATAAATGGATTAGTGAGATGTATACTAATTTGTCATAGTTGTGTAACAGGAAAACAGCAAAACAAGCTTTACGTACTCAGTTTAATTGGCTGAACAAATGTGACGTTTTTGGCTGCAGTAACAAAATTCGTTGTTTGGCAAGAAGTTGAACTGCCGACATGAGCCCCGTTAGTTTAATTGGCTTCACCTTTTTTACTTTTGACATATGCATGTCAAACGCGGATGTGGTGGAAGTTCCATTTTTTAATTAGTTCATAATTAAAGTACAATCACTTGATTTTCGGCCCCTCAAAATATTTTTGTTATTACATCCTAATTCTTTAATGGCTTCATTTTCGATCACTAATATTATTTAGTAATTGTTTTTGTAATATGCACAAATTCAAAAAAAAAAAAAATCAAAATTTTAATTAATATTATCAATAATTAGATATTAATAAAAGTAAATCAAATAATTATTTCATTTTTTTGGGTGATATTAGTTATTAATATTTAAATAAAAAAATTAAATAATAGTATTAATAAATAATTATTTTTGTTATAATATATTTTTATTTTATTCTCTTTTATAGTAATCCAAATCCTGAAAGTATTAATTTAACAACTTACAAGTTACAAAATATCACTTATCCAAACATTGAAATTTACTTTCAGTAAACATGAGGTAGCATGAAACTCAAAAACATACGTATCTCACTTCTATAATTTTTTATACTTTCAAGCAACCAAACAATTCCAATTAGAGAAAAGGATAGACAGTAAAAGAGTTTGGGTTCTGAAACATAGCTAAATGCCATGACAACTACGCAATCAACATTTTGTTCATGTTATTGACCATGATGGTGGGCAAAACATTTTCACCAAGGGTATTATTAAATGCACCATTATTTTATTCACTTTAACCACTTTTGTTGGCTTTGTTAAGTTTATCTTATAATTTTTTTTTCAATTTACTTTCTTTCTCTTAACCATTTATATTTGTCAAGTCTCAATTCCGTCGAATCGCTAAGTCGTCACCGGACATACATGATATTATACAAGTTTAAATTTTCTTGTACAAGACAAGAAGTTAACATGTGTTAGTGATAATTCTTTTGAACACATGTTTGAAATAACATTGCTGCAGAAAGTTGAACACATAATATAGAAAAAAAAAATTATTAATAACTTGCAGCAGAATACATGATTTGAGTACATATGAAATGTTATCTCGGCTACATTCATGAAATAACAAAAAGACTAACAAGCTGCCATGAAATAATACTTGTCGTCTAAATCATTACGCCCTTGTATACAGTGAATCCACAATGCCTTGAAAATGAACCAGCTCCAAACTACTATCAAATTAAGAAGAGCTTCAGCCGCTTTTGCAAGATTTCAACTAGCTTTATTCACTCTCGTTGTTCCCAACACCTGTGGAGTTAGGGATCAATATATTGTTGTACACTGATGAGTGGTATTAACCCACTCGCCTAAACCAAAACTATAATCATATGAAGCATGCATTTTATATAGTGATCATGCTATTAGAAACTAGGCACATATCATATCGATAATATAAGTGAAAGAAAAAAATGTAATCATTATCACATATCAGTGATTTCCTACCACAGTCGATGTGTCCCTGTATAAAATAAAGATGAATACTTACCGTCCTTGCAGAAAATATACATTAGCATACAACTGGCCTATATGAGGTTATTAGTGAAACCGACACCATAAATGACTATTACGTGGTATTACGACGTGTCATTCTAGTCCGGATTGCAAGCCCCGCCGAAGGTCCCGCAATACCTCGTGCCGAAGCATGTCCCACATAATTCCCCCTTAGGTCAATTCGGTTCCAGTGCTTCAGATATCGTTTCGAGAAAAACCAAACATTTTGCACAAGTTGTCCATGTGCAAATGCGTGAACAATTTAACTATAAAATATATGCATGATATAGAACTGAAATAAGCAATGTAAATATATACTTGTACAACAGTTCATTCTCTCAAATATGTATTATTCTGATTGGTGATCCATTAGTCCCAAACATTATATGGCACCATGCCACAACTGTCACGCCTCGTACCTGGAATTTGGACATGAGCCATGGGTACGTCCAGCCTACGCCGCAGCATCGGCGGTAGAACGTTGTCTAGGTCTCAAGACTACTAAACATAACTCACAAAAGAACTTGTCAATGATCTCAACTCCATAAGGAGGACAATGAATAATGCATTTGATCATCAGTTCATAGGATATTAAATCACAATAACTATAGGAAAGTAAACGACACGATAAGATATAAAAGATAAGAAAGTTCTGACATAAGTTTAGCACACAACCCAAATATAACGATAATCTAGAGTCTAGCTATCCCAACATAAATAGTCTCAACATAATACAATCCAAATCTCATGTTAGAACAATTTAATACATAGATAACTAGACCAAGAAGCTATCTAAACTGTCATGCCCCAGACCCGCCCGGGCCGCCGCTCCGCCCTGCCCCGCCCCGTACGGCCGGGAATTAACGAACCGGGCACGAATCACCGTGCTTCGGCCCGCCGGACGCGAATCACCGCGCCCGTCCCGCGGGTGCGAGGGAGGAAGGGAGCCAAGCGAATGGCCCGTTCGAGCTTTCGGGGGACGTGATGCCGCACGGGCCTGGGGTTGCGCCCGTGCAAGGCCAATCGTTTAAGTTGATATTTGGCTATCATCGCATCAATCGAGTAAGCAGCGAAAAGGGACTTGTTGCAATGTAATGCATTAGCCAACTGAGTGTTCGGGATAATCGAGGCAACTTGGGTTTCCTTTAGCAAAGGCACACGTTCGTTCCATACATTATGCCCCCTTATACGATAACATTCTCGGGGCAACAATCAAAACCAGGATTCCGGGTCTTCGGGACTGTGGCACGCCTATCGCTCCCTCGGACGATCCAGTACCTGCGAGCAAGTAAACTGTTGGTGGGTCAGCACTTTATACAAGTACTGGTGAGATAAATCAACTGAACAGAAACAAGCATTCACTCAAACAGGCACTAAGTAATCATGTTATAAAATATTACATTACTAGTGATCTTTCTAGTTTTACCTAGGTTCGTTTCATGCAGTTCTAGCAGAGTCGATTTACTTGTTTGGAAATATGTTTGGAAACAAAGTTTCATATTGAATATGCAAGCAAGCAAACCGTTCATGTTTCAGGGTGTGCGCTGCGTGTCTCGTGCGACTCCAGGGTCAGATGCAAAGCTAGACACACAATGCACAATCTTAGGGGCAGTCATTATCCAAGCCAACACAATGACTTAGCTATATGCAGGGCGGTCCCCGAGTATCTCAGGATCGGCAGCTGGTGGAACAGCATACCAATGACTCATTTCTCTGATGCTAATGGCAGCTGTGACCCATGGTGGATGACGCATGCAGTTCAGCTCTCCACCAAAAGCCATTGTCCGACTGCGTGCGAATGCATGGAACACTATCAAAAAAACTCTAGTATGCAGACGAGATGAACCATCAGAATACACTCGTTGTTGCGGGGCAATCCGACTTATCACTTGAACACGTTCAGGCACAGTATGGTTCTCTCGAAGCATAGACGATAGTGAACATGTTCATGCATTCTAAGCAAGCGTTTCAGGATTCTCGTTAAGCAGACTTTGTTTCAAAGATAAGCTAGGTGAGTTCGTTCATTAACATGCAAGGCAGGTTCTATCATTCTCTTATGAAAATATTGCAAGCAAAAACTCAGGTTATTATTAAGGCGTGCAAGAATCAGAGAACGAAGTTCTGCCCACTCACCTTGATACATAACGCCGACGCGGAGCGGGGCGTTACATACTTACCGACCAACAAAAAGTTTCGTCCTCGAAACTTCAAGGATAAACTTCTCGATATTCCGAGTAGCGATAGTGCCGTCCCTCGCCGTACTCAATCGAAACAATCAAGCAATTCAAGTTCAGGAAATATTTTGCACTTTGAGAATATCTATGGACTTATTGTATGGAACGCTCTTTGCAATACCATATCGACTCAGAGTCATAGCAACGGATTTTGGGCCAGAGAATCGATTCCGCTTTGATACCATTCTGTCACGCCCCGGACCCGCCCGGGCCGCCGCTCCGCCCTTCCCCGCCCCGTACGGCCGGGAATTAACGAACCGGGCACGAATTACCGTACTTCGGCCCGCCGGACGCGAATCACCGCGCCCGTCCCGCGGGTGCGAGGGAGGAAGGGAGCCAAGCGAATGGCCCGTTCGAGCTTTCGGGGGACGTGATGCCGCACGGGCCTGGGGTTGCGCCCGTGCAAGGCCAATCGTTTAAGTTGATAGTTGGCTATCATCGCATCAATCAAGTAAGCAGCGGAAAGGGACTTATTGCAATGCAATGCATTAGCCAACTGAGTGTTCGGGACAATCGAGGCAACTTGGGTTTCCTTTAGCAAAGGCACACGTTCGTTCCATACATTATGCCCCCTTATACGATAGCATTTCTCGGGGCAACAATCGAAACCAGGATTCCGGGTCTTCGGGACTGTGGCACGCCTATCGCTCCCTCGGACGATCCAGTACCTGCGATCAAGTAAACTGTTGGTGGGTCAGCACTTTATACAAGTACTGGTGAGATAAATCAACTGAACAGAAATAAGCATTCACTCAAACAGGCACTAAGTAATCATGTTATAAAATATTATATTACTAGTGATCTTTCTAGTTTTACCTAGGTTCGTTTCATGCAGTTCTAGCAGAGTCGATTTACTTGTTTGAAAACATGTTTGGAAACAGAGTTTCATATTGAATATGCAAGCAAGCAAACCGTTCATGTTTCAGGGTGTGCGCAGCGTGTCTCGTGCGACTCCAGGGTCAGATGCAAAGCTAGACACACAATGCACAATCTTAGGGGCAGTCACTATCCAAGCCAACACAATGACTTAGCTATATGCAGGGCGGTCCCCGAGTATCTCAGGATCGGCAGCTGGTGGAACAGCATACCAATGACTCATTTCTCTGATGTTAATGGCAGCTGTGACCCATGGTGGATGACGCATGCAGTTCAGCTCTCCATCAAAAGCCATTGTCCGACCGCGTGCGAATGCATGGAACACTATCAAATAAACTCTAGTATGCAGACGAGACGAACCATCAGAATACATTCATTGTTGCGGGGCAATCCGACTTATCACTTGAACACGTTCAGGCACAGTATGGTTCTCTCGAAGCATAGACGATAGTGAACATGTTCATGCATTCTAAGCAAGCGTTTCAGGATTCTCGTTAAGCAGACTTTGTTTCAAAGACAAGCTAGGTGAGTTCGTTCATTAACATGCAAGGCAGGTTCTATCATTCTCTTATGAAAACATTGCAAGCAAAAACTCAGGTTATTATTAAGGCGTACAAGAATCAGAGAACGAAATTCTGCCCACTCACCTTGATACATAACGCCGGCGCGGAACGGGGCGTTACATAAACGACTATGGGTGGTATCTCCTCTAAGGAGAGTGACTCCTCTGGAATCTCCGGTATGTAGTCTCCCTCTACTCCTGAGCCATAGTGAGTAGGACAAAAATCCTGAAGGTCCTCTGAAAAATGTTATCTAGTCAGGATTGGAGCAAAGCACAAATACTAAACAACAGTTTCAATTATATTGACAAAAACTACAAGACAGTGTAAGAATATACATGATGAAAAAATATTAGAAAAATAAGGAATACTAGAGAGACATGTAATCAGCAATAGTACTAACTAGCAATGAACAGATATATGTGCATGCTAGAAATGAGTGAACTGGAATAAAGAATAAAAATTCTAGCTAAGTGTTATGAAATATCAGTCTACTATGTGATCGGCTTGGGACTAGATCAGGCTTGTTATATATGATTGGCTATGATACATGTGAGGTCAGGCTAACCATCTGGTTAGCTATGATGCGAGCAATAGTCAGGCTAATCAATATAACATGCTATGAGGCATGTAAATGGTAAGGCTACACCCAACATGATATGTGGGGTGAGCTATGATGCATATAAAGTGGGGTATGATCACATAATCTTGCTAATATTTTTCCGTCCTCAGCTAGCACGATAGATTCTAATCACGACTCCTCATGACAGGTATCTATGATACTAGACCGTGTATCCATAGTGTCAGAATCAAGCATACAATACAACTAGAATCATAGTAATAATCAACATAATAAAAACTGTCAGAGAATGTACTCGCCTGAAATCCTGAGCAAGGTGTGTCTCTCGATGCCCAAACTGGTGTCACACAGACCTATATATGGTACGTTGCATCAATACAAGGTTCAGAAATGAAAATAAGTTAAACTGATGCAATTCTAAGTCATAAAGCCATTTCTAAGTCAAACCGACTAATTCTAGGTTGCAAGAGTCTAACACTAGGATACTAGGTCAATACACTATGAAACTAAGCTATACTAGCTAATCTACGATAGTATAAAATACACAAAAATATCGTATCTCAAGATATGCAAGTTTTAATATATGAAAATAGTAATTTGTATATATATACAAGTCAAACATATAATATCATAACTAATTACTGAAATTAGGATACATTGGCCTTGCACCAATGCATATCACATTACCTATCTTGATACCCAAACCAACTGTCAGCCCCAGTCCCAAATACGTAGGACTAGGAACACGTAAGCATGTCAGCCGTATGGATATGGCAACTCCAATATATGGAAACCATAATCCATACGTACGCTGTAATATGAATATAAACTCACATGTGGTATATATAATGTCACAAGTCACAGATATGCTAATCTCATCCACACAACAAGTCATAGAAAAGAAATACTAAACTAGAATAAGGAGTCTGAAATATCTAAAATAATAGTCGGGTGGAGACAAATCCACTACCCATGACTATATCCAAAACTAAAATGAGAGAGGAGTATAAAGTTTCCAATGTAAAATAATGTGAAGACAGAAGTCCATCAGCTAAAAGAATCCATCGCCAGATAATCAACGATGCTCAGAAGGTAAGACCTCCTCGACAGAAAATAATGCGTCAGGTCCAGGCCCGTACTCCTGCAAATACTCAAGAGCAGATACACCTGGCAGGGGACCAGGTCCTCAGAGGGACGTAACAAGATACACAAAACACATGCCAATTTGAATACAGTAAACATGCATATAATTTGAAAATAAATAAGTACACTGTACAAGACAATCTATATGAATGCAAATGAGGACAACTTTTCGACGTATGGGCAAGGGTAGTCTACTCGATCTAAGCCTCACAACTCATGCACTCGTCCATGAACATCATCAGCCGGCATACCTCGGGGGTAGCGACCCTCGGACTCCATCAATCGACATACCTCGGGGATAGCGACCATCGGACACGACCCACTATAGTGCGTGATAGTGACTACGGTGTTACCAGAGTGGTTAAAGCCCATACGCCTAATGATTGTCCTCTATGATACTAAGTGTCAAGTGTGTGTCAACATATCTAATATATAGTAATGACTGAAAGAAAACTACACATGCAAGAATAAACAGAAATATAATAAATATAAAGAAATATAAATAGCATGCAAAAGTACTGTAACAATTTGGCAAGGTATCTTGCCTGGGGTCCTGCTGCTGGTATGAATCAGAGTCCAAGTCACAGTCCAAATAGCCTATGTATTACAAATTTATCACGTCAAAAGATAATTTATTTAATTTATTTAATTCTGTAATAATTATTCTAAAATCTTATTTTAATCTTATTATTCTGATTTTTATGTTAATTCCTAAATTTTGTCCAAAGAAATTGAATTTTATCGACTCGAGACTCATGGCACGCAAATCGAGGCGATCTGTTGACCAAAAAGTCAACTAACACAAACTTGACTTTCATGCATGAATTCCTGTAGATTTCAGTATCAAAAATATGCTAGAATTTACGGCTCATCCGAATTCAAATTCGTTTGGAAATTATGGCACATACAAGTTTCGTATCGTGCACCGATGGTTAAATTTTACCCTAAAAGTTCTACAGAATTAACAATATAAAAATACTTTGAAATAAATTTTGAGAAAAACATATGTCAATGATCTCAACATTATCTTTCCGAAACTTTAAACGGTTCGTGATTCTGATTCCTGGTTCTCCCGGAATCACGAAAACATCGAAACACGTCTATTTTCGGACATGCTGTGTTCTACGAATTTTCCAGAATTTAATAATAATAATTTCGTAAAACAAATTATATAATCAGAAAGCTAACCTCAATATCTTTCTAACACAAAAAACTAGGCCTCATTTGGAGTCCGGAGCTATGCGCAATGGCTTCTGGAAGATGAAGGAACCCTAGATGGCAATTCTCCAAAATTCGGCTGAAGAAAAACCCTAAAAATAAACTTAAACTAATATATATAGAGAGGAGAGAGAAAGCAGTCGCGGCTCAGATCTTGACACGTGGCAGCCATCCAACGCTGCCCGCCCCGCAGTCACTGACAGGCGGGCCCGGCACTGTTTGCTGCTAGAGGCTGACAGGTGGGCCCCCTGTTTGCTGACTGGGCAGAAATAATTTCTTTTTGGGTTTTCTTTTTCAGAAAATAGTTTTTAATTCAGTTTTTGATAATTAACTCAAAATAAATGCTAAAAATAATCAAAAAACTCCTAAAAAATTATAGAAAATATATTTTATTATTTAGAACCTAAAATAAAAGTTTGGAATATTTTTATTTAAGTTTGAACATAAAATAAATTCTTCAAAGTTCTAGAAAATTAGTGTTACTAGTTTTTAATGAACTAAAAATTATGAAAAAATTCCAATAATCTAAAATAGCCTAAAATAATTCTAAATAAATATTTATATAAGTAAATATACTAAAAAAATTTATTTTCTAATTAACTAAGAGAATATTCTAAATAAATTCAACATCTATAATAAATATAATAATATAAAATATACATAAAATACCTATTTTGGGTGAGAGAGTTTACAATCTACCCAACTTAAAACAATTTCGTCCTCAAAATTAAAATAAGGCATAATTTGTTAAATCCTTCACATTCATACATAAGGTACGTCAATCGCAATCTCTTCCAAAAATTTAAATAACAAAATATATTCAAAACTATCGCGATCATTTCAAAATTAAGATAATCATTGTTCAAATCAAAATTCAACCTATTGTAATCTCTTCTCACTTTTCCAACTCATCAATATCCAAATTTAAATTGAATCCATATAATATCTTCAAGATTTAAATAACCCATACCAAATTTTACCTCACGATCTCCAAGTATCATAATCTCCTCTAGAAGTAATTCGAGTCCAATATTATTCCTATTTTCACTTATAATTTTTTTTTAACTTTTTAAATTCCATTCACATCCTCAATATTTCAAATAGGTAGTCCAATCATCAATTTTTTTTTTAAAATCATCAAATTGAAAAATAATTTAAATGCAGTCTACCAATGTTCAAGTCTGAAATTATATATTTATCCTTCAAATTCAAATTGATGATTTTACCTTCAATACTCAAAATTTTAAATTATGTACTTAAGGTATAAATATTGGGTCCTCAATATCAAGATTTTTGAAATTCATTAATCCTCATCATCTTAGTCATTCTTCTAAAATTCTTAAAATTAAATGGCTTGAACCTCTCCCAATCTAATCTTACTCGATCACAATCTAAAAGAAATTTCTTTCGAGTTGCCAATGCACTGCTACCCAACTTAGAATTTATCCATCTATCACAGAAGGCTATATACTTTAAGAAAAATATTCCTTAATTTATTTACTCATGCTATTCAATTATCAAAGTTTTAACACCAAACATATCACCTATGATATACCCTTAATCAATTATAAAAAAGTGTCACTAAGTCATGTGATTAGCCTTATGGGGTATATCTAATACTATCAGTGTCAACTTATACCAGCACGAGGTTTCGTCTTTCCGAAATAGGGGAAGACGGAGAGCAATAATAAAGAATTCAAGGTGAAGGTGACAGAATACGAGTACGAGATTCAAAGAGATTAAGGAATTCGAAAAGAGAGTTGTCAGGACAGTTGTGGATTGAAATCCTATTTTTGGTAACTTCCTATTTACATGCACGTATTAGTACAGTTGTATAACCGATACGATGTGTCAGACATGTCTAAGGGCAAGTATATTCGTCTACTACCATATATCTCAATCCACGTAAAGTAGTCATGCGAAGAGCGAACCAAGCGCACTAAGGTTAGCTAGACCTTAATACACCGATTCTGATTAGGCAATTGTATCATTGTGTGCACCCAATAATACATATGCCATGAGCAAGCTCGATAAAAGAATAAGCTTGCAAAAACTAGGCTATAATAACAGCATAAATCAAGGTAGTACAAAAAATATAAGTACGCTGGATTATGATGAAAGAAGGTACAAATTAATTCAAGTTCGCAGAAGCAAAAACAACATAAGCAATAATAATAAAAGACCCTACAATCTCTACAGTTGCCATACTAACTCCCTGTCTAAGTCGTTAGTCCACTAAATTGGGGTATGAGCCTCTAAGTCCTATAGTCTGAATAAACATTGTCGTCTTACGCTAGCATACGACAAATGTCATTCAGTTACACTTCAATAATAGGGCAAAAGACTATGTGATGCTAGGTTGTGAGGTATACTACCCAACTTATAATAATAAACTAATACTATAATTGTCTTAAGCATACCGTAGAAATTCCTGTTAAGGTCTACGAGAAGGGGTCTTGGTACTTATTAGGGTATCCTCTATACTAGGTTCAAACATTATGGTAAAACTTCTAACTAACTCTAGTAGTGTCTATACCACTCTCAAGTCTTCATAATACATCAAGGGGTAATGGTAAACCAATCTATAGAAAAGAAATTCTAGGGTTCACTAGATATTCTAAACTTAGTGGTGTGTCTATATTCCCGTTGTATTCTTAATAGGTGTGCTACCATAATCATTATCCTAATAACATGGGTTCCTATATTCTAGCAGGAGGCTATACTCAAAGAATTATTAGGGAAGTACAGGAATCAAGCAGGATACAATTGTTCAAATAGAACAGATAGGAGGAAGATGAATCGTAGTCAATTGTGGATGGGATCCTATACTCTAGTCCTAGGTGCAGGCTTGTTCGGTACAATAACGTAACTGAGACAATATGCTCTCAACCTGCATGGGCCACCACAAAAACATGTCACGCCCCAGTCCCAAATACGTAGGACTAGGAACACGTAAGCATGCCAGCCGCATGGATATGGCAACTCCAATATATGGAAACCATAATCCATACGTACGCTGTAATATGAATATAAACTCACATGTGGTATATATAATATCACAAGTCACAGATATGCTAATCTCATCCACACAACAAGTCATAGAAAAGAAATACTAAACTAGAATAAGGAGTCTGAAATATCTAAAATAATAGTCGGGTGGAGACAAATCCACTACCCATGACTATATCCAAAACTAAAATGAAAGAGGAGTATAAAGTCTCCAATGTAAAATAATGTGAAGACAGAAGTCCATCAGCTAAAAGAATCCATCGCCAGATAATCAACGATGCTCAGAAGGTAAGACCTCCTCGACAGAAAATAATGCGTCAGGTCCAGGCCCGTACTCCTGCAAATACTCAAGAGCAGATACACCTGGCAGGGGACCAGGTTCTCAGAGGGACGTAAAAAGATACACAAAACACATGCCAATTTGAATACAGTAAACATGCATATAATTTGAAAATAAATAAGTACGCTGTACAAGACAATCTATATGAATGCAAATGAGGACAACTTTTTGACGTATGGGCAAGGGTAGTCTACTCGATCTAAGCCTCACAACTCATGCACTCGTCCATGAACATCATCAGCCGGCATACCTCGGGGGTAGCGACCCTCGGACTCCATCAATCGACATACCTCGGGGGTAGCGACCATCGGACACGACCCACCATAGTGCGTGATAGTGACTACGGTGTTACCAGAGTGGTTAAAGCCCATACGCCTAATGATTGTCCTCTATGATACTAAGTGTCAAGTGTGTGTCAACATATCTAATATATAGTAATGACTGAAAAAAACTACACATGCAAGAATAAACAGAAATGTAATAAATATAAAGAAATATAAATTGTATGCAAAAGTACTGTAATAATTTGGCAAGGTATCTTGCCTGGGGTCCTGCTGCTGGTATGAATCAGAGTCCAAGTCACAGTCCAAATAGCCTATGTATTACAAATTTATCACGTCAAAAGATAATTTATTTAATTTATTTAATTCTGTAATAATTACTCTAAAATCCTATTTTAATCTTACTATTCTGATTTTTATGTTAATTCCTAAATTTTGTCCAAAGGAATTGAATTTTATCGACTCGAGACTATGGCACGCAAATCGAGGCGATCTGTTGACCGAAAAGTCAACTAACACAAACTTGACTTTCATGCATGAATTCCTGTAGATTTCAGCGTCAAAAACATGCTAGAATTTACGGCTCATCCGAATTCAAATTCGTTTGGAAATTATGGCACATACAAGTTTCGTATCGTGCACCGATGGTTAAATTTTACCCTAGAAGTTCTACAGAATTAACAATATAAAAATACTTCAAAATAAATTCTGGAAAAAACATATGTCAATGATCTCAATATTATCTTTCCGAAACTTTAAACGGTTCTTGATTCTGATTCCTGGTTCTCCCGGAATCACAAAAATATCAAAACACGTCTATTTTCGGATATGCTGTGTTCTACGAATTTTCCAGAATTTAATAATAATAATTTCATAAAATAAATTATATAATCAGAAAGCTAACCTCAATATATTTCTAACATAAAAAACTAGGCTCATTTGGAGTCCGGAGCTATGCGCAATGGCTTCTGGAAGATGAAGAAACCCTAGATGGCAATTCTCCAAAATTCGGCTGAAGAAAAACCCTAGAAATAAACTTAAACTAATATATATAGAGAGGAGAGAGAAAGCAGTCGCGGCTCAGATCTTGACACGTGGCAGCCATCCAACGCTGCCCGCCCCGCAGTCACTGACAGGCGGGCCCGGCACTGTTTGCTGCGAGAGGCTGACAGGTGGGCCCCCTGTTTGCTGACTGGGCAGAAATAATTTCTTTTTGGGTTTTCTTTTTCAGAAAATAGTTTTTAATTCAGTTTTTGATAATTAACTCAAAATAAATGCTAAAAATAATCAAAAAATTCCCAAAAAATTATAGAAAATATATTTTATTATTTAGAACCTAAAATAAAAGTTTGGAATATTTTTATTTAAGTTTGAACATAAATAAATTCTTCAAAGTTCTAGAAAATTAGTGTTACTAGTTTTTAATTAACTAAAAATTATGGAAAAATTCCAATAATCTAAAATAGCCTAAAATAATTCTAAATAAATATTTATATAAGTAAATATACTAAAAAAATTTATTTTCTAATTAACTAAGAGAATATTCTAAATAAATTCAACATCTATAATAAATATAATAATATAAAATATACATAAAATACATATTTTGGGTGAGGGAGTTTACACCAACACCTTAGTATCGACCCATTACTTTGACTTTACCTTGTATCGCAAGGTAATGTCAAACCTCATGAGTAGCTAATACATATCAACTATACCAATATATTAACTACTAACACTTAACCCATATACTAACTATGAAATATATAACTAAACTAATACCATACATATGCCTATTAACTAACAATTCAATACCACATATCTACATATACATATAGCTAACTATATATAAACCAGTATATCACTAACTACTAACTATTCACTACACTAAGTACATTAACATATATAACTACTAACAGATATTACAATTAGTATACATAACTATCTAACTTAATCAATAACTTATATACATATATATATATATATATATATATATATATATATATATATATATATATATATATATATATATATATATATATATATATATATACTAAACATACTAACTATCTACAATCCATTAACCCATAATTAACTTGTCACGCCCCAGTCCCAAAATACCGTGGGACCAGACGCGTGGCAACGGCCAGCAGTACGCACCGATGGACCAACTCACTATAAAGGATCCATCAGGGCATACTTAAGCTGTAAAACAAGTCTACGACAATCAAGGTACAACTAATCTCATCCACACAAGATATAAAATATGATCCACAGAATAATAATGAGTGTAAATCATCAACAAGTCTCACAAAGTACTTCGGGGAACAACCCGATAAATATCTAGTACAATGGTTCATCTGACCAGAATGTGAAAGACTGAAATAAATAAATGAAAGCCGAGCATGAACATGGATGCTCAAGAGAAGTCTTCAGCTAAGACCTCGTCCTCAGATGGTGGTACAACTCCTGGATCAGCTCCTGCTCCAGTCCCGTAGATCTCGGGATAAACCACGTCTGTAAAATCTGGGGAACAAAATCCGGATCCAGGTCCTCAGGGGACATAGCAAGGTACAAGAAAGCTCATGCCAATAAATACAGATAAGCAGTGCAGCAAATAAATAACTAAATGAACAATGGGGTAAATATGTAACCATTTAAGTGTAAATGCAAGTGAGAGCATCACTAGTCTCAGGCTGAGCCACTACAAGCTCTGTGTCGGGGAGCCGGTAGCGGTAATAACCGGTAGTGGGTCTAGCTCTGCTACGAGAGTCTACGACCTCTCAATAATAGAAGATATACATAAATACAGCCTGTAGCCTGTGTGTCTCTCCCCACCCAATGTAACCACGCATATCATGACCACAACGTCTCATGCCCATGTCAAGCGCGATCATAGCTAAATGCAACCAGTCATAAGTATCTAATAATATAATGTCCATGTCCTGTATCCTATACAGAATCACCACGAATATCTCGGGAAAATCCTGTCTCATGAATAGTGTCAAGTGTCCTGGGTCATATGGTACTTGATAAGACAAGTACGAGAATATAAAGTGTCACGGATGTCCATCTCTAGATGACCGTACCCAACACTGCGTACAGTGTCGACACCCGACTGATAATCGGAAGCTAAGTACGTCACACGGTCCTAAGTTGAGCATGCACAGCAATATATATAAAACAAGGAAAATAGATAACTAAACTGCAGAGTTTGGCAAGGTACACTTGCCTGATGTCCGAATTTCAACAACTGCCCTGGTATCTGTGGATCCGGTGGGAACTACTCCAAAAGCTGTAATAAATATCACCAACAGTCTCAGAAGATGTCAAATAGCTGGAAATGCCTGTCCTTACGTCCAATTTGGACACAGGGGCAAAAAGGTCATTTTTGGGCCAAAGCGGGTTCCATATATGGGCCCACTTCGCACCGAAAAGCGCGTCAGGGTCAAAGGTCTCTAAATTCCGCAAACTCAGTGTCTACAAGTCAGGAACAACGATACGAACCCAACGGAACTTCCAGAATTGGATTCCGATGAGCCGGTCACAAAATCACCCGTCAAGTGGAGCCGGTGGGGCCCACGATACGTGATTTTGTCAACGTCCTCAGAATCGAACCAAACTTGGCTCACAGGACCAGCGTATTACTACGGATCCGATGGCGCAAATTTCGTCTCGATCCGACGTGTATACACGAAGTTACAGCGTGTTCCAGGATCAACGGATACGGGGTGTCGTCGGCGGATACGCGTTGATTCCGGGGTGCACGCACCTCCGAATCGACTTCTGCGAAAACTCACACGACCGTATCAACGTCGCGCACAGTTTGGTAAAGACCGCGTGCGACCAAGTCGTCCCGATTGGCGGGGCGGACTCAGTTCCGGGGTGAAACAGGGCGTTGTTTTTTCCTTGTTTTGGATCGCGGTGTACGATCACTACAGGACGCGATGCACCGAGCGAGTTGCACGGGCACCGAGAGGGTTATACAGTCTACGCATAGCAATCGACGGAATTGAAAACGGAGTTGCGAGTTGGGAGAAATCAATACCTGAACAGGGCCCGTGAATGCTGAGATTCACGTGTCCAAGAGTCCAACCTGTGTCCTGGTCGAGGGTCTACCGTGTCCGCTAGGGCTGTGCCTGGAGACGGAGGGGTCGACTTCGCCGGCAGAGGGCGTCTCGGCCTAGGGCAGCTGCGGGCTGTTGGTCGACGTCGGTGGAGTCGACGGGGAGTCGAAGGCTGGACGGCGCGGTGGAGGTAGGTTCGAGCAAAGGGGGTGGGTCGGTCCGGCGAGGGGTCGTGCGGCGTTGGCAGCAGGCGGTGAGCAGGGTCCCTGGGTCGACGAGCGATGGCGTCGAACGGCGGCGAGCGGGAGTCGACCGGCTGAACCGGTGGCCAGGGTCGG
Source organism: Iris macrosiphon (assembly GCA_036927795.1). Lineage (NCBI taxonomy): Eukaryota > Viridiplantae > Streptophyta > Magnoliopsida > Asparagales > Iridaceae > Iris > Iris macrosiphon. The sequence goes on along the minus strand of JAYESA010000016.1, from coordinate 113,458,229 downwards.
GATGGGGGTCTCTGGGTTCGACGAGGTGGATGTCCGCGGTGGAGGAGGACGAATCGGTGGACGGGGTTCTGTGGTCGACGGGCGGCAGTGGACGATCGGCAGGGAGCAGTGGGGGTTCTGCGAGTCGGGGTACTCGCTGACGATGGCGGCCGGTCGGCGTTGCTTAACGGAGCGGCGGAGCGACTGGAGGTAGGGGTCGGCGGAGATGACAAAGGGAATTAGGGTGGCGGCGGTGGCTACACGAATATCGAGGAGAATATATAGGTTGTGAACAGTGTTTCCGGCGGAGAGTTTAGGGTTTCCCCCTGATGTCGAATCCGGGTCGGGTCTGGCTTGGGTCCGACCCGACCCAATCCACTGTTTGGTTCAGCCTGGGTTGGTTTAGGCAGGGGTGTTTGGTTTAATCATCCAAATAGCTAAAGGTCCTCGATACATTGCTCCGGGGTCCAATAAATTCACCGAAAAATGCCATGCGTCCGGTTCTCCATTATACACAATAAATTTTTACTTCCAGAATATTTTGACTCCATTAAGCCACACTTAAAATTATTTAACCCACAAACCTCAGTGATAAATTCCAGAAAAATACCAAAAATAGGGAAAATTTTATAAATCTTATTTCTGAAATTTAGGGTGTTTACAATCTTTCCTCCTTAAAAGGATTGCGTCCTCGCAATCAAAGAATAAGCTACTAAAGAAAGAGTTATGGAAATACAAGGTGGCCTAGTTTACAACTGCCTCCTCGAACAAGTGGGGGTATCGCTGACGCATACTATCTTCTCGTTCCCAAGTTGATTCGCCTGGTGAATGATGTTTCCATGCTACACGAACCAGTCTGATCGTCTGTCCCCGTAGTGTCTTCTCACTGACGTCGAGGATGCCAACTGGTTGTTCCTCATACCTCAAGCTCGGGCCTACTGCGATCTCTGAATGATTGACTACGTGACTTGGGTCGGTCACGTACCTTCGCAACTGGGAGACGTAGAATACGTCATGCACTCCCTCTAAGGATGGAGGTAATGCAAGACGATAAGCCACCTCACCAACGCGCTCTAGAATGTCAAATGGCCCAATATACCTTGGGCTCAGCTTGCCTCTGCTCCCGAATCTGATAGTACCACGAGTGGGCGAAATCCTCAAGAATACGTGATCTCCTTCTTTGAACTCTAGGGGACGCCTGTGTGCATCAGCCCAATGCTTCTGTCGGTCCTGAGCTGCTCGCAGATGATTCTGAATCTGCTTCACCTTCTCCACTGTCTGGGTGACCAATTCTGGACCCAGTATTTGACGTTCACCAACGTCACTCCAACACACAGGTGATCTGCACTTCCTTCCGTATAAAGCTTCAAATGGCGCCATCTGAATGCTGGCCTGATAACTGTTATTGTAGGAGAACTCTACTAAGTGCAAATGATCTTCCCAAGATCCTCCAAAGTCTAGCATACATGATCTCAACATGTCCTCCAATATCTGAATGGTGCGCTCCGATTGGCCATCTGTCTGCGGGTGGTACGCCGTGCTGAACTTGAGTCTGGTGCCCAGACTCTCTTGCATGCTTCTCCAGAAATGAGATGTAAATCTCGAATCTCGATCCGATACAATACTAACAGGTACTCCATGTAATTTGACGATTTGTCGCATATACATGTCAGCTAGTACCTCTGTGGACTGTCCAACTCTAAATGGCAAGAAGTGTGCCGATTTAGTGAGTCGATCCACGATCACCCATACTGCGTCTCTTCCGCTGGGGCTCTTCGGAAATCCTGTGACAAAGTCCATCGTGATATGCTCCCACTTCCATTCCGGTATCGGGAGCGGTTGTAACATACCTGCAGTCCTCTGATGCTCGGCCTTTACTTGCTGGCAGACTAAGCATTTGGCCACAAATCTGGCGATCTCTCTCTTCATTCCATGCCACCAGTAATACTGTCTCAAGTCTCTGTACATCTTAGTTCCTCCTGGGTGAACAGAGTACATAGAGCTATGCGCTTCAGTCATTAACTCTTGTCTCAATTCTCCATTTGGAACATACAAGCGGTTTCCAAATCTCAATGTCCCGTCTTCGTGAATGCGAAGTCCTGTCTGAATACCTGCTTCTGTCCTTTCTTTGAGTCTTCGGAATCTAGCATCGGTGGGCAATGCTTCTTTAATCTTCTCCACGAGTGATGACTGAATCTCAAGGTTAGCCATCAGTCCATTCTGTCCCGGTACGATAACCTCTATCTGTAGCTCTTGTATATCCTTTAATAACTCGGGCTGCATTGTCAAGAAATAAGCCGTAGGCTTCCTGCTGAGTGCATCTGCAACAACATTCGCCTTTCCCGGATGATACTGCAGATCGATGTCAAAATCTACCATCAGTTCCAGCCAACGTCTCTGTCTCATGTTAAGCTCCTTCTGAGTATACACATACTTCAGGCTCTTGTGGTCAGTAAAGATTTCTACCCTCTCTCCATAAAGGTAGTGCCTCCATATCTTCAATGCAAATATCACTGCTGCTAGCTCCAGATCATGCGTGGGGTAGTTCTTCTCGTGGTCCTTCAACTGTCTCGACGCATAAGCAATGACTTTGCCATGTTGCATCAAAACACATCCTAGTCCACTGCCGGATGCATCACTGTAAACAACAAAACCTCCTGACCCTGAAGGAAGAGTCAAGACAGGTGCTGTTGTTAATCTTCTCTTCAGTTCTTCAAAAGCCTTCTGACAGTCTTCTGTCCATATAAACTCCTGATCCTTTCGTGTTAGCTTTGTCATTGGTTCTGCAATCCTTGAGAAATTTTCTACGAACCTTCGGTAATATCCCGCAAGTCCTAGAAAACTTCTTACCTCTGCAACTGATGTAGGTGTAGGCCAAGTCTCTATCGCCGCAACTTTCTCTGGATCCACTGAAAGTCCTTCTCCTGATATGATGTGTCCCAAGAAAGGCACTTTGTCCATACAGAACTCACACTTACTGAGCTTGGCATATAACTTCTCTTGCCTCAAGGTCTCTAACACGATTCTGAGATGCTCCTCGTGCTCTTCAGGGCTCTTGGAATATATGAGAATGTCATCAATGAATACCACTACGAATTTATCCAAGAATTGATGAAAGACTCTGTTCATCAAACTCATAAACACTGCTGGCGCATTGGTTAAACCAAACGGCATCACCAGGAACTCATAATGCCCATACTTCGTCCTGAAAGCTGTCTTCGGGATGTCTTCCTTCCTCACCTTGATCTGATGATAGCCGGATCTAAGGTCAATCTTCGAGAATACCCTTGCACCACTCAATTGATCGAATAGATCATCAATGCGTGGTAAGGGATACCTGTTCTTGATGGTCACGGCATTCAGTGCCCTGTAATCAATACACAACCGTACTGTTCCATCCTTCTTCGGCACAAATAAGATGGGTGCTCCCCAAGGTGAAACACTGGGCCGAATGAAACCCTTCTCCAAAAGATCATCAACCTGTTCCTTCAATTCCACTAACTCCTTAGGTGCTAGCCGGTAAACTGATGAAGTGATTGGCTCTGCTCCTGGAGTTAAGTCTATTGTGAATTCTATTTTCCGATCAGGCGGTAAACCTGGAAGATCATCAGGAAATACATCCACAAATTCTGATATGACTCTTGGGTAACCTGTCTCCTCTTCTACAGATAATACCCTAAGAGTAGGCTGAACTCCTTGCTCTACTGCTCATCGGAGAAACTCAAATTCTGGATGTCCTGGCGGTCTAAATATAACCCGCCCAAGTCGGCAATCAAGAGTCGCATGGTACTGTCTTAACCAGTCCATACCAAGTACGACATCATAATCCGGCATGGAAAAGATTAGAAATTGAGCTCGCATTTCTCGGCCACAAACTACTACAGAACATGATCTACAGACATCACTAACCGGAATAATACCTCCTCCCGTAAGAATCCTCTTCATCTTCGGAAGGGGTGCGGTAGCTACTCTATGGGTGGCTACAAAGCTAGCTGCTATAAATGAATGCGATGCTCCAGAATCAAATAAAGCTACTGCAGGTAATGAAGCTACTAAAATAGTACCTGCGATGACTTCGCCTGCTGTAGCCTCCTCCTCAACAGCTAGTGGGAATGCCTGTGCCCGTCCCTGAGCTGGACCTCTCTGCTGCTGCTGAGCCTGCTGAAATAAGGCTGCCTGTGGTGCCAGTGGTGGTCTCTGCTGATTCCCTCCTGGGGCTGGTGGTCTGACCCCACCAACTCCTGTCTGCTGGCCTCCTGCTGCTGGATAAGCTGGTCGTGGTGCAGGTAATGCTAGTCTTGGTGCTCCGTCCCGGCGTTCAGTACAGTCCCTGGAAAAGTGCTGGTTGGATCCGCAGCTCAAACATAGTCCCAATTTACGCCGGCATTCCTTCTCAATGTGTCCTACCTTGCCGCAGTGGTGACAAGTAGGAAGGGGTCTGTCTCTCTGTGCTGCTCTATCTGGCATACCCCTTTGGGCTCGCTTTGCTGAATCCCCATGTGCTGGCCTGGATGGTGCTGATGTGATAGGCCTCTTCAGATTAGATTCCCTCCTGGTGACGCGCTCCAAGCGTCGGGCTGCTGCAAGGACATCGGTATAAGAGGTAGGTGCTACCGTTCCAATCACTTTCTGAAGCTCGAACTTCAAGCCGTCAAAGAACTTCTCTGCTTTTTCTTCCTCCGTTGAAATCAGTGTTGGGGCAAAGCGGCTCAGGCGAATAAATTTTGCATTGTATTCCTCCACTGACATGCTGCCTTGGATAAGGCGGTTGAACCTGTCTCTGAGCTCTGACCGTGCAATGGCTGGAATGTACATCTCTTGGAAGAGTCTAGAGAACTCTTCCCAGGTGACTCGGTCCTGTCCAAGCCTCCTTCTTCTGCTAACCACCAGTGATGCGCGTTATCAGTTAACTGCATTCTGACGGCAGTCATCCACTTCTCTCTTGGAAGTTCAGCGGCTTCCAACTGATGCTGAATGTTGGTGAGCCACTCATGAACTTCCGTTGGCCCTTCTTTACCAGAAAATGTGCGAGGCTTGAGATGACGGAAGTCGGTGATAGATCCCGTCGATGTTCGCCTTGCTGGCGGATTTGCCTGCTCCAATGCGGATACCAGGCTGGTCCTCAGATACTCGGCCTCCTGCCGATGGGCCTCTTGCTGAATCTGTTGCTGTGCTTGCATCATAGCATACATCATCTGGAACATCTGTTGCCCGTCCATGGCTTGTCCTGGCGGGAATACTGGCACCTGGGGAGTGAACTGTGGTGGAGGTGGGATATCATCTCTCCGGAACCTTGGATTAGGCTGCCCGGTTTGATCACTCTGCGATGCTTGTCCACCATCCCCTGGTGTCACTTCGTCTCCATAAGTAACCACAGCGTCGTGTGGTGTCTCCAAAGGGATATCATCTCTGTTCCCGGAATCCATTGCTCTGAAATCAAAATATAAACTGTGAGAACGCTCAGAGGAATCAATACAGGATGCAGTTCAAGTAACAAATTTCGAGTTCGATATAGAGTTCAACAAATGGTTAAATGATGGATGAGATCCTATAGTTTATACTATCCTTAGGGCAGGCTGGTCCGGTCCCTAAGTTGAAACCGAACTATTTAGACGTAGACCTGCATGGGCCACCACAAAAAAACCATGTCACGCCCCAGTCCCAAAATACCGTGGGACCAGACGCGTGGCAACGGCCAGCAGTACGCACCGATGGACCAACTCACTATAAAGGATCCATCAGGGCATACTTAAGCTGTAAAACAAGTCTACGACAATCAAGGTACAACTAATCTCATCCACACAAGATATAAAATATGATCCACAGAATAATAATGAGTGTAAATCATCAACAAGTCTCACAAAGTACTTCGGGGAACAACCCGATAAATATCTAGTACAATGGTTCATCTGACCAGAATGTGAAAGACTGAAATAAATAAATGAAAGCCGAGCATGAACATGGATGCTCAAGAGAAGTCTTCAGCTAAGACCTCGTCCTCAGATGGTGGTACAACTCCTGGATCAGCTCCTGCTCCAGTCCCGTAGATCTCGGGATAAACCACGTCTGTAAAATCTGGGGAACAAAATCCGGATCCAGGTCCTCAGGGGACATAGCAAGGTACAAGAAAGCTCATGCCAATAAATACAGATAAGCAGTGCAGCAAATAAATAACTAAATGAACAATGGGGTAAATATGTAACCATTTAAGTGTAAATGCAAGTGAGAGCATCACTAGTCTCAGGCTGAGCCACTACAAGCTCTGTGTCGGGGAGCCGGTAGCGGTAATAACCGGTAGTGGGTCTAGCTCTGCTACGAGAGTCTACGACCTCTCAATAATAGAAGATATACATAAATACAGCCTGTAGCCTGTGTGTCTCTCCCCACCCAATGTAACCACGCATATCATGACCACAACGTCTCATGCCCATGTCAAGCGCGATCATAGCTAAATGCAACCAGTCATAAGTATCTAATAATATAATGTCCATGTCCTGTATCCTATACAGAATCACCACGAATATCTCGGGAAAATCCTGTCTCATGAATAGTGTCAAGTGTCCTGGGTCATATGGTACTTGATAAGACAAGTACGAGAATATAAAGTGTCACGGATGTCCATCTCTAGATGACCGTACCCAACACTGCGTACAGTGTCGGCACCCGACTGATAATCGGACGCTAAGTACGTCACACGGTCCTAGGTTGAGCATGCACAGCAATATATATAAAACAAGGAAAATAGATAACTAAACTGCAGAGTTTGGCAAGGTACACTTGCCTGATGTCCGAATTTCAACAACTGCCCTGGTATCTGTGGATCCGGTGGGAACTACTCCAAAAGCTGTAATAAATATCACCAACAGTCTCAGAAGATGTCAAATAGCTGGAAATGCCTGTCCTTACGTCCAATTTGGACACAGGGGCAAAAAGGTCATTTTCGGGCCAAAGCGGGTTCCATATGTGGGCCCACTTCGCACCGAAAAGCGCGTCAGGGTCAAAGGTCTCCAAATTCCGCAAACTCAGTGTCTACAAGTCAGGAACAACGATACGAACCCAACGGAACTTCCAGAATTGGATTCCGATGAGCCGGTCACAAAATCACCCGTCAAGTGGAGCCGGTGGGGCCCACGATACGTGATTTTGTCAACGTCCTCAGAATCGAACCAAACTTGGCTCACAGGACCAGCGTATTACTACGGATCCGATGGCGCAAATTTCGTCTCGATCCGACGTGTATACACGAAGTTACAGCGTGTTCCAGGATCAACGGATACGGGATGTCGTCGGCGGATACGCGTTGATTCCGGGGTGCACGCACCTCCGAATCGACTTCTGCGAAAACCCACACGACCGTATCAACGTCGCGCACAGTTTGGTAAAGACCGCGTGCGACCAAGTAGTCCCGATTGGCGGGGCGGACTCAGTTCCGGGGTGAAACAGGGCGTTGTTTTTTCCTTGTTTTGGATCGCGGTGTACGATCACTACAGGACGCGATGCACCGAGCGAGTTGCACGGACACCGAGAGGGTTATACAGTCTACGCATAGCAATCGACGGAATTGAAAACGGAGTTGCGAGTTGGGAGAAATCAATACCTGAACAGGGCCCGTGAATGCTGAGATTCACGTGTCCAAGAGTCCAACCTGTGTCCTGGTCGAGGGTCTACCGTGTCCGCTAGGGCTGTGCCTGGAGACGGAGGGGTCGACTTCGCCGGCAGAGGGCGTCTCGGCCTAGGGCAGCTGCGGGCTGTTGGTCGACGTCGGTGGAGTCGACGGGGAGTCGAAGGCTGGACGGCGCGGTGGAGGTAGGTTCGAGCAAAGGGGGTGGGTCGGTCCGGCGAGGGGTCGTGCGGCGTTGGCAGCAGGCGGTGAGCAGGGTCCCTGGGTCGACGAGCGATGGCGTCGAACGGCGGCGAGCGGGAGTCGACCGGCTGAACCGGTGGCCAGGGTCGGGATGGGGGTCTCTGGGTTCGACGAGGTGGATGTCCGCGGTGGAGGAGGACGAATCGGTGGACGGGGTTCTGTGGTCGACGGGCGGCAGTGGACGATCGGCAGGGAGCAGTGGGGGTTCTGCGAGTCGGGGTACTCGCTGACGATGGCGGCCGGTCGGCGTTGCTTAACGGAGCCGCGGAGCGACTGGAGGTAGGGGTCGGCGGAGATGACAAAGGGAATTAGGGTAGCGGCGGTGGCTACACGAATATCGAGGAGAATATATAGGTTGTGAACAGTGTTTCCGGCGGAGAGTTTAGGGTTTCCCCCTGATGTCGAATCCGGGTCGGGTCTGGCTTGGGTCCGACCCGACCCAATCCACTGTTTGGTTCAGCCTGGGTTGGTTTAGGCAGGGGTGTTTGGTTTAATCATCCAAATAGCTAAAGGTCCTCGATACATTGCTCCGGGGTCCAATAAATTCACCGAAAAATGCCATGCGTCCGGTTCTCCATTATACACAATAAATTTTTACTTCCAGAATATTTTGACTCCATTAAGCCACACTTAAAAATTATTTAACCCACAAACCTCAGTGATAAATTCCAGAAAAATACCAAAAATAGGGAAAATTTTATAAATCTTATTTCTGAAATTTAGGGTGTTTACATAACTAACTACCCATACCTAGATGATACTGAACTGGACTGATACATCTAACCCAAATACCCACCTTGTTGATACTGTACTGAATGGATACCTGGTATAGAAACTGATATTGAAACTGTGTAGATACTGCACGGATACACTGATACAGTGCTCACTGCAAATTTAATGTCGCGCCCCGGTCCCGTAAGGGCCGATCGTCCTCGCTTGGTCCCTACGGAACCGATCGTCCTCACTTGGGCGCGATGCCGTGCAAGCCTAAGTTGCGCTTGCACCAGGCAAATTACCTGCATAAGACACAAGTCAGACGAAAAAATATATATATAGGCACTAAATGTAAGTGCAGAGAACCAAAGTTGAACACATTTGATAGGAATACAAAATACTTTCTTTTATTGAATACTTGAAGATTTGGATTACAAGGTGCTTGCTTGGCTAAGTTACAAAAAATATGCCATAGAAGGCTTACAACTCTTTTTATATTTCCAAAATTAGCCACAATGCCCACACATACTACCTTTTTTCCCCTACATCATCTACACCCTCCATTCAAAACCTAGCCCATCATATCCCTCCAATCCTTCATGTAGAACCTTCCCCCCATCCCTAGGAATGCATATGGTCGGCCCTAATTTTAATGCAAACTTCTTCCTCCTCTCTCTCCTACATAAACACCTCCTCCCTCTCTCCATTTTTCTAATTCACATCATCACCCACACTTACAAAACCCTAAAACTTCCTTCTTCCCCGACTTTCTCTCCCTACTCCGGTCAGCCACTACCCCACCGCCACAACACCACCACCTTCCTCCTCCGTCTGTCTCCTCCTCACGGCCGACATCACCACCATCCATGACAGCAGCCCTCCCCGACTACTTCTTCTTCCCCGACTCCTCCTTCCTTCTTCGGTCATCACCGCCAATACCGCCACCCTCGACATCAACACCGCCACCCTCCACATCACCACCGCCACCCTCCACAGCACCCACCACGACCGCCACTCTCCTCCTCCTTCTCCTTCTCCGGCCAACACCACCATCATCACCATCGCCACAACAACCATCGACACCACCACTTCCATCACCATCACACCATCATCTCCACCACCGCCACCACCTTAGCACCACCACTTCCATCACCATCACACCATCATCTCCACCACCGCCACCACCTTAGCACCACCACTTCCATCACCATCACACCATCATCTCCACCACCGCCACCACCTTAGCACCACCCTCTCCATCACGATCACCATCGTCACCACCTCACTATCCCGACCATCACCATCCACCCCACGACCACAGCCATCCTGACCGTCACCATCATCTACATGACCACCACCTCCTCCGATCACCTCGACCACCATCACCATCACTCCACCAACACCACCAGCAACCCGCCACCGCCACCAAGCCGCTGTCGTTGCCGCTGCGAGCTGCTGCCATTGCCGCTGCTGCTGCCAGTGTTGTGGATGCTGCTACTGTGCTTGGCCGGAGCACCTTCCCCCACCCGTCGGAGTCCGTCCACCCTCGAGCAGTGGACCGAGCACCCCTCCTAGTCGAGCACACCTAGGTTTGCATTGTTACTCCTCTTCCTTGATGTTGTAGTAGTTACATGGACCTATGTTAAATGGTGAACCCTAGTACCTAGTGTTTATATGTGCGTGTTTTGGAATAGTGATTATTGTTAGTAATTACTTCATAAAAAAATTTTGGTTATTAGTATGGCATACATTATGTAGACCCTAGGTGCTTAGACTAAACTATCATTTGTGCACTCTAACCCATTAGTTAGGACACGAGATATGTTATACGATATTTGGATATTATAACGTGCTTGGTATTTAACTATCTTGTTATGCACGGTATCTTTGGACATGACGTACCCGTACTTGGAGACCTAGATGGTTACCAATATCGAACTTGTCTTAGAAATCTTAGGAAGAAGAATACCTAGTACCCATGTGTTAGAGGTGCAACTTAGCACCTACACGAATCATAGTCGTGACTGCAATTGTAACATATGAGAAATGATACTTTAGGATGACTTGTAAATATTATGGGACAAGTAGACTAAGTGAACACCTACCCCTTTGATCCTTGACTAGTAGTCGATATTAGCCAACGTATTTAATTAGAACATTTATTTGGTTTAGTCTTTGTGTAACTCATGGCGTTGCGTAAGTTATACTTGTGTACATGATTAGCATAGTCTAATGTAGTGATTGCTATTTATTGTTATTTATTCATAGGCACCCAAGACGATTCTACCTTGGCTGCGGGTTCTGGATCCTTACTTGTGCACACCAGAATTTCAGGCAAGTATACCTTGCCTTGTTGTACTGTTTAAATTCAGTTATTATTAGTTGTATATTTTATTATTTTAATATTATATAACTGTGCGCGTCCGAGAAAGACTCGGATGTAGTCAACGAAGGCGTTGACATTAGGACTTGTGTCTGACCTAGTGTCTAGTGGACACACCTAATATTATAGAGTTATCAATATGACTCCCCAGGCCTTGATACGTATTATTTTACGTCACAGAGTGAGTTCATGTAGGGACGCGTGCTTCATACTCGACTGGCCATCGGTGTGAGCAGTACATGTGATGGTATTTAGCTTAGTTGTATATTTCTTTAGTGACTTGCATTATAGTATGAGATGTTCACGTCGTATTCGTGACTTGTACATTGGCATTGGGAGGAGAAGACAATTAGTAGGCATATAGGACAGACATTTGGAAACCGTAGTTTCAGAGTAAATTATGGGACCGTGAGCCTCAGTGTTACCCGGTTATGGGCCATGTGTTACCCGGTTATGGGCTCAGTGTTACCCGTTTATGGGCGTATATACTTGTCGATACATCCGTCAGAGATTACTAGCTGTGCGCTATCATTATCGGTGATGTAGTCAGCATATACTTCTGGCATCCAGTTTACAGCTAATGTCAGATACTTAGCCTCTGGCTTGACGCTACGCTTTATACCTTTTTCCTACCCATACGTACGAAGGTTGTCTTCAAGTGCATTTCACTTAGCTGGTTAGTTCACCCTAGAATTTATACAGTATTTATATTATGGCATGTACTTTTTGTATCTTGTTACGTCCCTCTGAGGACCTGGTTCCCTTCCAGGTTATTTGTACAGTTTGCATGATGCTTGATCTAGTGGAGTGTGGACATCGATGCAGGTATCTTTATATTTTGCAGCTATTACAGTCTTGTACTAATTTTCATTTTGACTCAACTTTTATAGCCTAGTTTTTATAGGCCTATATTATTCTTTTGGCCTATTCGAATGGATGTATTATTGGGCTGCAGGCTTATGATGCGTATCGTTCCTTCTTGAGATTTATTTACCATGGATTAAGATTTAGTTTAGTTGTTGCATGTTAGAATTAGATTCTTTTACTTGATCACTTGACCATGGACAGCGTAAGTGCACTTCGTCGGGTCCATTAATTGGAAAGCCTTACGGAGTCGTACCTGCTGGCCATTGCCACATGTCTGGTCCCATATGTTTTGGGACTGGGGCGTGACACTTCCCCTTTCTAGCACTCTGGCAGCACTCAAGTTTTTCATTATTTTCGATTTGTCTTTCTCAACCTTTTGGTAGGAGAAAAATAAACCAATAATAAGTATATATTGTCGTTCGCCCATTTATCAACCCACCAATCAGTAGGCTGATACACAGCTTTAAAAATAGAACATACGGTTATAAACCTCTGATCATTAGTCCCAACAAATTTAGTCCCTGCTATGATAACATGAGCCTAATTAAGGTATAACAGAAGCATCCAGTGCAAGAGCTCGGCGATCAGGGTTTTAGAATCCTTGGCCCTTCTTCATGTGACAATATTGCCTACCAAAGTGTCCAAACTTACCATAGTTGTAACATTCTCGCTTGGTCATGTTGTCTTTTCCAATCACATGTTTCGACTTCAGGTACTATTTCATCAAGAAATATTTATTTTGGGGATTAGTTTTCTGGTGAAACGATTGACCTTTAGGCTTTCCCTTTGATTTAACAAGGTTCAACTTTGCCTCGAATTCTGTACTCAAAGGTTAATTTTCTCTAGTCCCACTCTTTTCCTCAACACGGAGGGATATAAATAGGTCGTCTAAGGACGTATACTCTTTGTTATGCTTAAGCTAAGTCTAAAATCTTTCCAAGATAAGGGAAGTTTATTAATAAATATAGCAATAAAAAAACCTATCACCTAAGGGCATATATTTTTGAGATAATTCATGAACAATTGTTTGCTATTCATTAGTCTGTTAAAAAATAGCCTTGTCATCTACTATTTAAAATTCTAAAAATCTATCTACTAAGTAAATTTTAAAACCAACTCCTTCATTGGAGTATTTCTTATTGAGAGCTCCACAAATTTCTCTAGCCATGGCAGTCGTGCAACATATGTCATATAATGTATCGGGCAGTGTGAGACTCGTCTCACTGTTCTAGTATTCGTACCCAATATACGCATATTATACATGTATAGCTTGCTTATTATTTAATTGTTTACATCTTGCTTTATGCCATTCATGCATTATTTATGTTATTTTTGTAATTTTTTCTTAGTTGCATGGTTTGGACTGTTGGTCCCTTGGTTTTCTTAGTGGGTGGCTGTGATAAACCTATGTGAGAGGCATGGATTATGATCCAATGGCCCGCAATCAATTCCTTGGCTATATAAACAATCATATTCTCTTTTTTCTATTTTTTTCCCCTTTTATTTCTCTTTCCTTCTTTATTTCTTTCTCAGCAGAGAGCAGCAGCCGAGCTTGGCCTTGGCTGTGGGCGACCTTGGCAGTGTTGGTATTAGGCTAGAACTTGACCGTAGGCAAGTATATCTTGCCAACCAAAGGAACAACCTTGGATCCTGCTTTGATTCTTAGTATAGCTTGTTTAATCATTTGATCGATTTTATTTTTGGGTAACACTTAGAACTTGTCTCATTGATGATTTTGTTTTTCTTGGATTGGATTTCTCATGGAGCCCGAGAATAGCAAGTCAGAGAATACAAAGTTGGCCTGAGAATGCATACAAAAAGTACGCATAGTATCCTTGTCGCATAAGCGAAGTTCTAGTGAGCGCACTTGTGTGTGTTTCACAAATTCCTTAGAAAGTGCGCCAAGATATGTTAAGTACTATGGGCGCACTTCTCTACTCCTACGTACGTTTTGTACTAAGACAATTCCTTCAAAAGTATGCCAATCCTACTTGGCTCACTTATTGAATGGGTCTGCAAGTCATCAAGAATGTACGCCACTGCATAAAATCCAACTTGGCACACTTTACAGATATTGCAGAGTTGTCGCACTTTGGTAATTTTTTCTCAACGGCTCACTTTGTCCCTTCTGGAGAATGGTGCACTTTGTTGTGTGGTGCACTATGTGGCATTCTCTAGAGATGTCACACTTTGTAGCCCTTCGTAATTACTTAATGACTGAGCAAAGACTTCTGACCATTCTTGAGAATTGTGTTCTCGACTGCAGAGTTGTCTCGACTGATGTGCCATATCTTGGAACTTGTATTTTGTCTTTTAGTAGACCTTCCTGTGCTTGTTTGTGCACCAAACCTCACTGGCATACTTGATGAAAGTACGTCAAAGTAGTATCTTGGGTACTTTTATTTGTGCGCCAATGATAGATTCTGGCGCCAAGCTCCTGGCTCGCGCACTTCTATCATTATGTGCTTAAATCCTAGAAGTGTGCTTTAGTATGATTGTGTGCCATCTTTGCTCGGAGCACTTTTGTATCAAAATGCGCCAAAACTGCTTGAATTAATAATTTGTGCGCCAAAACTATTTTTGGCCATTTGTGCGCCAATACCCGTTTGTGCGCGAATGGTAATTTTTGACCCATTATGTGCGGATATTATACTCTTGCCTGATTTAATGTGCCAACCATGAATTGTTAATTTATGCGCTGCATGCAAGTATTCTTTTTAATATACTTAACTTTTGATGATTCTCTAGTTCTCTTTTATCCCATTATTTTAGTTAATCCTGGTTATTTTCTGAACATGGCATTCTTGATATTAATCTTAATTTTCTGACATGATCTAGTGATTGTATATTATAAATGAACTCCTAAATCCTGACACTGTACTGATAATCCTGATATTATACTGATACTCATGATCCTGAAACTCTTGATAGTGGCTCGACATAGTGCACCATCATGATAATCCTGATAGTGGCTCGACGTAGCGCACTCCTGACTTAAGAAATCCTGTAACTGCCCTGATCAAGGCTATTAGTAGCACCTGTATTGCATGACCCGTATCCCCGTGGTTGATTTTGATTGTACTTGTCAAGTTACTAACCTATCTTGCATCATGTCTAAGGCAGATTCCTGAGCACCATGGTCGAGAATTCTTGATAATTGTCTAGGCTAATAAGTAGAATAATAATCTATAAAGCATCTAGAGCGATTTTTTGGCTACATGCAATCCCGGTATCCCAGCGACACCTGATGGATTTGGAGCTCTTCGTCGTAAGGGGAACACTTCTAGCACACCATCGAGTGTTGTACTACCAGAAAAGATAAAAATGATTATACCTGATATATCTATACTTTGTATTTGTTCGTTTGGATAACCCGGATAGTCTGCAGGACATGTGGCTGTAAGGAATCTCAAACTGAATGTGTTAGTAACTAGGACTGTGATAGCCCTACTTAGCTAATGATAGCAAGCCGTAGGGCATGAATGGCCGTGATCACTTAATTTTCAGTCTAGTCCAATCATGTCCTAATTTCATTGACAACTGATCCAAAAATGGTAACCAGAGTACTGATTCCTGAGGTCCTTATTTAAATCACTCCTGAACTGCTTAATTGTTATTTTATCCGTTGTATTTATTTAAATGTTCCTTATGCTATTTTTTACTGATTTTTTTGCATACTGGTTTTAGTTCATAAGTTTGTCTCTCTTGTGGTACTTGTTGTTTTGGGTTTTGACCCCACTGGTTTTGTTTGGCCAGATTTTTGAGTAGGATCTTAGGATCTTCCGTACTTTCCGTCTCAAGATGGTAAACACGAGGTGCACCCGAGGACATGAGAGAATTTTTTTCTTCCTCACCCACTGATCTTGTACATTATTCTTTTGAGATATTTAGCCACCGAGCACGTGTTTAGCTCGTATTTTGGAACTTGACATTCTATCATGCGGGCATACATGTAAAGTATATTCTAGACTATAGCTAGAGATAATCATGTAACATTGAACTTTGCTTGTTCTTCATTTTTTCTATTAGCTTCATGATCATCTAGGTATGTATAGTGTGGGAAGCCTTACTATTATATGTTGGTGATCATACATCTTGTGAACTTGTTGCTTGATTGTGATTGAGATTGAGACACCTAGGATTCTTGACCCAGGATTGCCTAATAGATTGTAGAGTAAACCCTCATATTTCTAGACAGACGAGACCGTATCTCGGGGTATAGAGTACTCTGGTATACGTAGCTGGCATTGTCTGCCCCCGCTCTCCAGTATTCTGGTTCTAAGACATGACAAGCAGACATCTATGAATTTTCCATGACAGTTAAAATGTCTCAATATTGGCCTCCAATTCAAATGTTTTAGCGGTTTAATGCAAATCATGAGATGTTTCTGGTTATTTTAGAGATTTAGCAAGCTTCAGGCAAGTCAGCCAGTTGTTCATCCTATGCTGTCACATTTTAAAATTTTGGCCATCAAATTTCTCTAATTTAGTGGAGTAATGAATATTGTTTCGAAACTCATCTACAATGATCATCATGTAATTAGGAATAATAAAACATCAAAATCTATTCTAAGAATGTTAATATATCATTCCAAAATTAGAAGAAAAAAATAACAACAAAAACTAGAAAAATAAAGAATCAAATAGTATTGAGGATTCTAGATATGTTACAGACATTATCCTTAGAATAGATTTCAACGAATCCAGGTGACCCACAACATCATGCACCTGGTGGTGAATCCAGAGATCGATCAATTGACTTTTCATGATAGAAAATATGAACGGTGAAAACATATATTGGTTTTGTTGGTTTTCGAGTTCTATCCCTTCTCAGTATATTTCTCAGTGAGAAGACAAAGATGAGAGAAATATGTTTTATAACCGAGATCCCATAACCACCCCACTAATTTCGTAACAGAATTACATGAAAATCATAGTAGCAGAAGACCAGGAATCCATGGAAGACTAGGAACCACTTAGTGCATGAATCGCCCTACGGTCCAACTAGCAATTCGAGGTCCATGGTCCAGCTAGCAAATCACGGCAGAATACCCCACGGTGTAATCAGAACCACACTGTGATGTTACGAAGACCGAGACGCAACTAGCAGGCCCATGGAGCAAAAAAAGAAAAGTAAAAAGAGAATTACCATTTTACCCTTGGTCCAATTCGTCGCAGCGTACAAGCGTACAAAGTACTAAATAAGCGTCTATAAAATGCATTAAGAAAAATATAGATTAAACTAAGCACCCGCTTGCATGTTGCAAGGGATTAAGCTCATCCCTTACAAAACCCACTTAACCACAAAAGTATGTTATCACTTTAATACAAAGGGGAGTGCTCTCATATATGATATGAGACTAATTAGGAAATTCCTCCTAATTGAATCACTTAGGAAACATATCTAATACATTCATCGTGAACTCCACTTTACCATCTCCAATGTCGACCACCCTCAACAGCTAGTGTACGTTTCATGTGTGATCACGAACTGGGTTAATTACAAGCCTTTGACGACTTGATTACTAATGAATTCAAAGGGTATACTGTAAATATTAGGATCAAGGAATTTTCTTGGTTCGACGCCTCATACACTCAGTTGGTGAAACAAGTAGTGTTAGAATATATTGAAATTGATATATGAATATTGAAATATTGAAATTGATTATACTAGGGACAATTCCTTTCCTTAATAGGTTTTCTACATTAATTTTAATTAGGATTGCACACTATATATATTTTATCCTAGTGAGAAGAATACGCAAAAACAGTCACGAATTCTAAGTTGGTATCAGAGCCATGTTAGAAGAAAATAATCACCTTGTCGTCGCTTCCAACAATAGGTTAAATGCTGATTCTAATCGTTCCAAATTCAATGTCGGAGTCACTTTTAGTGAAACCAACTATATGTATCGTATGAAGATCCACATTGGCGGTCACGAAAAGATTCAATATATCATAGGAAAGAGTAAACCACCCGTCGTCGAAGGTGACGCCACCTCCAAGAAGTGGTATGCGCAAGGGATGGTTGCTCATGCAATGGTCCCGTTAATTATGAAACATTATCTTTGTCTGAAGAATGCTCGAGAAATTTGGAGAAATAATTATACGAAAGGAAAGGGACGTAGCTGCTCGACCGAGATGGAACTAATGAAGTTCAAATTTCCTCCTTGAATCAACAAAACTTCGCTGCCAAGTAGAATGGGAGGTCTCTTGGCTCTTATTAAGGAGAGTTAACACAAATCGTCCAAGAATCGGGCCACCATGACAAGGTGGCTAGAAGGATGAAGATGATGTGACAACTGACGCCAAAGAGTGCACATCTTTCTGGTTGGAAAAAAATCCTCCTAAAAAATATATATTAAAAAATTGAAAAAAAAGTTCACTAGGTCTTGAACTCATGTTGTCTTCCTAGGCTATATGTTATAATAAATTTTATATCGTAAACTAATCTAAACTATACATACACTACCAGAATAAGTCGAATTAGCGACATCTCGAAACGTCGGTAAATGGCCAAAAAATGTCACTAAATAATTTTAGCGACGTCTGTAGCGACATTACGCTGAAGTCGCCTTTAAGCTAGTCACTGATCGGAAAAATGTCGTAAAACATCGCTACTCCAACGTTTTCTAGCTACGTAAATGCGTCGCTATATTAGCAACCTGTAGCAACGCAACATTGCTAAATTAGCGACGTTTAGTTTGTCGCTATATGTTGCTAATTTTTTTCTTTTTAGCAACGTTGTGCGACTCATTTAGCGACATTATATTGACCTGGCAATACTGCCATGTCAGCAATTCGTGACGGGCTGCGATGTGTTTAGTGACGTGTATAACGACATGGATAGCGACGTCTATAGCGACGTATTTTGTGACGTATTTAGCGACCTATGTAAATGTCGCTAAACATCGTAAAACATCGCTAAAAAAGTCGCTAAAGATACAGTAAAAAAATAAATATTGAATTGTTTCCAAACCATTCTTCCTGCAGTTTATGAATTCAAAATTTGTACAAATAGACCCGGAGCAACCCTCTGTTGAATTTACTATGTTCGCCGACCCCCTTTGGTTGAACACTCATCACCGGTAAATTAACATACATTTAATATGAATAATATAGTAAAATTTAAAGAAAATAAAATATTGAGATTACAAACCGAGTAAGGACAA
Source organism: Iris macrosiphon (assembly GCA_036927795.1). Lineage (NCBI taxonomy): Eukaryota > Viridiplantae > Streptophyta > Magnoliopsida > Asparagales > Iridaceae > Iris > Iris macrosiphon. The sequence continues at coordinate 113,439,250 of JAYESA010000016.1, read as the reverse complement.
AATCTCGTCGTAAAAAATACAACAAATATCCACAGAAATGAGTCTGGAAGCCTTGTCCTAAAGAATAGAAGAAATAATGTCTGAATGCCTCAAAAATAAAGAATATTCATAAATAACCAAATATCATAGGTTTGAAACACAAATAATGAATAAACGGTCCTAACTAGGACTACTGCGGATCTGCAGGAGGATGACCACCGACGCACATCATGGATAAGAACAGATCATACTGCTCCCGTGAAATCAACACCGATGTCGATGGAGAATACAGTAACATCGGTGGAGTCTGTGTCGATGAAGGCGCACTAGGAGGACGTATCTGCTCCAACTCTGTTAGTCGATGGTTGTATGAATCTATGGTAGATAACAGCCTCATGCTGCTATAAACCATTGAATCCTGCCTCATCATCAACTTCTCGCCCATGGACAGTTGTGATGCCTGCAGCTCCGTCACGCTGCGCTCTGTCGACGCTCTAAGATCAGCTGTCATATACCGGAGCTCCATGATGCTGCGCTCGAGCATATCAAATCGTGCGATAAGCGTCGCATCGTCCGCCTGCGGCTGGGACAGGGGCTGCTCCTCCATCCTTCACAACAACTCATCACGGAAAGACGTAATCTGACGGTCAACGATCTCCTGGACTCGGGCCAATGACTGCGAGGGCTGTGGTGAATGCGCACTTGCCGTGGAGGCCCTAGATGACTGCGTAGCAACAAGGGCGCCATAGGATCCCGTACCGTAGTACGTACCCCTCTGTAGACCACCAACGACGGCCACCCACAGCTCGTTAACCGATGGAGCTTGAGAGGGCTGCGAGGAAGTACCAGCCTCTCCCGCTGTAGGAGCACTTGTCACGCCCCAATCCCAAAATACATAGGACTAGGACACGTAAGCATGCCAGCCGCATGGATATGGAAACTCCAATATATGGAAACTCCAATATATGGAAACCATAACCCATACGTACGCTGTAATATGAATATCAAATCCATAAGTGATATAAAATGTATCACAAGTCACAAGGTGCAATCTAAATCTCATCCACAGAAAATTAATATAAATAAATGACCAACATCTATATAACTAGATCTCAATAAGAAGTATCTAAAGATGACAGTCGGATGAAAAAAATCCACTACCAACTCGAATATAAAAGCAACATAATATAGGTACAGCACCAAATATACACTAGGCCCGAAGAGTAAACCTCCTCAACGATCAGTAGCAAGTCCGAATCTGCTCTCCTGTGAATACTCGTGAACATCTACACCTGGAAAGGGACCAGGTCCTTAGAGGAATGTAATAAGATCACATAGAAGCAAGCTAATTTGAATACAGTAAATATGCATAATATTTGAAAATAAATAAGTACGCTGTACAAGACAATCTATATGAATGCAAATGAGGACAACTTTTCAACGTATGGGCAAGGGTAGACTACTCGATCTACCTCACAACTCACACACTCGTCAGTGGACATCAGAAATCGATATACCGCGGGGGTAGCGACCAGCGAGACTCCAGAAATTGACATACCGCGGGGGTAGCGACCAGCGCGACACACGCCCGTAGTGTGAGCTATATACTACGGTTTACCAGAGTGGTTAAAAGCCCATACGCCTAATGATTGTCCTCTCATGATACTAAGTGCCATGTGTGTGTCAATATATCTAATATATAGTAATGACTGAAAGAAAACTACACATGCAATAAATAAACAGAAATACAATAAATATACAAAAATATACTAAGCATGCAAAATACTGTAAGCAATTTGGCAAGGTATCTTGCCTGATCTGAAAAATAATGAAGTCCCAACTCAAGGCGTCGTCCGATCTACCCGTCACATAAATTAAATAAGTTAGGTTACAAAAGTGGGTGAATAGGTTCCTCCATTTTAATCTATTCTAATTGTAAATAAAATAACCTAAAATAGTATTTTTAATCTTATTATAATCTGATTTTATTGTTAATCTCTAATTTTGGTCCAAAGAAAGTCAACTTTAAGGATTTGTGATCCGTGGCACGCAAATCGAGGCAATCCGTTGACCAAAAAGTCAACCGACTCAAATCCTGGATTTGTGTATGAAATCCTATATATTTTAACGGTACATGAAAACTGGAATAGACGGTTTCATAAAATCATAAGTCAGTAAAGAGTTATGGCCACAAGGGCGCACAGATGACAGTTTTCGGTGGTTTCCTATTTACGTCTACGTTACAAAAATTTTACAGTTGAAGAAACTTATATTTTAAATTCTGTAAAAATACTTTTCTAGAAGTTCATCATGTCATCTTTCCGAAACTTCAAACGGTTTATAATTTCGAGTTCGGGATCTCCCGAAATCTCGAAAATACCAAAATTCGTCTGATTTTGGACAACTAGCACTTTTAGAATTTTTTGGAAAAATAGGTTCTAAAATTATTAAAATAATTTATATATTCAAAAAACTAACCTTGATATGGTTCTAAAAAAAATTGGAGCGCGTTTGGAGTCCGGAGCTAGGAGATATCGTCTTTTTAAGTCGTCATAACATACTAGAAAATGAGGTTGAATTTATGACGAAATTTGACGATTTTTGGACGAAAAAGAGGTGAATTTGGGGAAGAAAAATATGAAGTATAAGATATTTATAATAGTGGAGACTACTTAATTGAATACGACTAGGATTGGCTAATTTGAATATGAATAGGGTCAGTTTAAATAAGGATAGGATATGCATGAAGTTATTTTCCTAGTAGGCTCAGGATTTGAATTAATTTAAAAATAGAGTTTAAGTTTATCTCAATAATTTATAATCTTAAATAGAATTAAAGATAATACAAATAATTTCTATATAATCTTATTAATATCTATTAACACTAAATTAGCATCTATCTAATATTAAGACTATATATAACCAAATAAATCCTAATTAATTTCAAAAATCTAAATAAATTTCTTAAAATTCTAAATAAATTATAGAAAAAAAATAATTAAATAATTTAACCTAAAATAAATATTTGGTAGGAATAACATGCAAGTATGGTCTCAAAGTAAATCATAGAAGTCCTAAAAATTTATGTTCCCTATGTTTTAATTACCTAAAATTTCTAGAAAAATCTTCAAAAATCTAAAATAACCTAAAAATGATTCTAAATAAATATTTATATAAGTAAATATATCAAGAAATTTATTTGCTAATTAACTAAGAGAATACTCTAAAGAAATTAAATATCTATAATAAATAAAATAATATAAAATATACACAAAATATCTATTTTGGGTGAGGGGATTTACAGCACTAGCAGTCGCCCGCTCACGCAGCCTAAGATAATCGGCCTAAAAAAGTTTGGGTACTCGATCATTGCCTAAGTTATATTAAAATTAACACAAAGTAAAGTAATACTTACATAGGTCTGCGAGGCCCTCTCATCAATGAGATTCTCGCCCTTTCGATGGGTAGCCAGGAAGACGGTCACCATGTTTGTATCCTCACCCCTCTGTACCAGCTAAAAATATATTATTTAGTACTAAAATTAAATATTTTATCCTACTAACATTTTATCGTAATTGCATTAAAATAATATATCTGAAATAAAAAAATACCAAACGACAGAAATGTCCCGTCATCATAATCGAGCCACCACACCACTTTGCTGACTTCTGCCTAGCCGCCTTGGCCTTCGCAGACCTTTCCTTGTACCTCGGATCGTCGAATCTAGCCCTCATCGTAGTCCACTGCTCAGGTGTGATCCAACCTTGGATCGGTTTTCCTTCGCAATCACGAGCCTTCTGGTCATCCACAGCATCACAGATCAGCTTGGCGGCAACGACAGAAAACATCTGCTCGATCAACTCGGCCCAGTTCGGTGGATAGAAATACGTTTGCTACAATAAGTAATTTAGTAAGTTATGTAATATGCATAAATTATATGATTGATATAATATACTTTTACCTTGAAGTGTGCAAACCAGAATGCCTTCCTCTCCTCCGGAGCATCAGAGTAGTTGATCCAAGGGCCACAATAGTTGTTCCTCAGAAAGAGGTCCAGACGTCTTTGTACCGACGATGGACGATATCTATACAGAGATAATTATTTTTATCGAAAAAGTCAATATATGACGAATAAAGAAATACACGATATCTATGATGCTAAACCATATAATTGACTAACTTTGTATCGTCAGCCCAAATCTCTGTCCTCGTCTCCTCCGGAGGTGCGCATGGAGGATCTAGCTGATGATGGGATGATGTTGGCTCGACCTCCTCTATATGCTCATCTGTCTCTATGGTTCCGTCAGCAGGAGGAATGCTGGATGAGGGAGTACTATCAGGCCTAGAACTACTCGTCCCAGGAGTGCTGCCACGTAACATCTTCGCAGTCGGAGATGTGACTGGTCGATATACTGGAGTACTAGGCGTCGAGGATCCAGAACCAATAGTAGGTAGCACCGGAGTAGCACTTTGTTTTGTCACGCCCTAGTCCCAAAAGTAGGACCAGGAATACGTGACACGCCAGCTACGCATTCGACTAGACTCTGGTCTGACTCGAATACGTATAAGCTGTAATATAAAAGGCACTATCTAGATATTCCATAAATGTAAATCTCTATGTCTTAATCCACAATGTTAAACAGTAAACAAGAAAGAGCTATATGTGCTAGAGTCGGCCGCCCAATAACACACTAACTCGAATAGACTCGAGAAGAAGTATGAGTCTATAAAAACTAGGCTACAATAGCAGATAAAATAAACTATGTAAAATAACTATAATGCCGGTAGATATAATGTGAGTACCTGGTACCATGCCCGCAAGACGTGCAACTCCAACAGCAACTCCAAAATGCTCCGTAATCATCTATGCTGCAAAACTGGCAGGAAACAAGGTCCTCAGAGGGACGTAACAAGGTACAGAAATACAACATGCCAAGTAAACAAAAAGCACAAGTGCACGACAGGGTACTCTATCATAACCAACTAGTGTGACACAGTTTAAAGACAATGTTCGACGCGTGGGCTGTCCAAAATAAAATCGTAGCTCCGGACACGGAAACACACGGCACGTACCGCAGCTCCGGGCAAAGATCACACTGGTGAAACAGTTACACTAGATACAGGTATCACTACAAAATACTACATATATGTAAGCGCGTGCAGAGTAGCCCAAACGTCTAGTAACTGTCTTCCCCTTCCCAAGCGGTCAACGATTATGCGTTGAACCTGACCCTCTAACTACAGTCTCGACATATAGAATAAATCAACAGACGTGACCCTAAGGTCATCCCAGTCTCTGGTCATGATGTCAGTATCAGGATACAGGAATTTGGCACGATCACAGTATATGAGTGTGTCCTGGGGTATCGATGTACTCAGGTACGTGCATCGAGGTGCTATGAAGCATCTAGTATTTATTCTAAGACGTTAAGTCGAATGTCAACACCCGGTTGTGAACCGGACACGGAGTATCGAACAACAACATAAATACGCGCACGAGTACAAAAAGAACAACAATATCAGTAAACTAAAATACAGGGTGGCAAGGTACACTTGCCTGCGTCCGGCTACTGATGACGGGGATCCGGTACCACGTCCAAGTCCTCGGGTCCCGCAGTACCTAGAGATGAGATACAAACCAATAATCAATAATCTATTTCCACGACAGACAGGGATGTGACACACATCTACACCTAAACTCAGTCTCAAACTCAAATAGTTAACTACTAATTTCACAGTCCCAATCTCTGATCCTTGATCCGAATACCTATCTCAATCACCTGTATAATATCATTAGACAGATCCTCCATCATACTACATTTATCACGCCATTTAGTAGTTAAAGCCATGATCTTAACATGCATGCTGACATATCTCATCCTCGAATAAATTATCATTTATTTATTAAACCCTCGAATATAAAATATTTCCCTTTCCACAATAAAGGCTACTACTTAATTTTGTTCATCATCAGCAATCCTCAATAAAAGGCTAAGGGTTCAATTTTTCACACTATTACACAATCAATCTCCTGCTTCTCAATGTCCATCAAGTGCATATACTAAAATGTAACAAATCCTAAGATTTCACATGACACTTACCCACAAAATCTCATTGCATATACATACCCTTAACTAGCCCGTTCTATTCTCAAACCTTACATATATAAGCTGTAATTTATAACCATGCATTTTTACCCTCAATGCATAATATAAAAAGAACTAACCCTTAGATCTCAATGCGACTATGCAACCCTAACCAAGGATCCATTTTATTCTCAAGCCTCAACGTATACATTTTAGAATCATCATTTCCTTACTATCAACAAATTTATAAACCTTCAAATGTATGTTTTAAATCCTTCATTCAACAAAAATTCAAGTATACCCATTAAATTATATATTATGAACATAAACCTTAAAACACATTAAACCCTAACCTCTAGTCATTATCCCATACTCAACATCAACCTACATATTCATCAACAATATATAAAAACCTAGCTTAAACAACTCACAAGAATATAAACAAAGAGAGGGGGAGGGAGTCGATACCTCGACGAGGCTCGTTGGCCGGAGGGGTGATGGCCGGAGAACAAGCTGGAGGTGGACGGGTTGAGGGTGGTCGAGTGGGCGATGTAAGGAGCTTGTGGTAGTGGTGGTGGTGTAAGCTAATGGTGGTGGTATAATGGCGATGGCCGGAAGATGAAAGCTGGTGGTGGTGGTGATAATGGTGATGGCCGGAAGATGGAAGCTGGTGGTGGTGGTGATAATGGTGATAGAGGTGGTGATGAAGTAGGAGGTGAGGAAGAAGGAGGTGGTGGTGTAGAGCTGGTGGTCGTGGTGTTAATATAGACTGGAGGTGGTGATGGCTCCGGCAATGGCGACTGCGTCCGGAGCTCAAGGAGGTGGCAGTAATGGCGTGTCGGAGAAGGGAACTCGGCTCGTGGGGAACGCCGGAGAAGAAGAGTCGAGGGGGGGTGGTTGCACCGCCGGAGTCAGATGGAATTCAATCGGCCGCCGGACTGGAGTGCACAGTCGGATGGGATTCAGTCGGCCGTCGGACTGCACAGTGGCGTTGGAGGTGGGCTGGACCGCCGGGGTCGAGCAACACTTGGCCGGAGAAGTCAGTGCATAGCCGGGGTGGGGTGGCTGCACTGCCGGGACCGGGGTGGACGCACAGCGGGGCAGCCGCTGGGACGCACTGCGCGCCGGAGTGGGGAGCTGCTGTGCCGGAGCCGAGCGGGCACTGCTGTCCGGAGCCGCGCGGGTGGGTGCTCGACTGGCCGAAGCCGAGTCAGTCAGTCGGCCGGTCGGGTCTCCTCTTCTAGAAGTAAGGAGGAAGAAGAAGAAAGGAGGGAGGAAGAAGAGAGGAAGAAGAAAGAAAAATGGAGAAGAGGAATAAAATGGCTGTGTGTTTTAGGGAGGAGTGAGGAGAGAGAGAGAGGGGGTGGGTTTTTCATGACATGGGGATTAGGGCCGGCCTTGGGGGAAGGGGTGTGATGTAGATTTTTTATGGGAAGGTGTGTGTGGGATGGAGGGTGGAGATGCTCTCATTTGAATGAATGGTGGTGATTACATATGGAGGATTTTGGGTTTCTTCATGAAGGGGGTAAATGGATGGGTGAGATTGGGACCCCATTTTGGGACCCTCTCATTTGTTCATGGCCAATAGGATGATGCCACATAATTCAATAATTGCAACTTAGCCCCATAAATTCGAGAAATTGTATGGACACATAAAATGACACAAAAATTGTGAAGAAAAATATATTTAGAAATTTTCATGGTGAGGGGGGATTGTGCGTTAGGCACGGGTTTAATTAGGGAGACATTTGGATTAATTTTAAGGATTGAAATGGGATTTACAAAGTCAGTATCCCAGATTTAAATAGAAACAAAGCGTCCCGCGAATTTAATTTAATTGGGGCACTTGGGATCAAAATCCGGAAATGACGCAAAGGCCAAAAATGGTGGGGGCTTCGAGTCAGTCTTGGACCCTTTAGTTGGTCCGGCTCAACGGGTTAAGTTGGTACTTCAAAATTTATGGTAACGACACAGGTGTCCGACACAAAATTAAATATGGGTTACGATTTTCGGAATATTGCGCAATTAAATTAGAGCACACAAAAAAATTGATTTTAAAAGACGGAAAAGTCCAGTGCCTAATTTGGCGGGTCAGGTCAGAAGTACAATAATTGAACGGAATTTATGGGCTGATATTGGGCTCCGAAAAATCAGAAAAAGATATGGCGCGCCAAGGGTTTAAATAAATTGAATTAAATTCCAGATAAATTATCTCTACGCTAAACCTCAACATCTGCTATCAAAATTTTCCAAAATCACTCTAACTATCTACAGAATAAATCGAGGGAGTTTACATGTTTACCTCGGGACCTGCCGAACGCTCCGCATCGTCCTGTCATACCTGATAATAATATATGATGAATAAAGAAATACACAAATATATAGTACATTCTACAGTCAAAATGTTATAACTAGTGGTGTCACAAGTCTAAATGGATAGTACATTCTACAGTCAAAATATAATACATATCTTCGTCAAAATAGTACATTATATAGTCAAAATATAGTACATTCTACATGTAAAATATTTTATTTTCAATCATCTTCAGAAAATTTATGTTGTTCGCCTTCCTCTTCCTCCTCTTCCTCTTCCTCCTCATCTTCACTTTCATCTACTCCATCTTTGTCTTTCTCTTCGAATAATTCTATATCTTCTACATTATTAGTCGTGTAATGAGTAACTTCCGTTGAGTCCACATCTACGATATTTGTTACAAGAGGTAGCATGTCCTCCTGATAAGCTATTTCGTCAACGTCAAAGGTATTTCTAGCTTTAGTCTTGCATACTGCCCACCAATCCGACCTCGCTGTCCCCCGTCTAGGATAAGTTGTGAAGTAAATGAGCTAAGCCTGACTTGATAGGATAAATGGTTCGTAGCCTTGATATCTACGCTTGTAGTTTATATCTACAAGACCATACTTGTCAATTTTCCAACCTTGATCTTGAATCGGATCTAACCATTCACACTTGAATAACACAATCTTAGCAGGTTTTGTGCCATAGTTATATGTCAACTCCATAATCTCTCGTAAGATGCCAAAAAAATCATTGCCTGGATCGACGTCTTTTTATTTCGAAGATTTGATACACAAACAACTGTTTTTCGTGGAATCAAGATCCATAAAGCTGTCTCTGATCGGAGCATTTGTTGACTTGAACCAAAACCCATTCACACAGAAACTTGGCCATATTTTGATGGCAGTAATTGGTCCCTTGTCTAGAGTTCTAATAGATTCAATCTCGGGTATTATTAGACGATCGACCTAAATATCAAAGTAGCAATAGTAAGTTATTTATTGTGCAAGTGCAAACAGAAAAAGTAATTACCAAGCTCCTTACATATGCGCTCAACCAAGAAGGAAAATGGCATCTCATTTTTTGTTCTACTTCTTCGTCTGTTATGTAGGGTCTAACCGACCTCAGCTCATCATTATATGTGCTGAAAAACAATGAAACAACCACTGATTAGTAGCATAATAGTAGCTTATACTATTACATTGAGATGACGTAAACGTGGACGTATTAATTACTTACCCCTCTAGCTTCTCCACTTTATCCTTATCGCAATTGAGTAATATATACAACTGAGCAGCCCTTAGCTAGTCGTCATTCAAATATCTCTTCTTCATTTTCCCCGAAGGCTTTCCGGACGTATTGAATACTTCAGTATTGCATCATTAAATTCCTGATATCCGTCGTCGTTTCTCGGAGCTCTCGTTCTATTAGTAGCAACATGAGATTTGAAATACGTCGAGCAAAAGTTTGTAATTTTCTCGAGAACATAAGCTTCACAAATAGTGCCCTCAACCCGTGCCTTATTTTTTACCTTTCTCTTTAGGTGATTCAGATGCCGCTCGAAGGGGTACATCCATCGATAACCGATAAGACCACCAATACGTGCCTCATAGGAAAGATAAATTGACAAATGCTCTATAGAGTCGAAGAATCCAGGAGGAAACACCTTTTCGAGCTTGCACAGTGTTATCGCAATGTCCTTCTCTTGCTTTTCTAAACGATCGATGGGCAACTTTGTAGAACAAAGATCTCTGAAGAATATGCTGAGCTCTGTCAATGGATCCCAAACGACATACAATAAGAATTCCTGAAATACAATCAAAATTAACCTCTCCATAAATACGTGACAATCGTGGCTCTTCATACTCACCAGTTTGTTTTCCTTGAGGTCGACGCATCTTCTCAAGTTCGACACATACCCGTCTGGAAATTTTAGACCATGAATCCACCTACAAAGTCTCCTTTTATCCTCCTTCTCCAGTGAGAAAACTGACTTAGGCTGCTTTAACTTTCCATTCCCCTCCTCTATTAAATGCAACGCAGGACGTCTACATATTTCTTCTAAGTCCAACCTGGCCTTCGGATTGTCTTTCGTCTTCCCCTTTTCCTCCATTACAGTATTAATTATGTTATCAAACATATTTTTCTCGATATGCATGACATTAAGGTTTTGTCTGATCAGATTGGTGCTCCAATATGGCAGATCCCAGAATATACTCCTCTTCGTCCAGTTTGGGTGCGACCAAATCCGTCACACTTGTACCTCTTAGCTGGATCTTCGATAGCACTTGGTAAATCTTTTACCTCTTTCCATATCGTGTATCCGGGCTACCTTGGCGGTGGATTGGCCTTCTCCACAACGCCCGTATGAAAAGCATTCATGTTCCTCAGGTACGGATGATCCTTCGGCAGAAATTATCGATGACAATCGAAGAAGCACGGTTTGCCTTCATATTTCAAACGGAAAGACTTAGTGCGGTCCATGCAATACAGACATGAGAGACGACCATGAGTGCTCCATCCCGATAACATTCCATAGGCCAAAAAGTCGTTGATGGTCCACTTAAGTGTTGCCCTCATCTGAAAATTTTGTTTTCTAGAAACATCGTACGTGTTGGCATCTACTTCCCACAGCTGATTCAACTCATCTATCAAAGGCTATAAATATATATCGATGTTCCTCTTCGGATTGTTCGGACCCAAGATAATAACGGTTAGGAACATATACGGAGTCTTCATGCACATCCAAGGCGATAGATTGTACGGAGTGACGATTACAGGCCAACACGAATATTGGGAGCCCGAAAGTCTGAATGGGGTAAAACCGTCGAAGGAGAGCCCCAATCTGACATTACGCGGATCCGAAGCAAAATCTGGATACTCTCGATCAAAGTTCTTCCATGCTTCTCCATCAGATGGATGATCAAATACTCCTTCGATCTGTTTCCGCCTATGCCAACTCATGTTTTCGGCAGTCTCCTTCACCATAAACAACCTCTGCAACCGCGGCGTCAAAGGAAAGTAGTGCATCGAATCGGTAGGCTTCTTTGCACCGACAAACTTTCCTCTTACAGTGGCCTTGTAGCGATTATCACCACAGAATTTGTACGCGTCTTCATCCTTGTCGTCTTTGTAGTACAACATGCACCCATTGCTACATGCATCGATTTTCTCGTATCTCATCCAGAGTGATCTCACCATCCTCTTAAATCGGTAGAAGTCTTTAGGCAACTTTGCACCATCTGGTAAGATCTCTATAATCAAATCTATTAGTCGGTTATAACGTTCTTACGACATGTTAAAATCGGACTTGATGCTCAACAATCTTGTAATCACCTCCAACGGTGAATGATCTTCACAACCAGGATATAATGGAGTCCTTGCATTCTCCAACAACTCTATGAACTTTGCAACATCGGTATTCGGCGCCTCCTCAGCTGCATCATGATTGTCCGGATCGAAACTAGGCCCTGCCGTATCGAAAACCATATTCACCCACCCGTCGTCGTAAGCAGCGTGGTCGTGGACATCCATATACGGCTCCACAAAAGGCTCCGACTCTGATGCTAAAGGTACAAGTTCTCCGTACACGGTCCACTAATAGTAATTCGGTGTGAAATCCTTCGAGTATAAATGATATGTGACTTTCACTTCTAGATGATATTTCAAGTTGCGACATCTCACACACGGACACTTAATTTTGGTACCGTCTATGTACTGAGGGAACGCCTTGGCGAACTGCAGGAACTGCTGTACACCCTCAATAAATTTATCCCGTACACCGCACATGTCATCAGGATGACGGTTGTACATCCATGAACGATGACACAAATAGTAATTCATATCCATTTTTAGATACTTCTGCAAAAATTTATAGACATCGTTCAAGTATATACTCATCGTTAAATACAGTACATGCACTGATACTCCTAGTCCTTGCATATATACTCATCGTTAAATACAGTATGATTCTCTTTAGGAAGGTAAGAACTGCTCTAACTTGATACACAATATCCTTGAATATTTTATCAACCTCATCCCTTTACATCTGGTGTTTGTACTGACAATACCTGCTATTTGAAGCCCTATACACCAAGTCAGAGAAGGCTCCTTAAGTCAAGAAACTGCCACCATAGATGCATATGTTGTGGAGCTGGGTTTCGATAAGGTAGAGGATCCTCAAGAGACGATCCTTGCATTGGTGATTAGGGAGGATCCATTGTAAGTATGGGCCTATAAATCAAATTACTACGAAGACTTAAGTCATTTTTGTTGTCAAATTTTAATATGAATTATTCTAAACCTAAATTTTACAAGACTTAAGTCATTAAACAAATTGGCCCAAATGTAACTATCCAAGTTGATTGTTAATTAATTCAAGTTGTAAACTATAACAAGAATTTAAGATTCAAAATTGAACTAACCGATCCGCAAAAAAGAACCGGCTGAACCTTCCTTATTGTGGTTAATCACTAATACCCCTAACTCAATCTAAATAAATAAAACGTAAGTTAGGGTTAGGGTGTTAAGGACGAATATATTGACCATGAAAAATTTATCAATCTACTTGGGCTGAAGCCAGGGCCGACTAATATTAGGGGGACAAGCTTGACGATTATCCTAGACCCCTCAAACGGGCAAGGCCCCAAAACATGGTCCAAAGTTAGTTACAAGACAATCCTTCCAATAGGAAGTCCCAAACATGTACTGAACCTACTTAAGTAGAACTTCGTAGTAATGTGTCGTCTCTTGAGGATCGGGTTAGGGTTAGGGTTTACACCCTCTGTGATAGTCTGTGTCGTGTTTGTGTCAGTGTGTATGTCATGTCAGTGTCATGTCGTATGCATCTGTGTGTGTGTGAGAGAGAAAGAGAGATCGAGTTAGGGTTAGGGTTTACACCCTTTGTGATAGTCTGTGTCATGTATGTGTCAGTATGTGTCATGTCGTGTCTGTGTCATGTGCATCTGTGAGAGAGAGAGAGAGAGATCGGGTTAGGGTTAGTGTCATGCCGTGTCTGTCACGTGTGTCTGTGTCGTGTCTGTGTCAGTATCTATCACGTGTGTGTGTCATGTCTGTGTCAGTGTTATGCTGTGTCCTGAGTGTCACGCCCCGGCCCCGCCCGGGCCGCCGCTCCGCCCTGCCCCGCCCCGTGCGGCCGGGATTCAACGAACCGGGCACGAATCACCGTGCCTCGGTGCGCCGGACGCGAATCACCGCGCCCGTCCCGCGGGTGCGAGGGAGGAAGGGAGCTATGCGAATGGCCCGTTCGAGCTTTCGGGGGACGTGATGCCGCACGGGCCTGGGGTTGCGCCCGTGCAAGGCCAATCGTTTAAGTTGATAGTTGGCTATCATCGCATCAATCGAGTAAGCAGCGGAAAGGGACTTGTTGCAATGCAATGCATTAGCCAACTGAGTGTTCGGGACAATCGAGGCAACTTGGGTTTCCTTTAGCAAAGGCACACGTTCGTTCCATACATTATGCCCCCTTATACGATAGCATTCTCGGGGCAACAATCGAAACTAGGATTCCGGGTCTTCGGGACTGTGGCACGCCTATCGCTTCCTCGGACGATCCAGTACCTGCGAACAAGTAAACTGTTGGTGGGTCAGCACTTTATACAAGTACTGGTGAGATAAATCAACTGAACAGAAACAAGCATTCACTCAAACAGGCACTAAGTAATCATGTTATAAAATATTGCATTACTAGTGATCTTTCTAGTTTTACCTAGGTTCGTTTCATGCAGTTCTAGCAGAGTCGATTTACTTGTTTAGAAACATGTTTGGAAACAGAGTTTCATATTGAATATGCAAGCAAGCAAACCGTTCATGTTTCAGGGTGTGCGCAGCGTGTCTCGTGCGACTCGAGGGTCTGATGCAAAGCTAGACACACAATGCACATTCTTAGGGGCAGTCACTATCCAAGCCAACACAATGACTTAGCTATATGCAGGGCGGTCCCCGAGTATCTCAGGATCGGCAGCTGGTGGAACAGCATACCAATGACTCTTTATCTGATGCTAGAGGCAGCTGTGATTCATGGTTGCTTTGCACTATCATGGTAGCAGCCGGGACACATGCAGTTCAGCTCTCCACCAATAGCCATTGTCCGACCGCGTGCGAATGCATGGAACACTATCAAATAAACTCTTGTATGCAGACGAGACGAACCATCAGAATACACTCATTGTTGTGGGGCAATCCGACTTATCACTTAAACACGTTCAGGCACAGTATGGTTCTCTCGAAGCATAGACGATAGTGAACATATTCATGCACTCTAAGCAGGCGATTCAGGATTCTCGTTAGCAGACATTGATTCAAAGACAAGCTAGGGGAGTTCGTTCATTAACATGCAAGGCAGGTTCTATCATTCTCTTAAGAAAATTTTGCAAGCAAAAACACAGGTTATTATTAAGGCGTGCAAGAATCAGAGAACGAAGTTCTGCCCACTCACCTTGATATATAACGCCGGCGCGGAGCGGGACGTTACATACTTACCAACCAACAAAAAGTTTCGTCCTCGAAACATCAAGGATAAACTTCTCGATATCCCTAGTAGCGATAGTGCCGTCCCTCGCCGTACCCAATCGAAACAATCAAGCAATTCAAGTTCAGGAAACATTTTGCACTTTGAGAATATCTATGGACTTATTGTATGGAACGCTCTTTGCAAAACCATATCGATAATATCTCAGAGTCATAGCAACGGTTTGGGCCAGAGAATCGATTCCGCTCTGATACCATTCTGTCACGCCCCGGCCTCGCCTGGGCCGCCGCTCCGCCCTGCCCAGCCCCGTGCGGCCGGGATTCAACGAACCGGGCACGAATCACCGTGCCTCGGCGCACCGGACGCGAATCATCGCCCCCGTCCCGCGGGTGCGAGGGAGGAAGGGAGCTATGCTAATGGCCCGTTCGAGCTTTCGGGGGACGTGATGCCGCACGGGCCTGGGGTTGCGCCCGTGCAAGGCCAATCGTTTAAGTTGATAGTTGGCTATCATCGCATCAATCGAGTAAGCAGCGAAAAGGGACTTGTTGCAATACAATGCATTAGCCAACTGAGTGTTCGGGACAATCGAGGCAACTTGGGTTTCCTTTAGCAAAGGCACACGTTCGTTCCATACATTATGCCCCCTTATACGATAGCATTCTCGGGGCAACAATCGAAACCAGGATTCTGGGTCTTCGGGACTGTGGCACGCCTATCGCTTCCTCGGACGATCCAGTACCTGCGAACAAGTAAACTGTTGGTGTGTCAGCACTTTATAAAAAGTACTGGTGAGATAAATCAACTGAACAGAAACAAGCATTCACTCAAACAGGCACTAAGTAATCATGTTATAAAATATTGCATTACTAGTGATCTTTCTAGTTTTACCTAGGTTCGTTTCATGCAGTTCTAGCAGAGTCGATTTACTTGTTTAGAAACATGTTTGGAAACAGAGTTTCATATTGAATATGCAAGCAAGCAAACCGTTCATGTTTCAGGGTGTGCGCAGCGTGTCTCGTGCGACTCGAGGGTCTGATGCAAAGCTAGACACACAATGCACATTCTTAGGGGCAGTCACTATCCAAGCCAACACAATGACTTAGCTATATGCAGGGCGGTCCCCGAGTATCTCAGGATCGGCAGCTGGTGGAACAGCATACCAATGACTCTTTATCTGATGCTAGAGGCAGCTGTGACTCATGGTTGCTTTGCACTATCATGGTAGCAGCCGGGACACATGCAGTTCAGCTCTCCACCAATAGCCATTGTCCGACCGCGTGCGAATGCATGGAACACTATCAAATAAACTCTTGTATGCAGACGAGACGAACCATCAGAATACACTCATTGTTGCGGGGCAATCCGACTTATCACTTAAACACGTTCAGGCACAGTATGGTTCTCTCGAAGCATAGACGATAGTGAACATATTCATGCACTCTAAGCAGGCGATTCAGGATTCTCGTTAGCAGACATTGATTTAAAGACAAGCTAGGTGAGTTCGTTCATTAACATGCAAGGCAGGTTCTATCATTCTCTTAAGAAAACATTGCAAGCAAAAACACAGGTTATTATTAAGGCGTGCAAGAATCAGAGAACGAAGTTCTGCCCACTCACCTTGATATATAACGCCGGCGCGGAGCGGGGCGTTACACTGAGAGAGAGAGAGAGAGAGAGAGAGAGAGAGTTTACCTAGAGGAGGAGGAGGAGAGGGACGCCGGATGCCGGAGGGTGCAGTTCGCCGAAGAGGGGGGGGGGAAGAGGGGGAAGTTTTTGAAAAATTGGGAGAAGATTTCGACAGAAGGGGGAAATCGAAACCTATATTAAAATTTTAGCGACGTTTAGCGACGTCAACTTATGACGTCACTAATAAAAATATTTTGCGACGTTATAGACGTCGCTAAAATAGTCGCTAAATATCAAAAATACTAACGTCGCTACATACGTCGCTAAACGTCGCTAAATCATAAAACTAAACGATATTTAGCGACCTTAAATAAGCTTATAGCGACTATTCTTTTAAAAAAACTGAATTACAGTCGCTAAATGTCGCTATATATAGCCAAACAGCGACTTATAGCGACGTTTCCTTTTGGAGTCGCTGAAATCTTTAATATTAGCGACGTTTTACTTTGACGTCGCTAAAAACGTCGCTATTTCATCATATTTTGGTAGTGATACATCCCGTGTCGGTCCAGAATTTTTGGATGCTCACGACAAAAATTAAAATGGTCTCAATAACAAAATATATATTAAAAAAAATGTTCACTAGGGCTTTTTTTTTCTTTTGAAATGATTCACTAGGGCTTGAATCCATACAGTTTTACATATGAGAAAAAAAAAATTTAACTTTAATAAGTCATCATGTTAATGTTGTATTGAGTACTAATATTTAAAATACTATCAAAATTTATAGATTAAAAGAAAATTTTGACTTTTCTTAAAATTTTGAGCCCATAGATCATGACCGGCAGGGGCGGAGGGACATATACAGTGCACTGGGCTGTAGCCCAGTGCAAACTCAAAATAATGAGTAGTTTTTTTTTAATGCTTTGTAGGCTTGTAGTCCAGTCCAGTATAACTGAACCAGTTTGGTGTGTACTGTAGTCCACTGGCCTGTTCCTTTCCTTTTCTTTCCTTTCCCGACTCTAGTTTCCTTTCCTTTCCTTTTTTTCTCTCCTTTTTTTTCAACTTCAGTTTCAGTTCCTACAGTAGACATCGGTCGGACTGTCGGAGGAGAGGATCCGAATCCTGACAAAGATCAAGGCCCCTCGGCGGCTCACCGGCGGCGGCTCGGCCCCCCTCTCGCCACTCGTCAGGGGCGGAGCCCCCGCTCTGCGGGCCTGCCGCCTGCGACCCTCCGCTCTCGACAGCTCAGCTCGACGGACGACGGCTTTCCCAGACTCTCTGTCTCCCTCTTAAACTTCACCTACTTTGGTAAGGCCATCAATCACCATCCTTCTTGCTGGTCCTTCAAATTAAAATTTTGTAAAACCCTAACCCCAAATTTTTGGTGTTTGGTTTCATCTTAATTCACTATAGGTTTTTGGAATATAATGGAAAATTAAGAAAACAAGAGAAAGAAAACCCTTTTTTCATTCTTTAAACCAAGGGGTGAAACATCAGGAAGTGAGAGTCTTCTCCTGCCTTCGAATGTTAATGTTTCAACCCCAAGTGTTGATCATAGGGATGAGGTTATAGTTGATTTAAATTCTCTTGAACGAGATCCAGGTTTACGAATTCCGATACGCGGGCATCCTGTTAATCATAGAGATGAGATCAGACGGGCGTATATCAAAATGGGTCCATATCAGCCGAAATTGACAGTATTTCCACCGTCTGAGTTCGGAAAACAGTCTCGTCGATTTCAATACTATTGGTTCCAACAATTTTCTTGGTTGGAGTACTCTCCTGCAAAGGATTCAACATTTTGTTTTCCATGTTATCTTTTTGAAAGTGATAATGCTCTCCATTGCACATTGACTGTCGATGGGTTTAAAAATTGGAAGAGAGTTAATGAGGGGACTCGATGTGCATTTTTGACACATATGAGAGGTCCTACATCGTATATTTTCAGAAATGTTGAATAAGCGAGTTGGTTAATATTTTTAAGTGAGATAAATTATATGATTTTTTCTATGGCAAAGAAAACTTTGTCGATTCATCGAATTTACGAAGGAAACTCTGCCGATTTTTTGGCATAAATTTTTAGAATCTTATAGTAACTATTAGCTAGCCCACCTTATTCCAAAATCCTGACTCCGCCCCTGATAACCGGTCTTGCATGCATCATAGCGTTGAATCATTTTGTATACTATTAGGTTTAGGTATATACCATATAGCCGTCTCAACGAACAAACGGTGAGGAAACGTTTTATGATGCCTCTTCATCCAGACGAGACGAACTTCCAAACCAACCATCAGCAGTTGGATGATTTTAGTGCTTCCATTTGGGCCTCTATTTATACTAGGGGGTTACGAGGTTGACTTCTATTGGTAATGATTTGATCATTTCATTTCAAACTTTTACCATTGGCAAGTATATCGATCATTGATATTCTTAATCACATTTAATGTAGTAATCAATTGTATGATTGATCTTGTTGATGAAACTTATCAAATTAGGATAGATATGAGATAACACGGGGTTGACCAAGTCAATCCCTAATTGGTTATGCAGGTGTTGTCACAAGTCCTAATTAGAATTGACGTAGCCGATTGACGATGAAAGCAGGTCATGACTGAACCGTGTAAAGTTCGAATATGATTTGTGTCAGTAGTGTTGGATAACACGTCGGCCAATCGACGAGCCGACTAAGACCAGTCGGATGATAGAATCTACAGCCATATATTTTAGGATGTTAACTTGCAAGCCAAAATTGACAACTACAAGTATATATAATTTAATTGTTGATATCAAAGAAGGGATCATATATTTTTTTTTTTGTAAAACGCAGACTGTATATAAGGTGGAGAAGGGAACCAAATGGCGCTGGAAGATAGTCCAAGACGCGCTACAACAGGTAGGGGTAACCCCTAAAAGAAATCCAAACCAAAAGCCAAGACACTATGGACCCATCTGCTCCATGCGGACGGCCTGTGCGATCCCTGTAGGAAGCGCCGAAGTGTGGGAGAAGATCTGCTCTTCTTGAGTGGCCAAGGCCAAAGAAGCGAGAGCTTTTGCCACCCTGTTAGTTTCTTTAGGGATCCGGGTGAAGCTGGTCTGAGAGAGAGTGAGGGTTAGGATCTTGCGAAGCTTGTACGTAATCCTCCAGGGTGTGGGGGATTCTCCTCTGAGTAGCCGGATACTAGAGTTGGAAGATGTTTCAATGGCCGTGATTTGCAAGTTTTTAAACTTGCACTGTAGTAAGGCAAATAGCAGAATATCCATCTCAGGGACAGATGAGGTGTCACCGGCTATGATCTGTGTGAATGCTAGAAGAGTCTGGCCATTTGTATCTCTGATGATACCACCTCCCGCAGTGTCGTTAGTAGTGCCTCTAAGCCCATAGATGTTGAGTTTTAAGCCTACAAGCGGGGGATGCCAACTGGTACTCTCCCTTGGGACATTACTATGAGTAGTAATTAGATCCATAGTTTCTTTTCCTGCCAAGTTGTGGGCTTTAAGGCAGATTTACAAGTTTGAAGAAACTTTGCCAATGATGACTTCTACAAAATTTAAACGGAGGTACAAATCATCAAATCCGTCGTAGCAACCAGACCACCAAACCTAATGACGTTACAGCAATCAGACCCCCAAACCTAATGGCAAGATAGGGTTTACCTAGAGATTTTTTTTTAATTTTTTTAGTTTTCTTTTTTTGAGATGTCCGACGATACATATTGAATTTTGTGAAAGCTGCATTGCATGCCATTTGGACCCACTGTCCGCACATCTCTTCCGCGATTTGATCCCGAGACCTCCATCTAGATAGAGAGATTATACCTCTTCTCACCGACCACAAGAGCCAGTTGACTTCGGTAAGTAAGGGGTATATATGGTAGTGGTGGACCGGAAGAGAGAATATTGGAGGTCGGACCACCCATATGGAAAGTCAGAGGCTTGGCGGTAGGTGAGTGTCGCAAGGGCATGTTCCATCTGAGATGGGCGAAAGATAGGTAGGGAGGACACGGTTGACGGTGGTACAGGGTGGCCAGGACTTGATGGCTGGCATCGGTGGGTGGCAAGTGTGGGGGTGGGGGTTAAGCGGTCTAGGAAAATTATGGGCAGACACATGCATGTCGGCACAACCACCGCAAAACAAGGCAATGCAATATGTTGAACCAGTGGCCGTGGACGGGAGACCAATGGCGGAGAAGACTTGTCAGGAAGGCGCCATGAAGAAGACATTCTGAATACTGAAGGAGAAGCTGCAGCACAAGTAAACGAAGCAGCGTTGCAGGCACATGGGGTGGATAACCGAATGGTTTGCTATGGAAGCTCAGCTAGTACGCAATCAAATGAGCAGGGAGAACACAGGAGGCGGTCTAGAGCAAGCCAGAGGAAAGGGAGCATCCGAGGGCCCAGGGGAAGGATTTTCGCAACGAGGATTGATCATGACTCGAAATAGGAAGAAGCAGTAGCAGACCAAAATCTGCCGATGCCCGGAGTTGAACGGATGGAGGATGATGAGGAAGAACCATTATGTATTGATAATACTGGATGGCAAGATAGGCCGTTTCGCTTTAACAACGCATGGACAGAATTGGAGGGCTACCAAGAGGCAGTAGGACGTGGTTTGCGGGCGAATTTTGAGGGCAACAGGCAATATATATTTGTACAGCGGTTGAAGTGCGTCAAATGGGAGTTGAAAGAGTGGAACAAGAGGCGGCCTCGTTCCAGTTTGCAAAGCAAATAGCATGAGCTTCTGGCCACTCAAGGGATGCTCCAAATGACCTACAGAACCCGGAGTTAGCCGAAAAGGAAAAGCAACTTATTGGAGAGGTTAGATTCGGATACCAGCTTTCCAGGAGGAGCTACAGTGAGCAAAGAGGACAAAATGTTCTTCACTGAAAGAAGACGACAGATGTACGAAATTCTTCTATGATCTTATCCGTATCCGACATGATAGAAATAACGTTGGCCACTTGGTTGATAGCAATGGGAGGACAGTATCAACACCGTCAGATATCTAGGCGAAGGTTGTGCAATTCTACGCGGCACTCTACAACCGAAATACTGAAGGGAACCAAATTCAGTCGGAGATAATATGCAAAAGAGTGGTGACAAGGAGAGGGAGCCCTAAGCTCAGAGCACCAGTTATGCTTGATGAGATCACAGATATTGTCAAGTCGGCAGATCCAAACAAGACACCAGGGTCGGATGGCTACTCCAACAAATTCTATAAAATCTACTGGGAGGAGTTAAAATACATGGTCGTGGAGATCGTTGATGACTTTCTTGTCAAGGGGAGATTATTGAAGGAAGTGAACCACACTTACCTAAAGCTGGTTCCCAAAAAGGAGGGAGCAGTGACACCGGCTGATTACAGGCCAATCACGTGTTGTAAATTTTTATATAAAATTATTTCTAATCTTATGTATTGATGTATGACGAACATTATGCAAAGCTGATTTCGTCGAACCAGGCCGCAAACATCAAGGGTAGAGCTATTTCAGAAAACAACCTATTGGAGCATGATCTGCTACGAGACTTCAACAAGAAAGATTGCAAGAAGATAAGCATAAAATTAGACCTCCGAAAAACATATGACACGTTGGATCGAGAGTTTGTGTGCCGAATGATGCTAGCTACACTACCAGAATAAGTCAAATTAGCGATGTCTGGAAACGTCGCTAAATGGCCTAAAAACGTCGCTAAATATTAACGACGTAATTAACGACGTTTTAATGAAGTCGCGTTTAAGCTAGTCGTTGACAGGAAAAACGTCGTAAAACGTCGCTATAACGACGCTTTCTAGCGACGTATTTGCGTCGCTAATATTTTTCATATTAGCGACGTTTAGCGACTCGTCGCTAAATTAGCAACGTGTTTGTGTTTCGCTAAACGTCGCTAAATTTTTTCTGTTTAGCAACACACTTGGCGACGTTTTATTGACCTGACAAATACTGCCATGTCAGCAATTTAGCGACATTCAACAACGTATTTAGCGACGTACATTAACGTCGCTAAACGACACTAAACGCTAAATTTTCAGTGAAAAAATAAAAAAGAATATAAAATGGTTTCCAAACCAATCTTCCTGTAGTTTATGAATTTCCAATTAATATAAATAAACCCGGAGCAACCCTCAGTTGAATTTCTTGGGTTCGTCGACCCCTTCGGTGGAACACTCAACACTGGTAAATTAATATACATTTAATATGAATAAAAAAATACACAGACTTATAATAGTTCATAAAAATAGACAGACCCGGAGCAACCCTCTGTTGAATTTTCTGGGTACGAAATATCACAAAAGTATATGAAATATCACAGTCGCACAATAAACACAAAATAAAAGTATCGCAGTCACACAAAAAGCACAATATAAAAGTATCACAGTCACACAATAAGCACAATAAAAGTATCACAGTTACACCATAAGTCTTATCCAATTTCTCAATCTCTCAAGGAAATCCAATACGCTGGGGCAGAACCCAGTCCCTCAGATACTTCAAATAAGCAGCGTCTAGGTGATCAATCTTCGCTATAGGTGCTGGATGACTGGAACTCCTCCTCTGAGATGGTGCATGCCCAATAGTAAGAGGTACCACTTCCTTCTTAACAGTAGAAGTTACCACTTCCTCCTTATTTATATTTTCTATTATCTTTTTCGTCTCTTTCTTTACAATCAATTGACCAAAGCAGCAACCTCATTATCTATTAACATAGTTTGCAGTATCGGCCGATACCGATATAGTTTAGCATGTCCTGATCCGAGACCGACTGATAGCAACATTGAGGTCACTTTTCTGTTCAATTCGGCAAAGAAAATTGAACGAAAAGGCAAATTAACAAGGGTGTAAAAAATATAGTAAGGTTGTAAAAGCATGTAAAAGAAGAAAACTTATCTATCGCAGGTAAACCAATCAACAAGGGTAACTAGTATTTATTCAACTTCAAAACTACTAAAAATAACACATGAAAATACTTAAAATTATGCCTAAATGTATAAAATATTATTTTTAAAATTCTAATAATTTAGTAATAATTATTTGCTTTACAATACCAAAAATCCGATATTCCGATCCGAAACCAAGATATACTGCCGATAACGCCGACCCTGATACTCATAGTAAGGGTCCGATACCGATTTCGATATCGATACTGTGAACCCAACTTAATTTATGATCCAATGGACATTGGTAGCCACTATTGCATATGATATCTAACACTGCAATTTTTAGCATCAAATTCTATAGTACCTTCTGGAAGATAAAAATCTATTATATAAGAATACAAGATTTTCAGTATAACAAACAACATTGTTCTTTCAATAAAAGTGTCTTACAAGAATATTATCCCGCGATATGACATGAACGAAATCATAAACTTTATATAGTGGACAACTAACCATGCGATAATCTGAAACAAATCGGTTGTCTACTAACTGTCCTTACAAAACACTCAAAAGTCTAATTTCTCTCAAAGTTTCATAAGACTATCCCCCGGTAAAATTTTGAAATCCAACACTCAAAATTACAACAATGTCCTGTGTGTGTCCATGTGTCCTTATTGTGTCCAGTATGTGTGTCACGACCCGCACCCGGATATTCGGGCACGAGTACGTGGGCACGTCCAGCCTACGCCGCAGTGTCGGCGGTAGTACGCTGTCTAGGTCTTACTCACAAGTAATTTTAAATCTATCTCATCCACAATAAATAGACAAGGAAAATAACAGGAAATAGGAATGCTAACTTTTATAAAACAAGTTGTGACAACAGATTCATAGTTAATACAAAGCCAGAAGATAAATCGGGGACAAACCCGAGTATATGCTGAAAGGAAATAAATAAGTAGCTACTGCTAACTACTCTGCAGAAGTAGCCTTCTGGGTGGGAACTGGCTCCTCATATGGGTCACCTGCTAACTCATAGTGGCCATAATAGATAGGGGCAAGGTCCTCATCATCGCCTAAATCAACGGATCCAGTCAGGAAAGGAGCAAAGTACACAATGCACAACAAGATTAAACTAAATATTTATGACAATTAGAAACAGAAACTGATTGTGTAACATATTGAGAATATGCATAAAAGAAACAACAATAACTAAGAGTTAATACTATAAAAAGGAATATAAGAAAGCAGGAGTAATATGAGACAGGAAATAAAACTACAACAGCCAACAAGAACTATAACAAGACAAGAAGCTATGTGTGTGAACTTGTGTTTATTTTAGAATACATAGTTGGCATGTAGGGGCTTATAAGGCTGATTCGACCGTCATAGACGGCTATTAAACATGAATAATCGAGATCCGGCTGAGGGTACAGTCGCGCACCAACAGCTATTTAGAGGGAAGGGTAAACTACATGCCTTCTAGTATTCTCCCACCCGACACAAAAAATAAGACATGAACTCCAGTATTCAAGACATAAAATTCAGTGTTCTAGAACTACGTGTAATCATCAAGGGTACTAGTAGAGCAGGGAATTAATTATCATAATATAAAGATTAAACTTGAAGTGCAGGTACTTGCATGTTGTTTGGATCCAATTACAGTTCTATCCTCGGGGAATATTCCAGAAATGACTCCGGATGCTGAAATAAATATTACCATCATGCTCAGAAGATATCAAATAGCTAGAATCGCCTGTCCTTGGGTCCAATTTGGGGACAAGGGCAAAAACGGTAGTTTCGGGTCAAAACGGGGTCCGCCGGTAGGCCCGCTTTGCACCGAAAAACGTGTCCGGGTCAACGGTCTCCAAATTTGCCAAACTTAGTGTCAACAGGTCAGGAACGATAATATGAACCCAATGGAACTTCCAAATTTGGATTCCGATGAGCCGATCATAAAATCGCCCGTCGAGCGGGGCCTATGGGGCCCACGACACGCGATTTCGTCAACGTTCTCAGAATCGAACCAAACTTGACCCACAGGACCAGCGTATCGCTACGAGTCCGATGGCGTAAGTTTCGGCTCGATCCGACGAGTGTACAAGAAGTTAGGGCAAATTGTAGAAAAGTCGGATACAGGGTGATGTCCGCGGATACGCGTTGATTCCGGGGTGCGCGCACACCCGAATCAGCTTCCGCGAAGTCTCACACGTCTGTATCGACGGCGCGCATGTATCTGTGAAGACCGCACACGACCAAGTCGTCCCGTTTGGCGGAACGTACTCAGTTCCGGGGTAAAACAGGGTCTGGTTTTTTTTCTGTTTTTGGATCGTGGTGTGCGATCACTACAGGACGCGATGCCCCGAGCGGTTTATCCGGACACCGAGAGGGTCATACAGGCTTCACAACACAATTTACGGAATTGAAAATGGGGCAGCGAGAAAAAAGTTACACGCACCTGAACCGGGTCCAAAAACCCGAAGAATCTCGTGTCCGACATGTGTCCGACACGTGTCCAAGCGAATTTGGGAATTTAGGGTTAGGGTTTGCGGGACACGGCCGGAGCTCGGGCTGGCCAGGGCGGCTCGCGACGGGGAGGGGCCGGCCAGGCGGCTCGCGGCGGGGAGGGACCGGCCAGGACGGCGCCGCTGCACGGCGGGAGGTGGGCGAACGGAGGCTGGGTCTGCTGTCGGGGAAGGAGGAGGAAGAGGCGGAGGAGGTCGCCGGAGGGGGCTGGCGAGGCGAGCAACGGTGGGGGAGGCGGCGCTGGGTGGCGCGGGACGCGGTGGCGGAGTCTGGCGGCGCTGGGGAGCGATGCGGAGGAGGGATGGCCGGAGAGGGTGCGGGGGTCAGGGGGTTTAAAAGGGGGATGAGCGGTGGGGGTCGGCCGAGCAAGGCGGCGGAGGAGGCGGAGTCGTGGCGAGGGTCATGGACGCTGGCCGGAGGGAGCGGCGGCGGCCGCGGGCGGCGGCGCCGGACGCGGGGGGGGGGGGGGGAGAACGGGTCAGGGGCTGGGGTTTTGGGTTCGGGTGCGGGTCGGGTTCGGGTGACCCGACCCGACCCGACCCGACCCGTTAAGGAGGGCTGGGCCTATTGGGTTTGGGCCGCAGGCCGTTGGGCCGTTGGGCCGGGCCGGATTAAATCAAAAAATAATAATAATAATAATAATAATAATAATAATAATAATAATAATAATAATAATAATAATAATAATAATAATAATAAATAAATAAATAGTTTTAGGTGTTTTAAAATAGGTCCAGTGCCCAATAAATTCCAGGAAAATTACCCTAAGTCCAGTTTTCCATTTTACACCCAAAAATATTATTTTCATAATATTTTAATATTATTTATTATCAAATAAAAATTATTTAATAATTAAAAACCCTGATTTTAATTACAGAAAATTTCCAGAAAAATCCAGAAAATTGTAAAAAATTCTAATTTAAAATTCTTGTAAAATCTGGGGGTTTACAATCTACCCAACTTATAAAAATTTCGTTCTCAAAATTTAAAATTAAGCCATAATCTGATAACCCTTCATGTACATCAATCGCAATCTCCTTGCGATAATTAGAATCCTAATCTTATCCACTGCAATCACTTCAAGGTTAAGATGACTACCGTTCCAAAATTCAACCTTTGGTTATCACTTCTTACTTTCTCAAATTATCCACAAGCAAAAATTAAGCCCATATAACATCTTCAAGATTTGCATACGCTTATAAGTTTGTCTCACGATTCTAACTATCAAAATTTTCTCTAGAAGTGAGTCGAGTCCACTAGTATTCACATTGTATGCTTTCAACTTTTTTAAATTCCATTCACATCCTTAATATTCCAACTAGGTAGTCCAACCATCAAATTTTAATTCTTAATTCCAATCATCAAATTAAAAATAAATTAAATGTAGTCCACCAATGTTCAAGTCTGAAATTCTATAATTCTATCCTCTAAATTCAAATTGATGATTTTACTTGCATTATCATGTACCTAAGATACAACTATTGGGTCCTCGATATCAATTCATTAATCATCTTAGTCACCCCTCTAAATTTTCAAAATTAGAATGGCTTGCTTCTTCCAATCTAACCTTACTCTGTCACAATCCAAAAGACATTTCTCTCGAGTTGACAAATACATTGCTACCCAACTTAGAGTTTACCCATTCATCACAAAAGACTATATTCTTTAAGAAAATATTCCTTAATATGGTTACTCATGTCATTCAATCCTCGAAACTTCAACGCCGATCCTGATATGTCCTTAATTTCGAAAGAAAAATCCTCAAGTATGTGATCGGCCTATGGGACATATCTAGTATTCTCTGTGTATCAGACTTATACCAAGCACGAGGTTTCGTCTTTCCGAAATAAGGGGAGACGAGGATCAATAATACAGAGTTCGAGGGTGAGGTGATAGAACAGAAATATCGGGATCAAGGCGTTTAAAGAATTCAAGTGGGACTTGTCAAGTAGTTGTGGATTGAATCCTATCTTGGTAATTCCTATTCACATGCTCGTATTAATACAGTTATGCTCAGACATGTCTAGGGCAGGTATACTAGTCAACTGTATATCTCAATCCACGTAAAGTAGTGCGAAAGGTGAATCAAAATGCACTAAGACTGATCAGACCATAATACACTGATTCTGAATAGACAATCGTATTAGTGTGTCGACCCACTAATACATATGTCATGAACAAGCTCGATAAAGAGTAAGCTTGTAAAACTAGGCTATAGAATAGCAGCATAAGTCAAGTACGTCAAAATTAAGTATGCTAGATGATGATGAAAGGAGGTACAAATTATTTGAAGTTCACACAATAAGCAAAATAACAGAAGACTCTACAATCTCTACAGTTATCAAATAGCATACCAGGTTATTAGCAAGTTTAAAATTACTAGGTTGGGGCTGAGGTCACGAACCGATAGGCACGAGCGAAATAATACTAGAAAAATATCTACGAATCACTTACGCGCATTAGTTACTCCAAGGGTCTGCACGTTCTCCACGGTCATGCTGGTAGAGCATCTCGTGGTGATCTTGTAGGAACCTCATCGCTTGCTGGTAGATCCTTTATTCTACATCCAAAATAAACGATAAGGGGCACACAGGAATCAAGACAGGATGCAAGTCAAGGAATTAATTCGAATCCGAGATAGGTGTCAAGAACGATTCAAGCAAGTGGATGAGATTTTAAACTTATCCTTATCTTATTGCAGGCCTGTTCGGTCCCGAAGTTGAAATCGAACAATTTAGTCGTTGGACCTGCATGGGCCACCACAAAAATGTGTCACGATCCGCACCTGGATATTCGGACACGAGTACGTGGGCACGTCCAGCCTACGCCGCAGTGTCGGCGGTAGTACGCTGTCTAGGTCTTACTCACAAGCAATTTTAAATCTATCTCATCCACAATAAATAGACAAGGAAAATAACAGGAAATAGGAATACTAACTTTTATAAAACAAGTTGTGACAACAGATCCATAGTTAATACAAAGCCAGAAGATAAATCGGGGACAAACCCGAGTATATGCTGAAAGGAAATAAATAAGTAGCTACTGCTAACTACTATGCAGAAGTAGCCTCCTGGGTGGGAACTGGCTCCTCATATGGGTCACCTGCTAACTCATAGTGGCCATAATAGGTAGGGGCAAGGTCCTCATCATCGCCTAAATCAACGGATCCAGTCAGGAAAGGAGCAAAGTACACAATGCACAACAAGATTAAACTAAATATTTATGACAATTAGAAACAGAAACTGATTGTGTAACATATTGAGAATATGCATAAAAGAAACAACAATAACTAAGAGTTAATGCTATAAACAGGAATATGAGAAAGCAGGAGTAATATGAGACAGGAAATGAAACTACAACAGCCAACAAGAACTATAACAAGACAAGAAGCTATGTGTGTGAACTTGTGTTTATTTTAGAATACATAGTTGGCATGTAGGGGCTTATAAGGCTAATCCGGCCGTCATAGACGGCTATTAAACGTGAATAATCGAGATCCGGCTGAGGGTACAGTCGCGCACCAACAGCTATTAAACACGGTAGAGGGAAGGGTAAACTACATGCTTTCTAGTATTCTCCCACCCGACACGAAAAATAAGACATGAACTCCAGTATTCAAGACATAAAATCCAGTGTTCTAGAACTACGTGTAATCATCAAGGGTACTAGTAGAGCAGGGAATTAATTATCACAATATAAAGATTAAACTTGAAGTGCAGGTACTTGCCTGTTGTTTGGATCCAATTACAGTTCTATCCTCGGGGAATATTCCAGAAATGACTCCGGATGCTGAAATAAACATTACCATCATGCTCAGAAAATATCAAATAGCCAGAATCACCTGTCCTTGGGTCCAATTTGGGGACAAGGGCAAAAACGGCAGTTTTGGGTCAAAACGGGGTCACTCTAGTGGGCCCGCTTTGCACCGAAAAATGTGTCCGGGTCAACGGTCTCCAAATTTGCCAAACTTAGTGTCAACAGGTCAGGAAAGATGATACGAACCCAACAGAACATCCAAATTTGGATTCTGATGAGCCGATCACAAAATCGCCCGTCGAGTGGGGCTTGTGGGGCCCACGACACGCGATTTCGTCAACGTTTTCAGAATCGAACCAAACTTGACCCACAGGACCAGCGTATCACTACGAGTCCGATGGCACAAGTTTCGTCTCGATCTGACGAGTGTACAAGAAGTTAGGGCAAATTACAGAAAAATTGGATACGGGGCGATGTTCGCGGATACGTGTTGATTCCGGGGTGCACGCACACTCGAATCAGCTTCCGCGAAGTCTCACACGTCCGTATCAACGGCGCGCACGTATCTGTGAAGACCGTACGTGACCAAGTCGTCCCGTTTGGCGGGACGTACTCAATTCCGGGGTGAAACAGGGTCTGGTTTTTTTCCTTTTTTGGATCGTGGTGTGCGATCACTACAGGACGCGATGCCCCGAGCGGTTTGTCTGGACACCGAGAGGGTCATACAGGCTTCGCAACACAATTTACGGAATTAAAAACGGGGCAGCGAGAAAAAAGTTACACGCACCTGAACCGGGTCCAAAAACCCGAAGAATCCCGTGTCCGACACGTGTCCGACACGTGTCCGACACGTGTCCGACACGTGTCCAAGCGAATTTGGGAATTTAGGGTTAGGGTTTGGTGGACACGGCCGGATCTCGGGCTGGCCAGGGCGGCTCGCGACGGGGAGGGGCCGGCCAGGCGGCTCGCGGCGGGGAGGGACCGGCCAGGGCGGCGCCGCTGCACGGCGGGAGGTGGGCGAACGGAGGCTGGGTCTGCTGTCGGGGAAGGAGGAGAAAGAGGCGGAGGAGGTCGCCGGAGGGGGCTGGCGAGGTGAGCCACGGTGGGGGAGGCGGCGCTGGGTGGCGCGGGACTCGGTGGCGGAGTCGGGCGGCGCTGGGGAGCGGTGCGGAGGAGGGATGGCCGGAGAGGGTGCGGGGGTCAGGGGGTTTTAAAAGGGGGATGAGCGGTGGGGGTCGGCCGAGCAAGGCGGCGGATGTCACGACCCGCACCCGGTTATTGGGGCACGAGTACGTGGGCACGTCCAGCCTACGCCGCAGTGTCGGCGGTAGTACGCTGTCTAGGTCATTTTCTGGGATCAATAACTATCTATCTCATCCACAAATAAAGTAAATAGACAAGGAAATTAACAGGAAATAGGAATGCTGATTTATAAAACAGAGTGTGATAACAGATCCATAATTTATACATGAACAGAAAATAAATCGGGGACAAACCCGATTACTGAGCTGAAAAGGGAAAACTAGCTAACTGGCTACTACTCCTCAGAGATAATCTCCTGAGTGGGAAACTGCTTCTCAACTGTGTCACCTGCTACGCCATAGGGATCATAATAGGTAGGGCAAAGTCCTCATCATCGCCTAAAACAACGGATCCAGTCAGGAATGGAGCAAAGTACACAATGCACAACAAGATTAAACTAAATATTTATGACAATTAAGTATTGAATATCATATTGAGAAAATTGCATAGAGGGACATCATTATCTCATAGTTAATGCTGTAAACAGGAATATGAGAAAAGCAGGAAATAAATGAGACAGGAATGAAACTACAACAATCAACAAGAGCCATAACTAGACAAGAAGCTATGTGTGTGAACTTGTGTTTTTAGAATACCTAGTTGGCATGCAGGGGTCTATAAAGTTAAACCGGCCGCCATGGACGGCTATTATTCACGAAAAATCGAGATCCGGCTGATGGACAGTCGTGTACCAACAGCTATTATTTACGACACGGGTCAGGGTAAACTACATGCCTTTCAGTATTCTCCCTCCCGACACGAAAAACAAGACATGAATTCCAATATTCAAGACATGAAAATACAGTATTCTAACACTACGTGTAATCAGCAAGGGTACTAGTAGAGCAGGGAATTAATTATCACAATATAAAGATTAACTTGAAGTGCAGGTACTTGTCTGTTGTTTGGATCCGATTAATTGGTTCTAGGGAAAGTTCCAGAGATGAGTCCAAAAGCTGAAATAAACATCACCATCACGCTCAGAAGATGTCAAATAGCTAGAAACGCCTGTCCTTGGGTCCAATTTGGAGACAAGGACAAAAACGGCAGTTTCGGGTCAAAACGGGGTCCGCCGTTGGGCCCGCTTTGCACCGAAAAATGCGTCCGGGTCAAAGGTCTCCAAATTTACCAAACTTAGTGTCAACAGGTCAGGAACGCTGGTACGAACCCAACGGAACTTCCAGATTTGGATTCCGATGAGCCGAACACAAAATCGCCCGTCGAGCGGGGCCTGTGGTGCCCACGACACGCGATTTCGTTAACGTTCTCAGAATCGAACCAAACTTGACCCACAGGACCAGCGTATTGCTACGAGTCCGATGGCGCAAGTTTCGTCTCGATCTGACGTGTGTGCACGAAGTTAGGGTAAATTGCCGAAAAGGCGGATACGGGGCGGTGTCCGCGGATACGCGTTGATTCCGGTGTGCACGCACACCCGAATCAGCTTCCACGAAATCCCACACGTCCGTATCAACGAGGCGCACGTATCTGTGAAGACCGCACGCGACCAAGTCGTCCCGTTTGGCTGGGCGTACTCAGTTCCGGGGTAAAACAGGGTCTGGTTTTTCCTGTTTTTGGATCGCGGTGTGCGATCACCATAGGACGCGGTGTCCCGAACAGTTTGTCCGGACACCGAGAGGGTCATACAGGCTTCACAACGCAATTTGCGGAAATGGAAACGGAGCTACGAGGCGAAAGTTACGCGTACCTGAAGGGGACCCGAAAACAGGGTCGAAAACGTGTCCGAGTCGTGTCGGACACTGTGTCCTGTGTCCGACACAGGAACAGGGATTAGGATTAGGGTTTCGGCGGCACACGGCGGAGGGAGGCGGCTGGACTGCCGGCGAGGGTGGGGGGTTGTTCGCCGGAGCGAGGCGGACCCGGTGGTCGGCGGCGCGCGGGGAGGAGGGGCGGCCGGAGGCGGCTACTCGCGTGTCCGGCTGCTGCGGGTCGGCTTCGAGCTGCTGCGGCCGGATCTGCGGCAGGCGGAGGAGGCGGCGCCGGGGGAGGTCTGCGTCGGCGGGGGTCTCGGGCTAGGGTGGTGAGCAGCGGCGGAGCGGCGGGTGGCGGTGGCTAGGGTTAGGGAATGGGGGAGACGGCCGGGGTCGGGGGGGCTTTAAATAGGGAGAGCGGGCGGTTGCAGGTGGCCGGGGTAGGCGGAGGTGAGGGGGGACGTGGGCGCGGGGACTGCGGCGAGCGGGGCGCGGGACTGCGGCGCTGCGCGCGGCGGCCGGCGCTGAACGCGGGCGGTTAGGGCTGGGTCGCTGCGGGCTGGCGGGTGGCGGGTTGGCGGGTCGGGTCTGACCAACCCGACCCGACCCGAAAGGGCGGCTGGGCTGGGCTGGGCTTCGGCCCACTGGGCCGGGCCAGCCCAGAAGAAAATAAAAATAAAAATATAATATAATATAAATAATAATAATAATATAATAATAATAATAAAAACAGTTAATTTAATTAATTAATTAGAAATTTGTTTTTAGGCATTTAAAAATAGATCTGGGGTCCGATAAATTCCAGAAAAATTGTCCTAAGTCCAGTTTTTCATTTTACATCCAAAAATATTATTTTCATGATATTTTAATATCATTTATTAACAATTAAAAATTATTTATTAATTGAAAACCTTGATTTTATTTACAGAAAATTCCCAGAAAATTCCAGAAAATTGGGAAAAATCCAAGATTTAATAATTTGAAAATTCAGGGGGTTTACAACCTACCCAACTTACAAAAATTTCGTCCTCGAAATTTAAAATTAAGCCATACTCTGTTAACCCTTTATGTACATAAGGCAAGTCAATCGAAATCTCCTTGCGATAGTTAGAATCCCTATCATATCCACTGCGATCTTTTTATGGTTAAAAAAAAAAAAAAAATAACTACGGTTCCAATCAAGATTCAGCCTGGGGTTATTACTTCTTACTTCCTCAAATTATCCACAAGCAGATTTTTAATTTTTAGTCCATATAGTATTTTCAAGATGACCTTGCCTCACGATTCGAATTATCATAATTCCCCTAGAAGTGATTCGAGTCCAACAATATTGGTATATTTCAGCCCTTTTAAATTACATTCACATCCTCACTATTCCAACTAGGTAGTCCAACCATCAACTTTTAAATTCTTAATTTAAATCATCAAATTGAAAAAAATAATTTAAGTGTAGTCCACCAATGTTCAAGTCTGAATTACATCCTCTAAATTCAAGTTGATGATTTTACTCAAAGTTAAATCATGCACCTAGGATGTAACTATTGGGTCCTCGATTTATTAATCATCTTAGTCACTCCTCTATGTTTTCAAAATTTGGAATGGCTTGCTTCTTCCAATCTGACCTTACTCGGTCACGATCCAAAGGATATTCCTCTCTAGTTGACAATTGTATTGCTACCCAACTTAGAATCTACCCATTCATCACCAAAAGACTATATACTTTAAGAAAATATTCCTTAATATGGTTACTCATGTCATTCAATCCTCGAAATTTCAACGCCGATCATATCACACATGATATGTCCTCAATTACGAAAGGTTTAGTCCTCAAGTATGTGATCGGCCTAGGTGGCATATCTAGTACTATCTATGTATCAAACTTATACCAGCACGAGATTTCGTCTTTCCGAAATAAGGGAAGGCGAAGATCAATAATAAAGAGTTCAAGGGTGGGGTGATAGAACGGAAGTATGGGGATCAAGGCGTTTAAAGAATTCTAGTAGGATTTGTCAGGCGGTTATGGATTGAGGTTCTATTCTGGTAGTCATTTATTCGCATGCTCGTATTAGTTTAGTTATGTAACTGATACGATATGCTTAGCATGTCTAGGTCAAGTATGTTTGTCTACTAATCACTACGTATCTCAATCCACGTAAAGTTAGTCGTGCGAAGTGCGAATCAAAATGCACCAAGGTTGATCAGACCGTAATACACTGATTCTGAACAGACACTTGTATTAGTGTACGCGTCCAATAATACACGTGTCATGAACAAGCCTGATAAAGAGTAAGCTTGCAAAACTAGGCTATAGAATAGCAGCATAAACAAAGTACATCAAAATTAAGTGCGCTAGATGATGATGAAAGGAGGTACAAAATTTAAATTCACATAACAAGCAAAATAACAGAAAACTCTACAATCTCTACAGTTATTAAATATAAAAGCATACCAGGTTATTAGCAAGTTCAAAATTACTAGGTTGGGGCTGAGGTCACGAACCAATAGGCGCGGGCTAAACAATACTAGAAAGGGCAGCTAAAAGAAATCACTTACGCGTATTAGTGACTCTAAGAGTCTGCACGTTCTCCACGGTCATCGCGTAAGTTTGTCCGTGTTCTTGGAGCAGCGGGACAGTCCTTCACTCGATGTTCTGCTGATCCACAATATAGACAGACACCTAGCCTCTTTCTACAATCCTTCCAAATGTGACCTTGTCTCCGACAAAAACTACAAATGGGAACTCGTCGGTTCTGCCCTTGGGTTGGATTCATCTGTGGTCGTTTTGCAGCTCCTTCCTGTTGTGCTTGGTCTTGTGCTGACGCATACGGCCGCTTTCGGCTGGACTCGGTCCTTGTGGTACACTCCACAGGTCGCGCTGCAGTAAGAACGTCCTCGTCGAAGGTAATTGCATTTGAACTGCTTGGCTTCCGTGACTCCGAGCTAATTTTGTCGACGAAGTTCTCCGCTTGGTTTTGCTGTGCTTCTTGTTGAACCTTCTGATATGCTTGCATCATTACGTAGAACATGCGGAACATCTGTTGTTCGTCCATAGGCAGTCCCAGTGGGAAGGAAGGCATCGGTGGAGTAGGCTGACTTGCTTGACTGCCTTGTGATGATTGGACGACTGGCATTACATTGTCTTCTTGGTTAACCACGACGGCTTGTGGTGTTTCTGCGCGAGCCTCGTTGCTGGCTGGTGGGTCCATCTCCCTGTATCCAAAATAACCAATAAGAGGCACAAAGGAATCAAGGCAAGATGCAAGTTCATATTAGTTCGAATACGATACAGATATCAAAAAAATGATTCAAGCAAGTGGATGAGATCCTATAAACTTATCCTAGCTTTATTGCAGGCCTGTTCGGTCCCTGAGTTGAAACCGAATAATTTAGTCGTTTGGACCTGCATGGGCCACCACAAAAACGTGTCACGACCCGCACCCGGTTATTGGGGCACGAGTACGTGGGCACGTCCAGCCTACGCCGCAGTGTCGGCGGTAGTACGCTGTCTAGGTCATTTTCTGGGATCAATAACTATCTATCTCATCCACAAATACAGTAAATAGACAAGGAAATTAACAGGAAATAGGAATACTGATTTATAAAACAGAGTGTGATAACAGATCCATAATTTATACATGAACAGAAAATAAATCGGGGACAAACCCGATTACTGAGCTGAAAAGGGAAAACTAGCTAACTGGCTACTACTCCTCAGAGATAATCTCCTGAGTGGGAAACTGCTTCTCAACTGTGTCACCTGCTACGCCATAGGGATCATAATAGGTAGGGCAAAGTCCTCATCATCGCCTAAAACAACGGATCCAGTCAGGAATGGAGCAAAGTACACAATGCACAACAAGATTAAACTAAATATTTATGACAATTAAGTATTGAATATCATATTGAGAAAATTGCATAGAGGGACATCATTATCTCATAGTTAATGCTGTAAACAAGAATATGAGAAAAGCAGGAAATAAATGAGACAGGAATGAAACTACAACAATCAACAAGAGCCATAACTAGACAAGAAGCTATGTGTGTGAACTTGTGTTTTTAGAATACCTAGTTGGCATGCAGGGGTCTATAAAGTTAAACCGGCCGCCATGGACGGCTATTATTCACGAAAAATCGAGATCCGGCTGATGGACAGTCGTGTACCAACAGCTATTATTCACGACACGGGTCAGGGTAAACTACATGCCTTTCAGTATTCTCCCTCCCGACACGAAAAACAAGACATGAATTCCAATATTCAAGACATGAAAATATAGTATTCTAACACTACGTGTAATCAGCAAGGGTACTAGTAGAGCAGAGAATTAATTATCACAATATAAAGATTAACTTGAAGTGCAGGTACTTGCCTGTTGTTTGGATCCGATTAATTGGTTCTAGGGGAAGTTCCAGAGATGAGTCCAAAAGCTAAAATAAATATCACCATCACGCTCAGAAGATGTCAAATAGCTAGAAACGCCTGTCCTTGGGTCCAATTTGGAGACAAGGGCAAAAACGGCAGTTTCGGGTCAAAACGGGGTCCGCCGTTGGGCCCGCTTTGCACCGAAAAACGCGTCCGGGTCAAAGGGCTCCAAATTCACCAAACTTAGTGTCAACAGGTCAGGAACGTTGGTACGAACCCAACGGAACTTCCAGATTTGGATTCCGATGAGCCGAACACAAAATCGCCCGTCGAGCGGGGCCTGTGGTGCCCACGACACGCGATTTCGTTAACGTTCTCAGAATCGAACCAAACTTGACCCACAGGACCAGCGTATTGCTACGAATCCGATGGCGCAAGTTTCGTCTCGATCTGACGTGTGTGCACGAAGTTAAGGTAAATTGCCGAAAAGGCGGATACGGGGCGGTGTCCGCGGATACGCGTTGATTCCGGTGTGCACGCACACCCGAATCAGCTTCCACGAAATCCCACACGTCCGTATCAACGAGGCGCACGTATCTGTGAAGACCGCACGCGACCAAGTCGTCCCGTTTGGCGGGGCGTACTCAGTTCCGGGGTGAAACAGGGTCTGGTTTTTCCTGTTTTTGGATCGCGGTGTGCGATCACCACAGGACGCGGTGTCCCGAACAGTTTATCCGGACACCGAGAGGGTCATACAGGCTTCACAACGTAATTTGCGGAAATGGAAACGGAGCTACGAGGCGAAAGTTACGTGTCACGACCCGCACCCGGAATTTGGGCATGAGTCGTGGGTACGTCCAGCCTACGCCGCAGCATCGGCGGTAGAACGCTGTCTAGGTCACAACATAGTATATCCTGTCAATAGTCTCAACTCCGTACGGAGGACAATGATAAATAAATCACATTTCTATAATATACTCAATCACAGCTATAAGAATAATGGCACGATGAGAATTGAAAAGAGTTCTAATAAAACCATCCACAAGAAGTTCAACTCAAATCCTGGTCTAAATGACCTCACAAAGTCACAAATAAAATAAAATACATCTCAGTCTCAGTCTCAGTCTAAAACAATAAATGCAGAAAAATAATCTAAGCATGGGCAGGCAAGTTCTCCTCTAAGATAGGCACCTCCTCTGGGATTTCTGGGGTGAAATCCTCCTCTATTCCTGGACCGTAATGAGTAGGGCAAAAGTCCTCCAGGTTCTCTGAAAATGTTGTTATCCAGTCAGGATTGGAGCGAAGCACAAGCACTAACAGCAGTTTCATTAATTGACAAAATCTATAAACAGTGTAAGAGATACAAGATGGAAATAAAAGCTGAACATGTGAAGTACTGGAGAAAATGAAATATACAGTAGGCATCTAGCAATGAGCAATAAGTAGTAAATGCTAGAACAAGTAAATCTGAATAAAGATAAGACATCTAGCTAAGTGTTTGAATTATTAGTTTATCATGTGATCGGCTTGGGACTAGATCAGGCTGGTTATATATGATTAGCTATGATTCTTTTAGGTCAGGCTAACCGCATGGTTAGCTATGGTGCATATAGTGGTCAGGCTAATCATATATAACAGCTATGGAGCATATAAGTGGTCAGGCCGCACCCGACGTGAGAAGTGGGGTGAGCTATGGTGCATATAAATGTTTGGATATGATCACATAATCTACTAATAGTTCCCCAACCCCCAGCTAGCACAATGGATTCCAACCACGACTCCTCGTGATGGGGATCTAGGGTGCTAACCCGTGTATCCATGGTGTCGGAATCAAGTATGAAATACACTACAATTTATAGAAATAATCAACCATGAAAACTGTCAGAGAATGTACTCGCCTGTGGTCCTGAGCAAAATGTGATGATCGATGTCCAAGATGGAGTCACTCTGACCTAAATATGGAATAATAATGTCAAAAGGTGATTTGAAATGATAATTTATAATATCTATGTTGAAATATAAATTTTTAGGCCAAAACTAGGTCTTGGAAGTCAAACTAGGTCAATACTTAGGTTTCCTAGGCTTAACAAGGTCAATTAGTCAATACTAGTCTACAACTAGCTATTACCTAGCCTATACTAGTTAATACTAAAGTAATTTAGCTATATTAGTTAGTACTTAACTAATTCTAGTTATAATTTTATACTCTATGCTATTTCTCACACTTGACCAATACCCCTTTACTTAACTGGCATACTAGTTAACACCTGACTTCACTGATACCACCCTTGTACCACTCACAGATCATTGAACCACACCTCCTTCCACAGGTTCTATACTGAAATTGAAATAACCTGGGACACACACTACACACACACTGATATACTGATACATACACAGTTTCCCCAACACATATCAGTGTATAACTGATACACATTAGTGTGAGGACTGATGTCAACCCATTGTAGAAACTGGTGCATACCAGTGTAAAACTGAAGGCTGGTACATCCAGTTTCACCCATACTTACACACACTAATACATAAAAATCCTACACACATATACCCAAAGTTACTGGTACAAAACACTGGACCTACTGAACTACTACTGCACCCTAGATTATTACTCTGCCTCTCTTCCTTTGACAGATACCTAACATGCTAAAACACACACACACAATGCATAAGTCATTGATACTTAACCACACAGCCATATATCAACACACACAGATACACTCTCAAGCATCTAACTCCCAATTCACTGCACATACACACACAGCACACATATGCACACAAGGTACTGGCTCTAGGGTACTCACAACACTCACAGAAATTTCACACAGTCTCACAAATCACTTACTGCACTCACAGTCCTCATACTTGCACTGATACCCAACTACACCTAACTGATACACAGGAAAACTGATCCAAAGAACCATTCTCAGTTCTCACACAGTCACATGTACACTCTTGTACACAAGTCCACAGTCTGAACACAGGTACTCACATACTTCACTATACTGATACATAACACTGCATCACTCACTCACTCACTGAAACACTCTCAGAATTACACACAGGAAACACAATTGCTCACTGCTCACTGAGTTTTGGAATACTCACACAACCTAACACC
Organism: Iris macrosiphon; assembly: GCA_036927795.1. Taxonomy (NCBI): domain Eukaryota; kingdom Viridiplantae; phylum Streptophyta; class Magnoliopsida; order Asparagales; family Iridaceae; genus Iris; species Iris macrosiphon. Next base: position 113,399,109 of record JAYESA010000016.1, on the reverse strand, counting down.
AACACTGATACTGTCACATTGGTTTTCAATTCACAGGCACTCACACTGGAATCCCTTAACTGCTGATACCCCATTGTGCACATCCTGCTCTCACCAAAACTAGCCTCACAAACACACACATACAACTTAAATTGACTGATACATACACAGCCACAACTCGAGCACCCTGTTTTCCCCAAATCTTACTGATACCTACTGCACCTAATGAATTCTGCTCACTCCCAATAACCTACACTGATTCCTCATGGAGGTAATACACCCCTATAGTCTGCACACTGAGAATAATACACTGCCACACCTAGACCTCCACACACATACACACACAGAATTTAACATAATACTCACACACATGTATACTGATGTACACAATCACCTGAGTTCACCCTACAGAAATACACAGCACACACACAGTACAGTATCCAATTCACACAGTATGCAACCTACTGATGCACACAAACCTCACAACAAAAACTGATATCTGCACATGGTAACCTTCAAGTTATTGACCTACAGCCACACACAGACACTGAAATCCCTAACACAAAACACACACACTGATTTCTAACTGGGACACAATTAACTCACAGAAATACACAGCAACCTTCACTAACTCTGAACCAAACCCGACTGAACAGAGAATTCTGCCCGACTGTACCCAGTATCAAATCTTAATGTACAAATGAATGCCCCCAACACACAATACATATATATACATATAGATTCATACATCAATACACAGAATTTAGAATACCTAGATAAGTAAACCCTAAAATCGAATTTATATCTACATGAATGGGGAAAAATCTGTCTACAAACCAAATCTAGGGTTAGGGTTCTTAATAATTGGGGAAAACCCCATGTGGGTCACCAAAACCTAATCCAAAGCCCTAGAATCGAATTACACAGAAAAGGGGTTCCCTAATGGCCATGAACATCTGAAAAACAGAATTAAAGGAATGTAAACTAGGGTTTTACCTGCAGGGAAGGTTTCTTCAATGAAGTTCTTCTCTTCCAAGGCTTCCTGACCCTCGTTCCTTGCTTTGGAGAAGGAGAAAATGGAACCCTAGGTTTAATCTCGAAAATGGGGTGGGGAAATAGGTTTCTCTCTCTGGAGGCTAGGGTTTCCTTTTCTCTACATGAAGGATGGCTTTGAGAAAGCTTCCTATTTATATTAAACCTAGTTTTAGGGTTTCTATGCCTAGTCTTTTTAGGTTAAACCCCTTTCCTCTCATGTAGAACCTAATAGACTCAGGTTAAGTCATTCTAGGGTTTTGCTAGAATAGGGTTTTCTAACTAGGGTTTACTCATTAGGGTTGTCCTAATGGATTTCTAGGGTTAGACCTAAAACTAAATATTATTAACAATATATAATTACTTATAAAACTCAACCATTAATTAAATACATAATTATTTAAGTAGTTAAATTACAGAAATACCCTTACATGGAAAAAGTGGTAGTGACAAGTCTACCCTCCTAAAAGAAATTTCGTCCTCGAAATTGGACTGAACTACAACACGAATGAAATCAGCAAGGAAATATACCTCAAGTCTGGAAGAGATAAGGGTATTGCTCGCGCATTTCGTCTTCTCTCTCCCAGGTCGACTCCCCTGGAGAGTGATGTCTCCATGCAACCCGAACCAAAGGAATAGTTTGGTTCCGCAACACCTTCTCTCTGCGGTCCAAGATCTCTACGGGCTGCTCAGGGTAGCTGAGCGTCGGACCAACCTCAATCTCCGAGTGATCAAGTACGTGACTAGGGTCTGCCACGTACCATCTCAGCTGCGACACATGGAACACATTATGCACTCCCTCCAATGCAGGCGGCAAATCCAGTCTATAAGCCACTGCACCTACCCTTGCCAGAATACTGAAGGGTCCGATGTAGCGTGGGCTAAGCTTCCCGCCTCTGCCAAAACGAATCATTCCACGCGTCGGAGAAATCCGTAGGAAAACTAGATCGCCAACCTAAAACAACAGTCTTAGCACGCAGTCTAAGCAAACAACACAAAACAGAAAATTAACAATCTATACCTGAAACTCAAGGGGTCTACGGTGGCTGTCGGCCCAATGCCGCTGTCTGTCCTGCGCCACTCGCAGTCTGTCTCTGATGAGTTTTACCTTTTCCGCTGCATCCACGACCATTTCTGGTCCTAGCAAGGCTCTCTCTCCAACGTCGTCCCACGATAGCGGTGTACGACACCTTCGTCCATAAAGAGCCTCAAACGGTGACATCTCGATGCTGGCCTGGTAGCTGTTGTTGTAAGCGAACTCTACCAGGTGCAGATGATCCTCCCAAGAACCTCCGAGATCTAACACACAAGTGCGTAGCATATCCTCGAGAGTCTGAATAGTCCTCTCAGACTGCCCGTCTGTCTGGGGGTGATATGCGGTACTGAACTTGAGCTGGGTGCCCAAGCTAGCCTGCAGACTCCTCCAGAAGTGGGAAGTGAAACGACTATCCCGATCTGAGACGATGCTCACAGGAACTCCATGAATCCTAACAATCTGTCGCACGTACATCTCTGCTAGCTTCTCTGTCGACGTGCCCACTTTAAAAGGTAAGAAATGGGCTGATTTGGTCAACCTGTCCACGATGACCCAAATTGCGTCCTTCCCTCCTGGAGAACGTGGAAGCCCTGAAACGAAATCCATGGTCACGTGCTCCCATTTCCATTCTGGAATTGGTAAAGGTTGGAGCAAACCTCCTGGCCTCTGCCGGTCTGCCTTTACCTGCTGGCACACTAGACACCGAGATACGAAGCGTGCTACCTCGCGCTTCATTCCATACCACCATACGTGCTCCCTCAAGTCTCGATACATCTTGTTGGCACCGGGATGCATCGAGTACTGAGAGCGGTGTGCCTCCTGCAAAACTTCCTCGCGCAGTTCCCCACTAGGCACACATATCCTTGTGCCGTGCCGTAAGGAACCATCATCTGCGATAGTGAAATCGTCCGACAATCCCATCTGAACTTGGGCTCTGATACTCCTCAGAGTCTCATCATCGTACTGCGCAGCTCTGATCCTGTCCATCAGTTCGGACTGTATCTGTAATCCCCACATTTGAATCTCGGTACCGGGAACTAACACCTCGATCTCTAAGCTTTCCAGATCAGCCAACAAATGCCTATCTGTCGTCAAGTACATAGCCATCGGATACCTGCTCAAAGCATCGGCGACTACGTTAGCCTTCCCTGGATGGTACTGCAATGATATGTCAAAGTCCTTCATCAACTCTAACCACCTCCTCTGCCTCATGTTCAGCTCCTTCTGTGTGAATACGTACTTCAAGCTCTTGTGGTCTGTGAAGATCTCCACACGCTCTCCGTACAGGTAATGTTTCCACAGCTTTAGAGCGAAAATAACTGCTGCCAACTCTAAGTCATGGGTGGGATAATTCTTTTCATGAGGGCGTAACTGCCTGGAAGCATAGGCAATTACCTTCCCGTGCTGTTGAAGAACACATCCCAGACCCTTCCCTGAAGCATCACTGTAGATGGTAAAACCACCGGTCCCTGATGGCAACGTCAAAATTGGAGCTGTCGTCAACCTCTTCTTCAGCTCATCAAATGCAGTCTGGCACTCCTCTGTCCACACAAATTCCACATCCTTCCTAGTCAGTCTGGTCATTGGCGCTGCAATCTTGGAGAAGTCTTGTACAAACCTCCTGTAGTATCCTGCTAGCCCGAGAAAACTCCTGATCTCAGCTACCGAACTGGGGGTAGCCCACGACTCTACTGCCTCGATCTTCTGTGGGTTAACCGAGATCCCGTCACCCGATACCACATGCCCAAGAAATTCAACCTTGTCAAGGAAGAATTCACACTTAGAGAGTTTCCCGTACAGCTTCTCCCTCCTGAGAGTCTCTAAGACCAATTTCAGGTGCTCTTCGTGCTCCTCCGGTGTCTTGGAATACACAAGAATATCATCGATGAACACCACCACGAACTTGTCAAGGTACTGGTGGAACACCTTGTTCATCAAGTTCATGAATACTGCCGGTGCATTGGTTAAACCAAATGGCATTACCATGAACTCAAACTGGCCGTATCTGGTCCGAAAAGCTGTCTTTGGCGTGTCTTCCCTCTTCACCTTCACCTGGTGATAGCCTGACCTCAAATCAATCTTTGAAAACACCCTCGCCCCGCTCAACTGGTCGAAAAGATCATCTATCCTCGGCAGCGGGTACTTGTTCTTGATAGTGATATTGTTCAAAGCTCTATAATCAATGCACATGCGCACCGTGCCGTCCTTCTTCGGTACGAACAATACCGGAGCTCCCCATGGTGATGAACTGGATTTGATGAAGCCTTTGTCCTGCAGCTCCTCAACTTGCTTTTTCAGTTCTGCCAGCTCGCTGTTGTTGACTCTATAGACGTGTTGTGAAATGGGCTCCGCTCCTGGAACCAAGTCTATAGAGAATTCAACATCTCTGTCTGGCGGCAAGCCTGGCAACTCTTCTGGAAATACATCCAGGAACTCCGCTATCAGAGGATGTGGCAACTCCTCTTCTTCCGCCCTGGCTCCGCAAAATGTGCTCCTGCTCTGTTCCGCTGCTGCTCTGACGACCTCAAACTCCGGCTCTCCTGGTGGTCTAAACAATACTCTGCCTCTATAACAATCTATAGTAGCATGATGCCTACTCAACCAGTCCATTCCGAGTACAATATCGTACCCCGGAAGTGGCATAACAAGTAAGCTCACGCTCAAGTCTCGGCCTCCTACTGACACTCTCCGGTCCTTGCAGTGATCACGGACTAGGATAATACCTCCACCAGTCATGATCTTGCAAGTCCTAGCTAATGGTTCTGTGTCTAAATGATGTCGAAGTGCATATGATACAGACACAAAACTATGGGAAGCGCCAGAATCGAATAAGGTAAATGCAGGAATACAATCGAGAAGAACCGAACCTGTGATCAAGTCTCCTGCTGGCTCGATCTCCTCGACTGCCATGGCGTACGCTCGCCCCTGGGGCGCACCTCTCTGCTGCTGATGCTGGGCGAACTTCTGATTTTGCGGTGGAAGTGGTCCCCTCTGTTGTTGGCCTCCTGGTACGGTAGGTACCCTGCCTGGTCCTCTCTGGGCGGCTGCTCCACCCTGACCTGGACGAGTCCGAATGGTAGGGCAATCCCTCAGCTGATGTGTCGTCGATCCGCAGGACAAACATGAGCCCAATCTGTGCCTGCAGATATCTCTAGTATGTCCCATCTTCCCGCAGTACGCACACTGGATGGCGGGCTGGTTCTGCCTCTGCTGCTGTTGCTGAACCTGCCCTCGGGCTGGTGCCTGATGCTGCTGCTGAAAGGGTCTCTGCTGCTGCTGAAAGTGTGGACGCTTGCCTGTTCCCGCACTACTGTTTGCCCCTCCGGTAACATCGCGTCCCCTCTTGGGTCTGAGGTCCAAGTCATCCTCGGCTACTTGTGCATCCATCAATATGCCCTCATAGGTAGCTGTGCGACGTCCCGACGTGCGAGACTTGATCTCTCTTGTCAGCCCCTTTCTGAATTTCCGGGCCCTGTCCCCCGGATCTCTAATCATTGACGGCGCAAAGCGGCTCAGGCGGGAAAACTCCGCGGCATACTCGTCGACGGACGAGCTCCCCTGGGCTAAGTCATGGAACTGACTCTCCAAAGCTCCCAGGGCGACATCAGGAAAGAACTTTTCTTTGAAGAGCTCCTTGAAAGCCTCCCAAGTGAGTCCCCCGCGCAAGAGTCTCGGCTCCGTGCGAAACTACGTCAAGGCAATGTCGAACATCTGGCTGCCAGCGGCCTCGATCTGGAGCGCCTCTGGAATCTGCGCCAAACGCAAGTTCCTCTCGATGTCCTCTAGCCAATCATCGGCGTAGAGTATCCCTTCTGTCCCCTTGAACTCCCGAGGCATCATCCTCTTGAAGTCCACAATGGTGCCCGGCCTCTGTTGTTGCTGACCAGGTTGTTGCTGCTGCTGAGCGACTCTCTCCACAGCCTGGAGAGCCACTTGGTGAGCATTATCCATGTTCACCCTCATCATCTCTGTCTGGGCCTGATGTGCCTCAGCCTGCACTCTCTGGGCCTCTGCCGACGTCCTCTGGGCGTCGACCATGCCCTGTATCAAGGCGAACATCTGTGCTCCATCGACGGGCACACCTCCTGGATGCTGAGCTGGGGGTGGTGGAGGTGGTGGTGCCGTCGTAGCTGTGGGGACCCTCTGAACTGGTGGTGGAGGACCCCCGAATGCTGCAGACACTCCCACCTGTCCTGGAGATGTAGGAGGTGCTGCTGATGTCTGTCCGGCAGCGCGAGAGGTGGCAGACCTCTCTGAATCTGCTGCTCCGAGTCTCTGGGACCTTCTTGGCGGCATCCTGGAGACAGATCGAAAGATTCAATTAAGGCAATAGATATGATATCAAGGAAGGACAGAAAATTTCTAAAGGAATTAATCATTAAGAATAGTATCATAAGAATCAGAATTCCCTAATTGTGATTGAGTATATTCTTGGCCTAATTCCTATTTCCTAAAACAGTCTAAGACTATGACTGGAGACTAGACCTGCGTGGGCCACCACTAAAACGTGTCACGACCCGCACCCGGAATTTGGGCATGAGTCGTGGGTACGTCCAGCCTACGCCGCAGCATCGGCGGTAGAACGCTGTCTAGGTCACAACATAGTATATCCTGTCAATAGTCTCAACTCCGTACGGAGGACAATGATAAATAAATCACATTTCTATAATATACTCAATCACAGCTATAAGAATAATGGCACGATGAGAATTGAAAAGAGTTCTAATAAAACCATCCACAAGAAGTTCAACTCAAATCCTGGTCTAAATGACCTCACAAAGTCACAAATAAAATAAAATACATCTCAGTCTCAGTCTCAGTCTAAAACAATAAATGCAGAAAAATAATCTAAGCATGGGCAGGCAAGTTCTCCTCTAAGATAGGCACCTCCTCTGGGATTTCTGGGGTGAAATCCTCCTCTATTCCTGGACCGTAATGAGTAGGGCAAAAGTCCTCCAGGTTCTCTGAAAATGTTGTTATCCAGTCAGGATTGGAGCGAAGCACAAGCACTAACAGCAGTTTCATTAATTGACAAAATCTATAAACAGTGTAAGAGATACAAGATGGAAATAAAAGCTGAACATGTGAAGTACTGGAGAAAATGAAATATACAGTAGGCATCTAGCAATGAGCAATAAGTAGTAAATGCTAGAACAAGTAAATCTGAATAAAGATAAGACATCTAGCTAAGTGTTTGAATTATTAGTTTATCATGTGATCGGCTTGGGACTAGATCAGGCTGGTTATATATGATTAGCTATGATTCTTTTAGGTCAGGCTAACCGCATGGTTAGCTATGGTGCATATAGTGGTCAGGCTAATCATATATAACAGCTATGGAGCATATAAGTGGTCAGGCCGCACCCGACGTGAGAAGTGGGGTGAGCTATGGTGCATATAAATGTTTGGATATGATCACATAATCTACTAATAGTTCCCCAACCCCCAGCTAGCACAATGGATTCCAACCACGACTCCTCGTGATGGGGATCTAGGGTGCTAACCCGTGTATCCATGGTGTCGGAATCAAGTATGAAATACACTACAATTTATAGAAATAATCAACCATGAAAACTGTCAGAGAATGTACTCGCCTGTGGTCCTGAGCAAAATGTGATGATCGATGTCCAAGATGGAGTCACTCTGACCTAAATATGGAATAATAATGTCAAAAGGTGATTTGAAATGATAATTTATAATATCTATGTTGAAATATAAATTTTTAGGCCAAAACTAGGTCTTGGAAGTCAAACTAGGTCAATACTTAGGTTTTCTAGGCTTAACAAGGTCAATTAGTCAATACTAGTCTACAACTAGCTATTACCTAGCCTATACTAGTTAATACTAAAGTAATTTAGCTATATTAGTTAGTACTTAACTAATTCTAGTTATAATTTTATACTCTATGCTATTTCTCACACTTGACCAATACCCCTTTACTTAACTGGCATACTAGTTAACACCTGACTTCACTGATACCACCCTTGTACCACTCACAGATCATTGAACCACACCTCCTTCCACAGGTTCTATACTGAAATTGAAATAACCTGGGACACACACTACACACACACTGATATACTGATACATACACAGTTTCCCCAACACATATCAGTGTATAACTGATACACATTAGTGTGAGGACTGATGTCAACCCATTGTAGAAACTGGTGCATACCAGTGTAAAACTGAAGGCTGGTACATCCAGTTTCACCCATACTTACACACACTAATACATAAAAATCCTACACACATATACCCAAAGTTACTGGTACAAAACACTGGACCTACTGAACTACTACTGCACCCTAGATTATTACTCTGCCTCTCTTCCTTTGACAGATACCTAACATGCTAAAACACACACACACAATGCATAAGTCATTGATACTTAACCACACAGCCATATATCAACACACACAGATACACTCTCAAGCATCTAACTCCCAATTCACTGCACATACACACACAGCACACATATGCACACAAGGTACTGGCTCTAGGGTACTCACAACACTCACAGAAATTTCACACAGTCTCACAAATCACTTACTGCACTCACAGTCCTCATACTTGCACTGATACCCAACTACACCTAACTGATACACAGGAAAACTGATCCAAAGAACCATTCTCAGTTCTCACACAGTCACATGTACACTCTTGTACACAAGTCCACAGTCTGAACACAGGTACTCACATACTTCACTATACTGATACATAACACTGCATCACTCACTCACTCACTGAAACACTCTCAGAATTACACACAGGAAACACAATTGCTCACTGCTCACTGAGTTTTGGAATACTCACACAACCTAACACCAACACTGATACTGTCACATTGGTTTTCAATTCACAGGCACTCACACTGGAATCCCTTAACTGCTGATACCCCATTGTGCACATCCTGCTCTCACCAAAACTAGCCTCACAAACACACACATACAACTTAAATTGACTGATACATACACAGCCACAACTCGAGCACCCTGTTTTCCCCAAATCTTACTGATACCTACTGCACCTAATGAATTCTGCTCACTCCCAATAACCTACACTGATTCCTCATGGAGGTAATACACCCCTATAGTCTGCACACTGAGAATAATACACTGCCACACCTAGACCTCCACACACATACACACACAGAATTTAACATAATACTCACACACATGTATACTGATGTACACAATCACCTGAGTTCACCCTACAGAAATACACAGCACACACACAGTACAGTATCCAATTCACACAGTATGCAACCTACTGATGCACACAAACCTCACAACAAAAACTGATATCTGCACATGGTAACCTTCAAGTTATTGACCTACAGCCACACACAGACACTGAAATCCCTAACACAAAACACACACACTGATTTCTAACTGGGACACAATTAACTCACAGAAATACACAGCAACCTTCACTAACTCTGAACCAAACCCGACTGAACAGAGAATTCTGCCCGACTGTACCCAGTATCAAATCTTAATGTACAAATGAATGCCCCCAACACACAATACATATATATACATATAGATTCATACATCAATACACAGAATTTAGAATACCTAGATAAGTAAACCCTAAAATCGAATTTATATCTACATGAATGGGGAAAAATCTGTCTACAAACCAAATCTAGGGTTAGGGTTCTTAATAATTGGGGAAAACCCCATGTGGGTCACCAAAACCTAATCCAAAGCCCTAGAATCGAATTACACAGAAAAGGGGTTCCCTAATGGCCATGAACATCTGAAAAACAGAATTAAAGGAATGTAAACTAGGGTTTTACCTGCAGGGAAGGTTTCTTCAATGAAGTTCTTCTCTTCCAAGGCTTCCTGACCCTCGTTCCTTGCTTTGGAGAAGGAGAAAATGGAACCCTAGGTTTAATCTCGAAAATGGGGTGGGGAAATAGGTTTCTCTCTCTGGAGGCTAGGGTTTCCTTTTCTCTACATGAAGGATGGCTTTGAGAAAGCTTCCTATTTATATTAAACCTAGTTTTAGGGTTTCTATGCCTAGTCTTTTTAGGTTAAACCCCTTTCCTCTCATGTAGAACCTAATAGACTCAGGTTAAGTCATTCTAGGGTTTTGCTAGAATAGGGTTTTCTAACTAGGGTTTACTCATTAGGGTTGTCCTAATGGATTTCTAGGGTTAGACCTAAAACTAAATATTATTAACAATATATAATTACTTATAAAACTCAACCATTAATTAAATACATAATTATTTAAGTAGTTAAATTACAGAAATACCCTTACATGGAAAAAGTGGTAGTGACATTACGCGTACCTGAAGGGGACCCGAAAACAGGGTCGAAAACGTGTCCGAGTCGTGTCGGACACTGTGTCCTGTGTCCGACACAGGAACAGGGATTAGGATTAGGGTTTCGGCGGCACACGGCGGAGGGAGGCGGCTGGACTGCCGGCGAGGGTGGGGGGTTGTTCGCCGGAGCGAGGCGGACCCGGTGGTCGGCGGCGCGCGGGGAGGAGGGGCGGCCGGAGGCGGCTACTCGCGTGTCCGGCTGCTGCGGGTCGGCTTCGAGCTGCTGCGGCCGGATCTGCGGCAGGCGGAGGAGGCGGCGCCGGGGGAGGTCTGCGTCGGCGGGGGTCTCGGGCTAGGGTGGTGAGCAGCGGCGGAGCGGCGGGTGGCGGTGGCTAGGGTTAGGGAATGGGGGAGACGGCCGGGGTCGGGGGGGCTTTAAATAGGGAGAGCGGGCGGTTGCAGGTGGCCGGGGTAGGCGGAGGTGAGGGGGGACGTGGGCGCGGGGACTGCGGCGAGCGGGGCGCGGGACTGCGGCGCTGCGCGCGGCGGCCGGCGCTGAACGCGGGCGGTTAGGGCTGGGTCGCTGCGGGCTGGCGGGTGGCGGGTTGGCGGGTCGGGTCTGACCAACGCGACCCGACCCGAAAGGGCGGCTGGGCTGGGCTGGGCTTCGGCCCACTGGGCCGGGCCAGCCCAGAAGAAAATAAAAATAAAAATATAATATAATATAAATAATAATAATAATATAATAATAATAATAAAAACAGTTAATTTAATTAATTAATTAGAAATTTGTTTTTAGGCATTTAAAAATAGGTCTGGGTCCGATAAATTCCAGAAAAATTGCCCTAAGTCCAGTTTTTCATTTTACATCCAAAAATATTATTTTCATGATATTTTAATATCATTTATTAACAATTAAAAATCATTTATTAATTGAAAACCTTGATTTTATTTACAGAAAATTCCCAGAAAATTCCAAAAAATTGGGAAAAATCCAAGATTTAATAATTTGAAAATTCAGGGGGTTTACAGCGGAGGAGGCAGAGTCGTGGCGAGGGTCGTGGGCGCTAGCCTGGCGGAGCGGCGGCGGCGCCGGACGAGGGGGGGGGGGGAGAACGGGTCAGGGGCTGGGGTTTTGGGTTCGGGTGCGGGTCGGGTTCGGGTGGACCCGACCCGACCCGTTAAGGAGGGCTGGGCCTATTGGGTTTGGGCCGCGGGCCATTGGGCCGGGCCGGATTAAATCAGAAAATAATAATAATAATAATAATAATAATAATAATAATAATAATAATAATAATTAATAAATAAATAAATAAATAAATAGTTTTAGGTGTTTTAAAATAGGTCCGGGGCCCAATAAATTTCAGAAAAATTATCCTAAGTCCAGTTTTTCATTTTACACCCAAAAATATTATTTTTATAATATTTTAATATTATTTATTATCAAATAAAAATTATTTAATAATTAAAAACCCTGATTTTAATTACAGAAAATTCCCAGAAAATTCCAGAAAATTGTGAAAAATTCTTGCAAAATCTGGGGATTTACAATGTGTGTGTGTCTGTGTCCTAGTTGTGTCTGGGTTAGTGTTTACCGAGCCGGGAGGAAGGGAGGAGGGGCGCCTGAGAGAGGGGTCGACGGAGGAGGACCACACCGGAGGGGAGGAGCCGCGTCTGGGGTCGCCTGTGTCGGGGTTAGAGGGCGAACACGGTTGCGTCGTGGTGGAGGGCGAGGGAGGCGGTCGTGTGTCGTGTATGTCTCAGTGTGTGTGTCTGTTATAGTGTGTTGTGTGTGTGTCAGTGTATGTGTGTGTCGTGTCTGTGTCAGTGTGTGTGTGTTGTGTCTGTGTCATATCGTGTCTGTATCTGTGAGAGAGAGAGAGAGAGAGATAGGGTTGGGATTTACCTAGAGGAGGAGGAGGAGAAGCCTGAGGTCGTCGGAGGGGAGGAGCCACGCCGGAAGGGATGAGCCGTGCGGGAGGGGGGCGCTCGGGGGGTGGGAAGACGGAGTAGGGGGGTTGTGGGGGAGCCGGTGGGGGGGGGGTAGGGACGGGGTGAGGAGGAGGATGCCGGAGGGAGGGGGGGAGATGGCGGTTTCGAATTTTTGGGGATCGACATAATGGAGAAAAATGAAATCCTGAACCCTATATTAAAAAGTTTAGCGACGTCATCAGTCGACGTCGCTAAAGTCGCCAATTAAAAAATTAGCGACGTCATCAATAGACGTCGCTAAACATCGCTAAAAACGAAAAGTTTGCGACGTTAGTGACGTCGCTAAAAACGTCGTTAAAAGTCGAAAAAAGAAACGTCGGTAAATACGTCGCTAAATCGAAAAACTCAGCGACGTTAAAGAAGGTTGTAACGACTATTCTTTAAAAAACCGAAGTGCAGTCGCTAAACGTCGCTATGTGTCGCCAACAGCGACGTATAGCGACGTTTATTTTTTGGGTCGCTCAAGTCTTTAATATTAGCGACGTTTTATTAAGACGTCGCTAAAAACGTCGCTATTTTATCATATTTTGGTAGTGCTATGGGATTTGAAGGCTGCTGGGTGGACAGAATTAGGAAGTGCATTACTACTCCGACCTTCTTCGTACTAATCAGGGGGCAGCCGTATGGCTTCTTCCGTAGCAGTTGTGGTCTACGACACGTTGACCCATTATCTCCTTATTTATTCACCATGGTTATGGAGCATTTCACATGTATGATGGACATTGCAGATCATAGGAAAGACATCAGACCGTTATAAGCACAGGTATCTCCGGTCATTTCCCATCTCATTTACGCCGATGATTTATTAGTTCTCATATCCCCGACTAGTAAAGGGGTGAATGCGATGAATTCAATCATGGACGAGTTCGGAAAGAATACGGGGCTAAGGCTGAACAGAAAAAAGTGCAGGATCTATTTTAGTAAATATTGTCAGATCAAGAGATATGGGCAAATATGTTACAAATAGAGAAGGGACAACTGCCAGTTAAATATCTTGGCCTGTCCCTATCCGTGAACTATGCTAAAGCCACAGAGTGCTGGAGTCTGGTAGAATATACCCAATGTAGAGTGGAGGGATGGCAGACCAGATATTTATCTTTCGGGGGATGCATCGAGCTCGTGCGGTCGGTAATCTCGGCCATTACCAACTTTTGGCTACAGACTATTATGCTGCCTACAAAGGTGATCCAGAAAATTGAAACAATCTGCGCAGACTTCGTCTGGAGAGGAGGAATATACGCTATTGCTTGGACGGATTTGTGCCGCCCAAAGAGCGAGGGAGGGGTTGGTCTGAAGCCTCTAGCACAGTCAGGGAGAGAGAGAGAGAGTGAGCAAGAATTAGACTCACATGGAAATTTCTGGAAGGTAATTCATTATGGGCTGGATGGCCCCGAGATAGACACTTGCGACGGTCACATACAAGACCATTCTCTTTTGTCGAAACTGCATAAAGCAAGTGATCACACGAACGTGCAAAGACGGCAAGGACACGAACCTCTGGCTCGATCCGTGGTTACAGCATAGGAGTTTAGTGGACCGATTGGGTTACGAAGTAACGGGAAGCAGACGTGTCCCAGGCTGATAACGCAAGGGGAATGGAGCTTGGAACAGCACCAAATAGGTCGTCAGTTTAGCGAGGAGATCTCAGCGGTGCCTATAGATACTGTTGGCTTTGCTTTAGCAAAAGCTCAAGTTTCTTCTTTACTTTAGTCCCACATCGGATGAACCAAAGCTTTTTTGTGTACATATATTAGTTTCTCTTCTTTGTTCTCTTAAAGTTGTTGTGTGAGAAACCCCTTGGGCCACACGCATGCGCCGCTGCCGTCGTCCGGCCAGGTTCAGCTTGTGTAACGGGTACGGGTCTGTGCCCACATCTTCGTCGTCGGCGTACGAGCAGTCGAGGACAAGAGGACAGACGATGAATAGGTTGGTGCGATTTGGGCTCAGTATAGCTAATACTCACTGTGTTCTATGCCAACAAGAGGCAGAAAGTATTAAACATCTATTTTTTGAATGTGACATATCTTCGGCTATTATCAGAACCCAATGGATGAAACTGCAGATCACGGATTCGGATATGAGCACTCGAGATCTCGATGGGGTGATAGAACTACTCCGAAGTCAGAGGAGAGGGGAAGAATGGCCAACGCAGACCAGGATACGGCTAGCGGCATTAGTTTGGTACATATGGAAAGAACATAATAACCGTATATTTGAGAGAGTGTACGCCAACAATTGACATAGTGAATAATATTGAGTACGACACGTACGGCTATTATGAGGCCTGTTCCGGATATAAGAGTACCTGCATAATTAAGATGCAGGGTCGATTTTAGTATCAATAAAATTATTTTCTTTTAATATATATATATATATATATATATAGCGAGCGAAAAGATTCACTTCCTGAGTCTTGCTGAAGTTCTGTCCTCACTGCACCATCGGATTGGAGGGTTCGCGTGAGAGCCACGCGTGAGGCCCCCACGATCCAACGGTTGAGAACGGCGGAGCTCCCGCAGGACTCCGAATCCGCTCATATATATATAAATTTTGAGGTGTGATCCATTTGTCATACAATGGCTGTGTCGAAACTTTGATAAAACTTTATACAGCCATATGTATCAAAGTTTTTCTCTTTTACTCCCACTCTCCTTCTCTTCTCTATGCTTTTTTTTAGTGTGTCTATGTTTACTATTTATAGAAAAAAAATTGATCAAAAAAAATTAAATATACAACCAACCAGATTATATATATATATATATATATATATATATATATATATAGGATAAGGGAGGTGAGATGGCACCTCACTCTCAAAACAAGGGTGTCGGTGACGTGACACAATTCTAACCACACATTTCATAATTGGCAAATTGCACTTAACCCCCTCCCCTTGTTTGTGTGGTTGAAATTGTGCCACATCACCGCCACCCTTGTTTTGAGAGTGAGGTGCCACCTCACCTCCCTTATTCTCATATAGATAGAGGATAAGGGAGGTGAGATGGCACCTCACTCTCAAACACAAGGGTGTCGGTGACGTGGCACAATACTAACCACACATTTCATAATTGGCAAATTGCACTTACCCCCCCTTGTTTATGTGGTTGAGATTGTGCCACATCACCGTCACCCTTGTAACACTTAAAATATAACACTTAAATTTGACTAAAGTTAAAATATAACACTTAAAATATTTTTCACTGTGAATGCTCAAAACTTATCAGTAACATTCAGTCTTTTTTTTTTTTTTTATAACATGTCATTCCCAACCATAAATATTCATAGCAGCATCATCATCATCAAAATAAACCAATAAATTAACGAGAGAGAGAGAGAGAGAGAGAGAGAGAGAGAGAGAGAGAAAACTATTTTTATGAGAGAGAGATCATTTAAGTAAACTATTTTTATGAAATGGAAAACACCGTAGATTATTATAGGGAATTTATTGTTTACAAACATTACATCACACACTTTCAATGTTCGAGTACTCTTTTGCTGCTTCATTTCCGAGTGAGTACTCGTGTGGCACTGGTACCGGCACCGGCACCGGCACCGGCACCGGCATCGGCACCTTCTTTTTTACATCAAGAACCATCATCCAAAGCTCGATCATCCAAAAACTACGTACAAATTCTTCACCAAACTATCATTAAAAAGAAAATGAAAAAGAAAAAGAAAAAAGAAGAAGGAATTTGAATTTTCGATATATCAAGCTAAGAGCCAGAAATCTTTGTGACGTCTAGAAGTGATTAAATAGCCACCACCTCTCCTGCTCTTCCTTCTGACTGCTAGAGCCATACATGTAGCGTTCTGTATACAGTACTCCACGACCCCGCCCCCGTCGACCGGCCGATGACTCCCGGCCCACAGCATCAGCAACCGCCACGTCACCGATCGCTTCTTCTGGCCGAGAACGAGGAGGGATGCCTTCTGCTTCCTTGCCTCTTCCACGATGGTTGGCCCTCGCTCTTTTCCTTCAATTAGTGACACTTCAATCTCGACCTAAATAATTAATAATCAATCAAGTAAATGGCAATATATAGGTACGAGACTAGTTCCATTTACAGTTACTTAGCGGTCCAAGTAAGTCCAACAAAACTTCGAGCTTAAATATATTTTTTCTACTTAAAGTAGCTCTATATACTCAGTGTGACCTTATAAGAGGTTGAGTCACAGGTGACCACATGACCGGCCCACAAAAATTAGCTCTGGATATGATAACATAACCCCCAGCCCGGTCCTGTGCTCTTATGTATGACAACGTAAAAGACAGTATCGAAGTGTAAGGACACTAACTGAACAACTTTAATGACGAGTCACTATTTTGTCCCAGTCAGAAGTCATAGGAGTAGAAGATTGGACGCTGACGTGACATGACACGATAATTAATTATTGCACGGACACAGAGACATGGATACTAATGTGGCACGACACGATAATTAAAGACACAGAGGCATGGATACGGACTTATTTTTGTGTGTTGGAGATTCCTGGTGGTGCGTGTACGCAAGGTTGAAGCCAACTTAGGGCTCAGATGGACTGGAATCCACACCCCATAATTTTATTATATATATATATATATATATACCAGTATATATGTACGTGCTTTGCACGTATGTTGGAGTGAATTATATTGATGAGTTAGTTTATTTCTACTGCTTTTAATTATATAGGTTAATGGTTCAACCCTTCGAATTCTTTGGTAACAATTTAAAAGACTTAGCAAGTAGCATGAACCCTTTGATTTCCGTAAATGGTTGCATTATTGCATCTGTTAAATGGTTGTCAGTGGAATTTATTGTAGGTATTCTTTTTAATTACTAAATATGTTGAAGGGTATTTTTGGAACGAAAATTTTTCACGGTGAAGCCTAGTTTTGGCATTATATAGTAGAATAGATATATGTATATGTATATATATACACATACAAAAAATGTCATCAAGACAATTCAAATTTAGGTAAATTTTATCCAAAGCATCGAAATTTAACAAATTATAAAAAAAGCATGAAACGTTCTTTCTAAGGACGTTTTATATGTTTTAATATTATATTTTCATCATTCAGAGCATCCAAAATTAGGTAAATTCCATTTCAAAGTTTAACAAATTACAAAAAATATATCAAAATGACCTTCATAAGGAAGTTTTATATTTTTTAATAGTATATTTTCAGTCCATTTTTTTTTTCGTTAACGACGTTTAACGAACAAAAAAAAAAAAAAAAAAACGTCCTTAGGAAGACGTTTTCTATAAGGACGTTTTCTATTTTTTTTCCCCGCCTCTCTCACGTCTCTCTCTCACTCTCTCTTTCACTCTCTGGTCTCTCTTTCTTTCTCACATCTCTTTTTTTTCTGTCACATCTTTCAAATCTGTATAGAAAAATATGTACACTAACTAACGTTAAATTTAGGTAGCATAATACACTAGGGAATGTTAAATTTTAAACGTTTAAATTTGAACGGTTAATTTATTTCTATATATATCACTCATTTGTTTTTCACATTTTAATCAGACTCATTTTCTTCTCCTTCTTTTTTACTCTCTTTACTATATTCTTTCTTACTCTGAGAAAACAATCGGTGAATTCATAAGCCAAATTCAACTCAGAAGACAGTTTGATCCATTGTACCTACCATTTGAGTTAGAGAGACCAGAGAGGAAGACGAGAGAGATAAGAGAGCAGGAGAGAGGAGTGAGAGTGTAAGAAAGACGAGAGATATGAGAGAGGAAGAGAGTAAGAGAGACGTGAGAGAGAGAGACCCGTGAGAGAGAGAGAGAGAGAGAGAGTGGCGAGGAGAAAAAAAATAATAGAAAATAGAGAAAACGTTCTTCCTAAGAACGTTTTTTATTTTTTGTTAATTTTTTCTTTTGTCTGTAGGTTGACGAAGAGATACGACATTTGAATTTAATATATTTTTAAGTTATAATATTTTATATTTTTTTAAACGTAAAATATTCTTAGGATTGACGTTTTGATATTTTTTTCTAAATTTATAAAACTTCGATGCTTTGGATGAAATTTACGTAAATTTTGATGCTCTGGATAGATTTTTTTTGACACACACATATATATATATATATATATATATATATATATATATATATATATGCTCCAATAAATCCCAATTCAAACTTCTAGCTCAGTCCTTGTGTGTATGTATTTGACGCATCATAGTCTATATTGGTCATGCTTGCTAAGAAAAGAGCATTACAGAAGAGATCAAGTGCATGATAAGTTCATTCAACAAAAAGTGTATCAAAATTGGATTGTAATAGTACTTAGATCATGGTGCGATTACACGATTATAATCTTGTCCTCAGCAACAACATAAGTGATAGAGAAGTGAAGAAATATCATTTATTTCTGTAAAATTCAAACCACTTGATAACGTACTAGATTATATTTATGCTATTCCTAAGGCATCCTAACCTTGGATATATGCATGCCATTGTTAAGTGAAGCCTAGTGATCAAAGAAAATTCCATCTCTGATACATTGTACTCTTCCTTCTATTTTCTCTCTCGAGATTTTTTTTTTTTTAATTAAATTTTGCAAGGAAAAATGTTTATATGCTTCATCTTGTTCATGATCTATAGAAAATGTTGGAGAGATCCTGATCATACCTCAGGTCTTTTAGCGAGACATATACTCTTCATAGCATACAAAAGTTCATAATCCTTCAAATCCCCCTCCCTCTGAGTTTGCTTAACTGCAATAAGAAGTCAATTAGGGAATAATAAAGCATATCTCTACTCTTATAATGAAGTTTGGAAAACCGTTTATAAATATTCCACTAATTATATTTTTTTTTCAATAACTAATTATTTAACTATATCTAATATTAGTAATTTATATCTAAATAATTCTACCTCAAATGGTTAAGCTGGAAAGTATTTTTCTTGGTTGCTTGAATTCGATTTCTAAGAACGACAATATTTATAATAAATTCATATTTAAAAATTTTAACAATTTTTTTATGTCCGTGTATTTTACTAGTTCAGTTTAATGAACGCCTTGCACGAGCAGTGGATCGACAGACATATACTAAGGTTTCCGCTTATGTGCAAATTTTGAAGAGGATCAAGATGGATGTATTCATCCTTATCTTGTACATATAGAAAAATTGTTTCCGCAACTTGAACCGACATTTACGCAAACAACAAACCATGTTGCTATAGATAGAAAATTAAATAATTTAAATTTGATCCATTAGTTCTTTATAGACAACTCTATCTATTTGTATTCTTTTCTTAATTTCTGATAAATAGTTATATAGATAGAATGAGTTACTAAGTTAAATGGTCAAGAATTACTTAGTTCCAAAAGCATGTGAAAATCATGTGGTCATGAGTTAGAAACTCAAATTGACATTAGTTACGCTCTGCACTAATTCACGAGTCATCTAGTAATGTACCGTGCCCATGTATGAACTTGAATTAATTAATGAAAAACAAATTTTAGTTGACTTCTATTGTTTTAGTTTCATTTCATCCTCTTCCAAACTTTTCAAGTGTTTATGAGAGGCTTTCCTCGCAGAGGAAGTGGTATCAGAGCATCGGGGAGGATGGAGATGAGAAAAAAAGCTTCAAGAGAAGGTAAGAGGCCATGTCATTTTTGGTGATTCCTCCAGGATAAAAATTGAGGAAAATTTTACATTTTGATCCATCTAAATAATGATGGACATTGTATTATATATTTTTGATGTTTATTATGTTTCTAAATAAAAAAAGTAATATTTTGAGCATCGGACAACTACAAGAGAAGGTTTGGCTAAGAGATCAAAATGCTAACTTGATTATTATGATTCTCATGTCGAGAGATATACTGTTTCAAGTCGGATCTCGAAGGTGATGTTAGGATGTTCTTGAAGGCATGTGTTAAAGACTCGTCATGCGATGGAACGTGAGGTTTGTTGGCTACAAGCAGCGGGTTGTAACCTTCAGGAGGCAAGGACAGTGAACACAATGTGTTTGGAGAATATTTTTATTTCTTACTTATGATTAAACAAACAACTACACTCATATTTATATAGCCACTACGGCTAACAACTCAATCCTAAATATAAGCTAACAAACTCTAATAAAGTGGATCTGAACTTTGACAAGTTCTATTCCTACAAAGAAATGGTCATATCTAGATTATTAACTGATATTCTCCTCCTTAATGTAGATTTGATCAAGGTTGATAACTCCAAGCACCTGCTGCATCTCAGCGAATTTCACTTTGGCGAGAACCTTCGTGAGAATGTCGGCACGTTGCTTTCCAGTGCTCACGAACTCCACCTTTATCTGCCCTCTTTCAACACACTCGCGAATGAAATGAAAGCGAGTATCAATGTGCTTACTGCGCCCATGAAACACTGAATTCTTCATCAACGCAATTGCAGACTGGTTGTCGACATAGAGCGTGACTGGCTTAAGTTCGCGGCCAGTCACTTCACTAACCAAATTCCTCAGCCACAAAGCTTGACATGCTGCAGCCGTTGCCGCCATGTACTCAGCTTCACAGGAGGACAATGCGACAGTTTTCTGCTTCTGAGATGCCCAAGTGATCAGGTTCTTGTTGAGGTAGAACGCTATTCCGCTGGTGCTCCTCCTATCGCCGACATCTTCGGCTAAGTTGTTGTCGGTGAATCCGTGCAGTTAATCTTCACCATGTCCTCTTCCATACATGAGTCCATACTCAAGTGTTCCCTTCACATATCCGAGGATCTGTTTCATAGCCTGGTGATGCATGGTTTTTGGCTTCTCCATGTACCTACTCACCATTCTGACAACATAACAAATATCCGGGCGAGTGTGAGTTAAGTACCTGAGACAGCCAATGATACGCCTATATTGCGTCGGATCGACTGGTGTTCCTTCAAGGTTCTTGCTGATTTGCAGTTTAGCTTCCATGGGATACCTGGTCGGATTGCAATCTCCTATTCCAAACTGCTGCAAAACTCTCTTCGCATATGCTGATTGCTTCAGTGTAATGCGATCACCCTATTGATCTACCTCTATACCAAGGTAGTAGGAGAGTAATCCAAGATCACTCATCTCAAATTTCTGCATCATCTGCTGCTTGTAAACCTTTATTGTAGTTGCTCTTGTGCCTGTGACGATTAAGTCATCAATGTACACTCCGACAATGAGTGCACCCTCTCTATTGTTTCTCGTGTACACAGCATGCTCTTGAGTGCATCTGATGAATCCCAGCTCCCTTATGTAGCTGTCCAAGTGTGTGTTCCAGGCCCTCAGTGCTTGCCGCAAGCCATAGAGAGCCTTGGATAGCCTGTACACCTTGTGCTCCTGCTTCTTGACGACGAAGCCTTCAGGTTGAGCTACATATACCTCCTCTTTGAGGTCACCATTCAGAAACACAGATTTAACGTCCAAATGGTGAACCTCCCATCAGTGCTGGGCTGCGAGGGCGATGATCAAGCGAACTGTGTTGAGTCTGGCAACTGGAGCAAACATTTCATCAAAATCAACTCCATGTTGCTGGATGTAGCCCTTTGCCACAAGTATAGCTTTGTGCTTGAGGATCTTGCCTTCACTATCTCTCTTCACCTTGTACACCCATTTTAAACCGATGGGTTTGTGCCCAAATGGTAACTCAGTAAGCACCCAGTCACATTCTTCTCCATGGCTTTAAACTTCTTCTTCATAGCTTTCTGCCATTCATGTTCAAGTGTAGCATCTTGAAAGTTTCTCGGTTCTTCAGCCGATAAAAATAGCATCTCTGGATCAAGAAAGGTCTTCTAAGTTTCAGCATATACGTCAACAATTGAGCAGTATTTCCTTGGCTTATTCGAGTCTACCGTCGGTGTGGGTGAGTCGCTCGAAGTTAAGGTCGCAGCTTATGCTGTAGTAGGCTCCCTTGACGCCATTGTCGCTCCATGCGTCATAGGTGTTGCCGCATCTCCTGTGCCCTCCGGGGTGTGCATAGCCGCGTCCATCGCTCTCTGTGGAGTGATTACTATCTCGAAAGTAGGATCTTCGACTGAGAGTTCTACCTAGCCTTGTGGTTCGGTACCATCACCATTGTTCCAATCCCATCTCCTTTCTTCCTCGAACACGACATCCCTGCTCACATGGATCTTGCTGCATTGAGGATTATAGAGACTGTGTGCTTTGCAGCCCTCTTCCACGCCAAGGTACACCAATGGCGTACTTCGGTCATCAAGTTTCTTGTGATGAGGACCTGCAGTCTTCATGTGTGCGACGCATCTAAACATCCTTAAGTGTTCGAGCTTTGGTTTCTTACCAGTCCAGGCTTCATATGGCATGAGCGCACTGAGAGCTTTAGTTGGCAACCGGTTGAGCAGGTACACAACATGTCTGACCGCCTCATCCCACATACTTCCAGGAACATGCATGCCCTTGAGCAAGCTCCTTGTCGTAGCCATCACGGTGCAATTTCTGCGCTCCACTACGCCGTTTTGTTGTGGTGTATATGGTGCGGTGAGGTGTCGTTGTATGCCTTCGCCTTCACAGAAGCTTGTGAATTTCTTGGACAGGAACTCACCTCCTCGATCCGTTCTTAGTGTCTTCATCTTGCTGTCATATTCGTTCTCTACAAGAGACTTGAATTTCTTGAAAGCATTAAAGGCATCACTCTTTTCTTTGAGCATATACACCCACATCATTCGACTGAAGTCATCAACAAGTAGAAGAAAGTACTTGTTACCAGCAAGTGTTGCGGGTGTAATCGGGCCGCAAATGTCAGCGTGCACAAGTTGCAGTAGCCTCTCGGCTCTGAAGCTTGCCTGCAGAGGGAACGGTAGTCGTGCTTGTTTGGCAATGAGGCACCCCTCACAGAGCTGGTTTGGATGAGAAATCTTCGGCATCCCGGTGGCCATTTTCTTCTCTGCCATCATCTTGAGCGCGAAGAAATTCACATGCCCGAGCCTTGCATGCCACAACCTGCAGGCTGGGTCTTGTACTTTGGCCATTCGACATATCGGCCTGCAAGATTCAAGAGCTATCTTGTACAGGCAGTTAGGTGATCTCCTCACCTTCATCAGCAGAATGTTGTTCCCGTCGAACACGCTCAAGTAGGAACCGACAAGCTCCACCTTGCTTCCATCTTCTGTTAATTGACCAAGGCTCAATATATTACTTCTTAAACTTGGAATGAAGTATACCTCTGACAGAAGACGTTGTTCGCCATTCTTGCATTGGAACAGGATTGATCCCCTGCCCTCAATCTGCACGGTTGAGCCGTCACCGAACTAGACACGGCCGGTAATGTCCTGATCAAGGTCCTTGAACTTTTTTCAGTAGCCCGTTATGTGGTTGCTAGCGCCGTTGTCTAGGTACCACACATCGGTGTCGGCCTGCACTTCTCCAGCACTGCGTAAGTCTGATACTATCTTCTCTTCATTAAGCATGACGAGGTCAGGCGTCTCCTCCTGAGTCTCTCCAGCAGCAATGCGGCCTCCTCGTCTTGCGTTCGTGCGAGGTTCGCCTCCTCATCACGACGTTTGTTGTGACACTCCGACGCATAATGCCCATAGTTTTCACAATTGAAGCACTTGATTTTTGATTTGTCGTGGTTGGAGCTTGAACCGCGAGTCTCCTCACCCTCCTGGTATTGCACTATTTGGCCGCCACGGCCCCCCCTACCGTGCCAGCGGCCACGTCCAGGGGGCTTGCCACGACCCCAGTCGTCGCTAGAGTGCCCCTTTCCGCTCGATGAAAAATCAGTGCCGCCTTTCTTCAACCGTGCCTGCCACTCAGCGTGAGTAAGCAGGAGTTGTCCGATGTTGCTCTCGCCTCGACCACGTATGCGTTCTTCGTACGCCTTGAGGCGGCCGATCACTTCCTCGACCGGCATGGTCTCCACATCCACAAACTGCTCGATCGCAGCAACGACCTGTAGGTACTTGTCTGGGATAGAGACGAACATCTTATTGACGATGACAACGTCCTCCATCTTGTCTCTCAATCCACGAATCTTGTTTGCGAGGGTCGTCAATTTTTTCGCAAACACATCGATGGAATCTGTCTCCTTCATACGCAAAACCTCGAACTCACTCTTCAAGGTTTGAATCATTGCCTTCTTCACCCGATCAGCGCCGAGGTTCATTGTCTTCAGGCTTTCCCAAGCTTCCTTAGCCGTTTTATGCTTGGCCAGCTGGAGTAGGATCTCATCGGGGACAGCTTGAAAGATGCATGCCAACGTCATCTTGTCTTTCTTCTTTTCTATGACCACCCCAGTTGCGGGTTCAATGGCGTCCCAAACGCCTTGAGCCTCCATGAAGACCTCCATCTTGATCGCCCAAGTGGAATAGTTGCCAGATGTCAGCATCGGGTAGTGCAAGGTTATGCTTTCCTCCTTTGTTGATGGCGTCGTCGAGTGCTCGACGATTGACATCTTGTTGAGCCAAAGGTACTTTGGCTTACACTTGGCTCTGATACCAGATGTTGGCTACAAGCAGCGGGTTGTAGCCTTCAGGAGGCAAGGACAGTGAACACGATGTGTTTGGGGAATGTTTTTATTTCTTGCTTTTGATTAAACAAACAACTACACTCATATTTATATAGCCACTACTGCTAACAACTCAACCCTAAAAATAAAGTAACAAATTCTATTAAAGTGGATCTGAACTTTGACAAGTTCTATTCCTACAAAAAAAATGGTCATATCTAGATTATTAACTGATAAGGTTCAGTCATGTCAATTTTAGCAGACTCAAGACACTTTGTGGAAATAAAATGGTGAAGGAAATATCGCTCATAAATCACCCCGAACTACTATGTCAAGCTTGTATTCTGGCAAGCATGCAAGAAAGCCCTTTCAAAGTGAAGCTTATATTGTAGAGTGCTGCGTTTCCAATGGCAGGTCATCTGGTGGCCAACCCATTCAAATAGAGGGGGTCAATGGTTACATGCCCGCGGTCCCATACAAATAGAAGGGGCCAATGGGTTTCGGATATGTGCCCGTGCGGATATGACCGCGATCACAGAACAGGACGCGGGCTGTTTAGCATCGTATCATGCCATGTGCATGTATGAACTTTGTACGAATGGAAAATATATATTTCAATTGTTCTCTACAATTTTAGTTTCATTTTATCCTATTCCAAGTTCACCCAACAGTGTTGGTGAGACACCTTCCTCCTCCCTGACAGTTATGAATGTACTACAACAAAAATCAAACTCACCTTGTTTTGGTTGCTTTGCTACATCCAGAAGAACAACAATGTCATTGCTCTGGACTGCATGGGAAAGTGCCCATTGCAACGCGCACTTGGCCTCCCCGCTTGATTCCACCACGATCATCACCTTCCTTCTCTCTCGCTCCCCTTCTCCTCCGCTCGACTCCTTCTCCTTGCTATCCGGAACAACTACCGGAGTCCGACAAGGGTCGACAACTGCCGCCTTCGACTCGACGGGCGGCGGCGGTGGGAACCAGACGCGAACGCGCGTCGCAACGTGGTTCAAGCACAACCCCGGCAATCTCGTGCCGCTCCGACCCATGGATCTCCGATACTCCGATACGGGGGGCTTCCGGTGAGCCAACTTGGCTTCAAACTTGAGAAGTAGAGTGAAAGGGGAAAGTTCGGGAACAAGAACAACTAGACCGTGGCTCCACACTAGCCTCTTTTTGTGCTGTCTATTCCCAAACCTCATGCTTCTTTCTTTCTTTTCTTTCTTTCTGTCTTTCTTTCTCCTCTCCCTTCTGTTGATTTGTAGAACGTGGGCTCCTTGCATGAGGATGTTGTCGTCAGTGTTGGCTGTACAGGTGCATTCACACCTCCTTTGAATGATTAGGAACATGAATAAAAGAATATATGGGGTGGCAAGGTTTTGCATGCTTGTGGCAGTGTAACCATCATTAGGTCACTCTTTCATGATTAATCTTCTAATGTACCTAAGAGACTATTTTGCGTTGCCAGGGTAAGCCAAACAAGACTTCGAATTTGGATAACGTGAATTTGGATAACGTTCTGCTTAGAGCAACCTTTTTGGTCTAACGTGACCAGGTCGGAGTCACGGATAACCTCCAAGGACATAAAGAAGCGTCTCACAATAAATCGAGTCAAGGGGCAACCAAAATCAGCTCCGGCTAAGACAACCCAGCCAAAATTTTATAAAATTTCGTAATCTATTCTAATATATAATGTCAAAAGTAGCCTTCACCGTTATTTTTTTTTTCCTCCAAAAATATCATTTATTATATCTATTCTATATAATGCCAAAAGTATGTTTCACCGTAAAAATTTTATTTCCAAAAATATTTTTTATTATATTTACTAATTAAAAAGAATAAGGGGTATCTAGGTAAATAAAAGAGTTGTCATTTGGTATTCCTAATTACAACAGCTCTTAAATACATTGAGTAGCTAAAAATAAGATTAAAATGGACTTTTTTTTACCATTTTTTATTTATTGAAAAATAAATAAATTTTGACTACAAATATCTTTTAATCTTTCTAATAATAAATACGTACAATGTACGTGCATATATGCTAGTATTTAAAAAATATGAAAGAATACAAGATGCTAATATAAGTGCAAGAATATTAGCCATGAGATACTGGTATTAGACATGTTACGAGATGTTGTAACATTGAAAAAGTTTGCATCAAATTGTTGTAAATGATTGATGTAGCTTTTGTTTTGACCGTCAAATGTTGTACACAATTTACTCTCATTTCTTCCATTCAGAACTCGTTTGGTTTGTTGAAAAAAAAATTAATATTTTTTTTTTCTTTTTTTTGAAAAAATATAATTTTTTTTTTTTTTTTTTTTTCTCTATGTATGAAAATGTCAAAAAAATTGAAAGAAAAAATAAATACTTAAAGGTGAGAAAGTGATTCCTTGGTTGGATGGAGGGAACCATTTTCTCCCTAATTTTCTTTTTATTAGGAATCAATTTTCTTTTCTCAATTCCTTTGACTCCTAAACATAGAAAAGTAATCACTTTCATTTTTTAATCCCATGATTCCGCGAACCAAATGTGACCTCAATGTAATATAATCTTAAAGGAAGAGAGCTTTCTCTTTACAACAACAGAAAGTTAAAATCAAGCATCATAATTTTATCTTTTGAAACACAGAATTAGTAAATCAACTTCATTTAGGACAAATACTGGATTAGTACGGCGGCTACCTTGGAGAACTGTTTCTCGTCTCGGTCCGATATGGTGGATAATAATGTATTTTTGGCAAAACATTAAAAAGTAATGTGTTATGTTAGCATAATAAAAAATACATATACAATTGCTAAATTGAATCTAAAATCGAATTCACTTTCATCTTGAAGTGCTGTAACAAAAAAAGCTTCCTTTCATCGGAGCATCACTATATATAGTTGATCCAAGGACCATCATAGTTGAATCTAAGAAATTGGCGAGGGTCGATACCAATGAGAAAAAAAATTACATTAAGGAACAAGTGAATATATACATGAGAATAAAAATGTAAAGTATGTAATTAAAGCAAATGTAAGTTAGCTAACTTACTTCGTAGGCCCGTCATCCGTATCTCCATCCTCATCTCGTCCGGAGGGTCGCATAGAAGATCATCTCGATATAATGGATCCTCAATCGGAGTGACTTCGACCATTTCCTCCTCTGTCTCCATGATAGCGATAGCGGGAGGAATGATAGACTCTGGAATACTCTTATGCGGTTTGGAACTGCTCGTCCCAAGAGTAGTACCATGTAGGGACGACATAGTCGGAGATGTGCACATGTGGTACACGGGAGTTCTAGGAGATGAGGGTCCCAATCTAGTACTGGGTGATGGAGGTAATCTCAAAGATAGAAAATCATGTAGTGTCGGAGGAACTCTACCAGTACTGTACCATTGATGTAATGTCCCGTTCCGCATGGTGCATTACAATGAGTCGATAATTGAAAGAAGTATTAAATATTAGATTTGATTTCATGTGCAGGCTTTGCGCAGAATTCTATAAGGTCGATATTTAGCCCCGTTGCGGGAAGAAGCAGGGTGTTGGCCTCGTGGATGGAATCAACAGGCTGGTTCAGAATAGTGTGAGAGATCGTACATCACATCAGATCATGTAGTCGGAGTAATAGGCTCTATCGGCTCGGCAAAAAGATAAACAGATCTGGAATAGAAGTGTGGGCTCTGACCCTTCTCCTCTAGTCCTTCATGCCTTAATAAAATATACAATTTGTATATTGCTGAAAATATCATAGATTCAATGTGCGTAGTTCGGATAGATAGAAGTCGTAACATATGTCAAACACTAAGTATAGAACATTGAATAACTATATCGAAGCGTGCATCAGTGCCCGAGTAACGAGTAAGAATGCTTCATCAAGCGAAATGAGCAATTGTGATGCAACACCACGGGACTGTCGGTATTCGCAAGGTAGAAACGTGCATCAACGGACGAGTATCAAGTTGTATGCTTCGTCAGCGAAGCTTCTTGTCAATTTATAGATCTACCCATGAGATACGGGTTTTGATCTTGGTATCATATATAATACTCATATTTTTCTTAGATCTTGGTCATATATGCTATATGAGATCCTCTCTTAGCTTTGTATCTTGAGGGTTTTGAATTTGGTGGAATTGGGACACGTTTCGGTTTTTCGAGAACCCATTTTTGGAGAATTTTGAGATAATTATCATCTTTCAAATACCAGAATTTATGAAAATTATTGTTTTCATTTTGTGGAAAATTAAATTTCATGTGTTTTTTTATCTTTGAAACAATGAATTCTTATTTAAAATGAGGTTTTTAAGGCTGAAACAAGTTTTAGAAAAAATCAAAAACCGATTGTTTTATCAAAGCGAAATACCGCCGGTATACCGTTTTCCCACAAAAGATTGCTATTTTTTTCCAGTAAAGCAATTTTGGCTATTTTTGCTAATTTTCGACTATTTTGATTCCTTATCGTGATCTTGTAATTTTTTATAGTTTAGGGAGAATATTGTATTCCTTGTATACTTGGCACGTATACATGTTATTCACTGACATCATGTGTCACTACCCCATTTCTAGAGCCGGGTATTTTTTTTATTTTAATTTGGTTAATTGTGTATTATTTATAATTAATTGTATTTATATTTAATTAGTGGTTGTATTATATTTTTATTGATTGTTTTAGGGTTTTGGCTAGCCTGGACCCATGTCAGACCCTAGTGGACCCATGTCCGACCCAACCCACACCCTTGTGAGACCTATTTTTGGGTTTAGAATATTTATTATATTTTTAGTGGGTTAGTTGGAGAGATTTGGAGTTAGTTTGAGTGCTTTTGGAACCCGAAACCCAAACCCAAGTGAGGGGAGGGGCATTTTGGTCTTTTGGACATATTGTAAACCTATTTCTTGTGTGAGACCCGACCCCTCTCCCCATTTCCAACGTGCACACAACAGCCCCTCTTCTTCTTCTTCTTCACTTCTTCTTCTTCTCCACTCTTTCTTTCTTCTTCATTCATTCTTCCAACCTCAAGCAAGTAAGTTCTCTCCATTTTTCTTACTTCCTTATTCCATTCCTTCTTCTTTATGTGAACCCTAACCTTATGATTTTCCCTAACCTAGGTGGGTAGAACCTAGACTTGGTGTGGAGGCTAGATTTGGAGGCTTAGAGCTTGAGGGAGGTGATTTCTAGTAGATTGGAGACTTTGGCCTTGGGATTTCAACTTCCAAGAGATAAACCCTAACTTTTTCCTTACTAATTACTTTTATGTAGTGTAATTAGTGGTTTAGAACCTTTCTAGATCCTTAGGCCACCCGTGGGAGGAAGTTGGAACTAGTTTGGTTGTGTTTGGAGACTTTAACACTAGGTTTTGTGTCAATTTTGGGTGAAATCCGAAATTGGCCCAATTTTGGGTGATGCCCTAGGTTAGACGGACCTAGGTAAACGTGCTCGGGTGTCTTGAGGGTTAGTGCGTGTCTCCGTTCGGACACGTGAAGTCTTGTCGCGGAGAAACGAGCGTTTCGGGCAAATTTGGGATTTTCGTCGTCGCCGGTTCTAAGTGCGTGCGCATTTTTGCCACGGGCCTAGAATCGATGGGATAGTATTTTTTCTAGGATCTAGACATTATTTAGAACCCGTGGGTAAAGTTTGGGCCGATTCTGAGTTGGTTTGGTGTGTGTTTCAGGAGGTTTTCCGAACCGCACATCGCGTATTCGTCAAAATGACCGAACGGCCATTTCGGCGTGGGTTCTTAGTTTCGGGCTTGTGCGCGCGTTGGGTTAGCTTCGGAGAGTGTGTGCTAGAGTTATCGGGTTATATTTTATATATATATTGGTGTTTGTGTGCGTAGGGGTCGTTGGGCGTACGTTGGTGGGGCGTTGTGCGTTGTGTTGTGTGTTGTGTGTTGTGTGTGTGTTGTGTTTATATATATATATATATATATATATATATATATATATATATATATATATATATATTTGTGTGTGTGTTTCTATATATATATATTTATATATGTATGTGTGTTTTTATGTATATGTGAGTGTGTTAGTGAGTGTTTGTGTGAGTGTGTGTTGATGTTAGTGTATGTGTAGGTGAGTGTGTGTGTGAGTGTGAGTGAGTGTTTATATATATATATATATATATATATATATATATATATATATATATATATATATATATATATATATGAGTTTGTGTATGTGTGTGTATATATATATATATATTTTTTGAGTGTGTGTGTATATGTATATATATATTAGTGTGTGTATATATATATAGATATATGTGTGTATATATATATATATATATATATAGATATAGATATAGATATGTTTATATATATATATATATATATAGATATATGTATGTGATTGTATATGTGTGTGTGTATATTTATATACATAAGCATGTGTGTGTTAGTAGATATGTTAGTGTGTGTGTATGTGTATATATATATATATATATATATATATATATATATATATATATATATATATATATATATATATATATATATATATATAGTTGTGTGTATATATATATATATGTATGTTGTTATATATATATATATATATATATATATATATATATATATATATATATATATATATATATATATATGTGGGGGGGGGGGCGTGTCTGTGTGTGTGCGTGTGGCAGAGCAGCGCGTGCCGCAGCGAAGCAGTGCACAGCGTGCTGCTGTGCACAGCAGCAGCAGCAGCAGCTCTAGCAGCTCAAGCAGCATCAGTTTTAAGCAGCAGCAGCAGTTTTTAAGCAGCGGGGTGAGCAGCAGTAGCTAGGGGTAGCAAGGTATAGTTAGATATATAGATAACTAGATAATTAGATATATAGATAACTAGATAGATAGACATATAATAGATAGATAGATTTATAGATAGATAGATATCTAGATACTAGATAAATAGTTGGATGGATACATAGATAATAGATGGATAGTTAGATAGATAGATAGTTGATATCTAGATATAAATAGATAGATATCTAGAGAGATAGATAGATAGATTTATAAATAGATAGCTAGATAGATGGATTGATAGATAGATGTTAGATAAATAGATGGATAGAATTTTAGATAGATACTATGTAGATAGATAGATAGATAGATAGATAGATAGATAGATAGATAGATAGGTAGAGGGATAGCTAGATATATAGATCTATATGTATAGGTATATACGTATAGCTAGGTAGATAGTTTAGATATCTAGATATAGATATACATATATATATTTAGGTATGGGTGTAAGGTGTGGATATATATGTATGTGTTGTGAATATATATATATATATATATATATATGGATACGTAGGTATGTATATATATATATGTTAGGTATATATTTTCTAGCCTAGATTATTAACTAGGAGTATATCTATATGCTTAAATAGCTAGTTAGAGGGGGTATTAGAGAGGTATCTCAATACCTTGAGATACCAAGGTATTGAGATAAGTTGGGTATCGGGGGTAAGGTATTGAGGTGTTTACCTATACACTAGGTTGTATATATATATATATATCTATATAGTTAGATATATGTTATATATATATTAGTATATGGTAGTATATATTATAGATAGTTAGTTAGCTAGCAAGTGTTAGTAAAGGGTAAGGCTTGAGTATCTCAATACCTTGAGATACTCAAGGTATTGAGCGTCGGGGCAAGGTATTGGGTTTTAGCCTAGGATTGAGGTTAGACTTGCTTATATCTATATATAGTTATATATATTTATGCGTGCTAGTATATATTATATGGGGTATAGACGGGACGTATAGCTTAGGTCGAGGTATCGGATACCGAGGGTATCCCGGTATCTCAAGGAGGCGAGTTTGAGGGTTTATTAGCCTAATGACCTAGTTTTGACCTAGAATTTTAGGGGCACCCTAGTTTGACCTAGAGTTGACCCCGAGTTGACTTTTTGGACCCCGAGTTGACTTTTTGACCCAGATTTCACCGGTTTGACCCGTTTGACCTAGAACGACCCTAGAAGCCTATTTTTAGTTATTTTATATCTGTTTAACTCATTAGAAACCTGTTTAACCTTGATTTTCGCAATAGGTTCTTGCGACACCAGTTTGGATCGCCAGTTGCTCAGGACATCAGGCGAGTACATTCTCTGATAGTTTTCATTATCTGATGATTATTATGATTCAGCTTCTAGTATAGTATCATCTGATTTTTCTGGCACAACACGGGACACGGACTGATATTTCTGGATTTATTTACTCGCGACACGTATTTTTCATGTTTCTGGCCTCCATTCTGGAATCACTACAGGCATCACTCATGTTTCAGGCTAGACTCATCTTGATTTACGTGTCGGGTCTTGGATTCACTTGTACTAGTCGGGACGGAAAAATACTTGAGTAGACATGTAAACATTCCCATCTGGAATCATCAGAAATCACTTCCTCTGGTCTAATCTGGAATGATAGCAGCCACGCACCCAGTGCGCGGTGAGCCGTACTTACCCCTAGCCGTTTACATGTCGAAACAAGTATTTCAAAGATACCGAGTTCATTCTTTCTAGTCTGGACTCTCTTATATTTTTTGCTGGTCTCACTTACATGTTTATGGACTTGACTCACTACATGTATTTTATGGTGGACTCACTACACGTTCATGTGCACAGACTTACTCTTAGTTTAGATTTCTTGCATCTTAAAGTTATTGCTATCTTGTTTCTGATATCCATGCATCTTTATCTTTATGCACCAGTGATATGTATATTTCTCGTTCCATACTTTATTTTATTCTTCTTGCTACTTGCTACAACTGTTTTATAGTTTTTATCATTTAAATGGAACTGTTGTTAGAGATGTACTTGCTCCAGTCCTTACTAGACATATTTTTTTTAGAGTATCCGAAGGATTGGTGTCCGACGTTTTATGGACCTGAGCCTGTCGATGGTGCAGACAGGGACCCTCTAGTTTAGGAGTGATTTCCGGGTTGTGTCACACCCCAGTCCCAAAATATCGGGGACTGGACACGTGACAATGGCCAGCAGCACGCACCGATGGATAAACCCAATTTAATGGATCCATCGGGGCATACTTGTCACGACCCGCACCCGGGTATTCGGGCACGAGTGCGTGGGCACGTCCTGTCACGACCCGCACCCGGAAGTTCGGGCACGAGTGCGTGGGTACGTCCAGCCTACGCCGCAGAGTCGGCGGTAGTACGCTGTCTAGGTCAATCCATCTAACTAGTCTAACTCATTCACAATTTAACATAGGCAAGATAAAATGAGAATAGAAACTTAAATTATGCAACTGGAATGAATGTGACAACAATTCAAATGTTTAATACAGGAATTTCTAATGAAATCGGGGACAAACCCGATAAATAAGATAAGAACAGAAATAAAAGATAGCTACTAAAAACTACTCAGCAGCAGGGGTCTCCTGGGTGGGTTCTGGCTCCTCATAGGTATCATCTGTACCCTCATAAGGACCATAATAGGTAGGGGCAAGATCCTCATCATCGCCTAAATCAACAGATCCAGTCAGGAAAGGAGCAAAGTACACAGTGCACAGCAAGGTTAACTAAATATTTATGACAATTAAATATTGAGTATCATGTTAAGAAAAATTGCATAAAAGAATGTCAATATCTCAGAGTCAACACTATAAACAGGAATATGAGAAAACAGAAGTAAACGAGCAGAGTGAAACTATCACAGTAAGCAAGAAAGATAACATGACTAGAAACTATCTGTATGAAACTTGTGTTTGTTTTTAGAATACTTAGTTGGCATGTAGGGGTTTATAAGGCTAATCCGGCCATCATAAACGGCTATTATTCACGAATAATCGAGATCTGGCTGATGGACAGTCGTGTACCAACAGCTATTATTCACGACAAGGGGAAGGGTAAACTACATGCCTTTCAGTATTCTCCCATCCGACATGATGACAAGACATGAATTCCAATAGTCAAGACATGAAAATTTAGCATTTCTAACACTAGGTGTAATCATCAAGGGTACTAGTAAAACAGGAATTTAATTATCACAATATATAGATTTAACTTGAAGTGCAGGTACTTGCCTGTTGTTTGGATTTGTTTAATTTGGTTCTTGGGAGAAATTTCCACAGATGAGTCCAAAAGCTGAAATAGACATTACCATCATGCTCAGAAGATGTCAAATAGCTAGAAACGCCTGTCCTTGGGTCCAATTTGGAGACAAGGGCAAAAACGGCAGTTTCGGGCCAAAATGGGGTCCGCCGTTGGGCCCGCTTTGCACCGAAAAACGTGTCCGGGTCAAAAGTCTCCAAATTCACCAAACTTAGTGCCAACAGGTCAGGAACGCTGATACGAACCCAACGGAACTTCCAG
This sequence comes from Iris macrosiphon, assembly GCA_036927795.1. NCBI lineage: Eukaryota > Viridiplantae > Streptophyta > Magnoliopsida > Asparagales > Iridaceae > Iris > Iris macrosiphon. The sequence goes on along the minus strand of JAYESA010000016.1, from coordinate 113,364,049 downwards.
ATTTGGATTCCGATGAGCCGAACACAAAATCGCCCGTCGAGCGGGGCCTGTGGGGCCCACGACACGCGATTTCGTCAACGTTCTCAGAATCAAACCAAACTTGACCCACAGGACCAGCGTATCGCTACGAGTCCGATGGCGCAAGTTTCGTCTCGATCTGACGAGTGTGCACGAAGTTAGGGCGAATTGTCGAAAAGGCGGATACGGAGCGATGTCCGCGGATACGCGTTGATTCCGGTGTGCACGCACACCCGAATCAGCTTCCGTGAAATCTCACACGTCCGTATCGACGCTGCGCACGTATCTGTGAAGACCGCACGCGACCAAGTCGTCCCGTTTGGCGGGACGTACTCGGTTCCGGGGTGAAACAGGGTCTGGTTTTTCCTGTTTTTGGATCGCGGTGTGCGATCACCACAGGACGCGGTGCCCCGAACAGTTTGTCCGGACACCGAGAGGGTCATACAGGCTTCACAACGCAATTTGCAGAATTGAAAACGGAGCTACGAGGCGAAAGTTACGCGTACCTGAAGGGGACCCGAAAACAGGGTCGAAATCGTGTCCGTGTCGTGTCGGACACGACACGAAGAAAAGGGGATTTAGGGTTAGGGTTTCGGGACAGCGGCGGTCGGCCGGAGGCCTGGGCGGCGCTGGCTGGCCGGTGGTGGTCGGGGAGGGTTCGCCTGGGCGAGGCGGATCCGTCGACGGGCGGGGCGGCGCCGGAGGCCGACGGGAGGCGGCTCCAAGGCTGCTGCTGCTGCTGTTCTGCTCGTCGGGGCCGGCGTGCGGCGGAGCTCGAGGAGAGGGGAAGGAGGAGGCGCTGGCGGCCTAGGGCGGAGCTGGTGGGGTCTCGGCGAGGAGCGAGGCGGCTGCGGCGTGGTGGCGGAGGCGGTGAGGGGGGCCGGAGGGGTTTATATAGGGGAGATCGGTGGTCGTGGGGTCCGAGGGAGGCGGCCAGGTGGCGGGGCAGCCGGGGGTCGTGGGCGATTGGCCGCGCGGAGCGGGGCCGAGCGACGCGGGCGGCTAGGCGACGTGGCCGGCGCTCCGCCGGAAATCGCGCGGGGCTGAGCGGGTCGTGGGGCTGGGGTGGAGGCCGGGTCGGGTTCGGGGCTTAACGGGTCTGGGCAGACCCGCCCGACCCGCGAAGGAGACGGGCTGGGTTGGGCTACGGGCCGGGCAGCGGCCAACGGGCCGCGGGCCAAAAAAAATAAAAAAAATAAAAATAGAAATAAAAAAATAATAATAAATAATCAATTAATAATTAATTAATTAGAAAAATTGTTTTTAGGCATTTAAAAATAGTTCTGAGGTCCAGAAAAATCCAGAAAAATTGCCCTAAGTCCAGTTTTCTATTTACACCCAAAAATATTATTTTCATGATATTTTAATATTATTTATTGCCATTTAAAAATCATTTATTAATCAAAAACCTTGATTTTAATTACAGAAGATTCACAGAAAATTCCAGAAAATTGGGAAAAATCCAAGATTAATAATTTGGAAATTCAGGGGGTTTACAACCTACCCAACTTACAAAAATTTCGTCCTCGAAATTTAAGAATAACAAGGCACGAAAGGAAAGGCCGAAAAATAAAATACAATATACCTCAGGGTTCAAAAAGGTAGGGGTATCGCTCTCTAATCTCGTCTTCTCGCTCCCAGGTGGATTCGCCGGGAGAATGGTGCTTCCAAGCTACGCGAACCAGTGAGATAACCTGGTTCCGTAGGACTTTCTCCGAGCGATCCAGGATCTCCACGGGTTGCTCTTGGTAAGTCAAACTTGGGCCTACTTCGAGTTCTGAGTGATCCAAAATGTGACTGGGGTCTGACACATACTTCCTCAGCTGCGACACGTGGAAGACGTTATGTACTCCATCCAGAGAGGGTGGCAATGCCAGTCGGTATGCCACTTCTCTGATTTTCTCCTGTATGCCAAAAGGTCCGATGAATCTTGGGCTGAGTTTTCCACTCCTTCCGAACCTAATGGTGCCACGTGTCGGGGAAATCTTTAAGAACACCAGCTCTCCAACCTTTAATAAAGTCACAATCAGGTCTTAGTTCCATAAGCAAAATATTTAAATTGACTTGAATTTTATAAATTTAATTACCTCAAATTCTAAGGGCCTTCGGTGGCTATTTGCCCAATGTCGTTGCCTGTCTTGAGCCACTCGAAGTCTGTCCCTTATTTGCTTTACCTTCTCAGCTGAATCGATCACCATCTCTGGTCCCAGTAGGGCTCTTTCTCCAACGTCGTCCCATGATAGCGGGGTACGACATCTTCGGCCATACAGGGCTTCAAATGGAGTCATCTCGATACTGGCTTGGTAGCTGTTGTTATAAGAGAACTCCACCAGATGTAAATAGTCTTCCCAGGATCCTCCAAAATCCAGAACACATGTACGGAGCATATCTTCAAGTGTCTGGATGGTACGTTCCGATTGTCCATCGGTTTGGGGATGATAAGCTGTGCTGAATTTGAGTTGAGTCCCCAAGCTGGCTTGTAAGCTCTTCCAGAAGTGAGAGGTGAATCTTGAATCTCTGTCGGAGACAATACTTATTGGAACTCCATGCAGCCTAACAATATGTCTGATATATAACTCTGCCAGCTTCTCTGTAGATAGCCCTACTTTGAAAGGTAGAAAATGTGCAGACTTGGTCAGTCTATCTACTATCACCCAGATTGCATCCTTTCCACTAGGTGTCCTTGGAAGTCCGGAAACAAAATCCATTGTGATATGTTCCCACTTCCACTCCGGAATGGGTAGTGGTTGAAGCAACCCTCCAGGTCGTTGTCTTTCAGCCTTAACTTGCTGGCACACTAAACAACGAGATACGAACCTGGCTACTTCTCTTTTCATGCCATGCCACCAAACATGCGTCCTCAGGTCCTTGTACATCTTGTTGGCTCCTGGATGTATAGAGTACTGCGATCTGTGCGCCTCTTGCATAACTTCTTCTCTTATGTCTCCTTGAGGTACACATAATCTGTCGCCATGCCTCAGTGATCCATCTTCATGAATCCTGAACTCTTCTACTAATCCAGCTTGCACTTGACCTCGAAGGCTTCGCAGGCCTTCGTCTTGAAACTGAGTCTCCTTGATCTTGTCTATTAAGGTAGACTGAATCTGCAAGTTCATTATTTGGCCCTCTTTTCCTGGGATAATTACTTCAATACCCAAACTTTCCAAGTCCTCCAGCAGGTGTCTGTCCATAGTCAAGTACATCGCCATAGGATACCTGCTTAGAGCATCAGCAACTACATTTGCCTTCCCAGGGTGATATTGAAGAGTGATATCAAGGTCTTTCATTAGTTCCAGCCACCTTCTTTGCCTCATGTTTAGCTCTTTCTGAGTAAAAATATATTTTAGACTTTTATGGTCTGTAAATATTTCCACCCTTTCTCCATAAAGGTAATGCTTCCAAAGTTTAAGAGCAAAAATGACAGCTGCCAATTCTAAATCATGGGTTGGATAATTCTTTTCATGTGGTCGAAGCTGTCTAGAGGCATATGCTATTACTTTCTTATTCTGCTCCAATACACAACCTAGACCTTTTCCAGAAGCATCACTATAAATAGCGAAACCTCCGGTTCCAGAAGGTAAGGTCAGAATAGGGGCAGAAGTCAGCCTTTTCTTCAATTCCTCAAAAGCATGCTGGCATTCATCAGTCCAGGTGAACTCTTCATCCTTCCTTGTTAACTTTGTCATGGGTTCAGCAATCCTAGCAAAGTCCTTTACAAACTTCCTATAGTAGCCAGCTAGTCCCAGGAAGCTTCTAATCTCTGCTACCGAGTCTGGGGTGGGCCAGGATTCTACTGCCGCTATTTTCTTAGGATCTACTGCTATCCCATCTCCAGTCACAACGTGTCCCAAGAATTCTACTTTGTCTAGGAAGAAAGCACATTTAGACAATTTTCCATAAAGCTTTTCCTTCCTCAAAGTCTCCAATGCTAGCCTCAAATGTTCTTCATGTTCTTCGGGGGTCTTGGAGTAGATCAAAATATCGTCAATAAAGACCACTACAAATTTGTCTAGGTATGGCTGGAAGACTCTGTTCATTAGGTTCATAAAAACTGCTGGAGCATTCGTCAACCCGAACGGCATTACTAAGAATTCGTAGTGTCCGTTCCGGGTATTGAAAGCAGTTTTAGGGATGTCTTCCTTTCTCACCCTTACTTGGTGGTAACCAGACCTCAAATCAATCTTTGAAAAGACCCGAGCTCCACTCAACTGATCAAATAAGTCATCTATCCTGGGCAGGGGATACTTATTCTTAATTGTTAAGGCATTTAAGGCCCTGTAGTCAATACACATTCTGGATGTTCCGTCCTTCTTGGGCACAAAAAGTATTGGGGCTCCCCAGGGTGAGACACTAGACCTAATGAACCCTTTGTCTTCTAGCTCTTTGATTTGTTCATTAAGTTCTATTATCTCTTTCTTGTTGATTCTGTAGGGATTCTGAGATACTGGTGCTGCTCCTGGCACTAAGTCAATGGAGAATTCAACTTCTCGGTCTGGGGGTAAGCCTGGGAGATCCTCAGGGAAGACATCTAGGTATTCAGAGATGATAGGTGGCAACTCTTCTGTTACTAGGGCTCCACAAATTTTATTATTACCCATTTCTCTAGAACCCCTAGCAAATTCAAATTCTGGCTGGCCAGGGGGTCTGAAGATTACACTGCCCCTGTGATAGTCTATTGTGGCATGATGTTGACTTAACCAATCCATACCCAGTATAATATCAAAACTGGGCACTGGCATTACAAGTAGTCTAGCATACAGTTCTCTTCCACATAATGTAATAGGGCAATTGTTACAGGCATCACTAACCGGAATGATTCCTCCACCGGTAATGATCTTATAACAATTCCTAAGGGGTTTAGTGGTTAAACTATGCTTCATAAGGAAATCTACTGACATGAATGAATGTGAAGCTCCAGAGTCAAATAAAGTAATAGCTGGTATTGAATTTATAAGCACGGAACCTGTGATCACGTCAGCTGTGGCTTCTGCTTCTTCCAGAGTCATTGCATAAGCACGGCCTTGCTGCGGTGCACCCCTCTGTTGTTGCTGTTGGTGCTGAGCAAAGCGTTGTTGTTGAGTTGGAAGCGGAGGTCCCCTTTGTTGTGCTGCTGGGGGCCTGGCCTGGACTGGAGCCTTTGGTGCAGCTGGACGTCCTTGAGCAACAGGACAGTCCCTCAATTGATGTGCTGGGGAACCACAATAGAGGCAAGCACCTAGCCTCTTTCTACAGTCTTGCCAAGTGTGGCCTGGTTTTTGGCAATAGTTGCAAGGGGGAGCTCGTTGGTTCTGTCCTTGAGCCTGGGGTGCTGGAGCTCGAGGGGGAGGACGCTGATTTTGCTGCGGGGCCCTCTGCTGTTGTTGTTGTTGAAAAGGGCGTTTGTTGGGTCCCGCATTTCCGGTATCTCTTTCTCGCTTCAGTTTGTGCCCCATGTCTCTCTCGACTCCTTGTGCCACGCTCAGGATTTCTTCATAGGTGCGAGCTCGGCTGGTGGTGACAGCAAGGCGGATATCCGGAGATAGCCCCTTCTTGAATCTTCGGGCTCTGTCCTCCGGGGTACGAACCATGTACTCCGCAAAGTGGCTTAACCTGCTAAATTCAGCAGTATATTCATCAACAGTCATGTTACCTTGTTCCAGTCTCTCGAATTGGCTTTCGAGAGCTTCCCGAGCCACTTCGGGATAAAATTTCTCCTTGAATAGCCTCTTGAAGTCCTCCCAGGTGACATCGGGAGCAGATAGTTGGGGTTCATCTCTGAACCAGGTTCGAGCAATATCGAACAGTTGCAGGCTAGCGGATTCCACTTTGAGATCGTCGGGAACCCGAGCAGTCTTCAGGAGTCTCTCGACATTCTCTATCCACTCATCGGCATAGAGAATGCCCTCAGTTCCATAAAATTCCAGAGGCCTAAGGTTCTTGAAGTCTTTAGCACTCCCTGGCCTCTTGAGTGACGACTCCTGGGGTTTAAGAGCTTCTGAGAGGCTGGTCCGCAGAAGTGTCGTCTGTTCTTTCTGGGATTCCACTAATCCCTGGAATACTCCTATTAGCTGTGCCCCATCTAAGGTAACTGCCGGAACAGATGGGGGCGGCGGTAGTGCAAGAGTCTCGGGCACATTCGGCTCAGCTGGTTCTGATGTGCCTCCTACTGCGTTCCTGGTCTGGACCATTCTGAAAGATTAAGGGATAGGAAGATCAGAATAGAATACTTGGAAATCAAAGGCGATAGGAAAATTGAGCAATAATGATATCAGGAATTGAAATAAGAACCCTATACTGTGAATGAGCTTTTTCTAGAATCCTCAATTTTATTCCATACCCTGTCCTAGGGTATTACCCTATTTTAGGATAGGACCTGCATGGGCCACCATAAAAACGTGTCACGACCCGCACCCGGAAGTTCGGGCACGAGTGCGTGGGTACGTCCAGCCTACGCCGCAGAGTCGGCGGTAGTACGCTGTCTAGGTCAATCCATCTAACTAGTCTAACTCATTCACAATTTAACATAGGCAAGATAAAATGAGAATAGAAACTTAAATTATGCAACTGGAATGAATGTGACAACAATTCAAATGTTTAATACAGGAATTTCTAATGAAATCGGGGACAAACCCGATAAATAAGATAAGAACAGAAATAAAAGATAGCTACTAAAAACTACTCAGCAGCAGGGGTCTCCTGGGTGGGTTCTGGCTCCTCATAGGTATCATCTGTACCCTCATAAGGACCATAATAGGTAGGGGCAAGATCCTCATCATCGCCTAAATCAACAGATCCAGTCAGGAAAGGAGCAAAGTACACAGTGCACAGCAAGGTTAACTAAATATTTATGACAATTAAATATTGAGTATCATGTTAAGAAAAATTGCATAAAAGAATGTCAATATCTCAGAGTCAACACTATAAACAGGAATATGAGAAAACAGAAGTAAACGAGCAGAGTGAAACTATCACAGTAAGCAAGAAAGATAACATGACTAGAAACTATCTGTATGAAACTTGTGTTTGTTTTTAGAATACTTAGTTGGCATGTAGGGGTTTATAAGGCTAATCCGGCCGTCATAAACGGCTATTATTCACGAATAATCGAGATCCGGCTGATGGACAGTCGTGTACCAACAGCTATTATTCACGACAAGGGGAAGGGTAAACTACATGTCTTTCAGTATTCTCCCACCCGACATGATGACAAGACATGAATTCCAATAGTCAAGACATGAAAATTTAGCATTTCTAACACTAGGTGTAATCATCAAGGGTACTAGTAAAACAGGAATTTAATTATCACAATATATAGATTTAACTTGAAGTGCAGGTACTTGCCTGTTGTTTGGATCTGTTTAATTTGGTTCTTGGGAGAAATTTCCACAGATGAGTCCAAAAGCTGAAATAGACATTACTATCATGCTCAGAAGATGTCAAATAGCTAAAAACGCCTGTCCTTGGGTCCAATTTGGAGACAAGGGCAAAAACGGCAGTTTCGGGCCAAAACGGGGTCCGCCGTTGGGCCCGCTTTGCACCGAAAAACGTGTCCGGGTCAAAAGTCTCCAAATTCACCAAACTTAGTGCCAACAGGTCAGGAACGCTGATACGAACCCAACGGAACTTCCAGATTTGGATTCCGATGAGCCGAACATAAAATCGCCCGTCGAGCGGGGCCTGTGGGGCCCACGACACGCGATTTCGTCAACGTTCTCAGAATCAAACCAAACTTGACCCACAGGACCAGCGTATCGCTACGAGTCCGATGGCGTAAGTTTCGTCTCGATCTGACGAGTGTGCACGAAGTTAGGGCGAATTGCCGAAAAGGCGGATACGGAGCGATGTCCGCGGATACGCGTTGATTTCGGTGTGCACGCACACCCGAATCAGCTTCCGTGAAATCTCACACGTCCGTATCGACGCTGCGCACGTATCTGTGAAGACCGCACGCGACCAAGTCGTCCCGTTTGGCGGGACGTACTCGATTTCGGGGTGAAACAGGGTCTGGTTTTTCCTGTTTTTGGATCGCGGTGTGCGATCACCACAGGACGCGGTGCCCCGAACAGTTTGTCCGGACACCGAGAGGGTCATACAGGCTTCACAACGCAATTTGCAGAATTGAAAACGGAGCTACGAGGCGAAAGTTACGCGTACCTGAAGGGGACCCGAAAACAGGGTCGAAATCGTGTCCGTGTCGTGTCGGACACGACACGAAGAAAAGGGGATTTAGGGTTAGGGTTTCGGGACAGCGGCGGTCGGCCGGAGGCCTGGGCAGCGCTGGCTGGCCGGTGGTGGTCGGGGAGGGTTCGCCTGGGCGAGGCGGATCCGTCGACGGGCGGGGCGGCGCCGGAGGCCGACGGGAGGCGGCTCCAAGGCTGCTGCTGCTGCTGTTCTGCTCGTCGGGGCCGGCGTGCGGCGGAGCTCGAGGAGAGGGGAAGGAGGAGGCGCTGGCGGCCTAGGGCGGAGCTGGTGGGGTCTCGGCGAGGAGCGAGGCGGCTGCGGCGTGGTGGCGGAGGCGGTGAGGGGGGCCGGAGGGGTTTATATAGGGGAGATCGGTGGTCGTGGGGTCCGAGGGAGGCGGCCAGGTGGCGGGGCAGTCGGGGGTCGTGGGCGATTGGCCGCGCGGAGCGGGGCCGAGCGACGCGGGCGGCCAGGCGACGTGGCCGGCGCTCCGCCGGAAATCGCGCGGGGCTGAGCGGGTCGTGGGGCTGGGGTGGAGGCCGGGTCGGGTTCGGGGCTTAACGGGTCTGGGCAGACCCGCCCGACCCGCGAAGGAGACGGGCTGGGTTGGGCTACGGGCCGGGCAGCGGCCCACGGGCCGCGGGCCAAAAATAAAAATAAAAATAAAAATAGAAATAAAATAAATAAATAATAATAAATAATCAATTAATAATTAATTAATTAGAAAAATTGTTTTTAGGCATTTAAAAATAGTTCTGAGGTCCAGAAAAAAATCCAGAAAAATTGCCCTAAGTCCAGTTTTCTATTTTACACCCAAAAATATTATTTTCATGATATTTTAATATTATTTATTGCCATTTAAAAATCATTTATTAATCAAAAACCTTGATTTTAATTACAGAAGATTCACAGAAAATTCCAGAAAATTGGAAAAAATCCAAGATTAATAATTTGGAAATTCAGGGGGTTTACACGTCCAGCCTACGCCGCAGTGTCGGTGGTAGTACGCTGTCTAGGTCATTTTTGGGGTCAATAAGTATCTATCTCATCCACAATAATGAACATGTAAGAATAATCACAGGAAATAGGAATGCTAAGATTTCATAATATTTAATCTGTGACAACCAATCCACAGTTAATACAAGCCAGAAGATAAATCGGGGACAAACCCGCGTTTATGCTGAAAGAAAATAAAATAATAACTAACTGGCTACTTCTCCTCAAAGGTAGTCTCCTGAGTGGGAACCGGCTTCTCAACTGTATCACCTGCTGCCTCATAGGGATCATAATAGGTAGGGGCAAAGTTCTCATCATCGCCTAAAACAACGGACCCAGTCAGGAAAGGAGCAAAGTACACAATGCACAACAAGATTTAAACTAAATATTTATGACAAGTAAGAAAAGAACTGACTAAGTATCATGTTGAGAATATGCAAAAAGAAGCAACAATAACTAAGAGTTAAAAAGCTATAAACAGGGTTATGAGTAAAACCGGAATAAATGAGACAAGTAAATGAAACTGCAACAAGACAACAGGAACTGCAACAAGACAAGAAACTATGTGTGTGAACTTGTGTATTTAGAATACCTAGTTGGCATGTAGGGGTCTATAAGGTTAAACCGGCCGTCATGGACGGCTATTAAACAGGAAAAATCGAGATCCGGCTGATGGACAGTCTTGTACCAACAGCGGCAAGGGGCAGGGTAAACTACATGCCTTTTAGTATTCTCCCACCCGACACGAAAAGCAAGACATGAAATCCAATATTCAAGACATGAAATCCAGATTCTAACATTACGTGTAAACATCAAGGGCACTAGTAGAGCAGGGAATTAACTATCACAATATAAAGATTAAACTTGAAGTGCAGGTACTTGCCTGATGTCTGGATCCATTTACGGTTATGAGTCTCGGGGAAATTTTCAGAGATGAGTCCGGATGCTAAAATAAATATTACCATCATGCTCAGAAGATATCAAATAGCTATAAACGCCTGTCCTTGGGTCCAATTTGGAGACAAGGGCACAAACGACAATTTCGGGTCAAAACGGGGTCCGCAAGTGGGCCCGCTTTGCACCGAAAAATGTGTCAGGGTCAAAGGTCTCCAAATTCACCAAACTTAGTGTCAACAGGTCAGGAACGATGATACGAACCCAACGAAACTTCCAGAATTGGATTCCGATAAGTCGATCACAAAATCGCCCGTCGAGCGGGGCCTGTGGGGCCCACGACACGCGATTTTGTCAACGTTCTCAGAATCGAACCAAACTTGACCCACAGGACCAGCGTATCGCTACGAGTTCGATGGTGTAAGTTTCGTCTCGATCCGACGTGTGTACAGGAAGTTAGGCTGAATTGCAGAAAAGTCGGATACAGGGCGATGTTCGCGGATACGCGTTGATTCCGGTGTGCACGCACACCCGAATCAGCTTTCGCAAAATCTCACACGTCCGTATCGACGGTGCGCACGTATCTGCGAAGACCGCACGCGACCAAGTCGTCCCGTTTGGCGGGGCGTACTCAGTTCCGGGGTGAAACAGGGTCTGGTTTTTCCTGTTTTTGGATCGCGGTGTGCGATCACCACAGGACGCGATGCCCCGAGCGGTTTGTCCGGGCACCGAGAGGGTCATACAGGCTTCATAACGCAATTTGCGGAATTGGAATCGGAGCTACGAGGTGAAAGTTACAAGTACCTGAAGGAGACCCGAAAACCGGGGTCGAATCGTGTCCGACACGACACTGGACACGTGTCCTGTGTCCGACACGCGGGGCGGGAATTAGGGTTTTGATTTGGGATTCCGGCGAGGGGCGGCGCTGGGCGGCCGGGCTGAGGCGGAGGGGGCCGGGGACAGCGCGGCGAGGCGGCGGCCGGGCTCGAGGCGGCGCTGGAGGCAGCGCGGCGGCGCTGCCCTAGCTGCTGCTGCGGCTGTGCTGACGAGCGGTGACCGGGGACGGCGGAGCGGGGCGCCGGAGGGGAGGAGAGAGGAGGGAGGAGCCGGGCTGCAGCGGCGGGTGGCGGCGAGGTGTTACGGGCGGTGGTGGAGGTTCGTGGTGGTCGACGGGGGAGAAGGGGAGGGGTTTTAAAGGTCGAGGAGGCGGTGGCGTGGGGCCGAGGGAGGCGGAGGGGCTGGCCGAGTCTGGTGGGGAGAGGGGGTGGCGTGGCTGGCCGGAGCGGGCGGCGCGTCGGGCGGGGCGGCGCGGGAAGCGGGCTCAGGGACAGAGAGGGAGAGCCGGGTAGGGTTGGGTCGGGTGCGGGTCTGGGGATCCGACCCGACCCGCTAAGGGGCTGGGCTCGGTGGGCTGGCTGGGTTCGGGTTCGGCCCAATGGGCCGGGCCGCGGGCCGCGGGCTGGGCCATGGGCTAGGGTTAGAAAATAAATAATATTAATAATAATAATAAAACATTTAATAAATAAATAAATAAATAAATAAATAATTAAATAAATAGTTTTTTAGGCATTTAAAAATAGGTCCGGGGTCCAATAAATTCCAGAAAAATTGTTCTAAGTCCAGTTTTCCTTTTTTCACCCAAAAACATTATTTTCATAATATTTTAATATTATTTATTGATAAATAAAAATTATTTATTAATTAAAACCTTGATTTTAATTTCAGAAAATTTCCAGAAAATTCTAGAAATTTGGGAAAAATTCAAGATTTAATAATTTGAAAATTCAAGGGGTTTACAATACTTAAGCTGTAAAACAATAGTCAGGGGTCTAAATCTACTAATCTCATCCACAGAAAATGAATATATCAATAGAAAGTATTAAACAACATCCAGTCAAAAGTAAGTAAATCGGGGAACAACCCGATTATAAATCTGATACAACTGTCAAGATACAAGAATAAAGATATCAACAACAAAACTGAGTATGGAAATAGTATATACTCAGAAGATACCCACAGAGATCACCCGAATGCTGGATCTGGTACTGCTCCAGTGCCTACTCCTGCTCCTGCTAATGCTCCTGTCCTGTATATCTCTGGGTCGAACTCGTCTGCTAATCATGGGGACATAATTCGGATCTAGATCCTCAGGGAACATAGCAAGGTACAAGAAATCTTATGCCAAAATAAATATAGTACAGCAAATAATGAAATAATAGGGTAAACTATATAACCATCTATGTGAAATGCAAGTTGAGAGCATCACTAGAACTTAGGCTGATACCACTACAAGCTCTGTGTCTGGGAGCCGGTAGCAGAGTTTACTATGAGTTTTACTATGTATTTACTATGGATTATATATATATATATATATAATCAGCCTGTAGCCTGTGTGTCTCTCTCCACCCAATGTAACCACACGTCTCATGTCCATAACGTCTCATGTCCATGTCACGTGAGATCATATCTAATACAGTGAGTCATACTATGTCTATGAATATAATATCTAAGAATATAATGTCTATGTCATAAATCCTGCAACCTACACAGAATTACCTTGAATATTTCAGAAGACTCTGTCTCATGATTCGTGTCAGGTGTCCTGGGTATAACGTACTTGATAAAGTAAGTACGAGAATGTGAAAGGTCACGAAAGTCCATCTCTAGATGACGTACACAACTCCGCGTACGGGATTGGCACCCGACTATTAATCGGACGCTAAGTAGGTCACACGGTCCTAGGTTTAAGCATGTACAACAATTATAACTGAGCCAAAGTAAATAATAACAGAACTGCAAGTTGGCAAGGTACACTTGCTTGGGGTTCCTGCTCCAATTATGGCTCTGACTTCAGCAGGATTTGCAGGCAGTACTCCGGTTGCTGAAATAAATATCACCATCGGATCCAAAAAATATTAATCAGCAAAAAACGCCTGTCCTTGAGTCCAATTTGGACACAGGGACAAAAATGACATTTCCGGACCAAAGTGGGGTCCACATGTGGGCCACTTTGCACCGAAAAGCGTGTCAGGGTCAAAGGTCTCCAAATTTGCCAAACTTAGTGTCAACAGGTCAGGAATGATGATACGAACCCAACGGAACTTCCAGAATTGGATTCCGATGAGCCGATCACAAAATCGCCCGTCAAGTGGAGCCTATGGGGCCCACGATACGCGATTTTGTCAACGTTCTCAGAATCGAACCAAACTTGGGTCACAGGACCACATATTGCTACGAGTCAGATGGCGCAAGTTTCGTCTCGATCTGACGTGTGTACACTAAGTTACAGCGAGAACCAGAAAGTACGGATACGGGGCGTTGTCGGCGGATACACGTTGATTCCGGTGTGCACGCACATCCGAATCAACTTCTGCAAAAACTCGTACGTCCGTATCAACGACGCGCACGTATCGGTGAAGACCGCATGCGACTAAGTCGTCTCGTTTGGCGGGACGTACTCAGTTCCGGGGTGAAACAGGGTGTTGGTTTTCCTGTTTTTGGATCGCGGTTCGCGATCGCCACAGGACGCGATGCACCGAGCGGTTTGCACGGGCACCGAGGGGGTCATGCAGGCTACGCGATGCAACAAACGGAATTGAAAATGGGGCAGCGAGGAGAGAGAAACGGGTACCTGAACAGGGCTCCGGAAACCGAATTTTCGTGTCCGCGTGTCGACACGAAGTGTCCGAGTCGTACACCTAGGGTTAGGGTTTCTGTTGTGCGGTGGCCGGAGCTGGCTGGGGCGGCACTAGCGAGGGCGGCCGGAGGTGGCACAGGCTCGGGCGGCCGGAGGCGGCGTAGGCTCGGGCGGCCGGAGGCGGCGCAGGCTCGGGCGGCCGGAGTCGGCGCAGGCTTGGGAGCTGCGGACGGCTGCTGCGGCCGGAGGTGCAGCGGGGTCGGTCTCGGGCTCGGGCGACTGAGGCGGGTCGGTCGGTGGGCTGAGCGGTGCGGGGAAGAAGGAGGAGGTGGTCGTTGACGGGCTGGGAGGAAGGAGGGGGAGAAGGGAATGGGTGGTGACGGTGCTGGCTTGGGGCAGCAGGGCGGAGGAGACGGCGAGGGACGCTGGTGGCGGCATCGAGGGCCGGAGGCGGGAGGCAAAGTCGGAGGAGAGGATTCGAGGGAGGGAGGTAGCGGAGAGAGGGGTCTGGGCCTAGGGCGGTGGGAGGCTGGAGGCGAGCGGCGGCTAGGGCTTCGGGTCGCCGGAGAAGACGACCGGCGGAGGGGAGAAGCGGCAGGGGATGGCGGCCGGACAGGGTTTTATATAGGGAAAGAGGGAGGTCGTCGGTCGGCGGTTCAAGGGGAGAGGAAGATCGTCGGTCCGCAGTTCAAGGAGAGAGGAAGGGGAAGAGTCTCAGGAAGTTACGGGCGGCGGACGGCCGGTGACGGCGGCGGGTCAGGAGCTGAGCAGTCGGGGAGGAAGGAGAAGGGTTTTTGGTTTCGGGCGGGTCCGGGTCTAAGCGGGTCGGGTCTGACCCGGATCCGACCCGCTAAGGTGTGTTGGGTCTGGGTTGGTTCGGTTCACAGTATGGTTCGGTTTGGTTTAATTTGGGTTGGTTTATTTCAAATAAACCCGGTTTAATTAATTTGAGTTATAATTAAATCAATAGTTTTAAGGCTTTAAAAATACTTCCGGGGTCCAATAAATTCTCGAAAAATTACCTTATGTCTATTTTTTTATTTTATACCATAAAATATTATTTTCATAATATTTTAATATTAATTAATAATATTTAAAAATCCTTTAATAATTAAAGAACCTTAATTTAATTAGAGAAAAATTTCAGAAAAATACAGAAAATTCAGGAAAAATTCCAAATTAAAAATTCTTTAAAATCAGGGGGTTTACAGGTTGGTAGCCGGGATTACTAAGACCTTGTTGTTGTTTTTATTAGCCTTTGGTACCGGATTTGTCTCCGGTTTTGGACTGAGATCTTGTATTGTATATTATTTTGGATGATGTATTATTATTATGATGTTGTGGTTGTTGTAGTAGTTGTTGTTGGTTAGACTTTATAGCTGTTAGTTTTTTGTGTTATCTTATCGTGCTTAGATTCGTGATTGAGTACATTGTGATTATCATTATAATATTGCTCCTCCGTTTGGAGTTGAGATCTTGACAGATTTATATATTGATTGTGTGAGATTGTTAGCTAGATAGTTGACCTAGACAACGTTCTACCGCCGATGCTGCGGCGTAGGCTGGACGTACCCACGACTCATGCCCGATTTTTTGGGTGCGGGTCGTGACATCATGCCATTAGACGGTCTTGTTCATGTAGTGGCTTGTAGTATCATACTCATGATTCATATATTTATTTCCAAATAGTGGCTCGTAGTAGCGCACTCATGATTCCCGTATTAGTTTCCATATAGTTGCTCGTAGTAGCGCACTCATGTTCATGTATTGATCATGTCATGAATCCTGTAGTAGCTTGTTGTAGTGCACTCATGTTTACTGATTGTATACCGTAGTAATACTACAAAAATACTGAGTTTTAGTGATGGCACTAAAATACCTATTTCAGTCGTTAATTAAATTTAGCGACGGAAATGTGTCGTCACTAGATTATATGTCGCTGCCAAAATTATGTCGCTAATCCGTCGATGTAGCGACGAATTAGCGACATATTAGTTCCGTTGCTGAATCTACTGACGGCTTATTGACGGATTAGCGTCAGAATCTGTGAACCCATTTTTACCAAAATTTCCAGTAGGTTACCGACGAAAATTTTGTCGCTAAGTCGTCGCTGCTAACGACGGATTAGCGTCGAATTTAGCGACAATTTATGATACATGTTTGGCAAATTTTTGGTACCACACAGCACGTTAGCAGCAAAAATTTTCCAGTTTTTCGTCGCTAATC
Source organism: Iris macrosiphon (assembly GCA_036927795.1). Classification (NCBI taxonomy): domain Eukaryota; kingdom Viridiplantae; phylum Streptophyta; class Magnoliopsida; order Asparagales; family Iridaceae; genus Iris; species Iris macrosiphon. Next base: position 113,348,118 of record JAYESA010000016.1, on the reverse strand, counting down.
CGTCACTATCATGAGATTTTTTATTTTTTGTCACTAATCTGTCACCAGTTTGTTGCATGTCCGTCACTACTCCGTCGCTAGTCTGTCGCTACGTTTGATATTTTTAACAGTTTAATTTCATTTTCCCCTGCTACCATATTACCTGACAAAATCCTTATATGTAACAATATTAATCACATATGACAACCAGATTTTTAATCTCAGATGAATATTAAATATATACAAAACACACATAGAATTGAGTATGAAATCAAAACATATATAAATAAAAATATATCCAAACATTCAAACCATCCATATACATACAGTTTACAAGCCAGCGATACCAAATACATACAATAGTTTAACTGTCAGACAAATACAACAAATCCAAAAAAAAACCAAAATAATCAACTCAAAGGTGGGGGTGGTGGCGGCGGTGGATGTCGGCTCGTCATATACTGCATCATCACTGTGTTGATGATTTATTGTAACTCATGAGGATCAATAGCAGCTGGAGCAAAAGCCGAAGAAGGAGCTGGAGTAGACGCATGAGCTGGAGTAGATGCAGCAGCTGGAGGAGGAGCAGGAGTGGTAGCATCCAGAGAAGTGGTAGGAGGATGAGACTTGCTCAGTTCTGTCATCTACCTATGTAGGTTGTGCAGAATCTGCGTGACCTGCTCCACCCCGAGAAGGCCAGACTTATCGCTATCGGCACCCGGCTGTGATGATGCAAGTGGTGTTGGAGGAGGAGATCTGGAGTAAATAGATGGCTTAGATGCCAACGATCTCGTGCCGTACAAGTTGTCGTATTTCCCTCTCCCGACAGCTTGGATCCATAAATCGATCCTCCCAATCGACGTAAGTAGTTGACTACTCGAAGTCCCCTCAGCACCGCCCCCCCACCCATTTGACTCTCAAGTGTCTCATACGTCTCCTATATTATATACGTAAATAAGTTTAGAGTGTGAATCATATTTTGTAGTATCAGCCGATACCGATTCGATACGACCGATACAGATACGGTTTGACATGTCTCGATCTGATACCGACCGATATCTAATACTGATCGATACCGACATTGGAGGTCTCTTTTTTGGTCAATTCCATATAGAAAATTGAATAAAAAAAGTTCAATTAGCAAGGTGTAAAAGCATAGTAAGGTTATAAAATATTAAGAAAACTATCATATGTAAATCAATCGACAAGGGTGACTACTATTTCATTCAAATTTAAAACAATTAAGAAATAAAATCGGAAATACTTCTACGAAATTATGTATGCCTTATAATCAAAACTTATATTTTTTCATCATATTAATAATTTACTTGATAATATTTTATAAATAAAAAAAATGTATGCCTTGGCTGCCCGGTCATCTACGAACTTCCCTTCCTTCTTACGTTAATGGGTCCACTAGAAGAGTTTGAGGAAGTCGGCAGTACTCAGGTCTCCGCCTGTCCTGGTAGCCTCCTCTGTAACTACCTCTTTCCAATGTGAATAAAAGTTTTCTAAATAATAGTTTGATAATTTTTTAAAATATTTATTTTGAGTTTTCAAATAAAGTTTCTAGTTATACTTCTAAAAACAAATATTAAAAACAATATCGATAATAAGTTAGTTTCAACTTTCCAAATAGTTTGTAGCTTAAAATTATTTTAAAAGTAATTTTGGATAGTAATTAATTGAGTTGCTTGTGTAATAGTAATAGTAATAGTAATAATAATAATAATAAGGGTAAACGGATTAATTGATCTCGACCGAACCGATGAGGATCAATTGAATTTGTTTCATTCTAATCGATCAAAGTCCTGATCTGTTCTTGATTGAGGGAGTAATGATCTCTGTATGATCAGTTTCTTGATCATGGATCACTCGATCGGTTGGGATGGATTCCCGTTTGAATTTTCAAAGTTTTCTTGATTTGGATATGTTTGTCCCAAGGCTTAATCAAAGATGGTAGAACAAGAAATTAAAATCGAGATCAGGAGTTCACACAAAATTTTCTTACTGATATATCAAAGAACTATAAAAAATATAATATAGTAGCTGATTACAACTCCTTCTAGGTTACTGAGCTAAAGAATCAAAAAAAATTCTTTCTTGCAAACGCAGTTGTAATTGGGACAGAACATTTATAACTGAAAGAAAAGAGATGAAGATAGAATAAAAAATTGTTCTTACTGGTAGTGAAGACCACCGTTGTTCAAAGCAAGATTCGTCCTCTATCGACGATCTGCTCCCAAGAGCCAGCAAATTCACAAGAGAACTTCTAGAATGCTCGTAGTCACATCTTTGTGTGACTCGAACGGACTCATTTGGACTCCTTTTTGTTAATTTTTGGTTACTCAAAAGAAGGCTAGAGGGCTCTTTATATAGGAAAGCTAGAGGGTTCTTTATATAGGGAAGGATGGAAGTCCATCCTCCTCTTCTTTCCGATGTGGGACTAAAAATCTAATATACAAAATTGATATCCCACAATCGTAGCCCAATGCATAGCCAGCTCAGCGTCTGTTCAGCACCCGCTCAACGTCCGTTCAGCACCCGCTCAACGTCCGATCATGCAACACGCACTTGCATCCCGAGCATAAAACTCGCACATAAAACGATTGCACGAGGGCAACAAAAGCGCACAAGCGCCTTGCAACGATGCTGACGTGCTAAGTGCAAAGTGTGCCAATAAAGTGTCACTTTGCGCCCTAGAGTCCAAGTCTGAGTCGCTAAGCCCCTTTGGGGCTTAGCTCCTATAGAATAATATCCAAGAGCATGACAAAGGGCTTAAAATCTTTTATTGAGGAGTTAATCATTTTTTTTCTAATAAAACACACCCACATGGCACCCATGTGCCTCACCACACCCCATGTGCATACCTCAACACATAGAAAATATTATATTGAGATACCCACTTTGTGGTGTAGCCAATGTGGGACTATCTTTACTAGTCCAAAGGCAAAAACACTAACAATCTCCATATATCTTAATATATTGGTTGAGCGTTCCCCACAGTGACTTTCCATCATGCATTAGGATAGATGTCGCTTCGACTTGAAACTTTATGCATGGGTTGAATAACAGTATAATATAAGAATGGACTAATCCTTGAATTCTGCATCATAGCTGTAATTCTTTCCACTCACACAATGACATCAGCTATGCTTTTGGTTGCACATTAAAGGTCCTATGCATGCTTGATTTTGGTGTATGTATCTTGGGCGTCTACAAGTTTACCATCAAAAAATGGCCTATATCTCTTTCCATATACTCTAGGTGAGTTCTTTTAAAGAGTCCTTGGCATGAAGCCTTGTGCTTCCTTGCGGTGCTACTCCGCTATGACATGGTCCAAAGCCGAGGTCCCACATCATTATGGTGTTATCTACTATAGCATGAGGTCCCAGCCTCTTTGTAGTGCCAAACTACCCAGCATGAAGCCTTGTGCTTTCTTGCTGTGTTACGTCGCTGTGACATGGCTCGCGTAGCCGAGACTTTACCCTCTCTAGGTACCTCTTGGTGGTGTCACACCATTGTAACATTGTTACGCCCCAGTCCCAAAATACGTAGGACTAGGAACACGTAAGCATGTCAGCCGCATGGATATAGCAACTCCAATATATGGAAACCAAAATCCACACGTACGCTGTAATATGAAAATTAATCCACAAGTGGTATAAACATATGTCATAAGTCATAGGGTATAATCTAAATCTCATCCACAGAAAATCAATATAAATGAATAACCAGCATCTATATAACTAGATCTCAACATAAGTATCTAAGGATGATAGTTGGATGGAAATAAATCCACTACCAACTCGAATGTAAGAGCAAATACGAAATAAGTACAACACAACAACACCATATAAGAACACCAGCTAGCAATCATGGGCTCAAAGAGAGGACATCCACGAAAAAAATATAGTCATCCAATCTGCGCTCCTGCAAATACTCAAGAACAGATACACCTGGCAGAGGACCAGGTCCTCAGAGGGACGTAACAAGATACAGAAAGCGAGCCAACTTGAATACAGTAAACATGCATATAATTTGAAAATAAATAAGTACGCTATACAAGACAATCTATATAAATGCAATGAGGATAACTTTTCGACGTATGGGCAAGGGTAGGCTACTCGATCTACCTCACAACTCACACACACGTCAATGGACATCAGAAATCGATATACCGCGGGGGTAGCGACAAGCGAGACTCCAGAAATCGACATACCGCGGGGGTAGCGACCAGCGCGACACACGCCCGTAGTGCGAGCTATATACTACGGTTTACCAGAGTGGTTAAAAGCCCATACGCCTGATGATTGTCCTCTCATGATACTAGGTGCCATGTGTGTGTCAACATATCTAATATATAGTATGACTGAAAGAAACTACACATGCAATAAATAAACAGAAATGCAATAAATATAAAGAATATATACTAAGCATGCAAAATACTGTAAGCAATTTGGCAAGGTATCTTGCCTGACAAGAAAGCTGTAAAGTGTAACGTCCCGAAGTCCAACACACAAGATCAGAAGCTATGGCCGCAGAACAAATATCTCCGGATGCTGAAATAAACATCACCAACGTTCCCAAAATAAGCAAAATAGCTAAAAAGCACTTCCCTTTCGTCCAATTTGGACACAGGGACAAAACGGTAATTTTGGATCAAAGCGGGGTCCACGTGTGGCCCACTTTGTACCGAAAAGCGTGCCAAGGGTAACAGTCTCTAAATAGGACAAACTATAGGTCAAACAACTCTAAATGTCAATACGAACCCAACGGTATGTCCAAATGTGGATTCTGATGGGTCGAACACAATTTTGTCCAAAAAGTCAACTGCGGGACCCGCCAATTGGCGATCTGGTCAACCGTCTCAGAATTGAGTGAAAATTGGGTCACGAGACCAGCGCGTTACCGCGAGTCTAGTGGCGTAAGTTTCGTCGCAATCTGACAAGCGTGCACAAAATGCGCGCGACTTCCACAAAAGTTGCGATACGGGGTGTGTCCTCGGATACGGCCTGATTTCGGCGCGCACACGCGTCCGAATCAGTTTTCATGAATTTTTACGTGTCCGGTTATGCTGCGTTCACCGTTCGGTACACTTGGTACACGGCGGGGCGGTCCCGTTTGGCGGGGCGCGCTCCGTTTCCCAACTTTTAGAAATCTGGAAAAAGTGGGCTCGCGGGGTTTTGTGACAAATTTTATTCTGTCCACAGCAGTTAATAATCTAGGGTTATTTAACAAAAAATAAACTAGGTCAAGTGGTCTATGCATACAAAAAAGAATCACCGAATTCGGATCTCTGTGGTGGGAGATACGAACTCGGCAACATGGGTGGTCACCACAGTTTTCTGCGATCCCAAAATTGGGTCTGCTTGCGCCAACTTGGGCGCTGTTTTCGCCTATGGGTACACGTTGTTCGAGGTCTGCTATCATACAAATATGGGAGAGGGTTAAGGGATGAGCATACCGGTGAAGACAGAACGACGTTTGGTTGAGCGAGTCGACGGAAAGCAACTCCGGAACAAAGGTACCTCGAGTGGAAATCTGCAGTGCGCGAGGTCGCGGTCGTCGGGATTGGTTTGGACGGTCTGTCGGGGTTCTTTGGCTGCGGTGACGGCTCTCTCTAGGTCTAGATGAGAAGAGGAAGGTCTAGAGATTTTAGGTTAGGGTTTATGAAAGATATATATATATATATATATATATATATATATATATATATATATATATATATATATATATATATAAAATAGGAATAGGAAGAGAGGAAAGAGGAGGCGGGTTCGTGGGGGTCGGGTCTGGAGAAAATAGCAAGGGGGCGCTGGCTGTGTTCACAAGGAAAAGGGGGCAGGTGGTATAGGCTTAGGCGGCTGTGCTTTGCATGGGATGGTTTGCTATTTGCTAAGTTTGCTAGTAAGTTGCTTTGTTGGAATAGGAATAGGAATTGCTAACGTTTGCTAAGTTGCTTGGTAAGTTGGAATGGAAATGGTTTGCTAATGGAATGAAATTGGTTTGCTAACGTGCTACTTTAATTGGAATGGAAATTGCTTTGGTTTGCTTAAGTTTTGCTACTTTTGCTTTGGTTATTAGTTATTAGTAATAGTTATTATTATTTTTAGTTTATTAATACTTTCTTTTCTTTTCTTTTCTTTTCTTTTCCTTTTTTTTTCTTTTTAAAATATATATATACATATATATATATATATATATATATATATATATATATATACTCGTAAGAAAATTTATAGATTAGAATAATGCACACCGTTAGGCTAGCAACTGCTCAAGGGGTCTCCTACATGAAATAAATTTTGAAAAATTCTAATGGTCCCATAAATCCTCTAAGTGCCCGAACACCTAAAATAAAAATTATTAAAAATATATTTCTCCTAATTAGCCACTAATTACTACAATTAAATTAATAATTAATAATAATAAAAAGGTTTATACGATTTTTAGGAAGAGGGGTTTTACATTCTACCCAACTTATAAAAATTTTGTCCTCGAAATTATAATTAAGCCAAGATAGAATGTCAAAGGTGGTGTAAGATTTGCATTGTTTAAAATGCAAGGCTAGGTTTAAAGGAGGGAGCGATGTTGCACGTTGCATATCCCGAAAAATATCATGAGAAAATCCACATGAGCGAAAAAGTAGGTTTCTTCATGTGTCGTGTCCAATGATGTGGACACTAAAATGCTCTTTTGCATAAAGTGCCCAAAAATTGGATAATTGCACAAAGATAAGAATTGGATGATGGGCACGTCTAGGATAAGGGTGTAGAATTTGTAGGAAGGCAGTGGCTAATATAGTGCTCCAATTATCGAAGCACGGTAAGATGCGCTAGGTGATATAATTATTGCAAGATTAAATAAAATATATCGTGTTCTATCTCTAACTGGACTCAATCTAACCTTAGTCTCCCTATCTCAGCCAAGTAAGTTAAATTTTGGGTAAGGGGTTCACAATCTACCGAACTCAAATTTTTATCCATCTATCACCTAAGGCTATACATTTAGGAAAACTATTTCTCAAATTATTTAATCATGTTATTCAATCCTCAAGGTTTTAACACCAAACATATCATCTATGATATGCCCTTAACCAATTATAAAAGAGAGTCACTAAGTCATGTGATTAGCCTTATGGGGTATATTTAGTACTATCAGTGTCAACTTATACCAGCACGAGGTTTCGTCTTTCCGAAATAGGGGAAGACGGAGAGCAGTAATAAAGAATTCAAGGTGAAGGAGATAGAATACAAGTACAAGGTTCAAAGAGATTAAAGAATTCGAAAAAAGAGTTGTCAGGACGGTTGTGGATTGAAATCCTATTTTTGGTAATTTCCTATTTATATGCTCGTATCAGTACAGTTATGTAACCGATACGATGTGTCAGACATGTCTAGGGGCAAGTATATCCGTCTACTTCCATATATCTCAATCCACATAAAGTAGTCATGCGAAGAGCGAACCAAGCGCACTAAGGTTAGCTAGACCTTAATACACCGATTCTGATTAGGCAATTGTATCATTATGTGCACCCAATAATACATATGCCATGAGCAAGCTCGATAAAAGAATAAGCTTGCAAAAACTAGACTATAATAGCAGCATAAGTCAAGGTAGTACAGCAAACATAAATACGCTGGATTATGATGAAAGAAGGTACATAACAATTCAAGTTCACAAAAGATAAGACTCCATAATCTTTACAGTTGTCATACTAATTCCTTGTCTAAGTCGATAGTCGACAAAGTAGGGGTATAGCCTCTAAGTTCTACATTCCGAAAAAAACACTATCGTCCTAAGCTAGCATACAGTTAATGTTGTTCAATCACATTTCAATAATAGGGCAAAAGACTATGTGATACTAGGTTGTGAGGTATACTACCCAACTTATAACAATAAACTAATACCGTAATTGTCTTAAGGATAACGTAGAAACTCCTGTTAAGGTCTACGAGAAGGGGTCTTGGTACTTATTAGGGTATCCGCTCATATTACATAGGTCATGATCGTACTAAGTCTTAGTCTTAGTGCAAGTGTCAATAGTAAGAATGGAACAGTTATTGGCCTCAAGGGAAAGGAAATATAACTCGTATTGAGGTGGGGTACATATTACGAAATTTAAAACTAAGGGATAAGCACCAGGTCTCAATCTACAAGAATAGCTTAAACCATCAAGTTCTAACTGCTAAGCACACAATTTTAAAATTTAATATTTATAACTATAATCTCAGCAACTATATATCCTAACATAGAATAAATTAACTTAGTCTATAATCAGAAGTGTCAGATGGCACAAGTTGAAAGATGAAGAATAGAGGAACAAAATTTAGTCGTCGCGCAATTAGCGAACGCTAAGGTCGCAGAGGAACAATATATGAAATTAATATAGAGGGCTCTATATAGCATTATGGTTTTCTAAGGGAAAGTGGTATGCTAGTTGCTATGTTCGAGGTATGATCAAGAGAAATGTTATATTCATTGATCTTGGCTTCCTAAGGTACTGTCTGCTGCTAATAAGACAATGACCAAAGTTCATAGTTCTAATATTATCTCACCATAAGAGTTAGGTCCAGCCCTAATATTTAACCTTGGATTTCTATTGGTCCCTCAATACTAGGGTCAAACAATATGGTCAAACTTCTAACTAACTCTAGTAGTATCTATACTACTCCCAAGTCCTCATAATACATCAAGGGGTAATGGTAAACCAATCTAGAGATAAGGAATTCTAGGGTTCACTAGATATTCTAAACTTAGTGGTGTGTCTATATTCTCGTTGTATTCTTAATAGGTGTGCTACCATAATTATCATCCTAATAATAGGGGTTCCTATATTCTAGCAGAAGGCTATTCTCTAAGAACTATTAGGGAAGTACAGGAATCAAGCATGATGCAATTATTCAGATAGAATGGATTGGAAGGAGAGCGAATCATAGTCAATTGTGGATGAGATCCTATACTCTATTCCTAGGTGCAGGCTTGTTCGGTACAATAACGTAACCGAGACAATATACTCTCGACCTGCATGGGCCACCACAAAAATATGTCACGCCCCAGTTCCAAAATACGTTGGACTAGGAACACATAAGCATGTCAGCCGCATGGATATGGCAACTCCAATATATGGAAACCAAAATCCACATGTACGCTGTAATATGAAAATCAATCCACAAGTGGTATAAACATATGTCACAAGTCATAAGGTATAATCTAAATCTCATCCACAGAAAATTAATATAAATGAATAACCAGCATCTATATAACTAGATCTCAACATAAGTATCTAAGGATGATAGTTGGATGGAAACAAATCCACTACCAACTCGAATGTAAGAGCAAATATGAAATAAGTACAACACAACAACACCATATAAGAACACCATCTAGCAATCATGGGCTCAAAGAGAGGACATCCGCGAAACATATATAGCCATCCAATCTGCACTCCTGTAAATACTCAAGAACAGATACACCTGGCAGAGGACCAGGTCCTCAGAGGGACGTAACAAGATACAGAAAGCGAGCCAACTTGAATACAGTAAACATGCATATAATTTGAAAATAAATAAGTACGCTGTACAAGACAATCTATATGAATGCAATGAGGATAACTTTTCGATATATGGGCAAGGGTAGGCTACTCGATCTACCTCACAACTCACACACACGTCAATGGATATCAGAAATTGACATACCGCGGGGGTAGCGACCAGCGAGACTCCAGAAATCGACATACCGCGGGGGTAGCGACCAGCGCGACACACGCCCGTAGTGCGAGTTATATACTACGGTTTACCAGAGTGGTTAAAAGTCCATACGACTAATGATTGTCCTCTTATGATACTAGGTGCCATGTGTGTGTCACATATCTAATATATAGTATGACTGAAAGAAATTACACATGCAATAAATAAACAAAAATGTAATAAATATAAAGAAATATACTAAGCATGCAAAATACTGTAAGTAATTTGGCAAGGTATCTTGCCTGGCAAGAAAGCTGTAAAGTATAACGTCCCGAAGTCCAACACACAAGATCAGAAGCTATGGTCGCAGAGCAAATATCTCCGGATGCTGAAATAAAAATCACCAACGTTCCCAGAATAAGAAAAATAGCTAAAAAGTACTTCCCTTTCGTCCAATTTGGACACAGGGGCAAAACGGTAATTTCGGATCAAAGCGGGGTCCACGTGTGGCCCACTTTACACCGAAAAATGTGCCAAGGATAATATTTTCTAAATGGGATAAACTATAGGTCAAACAACTCTAAATGTCAATACGAACCCAACGGTATATCCAAATGTGGATTCCGATGGGCCGAACACAATTTTGTCCAAAAAGTCAACTATGGGGCCCGCCAATTGTCAATCTGGTCAACCGTCTCAGAATTGCGTGAAAATTGGGTCACGGGACCAGCGCGTTACCGCGAGTCTAGTGGCACAAGTTTTATCGTAATCTGACAAGCATGCACAAAATGTGCGCGACTTCCACAAAAGTTGCGACACAGGGTGTGTCCGCGGATACGGCCTGATTCCGGCGCGCACACACGGCCTGATTCCGGCGCGCACACACGGCCTGATTCCGCGGATACGGCCTGATTCTGCGGATACGGCCTAATTCTGAATCAGTTTCCACAAATTTTTACGTGTCCGGTTATGTTGTGTGCACCGTTCGGTACACTTGGTACACGGCGGGGCGGTCCCGTTTGGCGGGGCGCGCTCTGTTTCCCAACTTTTGGAAATCTGGAAAAAGTGTGTTCGCAGGGTTTTATGACAAATTTTATTCTGTCCACAGCAGTTAATAATCTAGGGTTATTTAACAAAAATTAAACTAGGTCAAGTGGTCTATGCATACAAAAAAGAATCACCGAATTCGGATATCTGTGGTGGGAGATACGAACTCGGCAACATGGGTGGTCACCGCAGTTTTTTGCGATCCCAGAATTGGGTCTGCTTGCGCCAACTTGGACGCTGTTTTTGCCTATGCATACACGTTGTTCGAGGTCTGCTATCATACAGATATGGGAGAGGGTTAAGGGGTGAGCATACCGGTGAAGACGGAACGGCGTTTGGTTGAGCGAGTCGACGAAAAGCAACTCTGAAGGTACCTCGAGTGGGAATCTGCAGTGCGCGAGGTCGCGGTCGGCGGGATTGGTTTGGACAGCATGTTGGGGTTCTCTGGTTGCGGTGACGGTTCTCTCTAGGTCTAGATGAGAAGAGGAGGGTCTGGAGGTTTTAGGTTAGGGTTTATGAAAGATATATATATATATATATATATATATATATATATATATATATATATATATATATATATATATATATATAGGAATAGGAAGAGAGGAGAGAGGAGGCGGGTCCGTGGGGGTCGGGTCTGGAGGAAATAGCAAGGGGGCGCTGGCTATGTTCACAAGAAAAAAGGGGCGGGTGGTATAGGATTAGGCGGCTGTGCTTTGCATGGGATGGTTTGCTATTTGCTAAGTTTGCTAGTAAGTTGCTTTGTTGGAATAGGAATAGGAATTGCTAACGTTTGCTAAGTTGCTTGCTAAGTTGGAATAAAATTGGTTTGCTAATGGAATGGAATTGGTTTGCTAAGGTGCTACTTTAGTTGGAATGGGAATTGCTTTGGTTTGCTTAAGTTTTGCTACTTTTGCTTTGGTTATTAGTTATTAGTAATAGTTATTATTATTATTATTAGTTTATTAATACTTTATTTTATTTTATTTTCTTTTTCTTTTTTTTAAAATATATATATATATATATATATATATATATATATATATATATATATACTCATAAGAAAATTTATAGATTAGAATAATGCACACCGTTAGGCTAGCAACTGCTCAAGGGGTCTCCTACATGAAATAAATTTCAAAAAAATTCTAATGGTTCCATTAATCCTCTAAGCGCCCGAACACCTAAAATAAAAATTATTAAAAATATATTTATCCTAATTAGCCACTAATTACTATAATTAAATTAATAATTAATAATAATAAAAAGGTTTATACGATTTTTAGGAAGAGGGGTTTTACAAACATGAGGACACCGACCTTTTTGTAGTGCTGCCTACCACTCTTCATTTTACAGCATTAGGCCACCTGCCTATATGCGGTGTTACGCCTCTGTGACATAGCTCGCTAAGCCGGGGCATTACCCTATCGAGGAACCTTATGGTGGTGTCACCCACTGTAGCATGGAGTTCTCTGCTCCTTTGTAGTGTTGTGCTACCGTACTTCCTGTAAAATATGCCAAAAATTCCAAATATCCTAGAACTCATTAAGGCGTCTAAGCCATCCTTCCACAGGATCTTGTTCTACTCAAAGAACAGATAGTAGAAAACAGTGGTTCTGGGTTCATAACCCCTCAATGTCTCAAAGGACTACCCACTGTTCCTGATATTCTCCTAGTCAATGATCATTCTTTGAACCAAAGCTAGATGCCTAGTAGATTTTTCTTTGAACTAATAGCATAAAACTTTATGGTGGAATTACAAAGATAGAATATCAAAAGTCCTCCAAGTCCATATATGTTGTGTCCTTGACTATATGTGGTGTTATGCCGTTATGACATGGCCTGAAGTTGAGGCTTTATCCTGTCAAGGTACCTCATATGGTGTCACCACTATAACATGGAGTACTAAGCTCCTTTATTATTTTTATGATCAGCTGGCGCTTGAGGCCTTATATGAACGGATCCGCCAGACCCTCCTGTCACGACCCGCACCCGGTATAGGGGCACGAGAGCGTGGGTACGTCCAGCCTACGCTGCAGCATCGGTGGTAGAACGCTGTCTAGGTCACAATACTATCTAAACAATCTCTCACGAATATCCAACTCCATAAGGAGACACAGATATCACAATATAATATGGAATATACTCAATCACATAAGCTAAGGCACGATGAGATATCAAAGCAAACAAATAAAATATAAGACAAGTCTAAACGACAAAATAACCATACCTGCAATCAATAACATCCAATCTCCAAGTATACTGAAAAATAAGTCCTCTAAGTCATAGTCTGGAAAAATATTTCCAGTCAGGATGGAACGAAGTACACCTCTAACAGCAGTTCCACATATATTGACAAAAACTATAACACAGTGTAAAAAAATACAAGACAGATATGGATAACTGGCAATAAGAAATACTGACGAGCATGGATATACTGAAAATAGAAATACTGGAATAAATAGAATATTGGAGCATGTCATCATCAATGTACATCTAGCAATGAAATAGAAATACAAGTACACGCAAGAACAATGAACTGGTATATAAGTGTGTACAAGAACAATAACTAGAATATGTAGAGATGCTAGATCAATATACTAGAGATGCATGTCAAGAATCATCTAACTAAGTGTGTGAAACGTCAGCATATCATGTGATCGGCTTGGGACTATATGACTCATTACATTGATTAGCGATCATCCCCAACAAGTCCGGCTAACCATATGTAACAGTGATGAGGCATGTAAGGGTCAGGCTGCACCGACGTGAGGTATGGGTGAGCTATGATGCATGTAAAGTTGGATATGATCACATAAGCTACCAATATTTCCCTATTTTCCCCAGCTAGCACGATGGATTCCAATCACGACTCCTCGTGACAGGTCTCAATGATGCCAACTCGTGTAAAGAACAGTGTCAGGGTCATGTACGCTATATAACAAAAATTATAGAGATAATCAACATAATAAAAATTGTCAGAGAATATACTCGCCTGGGGTCCTGCTGCTGGTATGAATCAGAGTCCAAGTCACAGTCCAAATAGCCTATGTATTATAAATTTATCACGTCAAAAGATAATTTATTTTAATATATTTAATTCTGGAATAATTACTCTAAAATTCTATTTTAATCTTATTATTCTGATTTTTAGGTTAATTCCTAAATTTTGTCCAAAGGAACTGAATTTTATCAACTCGAGACTCATGGCACGTAAATCGAGGCGATCTGTTGACCAAAAAGTCAACCGACACAAACTTAACTTTCATGTATTATTTCCTATAGATTTTAGCGTCAAAAATACGCTGGAATTTACGGCTCATCCAAATTCAAATTCGTTTGGAAATTATGGCACATACAAGTTTCGTATCGTGCACCCATGGTTAAATTCTAACCTAGAAGTTCTACAGAATTAACTGTCATGCCCCAGTCCCAAGTCACAGATATGCTAATCTCATCCACACAACAAGTCATAGAAAAGAAATACTAAACTAGAATAAGGAGTCTAAAATATCTAAAATAATATTCGGGTGGAGACAAATCCACTACCAAAGACTATATCTAAAACTAAAATGAGAGAGGAGTATAAAATCTCCAATATAAAATAATGTGAAGACAGAAGTGCATCAGCTAAAAGAATCCATCGCCAGATAATCAACAATGCTCAGAAGGTAAGACCTCCTCGACAGAAAATAATGCGTCAGGTCCAGGCCCGTACTCCTGCAAATACTCAAGAGCAGATACACCTGGCAGAGGACCAGGTCCTCAGAGGGACGTAACAAGATACAGAAAATACGAGCTAATTTGAATACAGTAAACATGCATATGGTTTGAAAATAGATAAGTACAATGTACAAGACAATCTATATGAATATAAATGAGGACAACTTTTTGACGTATGGGCAAGGGTAGTCTACTCGATCTAAGCCTCACAACTCACACACCCGTCAAGAACATCAGAAATCGACATACCTCTGGGGTAGCGACCAGCGCGACTCTACAGAAATCGACATACCTCTGGGGTAGCGACCAGCGCGACACACGCCCGTAGTGCGAACTATATACTACGGTTTACCAGAGTGGTTAAAAGCCCATACGCCTAATGATTGTCCTCCCATGATACTAGGTGCCATGTGTGTATCAACATATCTAATACATAGTAATGACTGGAGAAAAACTACACATGCAAGAACTATACAGAAATAAAAAAAATAAAAAATATATAAATAGCAAGCAAAGTACTGTAAATAATTTGGCAAGGTATCTTGCCTGGCAAGAAAGCTGCAAAATATAGTGTCCCAATGTCAACACCAAGAGTTAGAAGATACGGCCTCAGAATGAACGTCTCCGGATGCTGAAATAAATATCACCAACATTCTCAGAATAAGAAAAATAGCTAAAAAGCACTTTCCTTTCGTCCAATTTGGACACAGGGGCAAAACGGTAATTTCTGATAAAAGTGGGGTCCACGGGTGGCCCACTTTGCACCGAAAAGTGTACCAAAGGTAACAGTCTCTAAATAGGACAAATTATAGGTCAAACAACTCTAAATGTCAATACGAACCCAACGATATGTCCAAATATGAATTCCGATGAGCCGAACAAAATTTTGTCCAAAAAGTCAACTGTGGGGCCCGCCAATTGGCGATTTGGTCAATCATCTCAGAATTGCGTAAAAATTGGGTCACAGGACCAGCGCATTACCACGAGTCCAGTGTCGCAAGTTTCGTCGCAATCTGACAAGCGTGCACAAAATACGCACGAGTTCCATAAAAGTTGTGACACGGGGTATGTCTGCGGATACGGCCTGATTCCGGCGCGCACACGCGTCCGAATCAGTTCTCAAGAATTTTTACGTATCCGGTTACGCTGCGTGCACCGTTCGGTACACTTGGTACACGGCGGGGCGGTCCCGTTTGGCGGGACGCGCTCCGTTTCACAACTTTTAGAATTCTGAAAAAAGTGGATTCGCGCAGTTTTGTGACGAATTTAATTCTGTCCACAGCAGCTAATAATCTAGGGTTATTTAACAGAAAATAAACTAGGTCAAGTGTTCTACACATATCAAAAAGAATCACCGAGTTCGGATAACTCGGCAATATGGGTGGTCACCGCAGTTTTCTACGATCTCAGAATTCGGTCTGCTCGTGCCAACTTGGACGCTGTTTTTCGCCTAGGGGTACACGTTTTTCGTGGTTTGCTATAATACAAATATGGAAGAGGGTTAAGGGGTGAGCATACCGGTGAAGACGGAATGGCGTTTGGTTGAGCAAGTCGACATAAAACAATTCTGGAGCGAAGGTGCCTCGTGTGAGAATCTACAGTACGCGAGGTCGGAGTCGTCGGGATGGTTTGGACGGCTTGGCGGGGCTCTCTGGCTGCGGTGGCGGCTCTAGATGAGAAGAGGGGGTCTGGATATTTTAGGTTAGGGTTTTTGAAAGATATATATATATATATATATATACATATATATATATATATATATTTAATAGGGAGAGAGAAAGGGATGGAGGCGGGATGGTTGCGGCCAAAGGGGGTCGGGTCTGGGAGCAAATTGCTAAAGGGGGGCGGGTCCTAGCAAGTTACCAAGGCTGAAGGGGCGGGTCCTAGCAATTGCTAAGTTGCTGAAGTATGGTCTGAAGAGCAAGTTGCTAAAGATGGGGATAATAGTATTGCGTTGTTATTATTATTATTATATTATTAGTTAATTCTCCCTGGAAGCAAGTTGCTGAGGGAGGGAGCAAGTAGTGTTGTTATTATTATTATGATTATTATTAGTTAATTCTCCCTGGAAGCAAGTTGCTGAAGGAGGGAGCAAGTATAGTGTTGTTATTATTATTATTATTATTATTATTATTATTATTATTAGTAGTTAATTTTTATTTAATAATTCTTTTTTTTTCTTTTCTTTTCCCTTCTAAATATATATATACATATATATATATGTGTATACATATATATTATATATATCCTCATAAGAAAATTCATGGATTAGAATAATGCACACCATTAGGCTAGCAACTGCTCAAGGGGTCTCCTACATGGAATAAATTTCAAAAAATTCCTGATGGTCCCATAAGTCCTCTAAGTGCCCCAACACCTAAAATATAATTTAATAAAAATCTATTTCTCCTATTTAGCACATAATTACCATAATTAAATTATTAATTAATAAAAAATAAAAAATACGGTTTTTAGAAATAGGGGTTTTACATTAACAGTATGAAAATATATCGAATTAAATTTTGGAAAAAATATATGTCAATGATCTCGACATTAGCTTTCTGAAACTTTAAACGGTTCATGATTCTAATTCCTGGTTCTCCCGAAATCACGAAAATATCGAAACACATCTATTTTCAGACATGCTGTGTTCTACGAATTTTCCAGAATTTAATAATCATAATTTCGTAAAAAAAAATTATATAATCAGAAATCTAACCTCAATATTGTTCTAACACAAAAAACTAGGCCTCGTTTGGAGTCCGAAGCTATGCGCAATGGCTTCTGGAAGATGAAGGAACCCTAGATGGCAATTCTCCAAAATTCGGCTGAAGAAAAACCCTAAAAATAAATAACTAAACTAATATATATATAGAGGAGAGAGAAAGCAGCCGCGGCTCGGGAAGCGCCACATGGCAGCCATCCGTGGCTCCGCGCTCAGATCGAACGGTCGTGGATCCACACGGCTCGGCTCAGCTGAGTCCGAGTCGAACTCTGACTCGGCTCGGCTCGAGGTCGGCTCGGCTTCATCCGCGGTCGCTGACAGGCGGGCCCCGCATTGTTCGCTACAGAAGGCTGACAGGTGGGCCCCTTTTTGCTGACTGGGCAGAAAGAATTACTTTTTGGATTTTCTTTTTCAGAAATTAGTTTTTAATTCAGTTTTTTTATAATTAACTCAAAATAAATGCTAAAAGTAATCAGAAAATTTCCAAAAAATTCTAGAAAATATATTTTATTATTTAGAACCTAAAATAAAAGTTTGGGATATTTTTAGTTGAGTTTGACCCTAAAATAAATTCTTACAAGTCCTAGGAAATTAGTGTTACTAGTTTTTAATTAACTAAAAATTATGAAAAAAATTTCAATAGCCCCAAATTAACCTAATAAAAATATTTAAGCACGAATTTCAGGATACGGAGGTTACAAGTCTACCCACCTTAAAAAAATTTTGTCCTCGAAATTTAAAATCCTCAATAATTTTATTTATTCATTATTTTATTGTACCATCAAAATTAAATTCATCAAACCATATAATCCTGAAGCAAATCCATATTGTTATTTCACCAAATTTCATAATTCTATAGATGTCATATTTCTGAAAAATCCTCAAATTTAAAAAAAATTGAATTCCAGTCGTATCATAATCTCCTCAAAAATTTGATGTTAATAATTAAATACTCAAAAGTTTAATATCCAATCCTCTAATTTTAAATCCAATCAACGCACATTTATAAAATTTAAAACCTCATCCAAAAAGTTTGTATTCAAACACTAACCCATTAATTATCTTACTCCTCAAATTTTGAGTAAATCACTAAATACAAAATTTACTATCCAATCTTTTAATTGAAATCCAGTCAATGCATATTTATAAAATTTAGGAAAATCTCATCCGAAAATACTATTCCATTAATCATCTTACTCCTCTAATTTAAGTCCAATTAATGCGTATTTATAAAAATTAAATCCTCATCCCAAAATTTTGAATTCCAACACTAATCCATTAGTGATCTTATTTCTCGATTCTTTTTCCACACAATACTCAAATAATATAATACTCACAAAATCTTCAATTGCAATATTCAAAATAAATCTATATCTTGCAGTCAAATAAATATAATGATAATCTTCTTAATTTTCTCAAAATTTTAATGACAAATTCAATTATTTTATAATCTTCATAAAATCAACGTTTTAACAAGATCACCAATCCTGTCATATTAAGTTCTCAACTCTCTTCATTTAAATAAATATTTATCCTCAAAATTTAAGGTACATTGTCTCTCTTTGTCAAATCATAACCTCTTTGTTAATCTTTACTACAGTCAAACCCTCAACAATCAAAGTCTAAGAGAATTCTACCTGCAATCATACAACATGCAATCTAAGAAAAATATGAATGGTTATGGTCACTTTTTCCATGGTATTGCAGTCTCTGTCGGGGTTTACTACTAACTATATTCTAGCAAGAGAATCATGGATACAAGCTACGGTACTAAGGGATCAATCAATCAATCAAAAGACAAAAAAAGGAACATGAGAAAAGAACATAACATAACCTTCTAACCCATTACTTGGACATCTACAACCTCTATCATACACTTAACTCTGGCACATTTATTCACAAATTTATGTCCCTATACACTGTTGCCCATATCAACTAATCACTAGTCCACAAGATATCCATAGATACATCCATATGGCACACACATGTTTATTAATACCAAAATCTGATACCAAGAACCTCTAACACAACCATCGGCCGAATGATGCATCCAAAGTTTGATACCCCTATCCTTTGGTACCACTGTTTGTACTACTAGCACACCCACTGCTAGCTCCCGTACCAACTGCAATTGTTTATACTAGTCGTTCTTATCACTCAAGTGCACGCCAAGTGCAACACACCATACTAAGTACTGCTCCTTCTAATGCAACTCTAGATGGACATCCAAGTCTGTTTGCAGTGCCATCTCAAGCATTCTCAAGCCAATAGATCCTTACACATGCACGTCAACCACTCATATACTGTTATACATTTCTTATCCACCATAAAATTTTATCCTCAAAATAAAATTATCAAAATTTAACTTCTCGAACAATTTAAAATAAAATGCATATACCTTCCTCAAAAGTCAAATACTCAAATATCGAAATAAATTTTTTTAATCACTTCCAAAAATTTTATAGCTTTGACTATGTTTATTGAATTGAATTTGAATCCTCAAAATTTAACAACATAAAATCTTAACTCCTCAAAAAATTCTTTAAAAATTGAAATTTATTTTCACTCTTTAAATTATAAATTTAATCCACAAGCATCTAAGTACACATATATGCTCACAGTCTCTAATACTCAAGGTGCACACAAATATATCAATTATCTACAACCTCAACTGTGTACTGAAATTTGTACTGCCCGAATTACTTGCACTATTACTCCCAATAATTTAAAGTTATCATCACACGTATTTTCTCCAATGACTTTCTATCTATATTAATTGATACACCAATCTAATTATCATCACATGAAGTACTTATTGTCATTAGCACCTTGCTCAACAAATCTTTGATATAGACTCACTAGCACTATTGGTATGGTAACACTAGCTTCATCATTAGATCATCTCATCACTTATTAGAACTCACGATTACTTGCACCTTCTATAACACCCATGTTTTACTTTACTCTCATGGGCAAGTATATGGCTCCCCATCTCGATTGATGTATATGTATTTTTCTTTTAATCTTTTACAGACTGTTACACTAATCTGTGATACACTTCATACCTTTCATGATTAATCTTGATATTTCTCTACCCATGGCACACTCATTAATACCCTTTATGCATATACATTTCTTTACCCTTGACACACCCAAGTAATCAATCATCAAATTGAACATCATGCTCCATTAATCTTTAACACAATTCCTTGATACTTAATTATTTACATAAATCATCCAATTACATAATTTAATGACTATCCAGGACTGGCATGCTGATTCTGATACTAACTCTTGGAACCATTACTGATACTCTTACTCCTCTTTCTATAGTACCAATACTAATTATAATAACACCTATCATAGAACTATTGCTACAAGATACTATGCTATGGGTATCTCTAGATTAATGCCTAATGCTCCCATGTCCAACTAAGAAACACTTACAAACTCACAAGTCACACTCAGTCAACACTAATACAAGACACAAACAAAATTGCAAGTCACTAATTATCACACTAACAAGGATCCTTAAAGAAATAAGGCTCAAAAGAACTGGGTTAAGGACTGAAGGTATCTTTACTGCTAGTAAAGAAAAGAAGCGATGGAACAAAGTCATATAATAACGGAAATAGATAAGTCTTGAGATGATACTTTAAGAACCAATTTAAGATACAACCTGATAATCATACACGTCTATCCGAAATCATGACACTCAGAATCCTCGCCACGCCAGTAAGCATAGATACGATAAACGACAGGTTCCGTAACTAAGGTATGCAACTCTATAATCATGTCATTTAGAATCTTTGCCACGCCAACCGGTATGGCTGCAAGAAATTCTAAATTTTATAACTAAAGTATGTACATCCAAGTCAGGTTCCTACGTTCTCGTCACGACAGCTAATGTGGCTGCGATAAACTCTAGGTTCCATAACCAAAGTAGACGTTTTACCTTTCTTACTGTCTTCATCAATATATGTCATCAGATGATACCGTAAATTTTAGCCCGTAAAATTTATCTCGATAAGAAATCAACTCAACAACGATACCAAGAATTAAATTTAATAACTGGTCAACAAGAATCAAACTCAACAATGATACCAAGATTTAAATTTAATAACTGATCAACAAGAATCAAGTTCAATAACAACAAGCGAGAACGGATGGGACAAGGGAAAAGATTTAAATTTGAAATTATAATAAGATTCTCAAGGGTCATCCCAGGAATCTCTTAAGAATTTTTGTGATTGAGTATCCTCTCTCATCCTAGTATCCTATGTCCTATATTCTATAGCAGGCAAGCAGTAGTACAACTAAGACGTCACACTACCACGACATCGCATATCTTGCGAAGTCTGACCTACATGGGCCACCACTAAAAACATGTCACGACCCGCAACCCGGTATAGGGGCACGAGAGGGTAGGTACGTCCAGCCTACGCCGCAGCATCGGCGGGAGAACGCTGTCTAGGTCACAATACTATCTAAACAATCTCTCACGAATATCCAACTCCATAAGGAGACACATATATCACAATATAATATGGAATATACTTAATCACATAAGCTAAGGCACGATAAGATATCGAAGCAAACAAATAAAATACAAGACAAGTCTAAACGACAAAATAACCATACCTGCAATCAATAACATCCAATCTCCAAGTATACTGGAAAATAAGTCCTCTAAGTCATAGTCTGGAAAAATATTTCTAGTCAGGATGGAACGAAGTACACCTCTAACAGCAGTTCCACATATATTGACAAAAACTATAATACAGTGTAAAGAAATACAAGACAGATATGGATAACTGGCAATAAAAATACTGACAAGCATGGATATACTAAAAATAAAAATATTGGAATAAATGAAATACTAGAGCATGTCATCATCAATGTACATCTAGCAATAAAATAGAAATACAAGTACACGCAAGAACAATGAACTGGTATATAAGTGTGTACAAGAACAATAACTAGAACATGTGGAGATGCTAGATCAATATACTAGAGATGCATGTCAAGAATCATCTAACTAAGTGTATGAAATATCAGCATATCATGTGATCGGCTTGGGACTATATGACTCATTATATTGATTAGCGATCATCCCCAACAAGTCCGGCTAACCATATTGTCACGCCCCAGTCCCAAAATGTCGAGGGACTAGCCACGTGGCAATGGCCAGCAGTACAAACCGAAGTACATTCCAATTTAATGGATCATTCGGTCATACTTAAGCTGTAACATAGGTCTACAACAGTAAGTCAAAATCTAATCTCATCCACACACAGAATAATAAGAATATCAGCAAATAAAGAAAGTACAACAAAGTCCAGTCTCAGCAGAGTATGTCGGGGAACAACCCGAACAGAGTCTAAAACACTGGTTCATCAGACCAGAACAAAAGAGTCCAAAAATAGAGTATCTGAAGAGTACAAGTAACATAATCTCAAGTAAAATCTTCTGCCATCACCTCTGCTTCTATGTTATGTTCTCCCTCAGCAACAGCTCCTGGTACAGCTTCAGCTCCTGTCCCGTAAACCTCGGGATAATGCTCTTCTGCTAAACCTGGGGACATCATCCATTCCAGGTCCTCAGGGGACATAGCAAGGTACAAATAATACAAGCCAGAAATAAATGCAGTGAAATAGTAAATGAAATAAGCAGGGTAACTACATAACCATCTAAGTAAAAATGCAACTGAGAGCAACACTAGTACTCAGGCTGAGACTGCTACAAGCTCTGTGTCGGGGAGCCGGTAGCAGCAATATCTAGTAGTGGTCTAGCTCTGCTCGAGAGTCTACAACCTCACAATAATAGTATATATGTATAGAACAGCCTGTAGCCTGTGTGTCTCTCCCCACCCAATGTAACCACACGTCTCATGTCCATGTCACGTGAGATCAGATCTAATGCAACAGTCATAAACTAAGAATATATAACTATGTCCATCCTGTATCCTATACAGAATCACCTTGAATATGTCAGGAAGATTCTGCCAATGTATGGTGTCAGGTGTCCTAGGTTATAGTGTACTTGATAAACAAGCACAAGAATATAAAGGGTCTCGAATATCCATCACTAAATGACGTACACAACTCCGCGTACGGGGTTGGCACCCGACTGTGATCGGACGCTAAGTATGTCATACGGTCCTAGGTTATAACATGTACAATAGTCTCAGAAAAGTAAAACAAGAGAACTAATTAAACTAATAATCTGCAATTTATGGCAAGGTACACTTGCCTGGGATTGGAATATCAGTGGCGGTCCTTGTAACAGTGGGTTCAGCAATAACTCCTCCAAAAGCTGAAATAAACATTAACAACAGTCTCAGAACATAGGAAATAGTTAGGAACGGCTGTCCTTAAGTCCAGTTTGGACACAAGGGCAAAAACGACATTTCTAGGCCAAAGCGGGTCCATGTGTGGGCCGCTTTGTACCGAAAACCGGGTCAGGGTCAAAGGTCTCCAAATCAGTCCAACTTAGTGTCAACAAGTCAGGAACGTTGATACGAACCCAACGGAACTTCCAGAGTTGGATTCCGATGAGCCGTTCTCAAAATCGCCCGTCAGGTGGAGCCTGTGGGGCCCACGACACGCGATTTTCCAACGTTCTCAGAATCGAACCAAACTTGACCCACAGGACCAGCGTATTGCTACGAGTCCGATGGCACAAGTTTCGTCTCGATCTGACGTGTATACACTAAGTTACAGCAAGAATCAGAAAGTACGGATACGGGACGATGTCCGCGGATACGCACTGATTCCGGTGTGCACGCACATCCGAATCAGCTTCTGCGAAAGCCCGCACGTCCGTATCTACGATGCTCACGTGTCGGTGAAGACCGCACGCGACCAAGTCGTCCCGTTTGGCGGGGCGTACTCGATACCGGGGTGAAACAGGGCTAAGTTTTTTTTTTCCTGTTTTTGGATCGCGGTGTGCGATCACCACAGGACGCGATGCCCCGAGCAGTTTGTCTGGGCACCGAGAGGGTCTAACAGGCTTCGCAAAGAAACTTACGGAATGGAAATCGGAGCTACGAGTAGGAAGTTGTGAATACCTGAAAGAAGGCTGAAAATCCGAGTCTTAAGTGTCCAAAATTGTGTCCTGAACTCTAGGGTTTACTGTGTCCTGCCTTGTGTCCGGTCGTGTCCAGGCTTGAACTCGCGTCCTGGGTCGTGTCCACACCTGCCAGAGTCGGCCTGGGGTTCAGGCGAAAGCGTCGCCGGTCTCGGGGTGGTCGTCGACGCCCTGGCTGGCCGGATCAGCGCCGGAGAAGGGAAAGAAGCGCCGGAGAAGGCTCCCGGAGGTTCTGGTTGAGGTCTGCAGGTGCTGGTAGGTCGAGGACGGCCGGAAAATGTTGCTGGAGGCTGGGCGTACCTGTCCCGGTGGTCGGAGCGGGGTCACAGGGTGGTCGGTGGTGGTTTGGAGGTCGCCGGAGATGGTGAAAGTAAAGGGAAATCCGGCGGCCAAGGCTGGGATTTATAGAGGGAAAAAGGGAAGAAGAAAAGCCGGAGGTTGGCCGGAAGTGGAAGGGAGGAGGTCGCCGGGTGCGGGGGAGGCGAACCGCGGGGTCGGCCGGCGGCCACGGCGGCGGAAACGGCCGCCGGCAGAGGAAACGACCGGTCGGGGTGTTAATTTTGGGGGTTAGGGATTTGAACAGTTCGGGTCGGGTCCGGTGTTGGCGGGTCGGGTCTGACCCGGATCCGACCCGATAGCCTGAGCGGTTCGGTCTAGATAGACCGGCCGGTCCGGTCCGGTCCGGTTCAGGGTTCGGTTTGATTAATTGGTTTATTTAATCAGTAAATTTTTACAATAGTTTTTAATGCTTTAAAAATTCATCCGGTGTCCAATAAATTCCCGGAAAAATACCCCATGCTCGGTTTTTAATTTTACACTTGAAAATATAATTTCCACCACTTTTTAATATTATTTAATTCCATTTAAAAATTCATTTTAAATTAGACTGATTTAATTATAGGTTTAAAAATTCACAGAAATTGCTAATTAATTCCAGAAAATTTAATTGTAAAAATTCTTAAAATTTTCAGGTGATTACAATCTACCCCCCTTAAGAAAATTGCGTCCTCGCAATTTAAAGATTATACTACTAAAAGAACAGAACTACAGGAATTACAATAATTACTTTAAATTATACCTGCATCCTCGAATAAATGGGGGTACTTCTGTCGCATGGTATCTTCCCTCTCCCAAGTAGATTCACCAGGAGAGTGTTGCTTCCAAGCCACACGAACCAGTTTAATTGTATGCCCTCTCAGTGTCTTCTCACTGGTGCCAAGTATACCCACTGGTTGTTCTTCGTATCTCAGGCTTGGACCTACGGCGATCTCTGAATGATCCACTATGTGACTTGGGTCAGTCACATATCTTCTCAACTGTGAGACATGGAACACATCATGCACTCCCTCTAAAGATGGAGGTAATGCAAGACGATAGGCCACCTCACCAATGCGCTCCAGGATATCGAAGGGCCCAATGTACCTTGGACTCAACTTGCCTCTGCTCCCAAAGCGGATGGTTCCTCGAGTAGGTGAAATCCTCAGAAATACATGTTCTCCTTCTTTGAACTCCAGGGGACGTCGATGTGTATCAGCCCAATGCTTCTGTCTGTCCTGAGCTGCCCGAAGATGATTCTGAATTTGTTTAACCTTCTCCACAGTTTGCATCACCAACTCTGGCCCCAATATCTGACGCTCTCCGACGTCACTCCAGCATATTGGCGATCTGCACTTCCTACCGTATAACGCCTCGAAAGGTGCCATCTTGATACTTGCCTGGTAACTGTTGTTGTAGGAGAACTCTACCAAATGCAAATGATCTTCCCAAGACCCTCCAAAGTCTAACATACAGGATCGCAGCATATCCTCCAAGATCTGGATTGTACGTTCTGATTGACCATCTGTCTGAGGATGATAGGCAGTGCTGAATTTTAGTCTGGTACCAAGACTCTCTTGCATGCTTCGCCAGAAATGAGAGGTGAATCTCGAATCTCGATCTGATACGATACTAACCGGCACTCCATGCAATCTTACTATTTGTCTCATATACATGTCGGCTAGTATCTCCGTGGACTGTCCGACTCTAAACGGCAAGAAGTGTGCCGACTTAGTGAGTCGATCCACGATAACCCATACCGCATCTTTTCCGCTGGGGCTCCTTGGGAATCCTGTGACGAAGTCCATGGTGATATGTTCCCACTTCCACTCTGGTATGGGAAGCGGCTGCAACATTCCAGCAGTCCTCTGATGCTCAGCTTTCACTTGTTGGCATACTAAGCATTTAGCTACAAATCTGGCAATCTCTCTCTTCATTCCATGCCACCAATAGTACTGCCTTAGATCTCGATACATCTTTGTTCCTCCTGGATGGACAGAGTATATGGAGCTATGTGCTTCAGTCATTAGCTCCTGTCTTAGTTCTCCATTTGGAACATATAGACGATCTCCACACCTTAATGTTCCATCCTCATGTATGCGAAGTCCCGTTTGCATGCCTGCTTCTGTCTTCTCTTTGAGTCTTCTAAATCTTGCATCAGTAGGCAAAGCTTCTTTAATTCTTTCCACGAGCGATGACTTTACTTCCAGATTAGCCAGTAAACCACTCTGCCTTGGTAGAATAACCTCTATCTGAAGCTCCTGTAGATCTCTCAATAGCTCAGGCTGCATTGTCAAGAAATATGCTGTAGGCTTCCTGCTGAGTGCGTCTGCTACTACATTCGCCTTCCCTGGGTGGTACTGCAGATCTATATCAAAGTCCACCATCAACTCTAGCCAGCGTCTTTGTCTCATGTTGAGATCCTTCTGAGTATATACATACTTCAGACTTTTGTGGTCAGTGAAGATTTCCACCTTCTCACCATAGAGATAATGCCTCCAAATCTTCAGTGCAAATATTACAGCAGCTAGCTCCAAATCATGCGTTGGGTAGTTCTTCTCATGGACCTTCAACTGTCTCGATGCATAAGCAATAACTTTGCCGTGTTGCATCAAAACACATCCTAGGCCACTACCTGACGCATCGCTATAAACAACAAAACCACCTGACCCTGAAGGAAGAGTCAAGACTGGTGCTGTTGTTAGACGCCTCTTCAGTTCTTCAAAGGCCATCTGACATTCTTCTGTCCAGGCAAAGTCCTGATCCTTCCGTGTCAACTTCGTCAATGGCTCCGCAATCCTTGAGAAATTTTCTACGAACCTTCTGTAATATCCAGCAAGTCCTAGAAAACTTCTCACCTCAGCAACTGATGTTGGTGTAGGCCAAGTCTCAATAGCAGTAACCTTCTCTGGATCAACTGACAACCCTTCTCCTGAGATAATATGTCCCAAGAATGGCACCTTATCCATGCAAAACTCACATTTACTGAGCTTAGCATAAAGCTTCTCCTGCCTCAACGTCTCTAGCACGATTCTGAGATGTTCTTCGTGCTCTTCGTGACTTTTAGAATATACCAGAATGTCATCAATAAACACCACAACAAATTTATCCAAGTATTGGTGGAAAACTCGGTTCATCAAGCTCATGAACACAGCAGGCGCGTTGGTTAAACCAAACGGCATTACTAAGAACTCATAGTGTCCATACTTAGTCCTGAAGGCTGTCTTCGAGATATCTTCCTTCCTTACCCTAATCTGGTGATATCCGGATCTAAGGTCAATCTTCGAAAATACCCTAGCTCCACTCAACTGATCAAACAAGTCATCAATACGAGGCAAGGGATACCGGTTCTTAATGGTCACAGCGTTTAACGCCCTGTAATCAATGCACAGGCGAACTGTTCCATCCTTCTTAGGTACAAACAGGATAGGTGCTCCCCAAGGTGATACACTGGGCCGGATGAAACCTTTGTCCAGAAGTTCATCAACTTGCTTCTTCAACTCTACTAACTCCTTAGGTGCTAGTCTATAAACTGTTGAAGTGATAGGTTCTGCTCCTGGAGTTAAGTCTATAGTGAATTCTATTTCCCGATCAGGTGGTAGACCTGGAAGATCATCGGGAAATACATCCACAAACTCTGATATAACTCTTGGGTAACTTGACTCCCCTTCTACAGTTAATGCCCTAAGAGTTGGCTGAACACCTTGTTCTACAGCTCCTCGAAGAAATTCAAACTCTGAGTGTCCAGGTGGTCTGAATATAACTTTTCCAAGCCGACAATCAAGAGTAGCATGATACTGACTTAACCAGTCCATACCAAGTACCACATCATAGTCAGGCATAGAAAAGATCAGAAATTGGGCTCGCATCTCTCTTCCGCAGACTACTACTGAACATGATCTACAGATATCACTAACAGGTATAATTCCACCTCCCGTAAGAATTCTCTTAGTCTTCGGAAGGGGTGCAGTAGCTACTCTATGGGTGGCTACGAAGCTAGCAGCTATAAATGAGTGTGATGCCCCAGAATCAAATAAAGCTACAGCAGGTAATGAAGCTACTAAGATGGTACCTGCTATAACTTCTCCAGCAATAGCTTCTTCCTGAACAGCCAATGCAAAAGCCTGACCTCGTCCCTGTGCTGGTCCCCTCTGCTGACGAGCCTGTTGGAATAGTGCTGCTTGAGGTGGCAATGGAGGTCTTGGCTGATATCCTCCTGGAGCTGGTGGTCTGACTCCTACAACTCCCGTCTGCTGTGCTCCCACTGCTGGATAATCTGGCCGTGGTGCAGGTAGAGCTAGTCGTGGTGCTCCCTCTCGACGTGCTGTGCAGTCCCTGGATAGATGCTGGTTGGAGCCGCATACCAGGCACAGTCCCAATTTGCGTCTGCACTCCTTTTCAATGTGACCCAACTTGCCGCAGAAATGACAAGTAGGTAGAGTTCTTGGTGCTGCCCTCTGCGGTAGATTCCTTTGGAGTCGCTTTGCAGAATCCCCTTGTGCTGCCTTGGATGGTGCTGAGGAAAATGGTCGCTTCAGGCTTGACTCCCTCCTGGTGACGCGCTCCATGCGTCGTGCTGCCGCAAGGACGTCGTTGTATGATGTAGGGGCAACAGATCCAATCAACCTCTGAAGCTCGAACCTGAGTCCGTCAAAGAATTTCTCCGCCTTCTCTTCTTCGGTAGGAATTAGAGAAGGGGCGAAACGACTCAGGCGAATGAATTCAGCATTATACTCCTCCACCGTCATGTTGCCCTGGATGAGGCGGTTAAACTTGTCCCTGAGTTCTGATCTAGCAACAGCTGGGATATACATCTCTTGGAAGAGTCTGGAGAACTCCTCCCAAGTGACTCGGTCATGTCCGAGCCTCCTCTCTTCAGCTAGCCACCAGTGGTGCGCGTTGTCCGTCAGTTGCATTCGGACAGCAGTCATCCATCTCTCCCGCGGAAGTTCAGCTGCTTCCAACTGATGCTGTGTATTAGTGAGCCATTCATGCACTTCAGTTGGTCCTTCCTTGCCCGAAAAGGTACGTGGCTTGAGTTGACGGAAATCAGTGATAGATCCCGTCGCTGGTCGCCTAGCTTGTGGGTTTGCCTGCTCCAATGCATTCACTAGGCTGGTTCTCAGGTTCTCTGCCTCCTGACGCTGCGCCTCCTGTTGAACTTGTTGTTGAGCTTGCATCATGGCATAAAACATTTGGAACATTTGCTGCCCGTCCATTGCTTGCCCTGGTGGGAAGGCAGGCATCTGTGGAGTGAACTGTGGCGGAGGTGGGATATCATCGCGCCTGAACCTTGAGTTATGCTGCTCATCTTGTCCACTCTGAGAGGATTGACCTCTGTTTTCTGGTGTAACTCCATCACCATAGGTAACCACAGCATCTTGTGGTGTAAAAGGAATTTCATCTCCACTTCTTGGATCCATTTTTCTCTGCATACAAAATAAACTTTATGAGAACGTTTAGTAGAGTCAAGCAGGATGCAAAATCAAGTACTTAATTCGAATGCGATATAGAGTTTCAAAAACGTTCAACAAAGGGATGAGATCCTATAGCCTATCCTATCCTTTTACAGGTTTGTTTGGCCCCTAAGTTGAGACCAAACAATTTGTCGTAGACCTGTATGGGCCACCACAAAAACCATGTCACGCCCCAGTCCCAAAATGTCGAGGGACTAGCCACGTGGCAATGGCCAGCAGTACAAACCGAAGTACATTCCAATTTAATGGATCATTCGGTCATACTTAAGCTGTAACATAGGTCTACAACAGTAAGTCAAAATCTAATCTCATCCACACACAGAATAATAAGAATATCAGCAAATAAAGAAAGTACAACAAAGTCCAGTCTCAGCAGAGTATGTCGGGGAACAACCCGAACAGAGTCTAAAACACTGGTTCATCAGACCAGAACAAAAGAGTCCAAAAATAGAGTATCTGAAGAGTACAAGTAACATAATCTCAAGTAAAATCTTCTGCCATCACCTCTGCTTCTATGTTATGTTCTCCCTCAGCAACAGCTCCTGGTACAGCTTCAGCTCCTGTCCCGTAAACCTCGGGATAATGCTCTTCTGCTAAACCTGGGGACATCATCCATTCCAGGTCCTCAGGGGACATAGCAAGGTACAAATAATACAAGCCAGAAATAAATGCAGTGAAATAGTAAATGAAATAAGCAGGGTAACTACATAACCATCTAAGTGAAAATGCAACTGAGAGCAACACTAGTACTCAGGCTGAGACTGCTACAAGCTCTGTGTCGGGGAGCCGGTAGCAGCAATATCTAGTAGTGGTCTAGCTCTGCTCGAGAGTCTACAACCTCACAATAATAGTATATATGTATAGAACAGCCTGTAGCCTGTGTGTCTCTCCCCACCCAATGTAACCACACGTCTCATGTCCATGTCACGTGAGATCAGATCTAATGCAACAGTCATAAACTAAGAATATATAACTATGTCCATCCTGTATCCTATACAGAATCACCTTGAATATGTCAGGAAGATTCTGCCAATGTATGGTGTCAGGTGTCCTAGGTTATAGTGTACTTGATAAACAAGCACAAGAATATAAAGGGTCTCGAATATCCATCACTAAATGACGTACACAACTCCGCGTACGGGGTTGGCACCCGACTGTGATCGGACGCTAAGTATGTCATACGGTCCTAGGTTATAACATGTACAATAGTCTCAGAAAAGTAAAACAAGAGAACTAATTAAACTAATAATCTGCAATTTATGGCAAGGTACACTTGCCTGGGATTGGAATATCAGTGGCGGTCCTTGTAACAGTGGGTTCAGCAATAACTCCTCCAAAAGCTGAAATAAACATTAACAACAGTCTCAGAACATAGGAAATAGTTAGGAACGGCTGTCCTTAAGTCCAGTTTGGACACAAGGGCAAAAACGACATTTCTAGGCCAAAGCGGGTCCATGTGTGGGCCGCTTTGTACCGAAAACCGGGTCAGGGTCAAAGGTCTCCAAATCAGTCCAACTTAGTGTCAACAAGTCAGGAACGTTGATACGAACCCAACGGAACTTCCAGAGTTGGATTCCGATGAGCCGTTCTCAAAATCGCCCGTCAGGTGGAGCCTGTGGGGCCCACGACACGCGATTTTCCAACGTTCTCAGAATCGAACCAAACTTGACCCACAGGACCAGCGTATTGCTACGAGTCCGATGGCGCAAGTTTCGTCTCGATCTGACGTGTATACACTAAGTTACAGCAAGAATCAGAAAGTACGGATACGGGACGATGTCCGCGGATACACACTGATTTCGGTGTGCACGCACATCCGAATCAGCTTCTGCGAAAGCTCGCACGTCCGTATCTACGATGCTCACGTGTCGGTGAAGACCGCACGCGACCAAGTCGTCCCGTTTGGCGGGGCGTACTCGATACCGGGGTGAAACAGGGCTAAGTTTTTTTTTTCCTGTTTTTGGATCGCGGTGTGCGATCACCACAGGACGCGATGCCCCGAGCAGTTTGTCTGGGCACCGAGAGGGTCTAACAGGCTTCGCAAAGAAACTTACGAAATGGAAATCGGAGCTACGAGTAGGAAGTTGTGAATACCTGAAAGAAGGCTGAAAATCCGAGTCTTAAGTGTCCAAAATTGTGTCCTGAACTCTAGGGTTTACTGTGTCCTGCCTTGTGTCCGGTCGTGTCCAGGCTTGAACTCGCGTCCTGGGTCGTGTCCACACCTGCCAGAGTCGGCCTGGGGTTCAGGCGAAAGCGTCGCCGGTCTCGGGGTGGTCGTCGACGCCCTGGCTGGCCGGATCAGCGCCGGAGAAGGGAAAGAAGCGCCGGAGAAGGCTCCCGGAGGTTCTGGTTGAGGTCTGCAGGTGCTGGTGGGTCGAGGACGGCCGGAAAATGTTGCTGGAGGCTGGGCGTACCTGTCCCGGTGGTCGGAGCGGGGTCACAGGGTGGTCGGTGGTGGTTTGGAGGTCGCCGGAGATGGTGAAAGTAAAGGGAAATCCGGCGGCCAAGGCTGGGATTTATAGAGGGAAAAAGGGAAGAAGAAAAGCCGGAGGTTGGCCGGAAGTGGAAGGGAGGAGGTCGCCGGGTGCGGGGGAGGCGAACCGCGGGGTCGGCCGGCGGCCACGGCGGCGGAAACGGCCGCCGGCAGAGGAAACGACCGGTCGGGGTGTTAATTTTGGGGGTTAGGGATTTGAACAGTTCGGGTCGGGTCCGGTGTTGGCGGGTCGGGTCTGACCCGGATCCGACCCGATAGCCTGAGCGGTTCGGTCTAGATAGACCGGCCGGTCCGGTCCGGTCCGGTTCAGGGTTCGGTTTGATTAATTGGTTTATTTAATCAGTAAATTTTTACAATAGTTTTTAATGCTTTAAAAATTCATCCGGTGTCCAATAAATTCCCGGAAAAATACCCCATGCTCGGTTTTTAATTTTACACTTGAAAATATAATTTCCACCACTTTTTAATATTATTTAATTCCATTTAAAAATTCATTTTAAATTAGACTGATTTAATTATAGGTTTAAAAATTCACAGAAATTGCTAATTAATTCCAGAAAATTTAATTGTAAAAATTCTTAAAATTTTCAGGTGATTACACATATGTAACAGTGATGAGGCATGTAAGGGTCAGGCTGCACCGACGTGAGGTGTGGGTGAGCTATGATGCATGTAAAGTTGGGTATGATCACATAAGCTACTAATATTTCTCTATTTTTCCCAGCTAGCACGATGGATTCCAATCATGACTCCTCGTGACAGGTCTCAATGATGCCAACTCGTGTAAAGAACAGTGTCAGGGTCATGTACGCTATACAACAAGAATTATAGAGATAATCAATATAATGGAAACTGTCAGAGAATGTACTCGCCTGGGATCCTGCTACTGGTATGAATCAGAGTCCAAGTCACAGTCCAAATAGCCTATGTATTACAAATTTATCACGTCAAAAGATAATTTATTTTAATATATTTAATTCTGGAATAATTACTCTAAAATCCTATTTTAATCTTATTATTCTGATTTTTAGGTTAATTCCTAAATTTTGTCCAAAGGAACTGAATTTTATCAACTCGAGACTCATGGCACGCAAATCGAGGCGATCTGTTGACCAAAAAGTCAACCGACACAAACTCAACTTTCATGCATGATTTCCTATAGATTTCAGTGTCAAAAATATGCTGGAATTTATGGCTCATCCAAATTCAAATTCGTTTGGGAATTATGGCACATACAAGTTTCGTATCGTGCACCGATGGTTAAATTCTAACCTAGAAGTTCTACAGAATTAACAGTATGAAAATACATCGAATTAAATTCTGGAAAAAACATATGTCAATGATCTCGACATTAGCTTTCTGAAACTTTAAACGGTTCATGATTCTGATTCCTGGTTCTCCCGGAATCACAAAAACATCAAAACACGTCTATTTTCAGACATGCTGTGTTCTACGAAATTTCCAGAATTTAATAATCATAATTTCGTAAAACAAATTATATAATCAGAAATCTAACCTCAATATCGTTCTAACACAAAAAACTAGGCCTCGTTTGGAGTCCGGAGCTATGCGCAATGGCTTCTGGAAGATAAAGGAACCCTAGATGGCAATTCTCCAAAATTCGGCTGAAGAAAAACCCTAAAAATAAATAACTAAACTAATATATATATAGAGGAGAGAGAAAGCAGCCGCGGCTCGGGAAGCGCCACGTGGCAGCCATCCGTGGCTCCGTGCTCAGATCGAACGGTCGTGGATCCACGCGGCTCGGCTCAGCTGAGTCCGAGTCGAACTCTGACTCGGCTCGGCTCGAGGTCGGATCGGCTCCATCCGCGGTCGCTGACAGGCGGACCCCGCACTGTTCGCTACAGGAGGCTGACAGGTGGGCCCCTTTTTGCTGACTGGGCAGAAAGAATTACTTTTTAGATTTTCTTTTTCAGAAATTAGGTTTTAATTCAGTTTTTTTATAATTAACTCAAAATAAATGCTAAAAGTAATCAGAAAATTCCCAAAAAATTCTAGAAAATATATTTTATTATTTAGAACCTAAAATAAAAGTTTGGAATATTTTTAGTTGAGTTTGACCCTAAAATAAATTCTTACAAGTCCTAGAAAATTAGTGTTACTAGTTTTTAATTAACTAAAAATTATGAAAAAAATTTCAATAGCCCCAAATTAACCTAATAAAAATATTTAAGCACGAATTTCAGTATACGGAGGTTACACCTCCTGACTCTGATTATCAACCACTGTAATGATGCCATCTTTGATGCGCTCATGTAGTGTCTTAAACGAATCCGCTGAAATCACCTAGCTCCAAACATTAACTGCTACCATAACGCCATCCTTGATGCGCTCATACAACACCATGTGCCTTAGCCGCACAAATCTTTTCTAACCTTTGAAGAGAAAAAAAATTGATCCCACTGCTGCAGTCGCCATATTATCGCAGTGAATCGGTACCGTCGAATATGCGCACCAACCACTGGAAATCATACATGAGCTCCTAAAGCCACTCTGCTTCATCCCATACAGTCGTCAGTGCATAAAACTCAGATTCCCTTGAGGAATGAGATATATCAGCTCCACCCTTTGAGAAGACATATCCTTTTGTGGACCTTTCATTCTCTACTTCTGAACACCTGCTTGCATCACTGAAGTCTTCCACTACTATTGGATATCCGCTGTAGTGCATTTCATAATTCTGAGCCCTTTTGAGATATCTTATTACTCTCTTCACAACTTTCTAGTGCTCAAACATGGATTACTCGTGAATCGACTCAGCATCCCCACGACGAAAACTATGTCAGGTCTTATGGTAGTTATTGCATACATTAAACTTCCGATGACGCTTGAATACTCCAGCTGCTTGACACTTTTTCTCGGATTTGGCTTCAACTTCTTGTCACACCTGTACGAAGTATCTATCCTTGGAAGATCCTGATATCCATAGCAAGTGAGCATCTTCTCAATATAATGAGACTGTGACAGCGCCACTCCAGTGTCCGTTCGGATGACCTTGATCCCTAGGATCACATCAGCTCCCAAGTCCTTTATACTGAACTTGGATGAGAGAAACTTATTTGTCTCAGTGAAATGTGCTTGATCTGTGCCCATGATCAGAATGTTGTCCACGTATAGAAAAATGATGACTCATCTTCCGTCAACGAACTTTGTGTAAACAAACTTGTCCGTTTCACTGACCCTGTAGCCGTTTAATCTTATAAATTTATCAAAATTCTTATGCCATATCTTGGGAGCTTGCTTCAGACCGTATAGCAATTTTACCAACTTGCAGACTTTGTCTTCAAGGCCCTTGACGATGAATCCTTCTGGTTGTTGTATGTAAATTTTTTCGATCAATTCACCATTCAGAAATATTATTTCATATCCATTTAATGTATAACCAGCTTATGGAGTGCACTTATAGCAATCAACATCCTGATGGTCGTCATCCACGCGACTGGAGCATATGTGCCGAAGTAGTCGATCCACTGCTTCTGAGAAAACCCCTTGGCTACCAGCCTTGACTTGAACTTGTCAACAGTTCCATCGGCCTTCATCTTCTTCTTGAAGATCCATTTGCATCGGATTGGTTTAGCTCCTTCAGGCAGATCGACCAACACCCAAGTGTTATTGGATCTTGTTGAGTCATACTTACCATTTATAGCCTCCCTCCAGAAGACAACATCTCTGGTCTTCATTACCTCATCATAGGTAAGCGGATCTGCTTCCGCATGATAGGTGACGAAATTATCTTCGAAGTCCTTCTGTCTCCTCACTCGCTTAGACATCGGTTGCAAGCTCTGGTTCGAACGTTGTCTCTAGAATGACAATTTTTTTTGGACTACATCTTCATTGGAAGCATTAGCCTCATATGCACTCACACTATTCTCCGGAATGTCCGCAAAAATAATGTTCTTGTACCTAGCAAATTTATCTTCAATGAATTCTATGTCACAAGATTTCAATGATATAATTTGACTCAAATATCAAGGAACCTTCGAGCATTACTCTTCTCAGTATATCCCAGAAAGATTTTCTTCGTAGTCCTCGTTCCTAGCTTCTGAATCTTCAAGTCTGGAAGCTTCGCATATGCCAGATACCCCTACACTCGAATGACATTTAAGTTGGGTCTAACTTTGAACCAGAGTTCATGAGGAGTGACATCGGATGTTGTGTACGGCACTTTGTTCAGGATGAACGTAGCCATCAGCACAACTTCTCCCTATAAGCAATTTGGAAGACCCACAATTAACATTATTGACTTTATCATCTCTGTCAACGTTCTTTTATTCCGTTCAGCTACTCTATTTGATTGAGGAGAATTCGGAGCAGTCGTTTCATTGGCAATTCCATGTTCTTTGAAGAGCGAATCAAATTCAATGGACCTATACTCTCTGTCTCGATCACTTCTGAGTCTCTTGAGTTGTTTCCCTTTTCGACGTTCAGCCTCATCCCTGAACTCCTTAAACTTCTTGAATGCTTCATCTTTTGTCTTGAGCAGATAGACGAACGCATACTTCGAGTATTCATCGACAAAGGTAATAAAATACTTTATCACGGTCTTTGTGGAGAACTGGTTGAAGTCATGGATATCTGAGTATACCAATTCTAAAAAATATGTATTTTGATTTACCCATTTGAAAGGTTTTCTAGTAATCTCTGTCTGCACACAGACCTCACAGTTCTCCACCTCCTTACTCCCTCCCCCCGCACATTTAGAGATAAGCCATGGACTAAAATTTTTGAGGTACATAGTACATGTCCTAGTCTTGGTGTCCCACAACTCTTGTAATGAAACTCTACTCACAAGCAGAAGCTCGAACATCCATCTGATACTGAAGCCTTTTTTCAAAGTATGTCTCCTGCCAAGATATCATCATCAGGCAACCATGGATGTTCACCCTCAAGTCTACAACAGACTTCCTGAGATTAGTTTCTTGGTAATCAGTGGTACTTTGCTACACATACTTCTTTGATTGTAACTTCTCGAAGTCCAGAACCATTGTCCCAATTTTTAGATCCTCTGCTTAATCCTTGTTCGCTATCGAGATCTTCGGCCTTCTTCAGTGATAGGCTTGACCTCGATGAACTGCTCTTCCTAGAGCTCTCGTGGCTAGACGAACTAGTGTCCATTCACCAGTCAACAACCACGCCAGATGACTTAACATGCGCAATCATAGCAACTAAGTTAAGAAATTAAAGTAACCAAGTTAAACTTTTACCTTGCTATTTTGGTTTAAAATTGGATCTGCAATCCTCATTCTCATGGCCCTTCATGCTTAGAGAGACATGAGCCAAGGTGCTCATAGCCCTATGCGCATAACCTGGTACCGCATAGACCTTGGTTAGAGCTAGCCACATAGACGCTTCCATGCACCAATCCTGTCATGCATCGAAAGAACTCCATACGCACTGACTATACTACATCGAGCCCGACATTCGTAGTGAGTGCCCTGCGTCGAGACTGCTTATGTGTTGAGTTCTTCCATGTTCTAATTGTTGCCATGCGTAGATGCATAGTACCAGTCTCTCTTCTGCAATCATAATATATTTCTCTAAGCGGCTAATAGCTTCAGACATCTCCATGCTCCAATTTGCATCAGATGTCGACTTTCTTTCTCTCGGAATGTGTGTCTCCAACGACGCTAGATCAAGTTCACGTCTATCCGTAGGAATGGTAGATCCTTGTAAACACCCTGATTTTTAGAAATTAAATTAAATTTTATTATTTGTAATTACTGAGTTTAAAGGGAAATTTTCTGTAATTTTTTAGCCATTTATAATATATAATATTCATGGATTTATAATGATGTGTATTTAATTAATTATTAATATAGTGCAAAAAATATATTTTGGGTGTAAAACTAATATTAGAGT
Organism: Iris macrosiphon; assembly: GCA_036927795.1. NCBI lineage: Eukaryota > Viridiplantae > Streptophyta > Magnoliopsida > Asparagales > Iridaceae > Iris > Iris macrosiphon. The sequence continues at coordinate 113,309,697 of JAYESA010000016.1, read as the reverse complement.
ATTGTATAATTTTTTTGGATTTTATTGATGTCCAAAATTATTTTTAGATGGCCATATATATATATATATATATATATATATATATATATATATATATATATAGAGAGAGAGAGAGAGAGAGAGAGAGAGAGATTAATTATTAAACCTAAACCAAACCAAACTAAACCAAACCTAGACCAGAACCCGCAACTAAACCAGAAATCCTAAACCTACCCGAACCTGTTACTGTACGGTAACCCCCGCGTCCCCTCCAATTTTCCTCCCCGTCAACGACCGACCCTTACTCTTCCTCTCCCTGTAACCTTCCCCCCTTCACCCTATATAAACCCCAATCTAACCGACCACCACCATCATTATTTTCTCTATCATCCCGACCATCGCCGATCATCGACGAGACCGCTGGACCGGCGTGCTCCACCGCCGCCGAAGTCAAGACGTGCAACAGTAGTAACGAGGTACTCAACTTCTCGTCCGTGTATCTCCCTGCACATTAATCCAAATAGTGACCCGTCGAGTCCTATGCGAAGACCACATGACCCCCTTGAACCCTGTGTAATTATTTTAATTTATCGTGTTCTGTATCGATCGCAAATCGTGACGCAAAATAGGAAAATTAACTTATTCTTAGGAACAAAAATTATCCCAGGTGCGCGTGTTTGTCCCATTATCTTCATAATGGCACGTAATTTTTAAATTCTGCTTGAACAGTAATTTAGATAACATAAATAAGTTTTACTATCTTCAATTAGTTTATTTTATTGTTGATTATGCTATGATTTAATTTCTGTTCAAATCTGTCAAAAACTTGATTTTTAAACCCAAATTTTTTTAAAACGGGATACGTTCCGCTAAACGAGGCGACTTCGTCGTGTGTGAATTACACCAAAAGGCGCGTATCGTCAACATGGATGTGTGAGATTTCGTGAAACTTGATTTGGATGTGCGTGCACACCGTAATCAACGCATATTCGTCGAAATGCCCCATATCGGCCTATTCTGACACTCATCATAATTTTGTGTATGCCAGTTGTTTCGCAATAAAACTTGTGCCATCAAATTTGCAGTGTTACACTGGTCTTGTGACCCAAGTTTGGTTCAATTCTGAGAACGTTGATGAAACACCGTTTAGTGGGCCCCACAATTTCACTTGACGAGCGATTCGTGACCAGCTCATCGGAATCCAGTTCTGGACATTCTGTTGGGTTCGTATTATCGTTTTGGACTCGTAAACACTAAGTTTGATGAATTAGGAGAACTTTATCTCTGGCACATTTTTTGGTGCGAAGTGGGTCACATGTGGACCCCGCTTTAACCAAAAACTGTCAATTCTGTCCCTGTATTCAAATTGGACTTATGGGTAGTCAAACCTAGCTATTTCATGTATTCTGAAAGCAATGATGATGTTTGTTTCATCATCCAGAGGCATACATGGAGATTCCACTGTTACAGGAGCAATTAATGGAGCTCAGAACCCAAGCAAGTGTACATTGCCAACTTGCAGAAGATTATGTAATATTATTTGCTTGTATTCTTTCCATATACTTATGTGATGTAACTGTTCAACCTAGGACCGTGAGACGTTGCTTAACGTCGGAACAATATTCGGGTGTCGACGCCGTACGTAGAGTCGTGTAACGTCACTTAGAGAGTTGATACCAGGATCCTATATTTTTTACATGCTTGCTTTACCAAGTACGTCATACCATAGGACACTTGACACTATTCATGTAACAGAATATTTCCTAAGTTATTCATGGTGATTCTGTATAGGCTTACAAGATTCGTGACATGAGACTTTCATATACATAGATATCATTATGACTCGTTGTACTTGCTAGAGGTCATGATCTTGCGTGTTATGGACATGAGACGTGAGGTTACATTGGGTGGGGAGAGACACACATGCTACAGGCTGGTTATATATATATATATATATATATATATATATATATATATATATATATATATACATATATATATATACACTTTACTACTGGAGGTGCTTTAGTCTCTGTACCAGAGCTTGGCCCATTACGTGATATTCTTGCTGCTACGGGCTCTCCGAAATAGAGCTTGTAGTGATCTTAGCCTGAGTACTAGTGATGCTCTCATTTGTATTTTACTTAGCTGGTTACATAGCTTGCCCTGATGATCTATTTTTATATTTACTGTATTTTATTTGCCTTGAGTATTTCTTGTACTTTGCTATGTCCCCTGAGGACCTGGATCTGAATTATGTCCCCAGGTACAGCAGAGGAGGATTACCCCAAGATATACAGGACATGAGCTGACGTTGGAGCAGTACTCGCACCAGAGGACGAGGTTGTGCCAGAGGATTTCTCCTGAGTATTTCAGTTTCATACTCAATTATTTATGCTTATTGTTATTTCATATCTGGAATCACGGACATATGTATTGGTGATATTCTCTTTCCTTTATTGTGTCGGGTTATTCTCCGAAATACTATTTACTTGGACTTGTTGATAGAATATTTCCTTTATCTATTATCTTGGTTGATTTGTCATATTGGCTTGTGTTTACTTTCTGTGGATGAGATTAGAATTATACTGTGATAGATATGTAGACTGCATATTACAGCTTAAGTGCACTCTAACGGATCCATTAAATTGGGTTTGCCCGTTGGAGTTGTGCTGCCGGCCATTGCCACGTGGCTAGTTCCTCGGTATTTTGGGACTGGGGTGTGACAATCCTGGATCTCTCTACCAACGTCCAATATTTCATAGAGGACTCCTTCCTCATCCAAATGATTGAAGTGTAGCCCATTGTAGAAGCATGAAAAATACGCTGGGAGGAGCTACGCAGCATACTGATGCAGAGCAGCGTAAACAGAGGCCTTCAGAGCCATCAAGCGTACAAGCAGAGCTTTTTCCACTAAACACAACGTGAAGTACAAGCTCAAAAGGACCATCCGCGTAAGTGCAGTACGTCCAGGCCGCTCCAGCATAAACAGGGTTCTTTATCGTCTCCATGGCGTAAAACTCATCCGCTCTCAAAGTAGCGTTAAAGCGTACGAGGAACGCTTCGTCTTCCCCGAGATGAACCTGTCAAGTCCAGCAGTGAACCTGACCTCTGACTCCTGACAAAAAGTGTTACACGGCTACCCAGACGATGGCTGAAAACGAGGACAGACCCCTCGGGATGCGCACCACAGTATGATGGCGGATCTCTGCATTTAATGCAGAGGATTTGGTTAAAATATTGTCGAACCATCGTTTACTGACGTCCCCTCAGCATAAACTGCTCTTTCGCGTACAAGGGGATTCGCTGCCTTGTTTTACACAGGCAAACATGAGCTGTTTTACGCTCCGCAGTAGACAAATTGCCTGCCACGTCAAAAGCTGTACTTCGTACGGGGCTCGAGGCACATCTCTACGTCTAATTGCACAGAGCGGTGACAGTTTCTCTGGAGGCACGTCTCTATGACAGATGCACAGAAGGGCTGCAGACCTTCAAAACACGCCTCCGTATTTAATGCACAAGATGGTGGCAAATCTCTGCAAGAGATTTGATTATATCTTCAAAAGCCGTAATTCCGGCTAAAGACGTCCACATCAGCACTCTGGCACGGTACGCAGCGGCTTTTACGCCCATTCAAGATCTGTGCTCATTCGGCTTCAAATGCCCACTCAGTCTCTACGACCATTCGGCTTCTACGCCTATTCGGCTTCTACGCCTGTTCGGCTTCTATGCCTATTCGGCTTCTATGCCTATCCGGCTTCTATGCCTATCCGGTTTCTACGCCAGGGTGACAGTCATTTGGCTTCTACGCCAACCTCTTCTACACAAGGGATACCTACCTACGTGGCTTCTACGCCGTGATCTTTACAGCAGATATACGTGTTTTGTCCCCTTAGTTGGACACGCGTCACATGCTCACTCAAAAGGTCATCTATACGCAGGCATTGGTTATTTTAACCGTTGTGTAAAAGGGTAATGTACTTTCCACTCCTCGGTTTTTATACCGACAGAGTGGTCACTGTCACCAAAACCCTATAAATAGAGACCCCTATCAATGGGGAACAAGGTCAAAAAACTTCAAAGTTGAAGATCGAACAAGGTCGAACTTCCCAGAAAGATCGAACCGGAGGTCAAGAGAGAGAGACAGAGAGAGTCCGGAGCTCAGGCAAAGAGCAGGGATCGACGACTTTGGCATCGTGCATCCACCATCTTCTACAACTTTCGAAGCTGCTACCTGTCTTCCACGGTACTTCTTCAACATCGTGTGGTCCAAGGGCTAAAGTGATCGACTGCAGATCAAACACCTATAGCAATTTATACCCAGATTAAATAAATTGTACTCCCACATCCTCGTGTAGGATCAAATTGTACAAGTTTGTTTGTAAACCAAAGAAGGCGGGTTTTGTGTAAAACCTCGTATTATATACATTTCGTTCTTTCGTTTAATACCACAAACAAGATGGCGACTCTGCTGGGGACGTCTTTCTCTTCTGATGAGGAAGTAATTGCTCAACACTATGCGGTATCCATGAGATCCGTGAAGAAGACACTGGTCGTCCAGTTCGACCAGTCTGCCTATGAAGACATGCTTCGGACGGGGGGTAGCTCTCACTCTCTCTCTGTACAAAACAACATGAAGCTGCACAAGGTCTGGATGCCCAAGACATCCTCTACCATTCCTGTGGACTCTCCGATCTCTCCGACCAATGAGGTTGTAGCATTGTTCCCTCCGTGCCTTGCACGTAAAATTCAGTCTCCCGCTACGCGCGGTACAGACAAAACTTCGGGCAAAGCCTCGGCGCTAACCCAGAAGTATCCACTGCGCTCTACGCGTAGAAACCAGTCTCCCGTTACGCACGGTACAGACAAAACTTCGGGCAAAGCCTCAGCGCTAACCCAAAAGTATCCACTGCGTAAGTCTTCCGCTACGCACGGTACAGACAAAACCTCGGGCAAAGCCTCAGCGCTAACCCAGAGGTATCCACTGTGCTCTACGCGTAGAAACCAGTCTCCCGTCCGTGGCAGAATAGACAAAACTTCTGATGATGCCTCAGCGCCAAATCGAAAGTACAAAGCACGCCCCGCGCGTAAGACAACATCTGACCTCTACGGGTAACCAGATGACACATGTGATCTCCGCAAGGGAAAGCAAGCAGCAAGCTACTTAAGTTCTCGGCATTCACGCCAGCAAGGAAACAATCTACCCGCCCTCCAAATTATGCGAGAAGCTGATGGCCGCCTGAGGACATCCTCAGCCTTACACCAACCAGAGCGAAGCTCGAAATTACGCCAGGCGAAGTCCCTAAGCGTACAGAAGGCTCGATTGACGGAAAGATGCCCTCCTCGGAGATTATCCGCCACCCAGATGGCGAATCTGTTGTATACGGGTGGCACAAGGAAGACTATGGTCCCCAACATCTGCATGCCCGCTACGGCAAACCGAAGGAACAAGCAATCTTCTTCGTCTTCTTCTGTAAATCCTCCTGACCTACGGGATTATCTGATCCAGAAACTCAAAGACAAGAGTCATAAACAGACTTCAATTCCCCTAACGGTCAAGCATGGAGAGATCTTGTGGGAAGATGCATCAACATCTAATGTCGTCATGACGGGTGGGCAACATGAAAATTCTATCTTTATTATTCCTCCAACTCGGGATGACCAGCATCTAATAGTCTTCGGTCGCATACGGACCAGCCCGATTGTACAGGAAGAATTTCGCGAGCCTGAGGGTGGCAAAATGCAAATCCACAGGTATAGCCCACAGGCTTTAAAAATTATACAAAGCATGGATTATGATTTGAGGTTAAAACAATGCCTCAACTATGGAAAAGGCAGACGAATACCGTTGCAAGGTAATTCTTACTGTCAACAAGCTCGTTTTGGGTTGGGGTATACTGCATCTCTTGTAAACTCACAACCTCAAGAGTCTGATCCTGCACAACCAGAAGCACGACCTTTTAAAGCAACTTCTGTGGACGAATGCAACGACATGTCTGGGGGTAGTCTCCCTCGACAAAACAGGACAACATCCAAAGCTGGGGGTAGAATCCTCTCTAAGTCTGAAGATGATGTAACGATGACGATCTTCCCGAAAGATCATAAAACTCAGGTATCGGGAGCCCGAAGGCCGAAGGGGGCTTTCTCCTTCAATGAAGATGACATCAGTGAAATCTTCAATACGTTGATGAAGAAAAACAAACTTCAGCTACCCAACATCAGATACCCTAAGAGGGCTGGCAAAGACGATGACCCAGATTATTGTCTCTTTCATCAATACATTCATCATCCTACAAAGGCGTGCTATGTACTAAAAAGAAGAATTCAGGAGTTGATCGATGCCAAGGTTATCACTTTGCATCTATAAATGAAGGGAACGATCACTGCAAATTGGTTTCACTTTAACGTGACAATCTGCTCCCTCAAGAAAATACCAGATGATGAATCTCTAAAAGTTTTCCCAGTGGATTCTTCAGGTCCATCCCCAGATAAGTTTGTCATGTTCATATTACCTCTGAACAAACCATTCTGGTCCGGCCATCGATTATCATGTCCATATTACCTCTGATATCGATTATCATCTCAACTTAGCACCCGTACTTAACTCTAAGTACGCCAGTGGTGTTGAGTCCACAAAAACTGCCATGTCAATATTACCTCTGAGCAGATGTGTACCTCTATCCCCGATGGAGTCACAACTCAGGAGTTTGTCATGTTCATATTACCTCTGAACAAACCTTCCTAAATTCGGCTATCGATTATCACGTCCATATTACCTCTGATATCGATTGACATCTTAACTTAGCACCCGTACTTAACTCTAAGTACGTCAGTGGTGTTGAGTCCACAAAAACTGCCATATCAATATTACCTCTGAGCAGATGTATGCCTCTATCCCCGATAGAGTCATAACTCAGGAGTTTGTCATGTTCATATTACCTCTGAACAAACCTTCCTAAATTCGGCTATCGATTATCATGTCCATATTACCTCTGATATCGATTGACATCTCAACTTAGCACCCGTACTTAACTCTAAGTACGCCAGTGGTGTTGAGTCCAAAAAAACTGTCATGTCCATATTACCTCTGAGCAGATGTATGCCTCTATCCCCGATAGAGTCACAACCCAGGGAGTTTGTCATGTTCATATTACCTCTGAACAAACCTCCCTAAATTCGGCTATCGATTATCATGTCCATATTACTTCTGATATCGATTGACATCTCAACTTAGCACCCCTACTTAACTCTAAGTACGCCAGTGGTGTTGAGTCCACAAAAACTGCCATGTCAATATTACCTCTGAGCAGATGTGTACCTCCATCCCCAATGGAGTCACGATCAAAAGTTTGTCATGTTCATATTACCTCTGAATAAACTTTCGGCTATCGATTATCATGTCCATATTACCTCTGATATCGATTGTCATCTCAACTTAGCACCCGTACTTAACTCTAAGTACGCCAGTGGTGTTGAGTCCACAAAAACTGCCATGTCAATATTACCTCTGAGCAGATGTGTACCTCCATCCCCAATGGAGTCACGATCAAAAGTTTGTCATGTTCATATTACCTCTGAATAAACTTTCGGCTATCGATTATCATGTCCATATTATCTCTGATATCGATTGTCATCTCAACTTAGCACCCGTACTTAACTCTAAGTATGCCAGTGGTGTTGAGTCCACAAAAACTGCCATGTCAATATTACCTCTGAGCAGATGTGTACCTCTCTCCCCAACGGAGTCACGATCAAAAGTTTGTCATGTTCATATTACCTCTGAATAAACTTTCGGCTATCGATTATCATGTCCATATTACCTCTGATATCGATTGTCATCTCAACTTAGCACCCGTACTTAACTCTAAGTACGCCAGTGGTGTTGAGTCCAAAAAAAACTGCCATGTCCATATTACCTCTGAGCAGATGTATGCCTCTATCCCCGATAGAGTCACAACTCAGGAGTTTGTCATGTTCATATTACCTCTGAACAAACCTTCCTAAATTTGGCTATCGATTATCACGTCCATATTACCTCTGATATCGATTGTCATCTCAACTTAGCACCCGTACTTAACTCTAAGTACGCCAGTGGTGTTGAGTCCACAAAAACTGCCATGTCCATATTACCTCTGGCAAGGCTTGTCCCAAACTTATTATTTGTACTTAATGTGCGCAACGAATAATAGGTCCACCAAAAATTCTTCCAGTGGGAAGTCCTCAACAAATACGGTATCGTACTACGTCCATATTACCTCTAGTACAAAATTCGTACAAACAATCATAAAGAAATGGGAATGTCCTTATATGATTGCAGACGGCGCTTACAAATTAGCCCAGCCTAACGGAGACCTCATAATGGCTTCTATCAATGGCAAATTCCTGAAAATGTACTATGCTTAAACCCCTCTGCTCAAGTGGAATAAGGCGATCTCATTTTGACAAACTACTTCCAAAACAAACTTTAGTCCAAGCATACCCTATCATAGATATGCCCTGCTAAAGTTTACCGAGAGTATATCACGTTCATATTACCTCTGATATCATTTTCACCCAAACCTGTCATTTACATTCCGAAATGATGGGTCCACAAAGTCAAATAAAAAGCCTCTTTATTATTCCCGAAGGGAGAGCAAGAGTACATTTGAAAAAGCAAAAGTACATCACTTAGGGGGAGCGGTCAGATCACGAAGCTGCTGCACCAGTACGGCCATCCTCTCATCCCGAGAATTCAAGACATCGACACGAGCCCGCGCCAACCTTGCTGCATCATCTTCCTCAAAGAGGCTATCAGCAAAGGAGACAAACTAGCACGGTCACGTTCAACGTGTGTGAAGGATTTTTTAGTCATTTTCATTCATCCCCAAAAGCTCTACCTCTCAGGCCGGGTGCGCTGCTCGTCGGCGGGATGCTCCGCTCAGAATGAGGTTCGCCTTGCCCATCCGGAGGCACTCCTGCTTGGGCAGAAGAACGAGAAGAAGAATCAACCTTCTTTCCCTTAGAGGAGGAGGATTGTTTCGAGGCCATTACTGGATGCTTAGGAGACTCGGAGAAAAACTAGAACAGTCGGAGGCTTTCTTTCGCAGAAGACGGATGAAAAGTTTTTCTCTCAAAAGCTTGGGATATATATAGAGTTCGGGTCGACTCCTCGAATCCTCGGATGGACTCCTCGAAACCTGAACCAAATCTTCTAATTAATATTTGGTTATGATTGGGTCCTACGTTAGCCTATTATTCAGAGAAGGCGGACAGTCAGCGAATTCGAAAAGTTTTTCGCGCAAAGCAGTTCGGCGGTTTCTACGCTAAAGGAGCTTTCTACGCTCGATAGCAACAGATCTACGGTTTTACGCTTGCAAGCTATAAGTCTATGATTGTTTGCCCGGATGCCTTTGTGCTCGGTAGCTTTTATGCTCGAGAGGCAAAAAACCTACGACTTTACGCTCAGCAGATACCAAATCGATGATCTCACGCTCGGTGGCGCTCAGTTTACGCTCAGAAGTAAGAGATCCACAAACTTCACGCTCGGAGGAATTTTTTTTTCAGGAGCTACAGATCTACAGTTCTACGCTAAAGGAGCTTTCTACGCTCGACAGCTACGAATCTACGGCTTTACGTTCGATAGCTATAAGTCTATGGTTTTACGCCCGGATGCCTTTGTGCTCGGTAGCTTTTATGCTCGAGAGGCTACAAACCTACGACTTCACGCTCAGGAACCACAAGTCTACGATTTTACGCTCGATGGTGTTTTACGCCCAGAGGCTACAGACTGATAATTTCACGCTCCACGACTTTCCGCATATCCGAACAGTCCCCGAAGCGGTCAATTGCAAAGAGTTCACACAGAAGATACTCGTTCTTGACCCCAAAGTATCCCAAGTACCCGAAACATACAGAGTTCAAACATTGAGAAATTACTCTTCTCGGATCCAAAATTGGAGGTTCATCCAGACTCCAGTCTGAACATCTCGTCTATCAAGATGACAACTCAGTTTGACAGCCAAATCCTCGACCCTGTTCCAAGGGAGTTTCGAGAGATCATTCTTGAAGACGAAGTCTGAACAAAATTTCTGCTCATCAGAAGCAGCAGTTCAGAGCTCTACGCGGTCCCTCAGTCCTAGCAACAGGATAGTTCTAAATGTTCAAAATGCTTAAACAGCGTTCTATGTACTATTCGCTACGCGTAAAGGACAGGGCCTAATACTCTTCTTATCAGAGTTGGCGTAAAGAATCAGACGTGTCGAAGCTACACATATTCAGACTTTACAGCAACGTATGGCAAGATGATCATATGAAGAAGACGATTTTATTAAAAATCAAAATCATGATTACATATGAGGGAAATCCAATCTACAAGGGTTTTTCTCTATTTTTCATGATTACATATGAGGGAAACTCCGTCTACAAAAGGAGATACCCCCTCGTCGTCTGAAGGCCGCCCTCGGAATCTGTTCTGACAGGTTCTCGCATTGGTGATCTTTCTCTTCTTCCAAGAAGATGATCAGTGGCAGGAGGATACAAAACTGGGCATATGACCCATCCTCCAACAGAAGGAAAGCAGGGTAATTCTGCTTTCCTACAGACCCCCGCCACTCTAGCCGGTCTGTCTGCCTCTCGTCACCAGAGGTAACTGGAGAAGGCGCCACTTGCAAGCAGCGTGGTGAAATACGATTCTTCGTCTCTCCCGAAGAACCACCATACAAAGTTGCTGATTATCCCGAGCAAGGGAGGCTAAGATACCCTTCCATGATCCATCGTTGCAGTGGACACTTGCTCGAAGACGCCATCTTTTTCGGCTCCCTACATGCTGGAAGAACATGATCTCCTTCTTCCTCAGGTCGACCCGACGAACTCCGACGATCATCTCTGCATGGTGATGGGAATATGGGGAGAACAGGTTAACTCTCCCAGCATTTTTATAGGCGAAAGAGATCACAGCGGTCCCCAATAAATCCGTCATAAAGTCCGCATCGACCGTTTCAACGCTCCATTCAGAAACGTTTCGAGTTACGAGGGGCCGTTCATGCTTCATTCAAAGCGTTTCAAATTCCGAGGAATTTAAAAACTTTGAAGGGGGTCTTGTAGAAGCATGAAAAATACGCTGGGAGGAGTTACGCAGCATACTGATGTAGAGCAGCGTAAACAGAGGCCTTCAGAGCCATCAAGCGTACAAGCAGAGCTTTCTCCACTAAACACAACGTGAAGTACAAGCTCAAAAGGACCATCCGCGTAAGTGCAGTACGTCCAGGCCGCTCCAGCGTAAACAGGGTTCTTTATCGCCTCCATGGCGTAAAACTCATCCGCTCTCAAAGCAGCGTTAAAGCGTACGAGGAACGCTTCGTCTTCCCCGAGATGAACCTGTCAAGTCACGCAGTGAACCTGACCTCTGACTCCTGACAAAAAGTGCTGCACGGCTACCCAGACGACGGCTGGAAACGAGGACAGACCCCTCGGGACGCGCACCACAGTATGATGGCGGATCTCTGTATTTAATGCAGAGGATTTGGTTAAAATATCGCCGAACCATCATTTACTGAAGTCCCCTCAGCATAAACTGCTCTTTCGCGTACAAGGGGATACGCTGCCTTGTTTTACACAGGCAAACATGAGCTGTTTTACGCTCCACAGTAGACAAACCGCCTGCCACGTCAAAAGCTGCACTTCGTACGGGGCTCGAGGCACGTCTCTACGTCTAATTGCACAGAGCGGTGACAGTTTCTCTGGAGGCACGTCTCTGCGACAGATGCACAGAAGGGCTGCAGACCTTCAAAACACGCCTCCGTATTTAATGCACAAGATGGTGGCAAATCTCTGCAAGAGATTTGATTATATCTTCAAAAGCCGTAATTTTGGCTAAAGACGTCCGCATCAGCACTCTGGCACGGTACGTAGCGGCTTCTACGCCCATTCAAGATCTGTGCTCATTCGGCTTCAAATGCCTACTCAGTCTCTACGACCATTCGGCTTCTACGCCTGTTCGGCTTCTACGCATGTTCGGCTTCTATGCCTATCCTACTTCTACGCCAGGGTGACAGTCATTTGGCTTCTACGCCAACCTCTTCTACACAAGGGATACCTACCTACGTGACTTCTACGCCGTGATCTTCGCAGCAGATATACGCATTTTGTCCCCTTAGTTGGACATGCGTCACATGCTCACTCAAAAGATCATCTATACGTAGGCATTGGTTATTTTAACCGTTGTGTAAAAGGGTACTGTACTTTCCACTCCTCGATTTTTACACCGACAGAGTGGTCACTGTCACCAAAACTCTATAAATAGAGACCCCTATCAATGGGGAACAAGGTCGAAAAACTTCAAACTTGAAGATCGAACAAGGTCAAACTTTCCAGAAAGATCGAACCGGAGGTCAAGAGAGAGAGAGAGAGAGTCCGGAGCTCAGGCAAAGAGCAGGAATCAACGACTTTGGCATCGTGCATCCACCCTCTTCTGCAACCTTCGAAGCTGCTACCTGTCTTCCACGACACTTCTTCAACATCGTGTGGTCCAAGGGCTAAAGTGATCGACTGCAGATCAGACACCTATAGCAATTTATACCCAGATTAAATAAATTGTACTCCCACATCCTCGTGTAGGATCAAATTGTACAAGTTTGTTTATAAACCAAAGAAGGCGGGTTTCGTGTAAAACCTCGTCTTATATACATTTCGTTCTTTCGTTTAATACCACAAACACCCGTCAATCTTCTCAAGTTTGTAAAAATGTGTGTTGAGAAGACTTGCACGATTTTTCTCCATCTTACTCGGATCTTGCTTTGAGATTGTTAGTCTTGGGGCTTAATCAAAGATGGTAGAAGAAGAAGTTGAAGTCAAGACCAGGAGTTCACACAAAAGTTTCCTCACTGATATACCTCGATCCAACGAAGAACTATAAAAAATATATAATATAGTAGCTGATTACAACTCCTTCTAGGTTACTGAGATAAAGAACCAAAAATACGTTCTTTCTTGCAAACGAAGTTGCAATTGGGACAGAACGTTTACAACTAGAAGAAAAGAGATGAAGATAAAATAAAAAATTATTCTTGCTGGGGCGGTGAAGACCACCGTTGCTCAAAGCAAGATTCGTCCTCTATCGACGATCTGCTCCCAGGAGCCAGTAAGTTCATCAGAGAACTTCTGGAACGCTCGTAGTCACCTCTTTGTGTGACTTAAACGGACTCCTTTAGACTCCTCTTTCTTAAATTTTTGTGTCTCAAAAGGAGACTAGAGGGCTTTATATAGGAAAGGATGGAAGCCCATCCTCCTCTTCTTTCCAATTTGGGACTAAAAAGCCAATATACAAAATTGATATCCCACAATCGCAGCCCACGTAGCCTGTTCAGTGCCCGTTCAGCACCCACTCAGCGCTCGTTCAACACCCGCTCAACGCCCGCTCATGCAACACGCACATGCAACCCGAGCATAAAACTCGCACATAAAATGAGCGTACGAGCCAACAAAAGCGCACAAGTACCTTGCGACAATGCTGACGTACTAAGTGCAAAGTGCGCCAACAAAGCGCCACTTTGTGTCCTTGAGCCCGAGTCCGAGTCTGATTCATTAAGCCTCTTTGGGACATAGCTCCTATGAAATAATATCCAAGAGCATGACAAAAAGCATAAAAGCTTTCATTGAGTAGTTCATCCTTTTTCTCTTAATAAAACACACCCACATGGCATACATGTGCCCCACCATACCTCATATGCAGACCTCAACACATACAAAGTATTATATTGAGATACCCACTTGGTGGTCTAGCCAACGTGGGACTATCTTTACTAGTCCAAAGACAAAAACACCAACAGGATCAAATGATCAGTTTCGATTGTTCTTGATCTCTGAATACTCGAAACCATGGTTTTGATCGATATAATGCAAATCGATCTAATAATTTTCCTTGTTTGCATTACACCCCAGGTATTTGACAGTTTGTTCAAGAGGCACTGTGATACTCTGTTTTGGTCACGGGAGTCCGATATCCGACTCGGTGCGGACACATGATTTTTGCAACGACATATGGGTATTATCCCTCTTCTATCTACCTCTTTTTGATTTTGCTTTAACAGTACCAATCGTTTGTATCTACTCATGATCGTGCCATCATGATACGAGTTGGGACACAGAGTTTTGTGTAGTACGTGTCAGATGATCGGACACAGATTGATCTCTATTCCTTCCTTCGATAACCATGGGCGGGAGTTTTAATTTGAAATTTATTTTGATTTGAGTTAACTGAGAACTGACCGTTGGGTTAGGGTATGTTGGATTGGCTTTGGTTCAGTAGGAATTGGATTGGGCCAAGGTTGGTGTTAGTTGGTTTAAAGAAGTGATTAGTTAGTAAATTGAGGATTAGAAGAATTAATAATTAATTTCAATTAGATAGTTAGTAATTGGTAAAGGGATTAGTTAATTTAGTTATGAATTAATAATTGATTAGTAAGTTAAGAGTTAGTGAAACATTAATTGGTTTAGTGAATTGTTTAGTAAAGAGATTTGATCAGAAGGAATAATAAAGGGTTATTAGATTTTGGGATTGGCAATTGAAAAGGGATTAATCAAGACAAGAGGATCTTTATGGGATTTAGTTTTATAAACTTCTAGAGTTGGACACTAATTAAATAATAATATTTTATCTAGGTGGACTAGAGGACTTCAGCTTTGTACCAGAGGCAAGTACTCTATACGATGCTTCTTCCGTTATCATATCTCGTGATTTATTACAAGTTTTATTGTTGCTTTTCCATTGCATGCTCCTCCTTAAATTAATGTAGTTCATTATTTATTGTTATTGCTAGTTCCTACACAATGTGCATCTTGCTATTATATATTCATTATTGCATGTTTTGTGATACAGTAGGACACATAATGATTGTGTCATTTTCATTGTATTTTATGTCGTATTTATTGTATCTCGTGTCGTGTTGATTATACCTCGTGTCGTATTCATTGTATCTTGTATCATGATTGTTATTGGTATCGGGAGGGTAAAACTAGAGTCGTGTGTGGATGAACCCATTCTTAAACCGTGAATAGTAGCGGTCGCACGTCACGTGTTGGACGCCAGATCACTTTTAGTTATCTACCGCAACAAAGGTATTCAAATAACATGTTAGATGGTTACTTGTGCATATTGATTGTTCATTTTATTTCATATTATATTCTAGTATTTTGTAGATGTACTTTTCTCTGTCCTGACTGGATATTTGATACAGATAGTAGGGAGGTGACACTTGAGGCAGCTGAGCTACATGGAGAATTAGTGTAGATGATTTTTCATTCATTGATGTATTGGATGACTGTACATTATTTATGATTTACCGAATTTGTTTTCGGATGAGATTGAAGTGTATCATGTACAAAGATCATACTAGTGGAATATGGTATTGTGCCTGTGTTTGATTGTTTATCGTTATTATAGCTGTGACTTGTGATTGATTTACGTGACTTGGAGATTCATGAGGTATTAACAGCTGACTACCGCTGTCAACGACAGTATAGGCTGGACTTGCCCACGCACTCGTACTCGATATCGCGGGTGCGGGTCGTGACATCCTCGCACTGTAATAAATAGTGTAATTAATAACTAAAACATAAGATTTAAATAAATCAACAAGGATAAAAATTTAGAATACTCATCATCCGTACATAATGTTCGGAGTATTGGATAGATCCACAGGTGTGGTGACCACCCTTAGCACGGGCCGGCTTTTCCTTCTCATACTTGGCCTTATATTCTAGAGTGTCCATCTTCTCGCAGAATTCCTCCTTCAGCCACTCCTTACGTTGATCTCCTGGAAGTAGAGGCAACGCCTTCTGATCATTGATCTTATCCCTCAATATTTTGCTGGCGACGAACTTGCAACACTTCCGGATCGACTCATCTTTGTGCTCTGGCCACCAGTACATCTTCTACAAATAAGAAACAAATACACAAATAAGCAAATATTTAAGCAATATTGTAAACAAAGACAATCTTACATACCGCCAGCATCTCAAGCCAAAGAAATCGCCTAACCAGTGGGATATCACCGAAGTTCAGATAGGGACCATAAAATTAGCGCCGCATCAGTTCCCCCAAATCTTTCTCATCCTCGACTGTAAAGAACCTGAAATAAGCAAACAATGTACAATTAAAATATTAAAAAATATGAATAAATATGTTAATTTATAATAAAATAAAATTATATACTTATGTCGCTCCGTCGGCCCATAGCTTGTGACGAGATATTGGTTGTCCGCTCTGGTAGAGTAAAGGGATATGCAAATTTTGGATGACGGACATATACTCCGCAGTCTAGCAACAAGCCATGATATAGATTCGCCCTAGTAGGAGCGATATGTGCAGTCTCCAGTATAGTAGTAGCAGCAATTGAACCAGGGGTAATACCAGGAGTAGATGCTAAGGGAACACCAGGAGATGGAGTAGCTTCACCTACTGATGAACGAGTATATGGCGGAGATAAACCATCATCAATATATACGAAGTCATTCTCGCTAACTTCTCTGTGATCTGCATCTGGAGTAGTAGGTAGGGGAGGGCGGGATGAAGATCCTCGACGTCGTCCATGGCCTCGTCCCGCCATAGGTAAATCTGAAAGAAATAAAAAATGGTGTGATGAAACAAATAATCAAAAAAGGTGATGAAACAAATAATGATGGTGTCATGATACTCATAAAGTAATAGTGTGATGGAAAAAAAATACTAGTGTCATGATACTAATAATAATAGTATGATGAATCAAATAAATAATCTAGTATAATGCGTATATAACTACGTAGTAATCTTCTTTATCTTCTAATTCGTCTTCATCTTCTGAATCATATTTTGAATCATCTTCATCTTCTACTTCTTCATTTTCATTTTTACTATCACTTTCACCTTCTTCTTCCTCGTCCGATACCGCCATATCAGAGTCCTCCTCTACACGAGGTAAATCTTCTATGTCAAGCTCCTCGTCAACTCTATCATCCTCTACATTAATGTCAACCTCCATATCATCAACATCGGTCAAACTCATATATGTAAGGTTAGGCATGACCACTTCTGTCATGTCCCGATCCCAAAGGGACGATGGTCCTCGCTTGGCCTTTGCGGAACCGACCATCCTTGCTTGGGCGTGATGCTGTACAAGCCTAAGTTACGCTTGCACAAGGCATATTACTGCACAAAACACAAGTTAAACAAAAATATACATATATTGAAGCACATAATTTAAAATACAGAGAACAAAGTTTGAACATATTTGATAGGAACATAAAATACTTTCTTTATTGAATACTTAAAATTGGATTGCAAAGTACTAGCTTGGCTGATTACAAAGTATGTCATAGATGGCTACAACACTTGAAACCCAAAAACTGGTCACAACGCCCATACATCATAACCTTTTAGTATGACCAAAATAAAATACCGAACAAAAGAGCTTGCCACCGGAGAGAAAAGTTATGGAAGCAGTACGAGCATGGTTTCGCTTGAAGGGATGCGCTCCTAAAGCTTCAAAATGCTCGCCAAAATCTCGCTACCAGAACCCGACGATTGCCCACAAATATGGGTCAATACTACAACATGTACTGGTGAGCGACCGTGGCCAAACTCACCTAAAAATTTACACTAAGTATACAATTGAAGCTAGCATTATTAGGTGGTCTTTCTAATTGTCTAGGTTCTTTTTAACAATTTGTAAAGAAATTTAAACAAAATAGGACCATGCATGCGATAAATCTTACCTACGACCATGTGGTTATTCCTGCAATAGAGACACAAATTAGCAACAATTTACTTATATATATATATATATATATATATATATATATATATATATATATATATATATATATATATATATATATAAGGGATATGAGCCATATGCTCATATTCTTACATGAGCTAATGCACATGTGGACCAAATGGAATGGAATGTACTAGTGCACATGGGATGTAGGAATGCTACCTAACTATAAGATGGTTCATAGGTTACCCCATGATTAGCAGCAGTAACACAAGGTTTAGCTCTACACTAGTACGCGCATATGTAAGCAATTGTGACTCAAGGTTCAGCTCTGCACTAACACACACAAATACTAGCAGTTGTGACATCAGGGTTTCGCTCTTCGCTAATAGATACAACACCCCACTAGATCATAAGGATCGTACCTCAGGGTGCTCTCAAAAATCTTCTTCGGATCGATCAATTCCCAGTGCCCCAGGAACCGTTCGAGAGACTATTATCTTGTGCACAAATTGTCCGAGACTAATGCATGACATAAAATATCTATCAGATGAGGTACTACTATGCACAGTTCTGAAGAACAAGCACATGATTTCATCTACTCTTTCTTATCACACTGATCATGTTCAAAACATAAGGACTTGATATAATTGGGTTGCGCAGTATAGGAACATGGGACATGTAACATAAACTTGACAGTAAAGCAAAATTCTAATACTTCAAGCATGCAATTCATTTCTTTTAGTTTATCTTGTTAGTGAGGTATCATTTGAAACATAGGAACATGTAATTCAAGTGAACTAGAGATTATTTTATTCGGCGTGCAGACTAATGATTCATCGAAGGGCCGAAACCACTCACCAAACGAATCAACGCGAGAGATTGGGAAGCCTTACGCAGCGATCACTCCTTGGTTATGCGTCCTAAAATTGTAACAACACTTGATTAGCATCCTTCGATCTCTTTATCTTATGTTTCGAAATGAATGCGCAAGCGAGAAAAGCGAATCATAAAAACTAAATCATTGAAAGCAAGACAAAATACAAAGCAACACAAAACCAAGCAGCAAAATATCCAACAAAAACTATTGGACTTATTTCAATAGAAATTGTTCGATCAGTTGGAAGGGTTCATTGTATTTCATCCGTGATCGATAGGGCGGTAAGGATTTCCCGAGACTCAATTTTTAACCGAGTCAAAGTTCCAAGTATTCCATTAGTAAACTGTTGGAGGTGGGGCACTACAACTTCATCCTCCTGATAGGCTAGATCCCCAATATTATATGTGTTTCTAACTTTGGTTTTGCATACATCCCACTTCATCCTCCATGCTAGTTATTTTCTTCACTTTGTCTATAATTGTTCCTTTAAAGGAAAGCTATTCTATTTTGACAAATGACAAAGGGGGAGACATAGCATATGATATGATATTTATATGTGTTTGGATATTTGTGCTTGCCTATATATGTCTATTTTTGTTTGGACCTTTGTCTTGGACAACAATCAGCATTTGCGGGGGAGCCAGCCTTTTCAAACCATGAAACATCTTTCTGCATCCTTCAACATGATCTAGGTATGAACATTGAGAAATACAAATATTATTTTGTCAATTCTCAAAGTCGGAGAGATTGTTGACCCAAACAGGATCATAGTCAACCTGATTTTGATAATTAACACACTGATAATTTCTATGACCCAATACGATACATCGACTGCAGGACATGACATCAACAGACTTCGACAAAGCTGTTGTTTCATCATTGTTGTAAAGTTCAAAGTCTATAATTTTTTATGTTTGTTTGAGTCGAGGAAACGGTGTAAGATGAGTCACACTGTGGCATTAAACCTACTCAACATATTTCCTACAGCTCCACCAAACAAACAAGTCTTAAACCCAAATTGAATCAAACCAAACTAACTCAAACCCAACCAACAGAGTTTTTGCTCTGAGATAGACCAAACTCGGAACGAACTTGGTCCCTGATCGAACTCGGGCCGAACTTGGTCCCCTTAAAATCAAAACCTGATTTTTTGCTCCACCTGGTTATGAGCTGTCCAACGTTTAAATTTTTGAACGTTAGGGGACAGAACTCGGGCCATATTCTGCCCCCCAGACTAGTATAAATAGAGCATGATTTCTCTCATTTCAAATCATCTCTCAAGATTTCAATCTTCTAATCTCTATACTTTCTAAGCCTTTCTCTGAGCCACAATTTTCTAAATCTCCTTAGCCACAACTTTCTAATCCCCAAGGTGCCTCGGTGCGATTCAGCTAAAAGTTGTGCACCGGTTGTAAAGTATTCTCACTTGGAAAATTTTAAGTTTTGCCTCTATAAAGTTGAAGTAGTCGAACGCTTCGGATCAAAAGCTTGTGTTATAAAGAAGTGGCAAGCCTTCGGATCAAAACTTTTGTTTCACTGATAGTGGATTTAAACTTCGAGCTTGAGTTCTCGGGACTGGACTAGTCCTCCACGAGGGAAACCAGTATACATCTTGGTGTTTGTGTTTTCTCTTTCTTACACTATTTACTTTACGCATTATTATATTTCTTTGATTATTTATTCTATTAGTAGTTGATTCCTGGACTTAGCCTTAATTAGTTTTTAATTGGTCACTATAGACACATAATTCTATTCACCTTCCTCTAGAGTTGCGTACACGTTATTCCAGTAGCTTCCTATACGAGGAAAGCGTAGCTCATGGGACAGTTATTTGTGCATATTTTACGAGAAACATGGCATGTAGGACACATAATCGTAACTTCTCTTTGTTAGTTAGGATCGTAGGTGCACTTTAGAAGTGGTCTGGGGCTGGCGCACTTAGAAGTGGTCTGGGGCTGGCACACTTTTAATAAAATTGTTCATATGGCCATACTTTTGAAGAGTAGCCGTGATGACGCACTTTTGAGGAAGTAGCCATAATGGCACACTTTTGAGAAAGTAGCCATGATGGCGCACTTTTGAGAAATTTGACTATGATGGAGCACTTTTAAGGAAGTAGCCATGATGGCGCACTTTGGAAGAAATTGGTCGTGATGGCGTACTTTTGAGAAAGTAGCCATGATGGCGCATTTTTGAGGAAATAGCCATAATGGCACACTTTAAAGGCGCACTTTGAAGAGGTTGGCCTTACGACGTACTTTGATGAGGATGGTCTTACGACGCACTTTGAAGAAGTTGATTCGTACTGACCCCTAAACGACAACCTGAGTCTGCGTGTCGTAGCTCAGCTGTAATAATGGCTTCTGACATCCTCGATTGTTGTTCAGTTGTCAGATTCATCGCATTTAATGCTCGGAAGAAAATGATAGGCCAATTGTGCGTCTGTATTGGGCTGGATAAGAACAACTTTAGAGTGCGCCATTGTTCTGCTCTTTGGAAGAGTGTGCCATCCTCTAAAGCAAGTAGAAAGTGTGTCATTCTTTAGAACAGAGAGAAAGTGCGTCATTCTTTCCCTAATAAGTTTATTTGTAGGAAACTGCGTCGTCTTCAGGAAGTGTATTTTTATGCTTCTATACCATGGTCTTAAGATTTTGAGTCAATACTAGACCATACCATCCAACCAACCTTTCGTACTAGATTTAGACAAGCTAAATTAGGCTCATGCATTACCTGTCACTCATAAAATCACTTTCCTATGCTTTTTTTTGGTCGCACAACTTTTGCGACACAAATACGAGAAGTTGACTATTTAGCACCTTTGTCGTTGCTTACAACTTTACTGCACAACACAAACCATTTTTGTATCTAACTTGATAACCTAGATCCTAACTCGACCTATTATTTCCATGTTAATGATGTCACATTTATTTAAATCTCTACATGCTCCATAAACTTTGCATGGTTCAATTCCTAGTTTTAGATTTCAGTTTTCCATATTAGGAAACTGCATATTTGCATATCTTTTGTGCACTTTAATTAAATTAAAATAAATAATAAGCTCAATAACCATTAGAGGTCTAGCAACCTTTTATGGACCCTCAAACACACTTCCCTATTGGATCAAAACCAACTAAGCAACCAAAGCCCAAAGCCAACAACCAACCTATATATATATATATATATATTAATAAAAATCAAATTCAAAAACCAACTCAAAAGCACGAAAGCAACAAGGCGACAGCGAAAACAAGAAAAAAACTTACAGCGGAGAGGTCCCTCTTGACTCTGTCGCTAAGTCCATGCTCGGGGCATGGTCTACTGAATATGAGAATCAATTCCGAAGAAGCAAATCTATAACAAGGATAAGATCTTGATTCAATCTATCCCGATCGAACGATACTGATTTGTATTTCTTAGCCGCGCTCCCCGAATAGGGGGAACGGGGCACCACATCCTAACTAACTAATAGAAAGTTTCGTCCACGAAACTTAGGAATAAAACCTACCACGATGAAATAATGAAGGGAACCATTCCTTCATCTCAGACTCAAGTTCCTAAGTCGATTCTTCGACCGAATGATTTTGCCAAAGCACGCACACGAGAGGAACCGAGCGACTTTGAAGCAGCTTCTCCTAATAATCCAAGATCCGCACAGGATGTTCAACATATGTCAAGTCTGTCCTTAAGTCTAATTGATCAAGATCTACCACATAACTCGGGTCGTACATGTACCTCCTAAGCTGTGAAACATGGAAGACATTGTGCACTTTAGATAGTGACGGTGGTAGGATAATCTGATATACGACTGAGGCGACTCGCTTTAGTATTTTGAACTGGCCGATGAATCTTGGACATAGTTTCCCCTTTGCTCCAAATTTGGTAACTCCTCCCATGGGCGAGACTTTGAGAAATACTCGATCACCTTCTAAGAAGTCAAGAGGTCGACAATGCATGTCTGAGTAGCTTTTCTTACGACTCTGTGCTACCTTCAGCCGTTTACGAATCAAGCGAATCTTCTGGATGGTTTGCTCTACGAGTTTGGGCCAAGAATTTGTCGTTCACCAACTTCATCCCAATAGATCGGGGATATGCACTTCTGCCCATACAATGCCTCATACGGTGCAATCTGAATGCTGGATTGATAGCTATTATTGTATGTAAATTCGGCTAACGGTAGATGCATGTCCCAACTTGTCCTCAAGTCCAAGGCGCAGAGCTGTAGCATGTCTTCGAGGATTTGGTTGACCCGCTCTGTCTGGCCGTCTGTCTATGGATGGTAGGGGGAGCTAAACTTCAACTTTGTCCCCATTGCTGACTGAAGGCTCTCCCAGAAATGTGATAAAAATTAACCATCTCGATCGGAGACAATGGATACGAGCACACCGTGGAGTCGAACGATCTCATTTGTGGTGTCTCGTTTCCCCTATTCGGGGAGTGCAGCTAAGAAATACAAGATGGTATCGTTCGATCGGGATAGATTGAAATAATAACTCATTCTCATTATGGATTTGCTTCTTCGGAATCGATTCCCATATTCAGTGGACCATGCCCCCAGGATCGACTTAGCGGCAGAGTCAGGAGGGACCTCTCCGCTGCAAGTTTTCTTTGCCTCAGTTTTTACTTTCGCTTTGTTGCTTTCGTGCTTTGAGTTAGTTTTCGGATTTGCTTGAGTTTTCTTAAACGGTTTCGATGAATTTCATTGTTTTCGTTCATTGAAATATACTTTAATTCTGAGATTTGGAAAGAGTAGAAGAGGTATTGATCAACTGTTCGTGGCAATGCAGGTGAACAAGCAGTAGACGATGCACGAGCGGAGTCCTGAAGCACTTCTTTCCTTCTCCCTTCCAACCAACTAAGTGAGTGGCTTATATTCGATTCAGTTGACCCTTCTTCCAAGTCTTCACATCTAAAATCTTGTATTCTTGCTTGCCCCGATCAAATGATACCAAATAATAACTAAAAGATGTTAAGATAAAAAGGAATACACTTGGATTATGATGATTGTCAATCAAACTTGTGAACGGTTACTTATTTGCATGCTTGTTCGTTTGAAATGTTCATCATATGCATAAATACAAGTTAGAATGTATACTTCTTCTTTAAATTGTGCTATGTATAGTACTCATCCTGCCATACGATTAACTGAACAGGAAGCGGTGGTCCGGGCGGCCCTCGGGGCTAGGGCGTGATATATTGGTATCATAGCACAGCTTCAAGTTCCTTTGACCCTCGTGCTGGAAAAGTTTTTTTAACGATCAAATTTCTATGTGAACTCTTGAACTCGTTAGGCCAAAATGAGATACATTCATGCAATAAGTCCATAATCCATTATGATCCTGATGTAATTTACTTTCTTTTAAAGGAATGGCACCAGCGCAATCCTCGGCGCTAGCACCGGACGAGACACAAGCCTAAGAAAGTAGTTTCAGCACTTCGGGAAGTTCACGGAGCCAGCGAGCCATGTCTCGCATCGATCACATCCAGCAAATGATGCGGATGTTGGAGGCAAATCAACAAAGGGACGAGGCTCGCTATGAACGGGCCGAGAAGCGAGCGGAGGAGAGGCAACTCAAGTTCCAAAATAATATAGAAGCCAGGTTCTTCGTCCAACAAAAGCAGGTAGATACCCTGCAATAGATTGTACAGAATTTGGCCTTCAACCAGTCCACGGCAACAACAACAAAACCGGTGGAGCAACCCGCACTTGAAGTCGAGACGCCTCAGATACCAAGGAAGAGGGATGTGACTGCCTTCGACTTTGGCGAATTCAAGAAAGTCTGCAATACGCCATTTAAAGGGACTGAGGATCCAATCATGGCTCTAGATTGGTTGGCAGAACTTGAGGATCATTTCTACCTGCTAGAGGTCCTCGAAGAGGAGCGTGTCGCATGCGCTCAACTGCAGCTCTGTCTTAACGTGCACGATTTGTGGGACGTGCATCGACGATCTCTTCCAGTTGACGATGGAGAGGAGGCGATCACGTGGGCTACTTTTCATGGCGTATTTGAAGAGGAGTTCATACCCCCTCCCGTACGTCGTCAGAAAGAGAACGAGTTCGTACAACTACGATAAGGTAGCATGACAGTCAAGCAGTATTCTGCCAAATTCAACTGACTCTCCAAATTCGCAAGCTTCTATTTACCTGAAGCAGTGAGTCAAGCTAGAAGGTTTGAAGGCGGTCTGCACCCTGCGCGCTGCCATCCATGCGTACGTGGTCGTTCCTCAGTATGAGACTATGCAGGGAGTCCTGAATTATGCCCTCTCTCTTGAACCGCAGTATCCTCACGTTCCTACCGGCACTGTGCATACCTCCAATCACAAACGCCATAGCAACAAAAAAGAAAACAACGCTGCAAAGCGCCTTAACAACAGTGGTCCACAGAGAGGAAACCCAGGGCAATCATGTAATTTCTGCAAGAAACTGAGAAGTGTCGCAAGAAGCTCGGGCAATGTCTCATTTGCGGTGATTCAAACCACCGAATTAGTGATTATCCAAGCTACTCAGTTCATCATCCTCAACATGTTGTTTCCTAGCGGTAGGTTCTATTCCTAAGTTTCTAGGACGAAACTTCCAATTAGTTGGGTAGGATGTGGTGCCCCGTTTCCCCTATTCGGGGAGCGCGGCTAAGAAATACAAGACGGTATCGTTCGATCGAGATAGATTGAAACAAGAACTCATTCTCATTATGGATTTGCTTCTTCGTAATCGTCACATATTCAGTGGACCGTGCCCCCAAGATCGACTTAGCGGCAGAGTCAGGAGGGACCTTTCCGCTGCAAGTTTTATTTGCCTCAGTTTTCGCTGTCGCTTTGTTGCTTTCGTGCTTTAAGTTGGTTTTCAGATTTGCTTGAGTTTTCTTGAACATTTTCGATGGATTTCATTGTTTTTGTTCATTGAACTGCACTTCAATTCAGAGATTTGGAAAGTGTGGAAGAGGTATTGATCAACTATTTATGGCAACAGGTGAACGAGCAGTAGGCGACGCACGAGCGGAGTCCTAAAGCACATCTTTCCTTCTCCCTTCCAACCAACTAAGTGAGTGGCTTATATTCGATTCAGTTGACCCTTCTTCCAAGTCTTCACATCTAAAATCTTGTATTCTTGCTTGCCCCGATCAAACGATACTAAGTAATAACTAAAAGATGTTAAGATAAAAAGGAATAGACTTAGATTATGATGCTTGTCAATCAAACTTGTGGATTGTTACTTATTTCCATGCTTGTTCATTTAGAATGTTTATCATATATATAAATATAAGTTAGAATGTATACTTTTTCTTTAAATTATGCTATGTATAGAACTCATCCTGCCATGCGATTAACTGAACAGGAAGCAGTGGTCCGGGCGGCCCTTGGGGCCGGGGCGTGGCATCATTGAGGTAGATCTAGGCCAGGCAGTCGGCACTCCAAGTAACTTTGATAGGCAGAAAGTGAGCTGACTTGGTGAGTCGATCGACGATGACTCAGACGGCATCATTCCCTCGTTGCGTCTTTGGCAAACTAACAATAAAATCTATCGTTATGTGTTCCCATTTCCTCTCCGGTATAGCAAGTCCTACATCTCTCCGCCGGACTTCTGGTGCTCGGCCTTTACTTTCTGACAAGCCATGCATTGCGACACAAACAGTGCCACATCCCTTTTCATGCCGTGCCACCAAAATATCGTACGAAGGTCTCAATACATCTTTGTGCTACCTGGATGTGAAGTGTAACTCGCATAGTAGGTTTCGGTGAGTATCTTCTTTTTGAGGTTTGCTTCGTTAGGAACACGCAATCTTCCCTTCACCTGCATCTTTCCATCCGTGCTTACCGCAAAGTCGGTTGCCTTTCCTGCTGAGATAAGACTTCGCATCTTTTCCAGGAATAGGTCGTCCTTCTGAGCAGACTTAACTTTTTCTAATAAGTCTGGTTCAAGGCGCAGTTGAGCCACTTGAGCCCCCTTTTTGTATTTGATTCGGAGTGTAATGCCCAAACTTTCAAGATCATGTCGTAGTCTGTCATCGATAGCCAAGCTTCCAATGAACACTCGA
The DNA here is from genome assembly GCA_036927795.1 of Iris macrosiphon. Taxonomy (NCBI): domain Eukaryota; kingdom Viridiplantae; phylum Streptophyta; class Magnoliopsida; order Asparagales; family Iridaceae; genus Iris; species Iris macrosiphon. The sequence goes on along the minus strand of JAYESA010000016.1, from coordinate 113,283,079 downwards.
CTTAGCGCATCACTACAACGTTGCCCTTGCCCGGTGTATTTCTGATCATCAAGTCAAAATCGCTAAGGAGTTCAAGCCAGCATCGTTGCCGTAGATCAGATCCTTTTGAGTATAAAGATATTTTAAGCTTTTAAGATCTGTGTAGATTTCACACGATACGCCATAAAGGTGCCGCCATAGCTTCAGCGCGAACACGTTGTATATATATATATATTGTATATATATAGTATATCTTTGATATCTTGATTATATTAAGTTACTGATGTACTATGGTCATAGTTTTTGAGTGAAGTAGAACTCTCAAAATTCTGATAAATTCATTAATTGGTTCCAATAAGAAAGCTCTTAATAAGAGCAAGGCTATTAAGAATGCTTAAAATGTTGAGTTTCCCTCTAAATTAGAGGCATTGAACAAATGGACTATTCCTAAAGTATATATATATATATATATATATATATATATATATATATATATATATATATATATATATATATATATATATACAGCTAGTATATGTGTGTGTGTGTGTGTGTGTGCTCCTTTCCCACCCCTCTACCCTAGCCGCCACCCCCTCTTTGGTCACCGAAAAACTAGGAGCAAACCCCCTCTTCTTCATCGTCTCTCACCCACACACCCTCACGAAACCCCGAACACCATCTAGGCCACCCATTGGCTGACCTTCCTCCACCCAACACCACCATTTAGGGCCGACTGCTACTGCTGTAGATTTCAGTTATTAAAAGCAGCAAAAATACCTCAAAATCCCTATTTTCTTCATCTATTTTAATTCCCCTAGCACCTCTTCAAGTGGCTCAAAGTTTTAAGTTTTTTTGATACTCCGAAAGGTCCGTGTCGCGAAAAAGGTCTCCATCGTAATCACATTCGTGTAAGTTTTTCAACTTTGGATCTTTTTCTATTTTTACATGAACAAAATTTTGTATAAATATTTGTTAATAGTATATGATGATTAGAAATATCCCTATTCATGAGAAACCCATATTTCTATGTGAAAAACTACCCCGAGTTGATGTACAACTTTGACACGAGCACGTTGCACCATGGCTAGTTGTTATTCAATGATTGTTGCCATATTTTAAATATATTTTATTATTCCAGAAATTAAATAAATAATTTCAGAATATTAAATATTATATTTTTATATTAAAAATGATTTTTTATGCAAGTTGGTAATTTTGCATGCATAAACTAGTTGTCAAGTTGCTATAACACATAGTCGACGCGCAACAAAACTTTTTGCATGCAATGATGATATTTTAATCATTTGCAAGTAATTAAGAATAATTTTAGAATTTAATACCTATTAATTTAGTATTATATGATGTTAAAATACATTTTAGAAAGGTTACATGCAAGTTTGGTGAGTAGGATAGTGTTGCTGAGCGTTTTGCGACATTGATACGTTCCTACGTACATATGGGACTACGTGTATTTAAGCACATGTGAGTGCTTATATGTACGTATGGTATATCGATGTACGAGACCCATCCAACATTTTAGATAGTGGCATGGTACGTGTATCTTGGCACGTTGTCCGAGGTCATGCAACTGTTGGATTATTGGCATGAACATTAACATATTGGTTGGTGTTGTGCGACGATCTGTCAGTTGTCATTGAGTAGATTATTGTGTTGGTATTGATTAAATATGTTCGATAGGACAACTTGGTTCTACTGCTCTTCCAGTCGAGGACATCAGTCAGGCAACACCGCAGCAACAGGCAACATGCAAGTGTACCTTGCCAACCTTCACAGATCCTTGTGCTTTACATATACATTGTTGGTTCTTGTTGTATTTTATTTATTTATTGCTCATTTCATATTTAGACCATAGGAACGTAGTCGATACTTAGCGTTCGAGTTATATTTGGGTACCGACATCCGCCATCGGATTCGTGTATCGGGTTGTTGCATTATCGACGTAATACCCCATTCGTTCTACTTTTTGCACGATATATCTTAGAACACTTGACATGACTTGCATAGACATAATCCATACTTGATATATTCAAGAATTCTAGATTATGTGCTAGGATAGGGCTCGTGACATGAGTTAGATGACATAAGTGAGATGACATGAGTATACTTACACAATGTCTTGCGTGTTATGGACATGAGACATGAGATACATTGGGACGGGAAGAAAAGACTCGTGTCGTTGGGCTACCACCTATATAATAGTTATCGTTGCTTGCACTTCAGATAGTTATAGTTGCTACAGATGCCCTGATGGGGTCTGTCGCATATTTTCATAGCTTCATAGTTACTTTCGTGTCTATTAAGATCTATTGTCATGGTGGTCTAGTGGACGAGTGTGTTTTCAGTTGCATTCACATTATGTTAGTTACCCATGAGCACCTTGTGTGATTTACTGTTTACTATTGGCATGCTTATTATATAATGAGGACCTGGATCCGAATTTTCTCTCCAGATTATTGTTGAGCTATATTGGTGGAGTATATTAGTGGATGATTATTCTCCATGATTTTAGGTATCTCTATTTGATGTCTTCTTATCATTCTACCACAGTTACTTTTGTTCTTAGATCATAGTAGTTGAGATAGTGTTGTGGATGTTTTTTATGGATTTATAGATTATTATACCATATAGACAGCTTATACGTATTCGAGTTGAACAAGAGTCTGGTTGAATACATAGCTAGCATATTTACGTATTCCATGTCCTATGTATTTTGGGACTAAGACATGGTAATTATCCCTTGAATACACATAAATTATTACATTAAATAAAATCCAATAACACAAAACTAATATCTAAGAAGAAAAGTTCATACTCTTCTTGCTTTTTTTGCCAAAATACAATAAGTAACCAGGGATGGATCCGGTTGCCAAAAAAATTATATAATTTTTTTTTCCTTTTCGCATTCACTTGTGCTGGACCGATGGTGTTCCAATCCTTCCCGATAATCAAATAAAAATAATTATAAAAAAAGAGTACTTGCAAAAAAATTAAGAACGACAAACCTCACTCAACCAAGGACCAGCGTTGTCAAACCGAGTACTCGCTACGCTTGTTCCAACCTTCCAAGCATCGGAGACTTGGAATGAGCAATCAACAATGAAGAAAAAAATAGATAATAGAGATTTAGGGTCTACTTAGTAACGATATTTTTATTATTTTGGGGTATTTTTGAACCGACCATTTATGAAAACTCTAGCTTGGTAATTTTTATGAGACACTGCTTTGGTCAGCTCAAAAACCCTCAAAATTGGTGTAATATAATTTTTGGAGGCTTTATAAACACCCCAATTGATGAGTTTTGAGCGGTTTTATTAATCTTATTTCATTTATTCTTGTAAAAGCCTTTCAAATCTGCTCGTTACCAAGCATGGATTGGATTGGTTTAAAACTCACTACTTAAAACCATTCAAAATTGGGCCTTTCATAACCGTTCATAACTGATACTCTAAAAACACCTCATAACCGCTACTCTCAGAATTGCCAAGCTGATTGTAACCACCATATTTCCATAGCAAGGGTATTTTTGTCATTTGACCATTATTTGAATATTATAATATTCTATATATTAATTATGTGACTATTGGGTTAGCTAATGAGTTTAGACTAGTTAGGTTTGAACTAACTTGGGTGATTAATTTTAGTCATGGCTAGCTTAGGTTCATTGAACCCATTTGGACTCAAGAATAGAATAGTCTTTCCACCCTTTTATTAGATACTCTTCATGACAACCAAATGAGGACTTTTAAGTCATTTCAAAGTCAACATAACCTAACCCTAACCCTAATGAATAGGGGTCGGCCCTATATAGAGGGGGGAAGAGTCTCTCTTCTCTCATTTATTAGTGCACACATTCCCATATAGATTTCTCCAAATTTATTTCATTCCAAATTTTTTTCTACCAAATTCACCCTCATTTCTTCATTCCAAACATATTCTAAGGAGCTTGGAGGAGCAAAGGGAAGCTTTGGTGTGGAGCCTGCTCGAATGAGGTGTCCATCCATCTCTTTGTGTCCTCTTGGTGTGTTGCATTGGAAATCCATCTTCTAATAGGTAAAAAATTTTTTTATCAATTTTATGGTTAATATAGTATATTAGACCTATAGAAACCTTCCCTTGGCTAAGGACTGCCATAGAAAGAAGAAATAGGTTCATATGATACCTATTATGAAAGTTACTTTGAGTATTGTGCCCATTTGAGGAAAACTTCGAATTTGGACAGCAAGTGCTTGATGGAATGTGTATTACGCTATTTATACTTATTTAACTATATTAGATGAGTACCATGTGAATTGGTGGTGTATTGTGATGTTGGGAGTGTATACCATGAGTGTATCATGGTATTTGTGTGTATCATGGAATATAGGAGGGTCCATATGATGTCTATGTAGAACTCACTGTACTAGAGTACAAAATCTGGAAGGGAAGAGCAACACACTACCCAAATATGTCCCCAGTCACTGAGTATCGGGCCACTGGACACACATAGACACATTTTTGCACATGAACTACAATGCCCCTGTGGTTGAACCTAACTGTTGATATTCACTGATACGCAGAGCTTTCCCCATCTATATATTATATTCACAAGAATATAAGCATACCAGTTCAGTGATAGGTGGTAGGCAGTGTGTTCAGATTTAAGGAAGTGTGCGGTAGGTGGTGTGATGTGTGTAATGGAATGAAGGGAGGGGAGTGAGATAATCAGACAACCTGCAATTGGGGGAGGTGCACATTGCAATCGGGAAATAACAGTATCAGTTGGATAATAGTAGTAAGTGGTAATATCTTAAGTAAATTAGTTTAGGATATTGCGTGGGTCAGATAAGAGGGGAAGCTTGTATACAGACTGGAGGTTAAGGGTAGACTCCACATTCGAGTTTCAGTGCCAGACCATGTGGGTTTTAGACTATGGGTATATTTTTGGGTGTATATCAGTTAGGAATTTGGGGCATATGGTTATGTGCCGAGTAAGGTAAGTAAGGAGTAAGGGCCTGTGCACAGGTGAGTGTAAGTGGTACCTGCATGTGCTTGCTCTAATTGCAGACTAAGTATCAGTATATCATAAGCTTTAGTGACTCTTGGTGTATAATTGAATTAGCTTGGGAGTATGGCTTTGGTGTTCAGAGAGGGAACTATAGGGTAGGAAAGGGATCGAGTGTATCAAGTGGGGGAAGGAAGAGTGTATCAGTGCACAGGGTGTGCCTACATCAGGGTGTTGCTTGTGTGTATGTGTGTGAGATGAGTGTATGGGGTTTGAAGGGTATCAGTAGGTGCAAGAAGTAAAACTGCGTATCCAGGCTTTGGAATGGATGCTCGATTGATAGTGAGTGAGTTTCGAAGGAGAGGTTATGGGCAGAGTTGAATACCCAGTTATACCAAAGCAGCTAGGGTGTTAGTGTTCAGGTAATAAGTATTGGTAAATCAAGGTACCATATATAATTAGATATATGTAAGTATATAGGTGGTTTAGTAATATGTAGTACCAGTGGGTTAGAACCAAGGGGGTATTAGTGTGCAAATATGTATATGAGGGTAAGATATTATAGATGAGAATCTATAAGTGTGTAGTATAGTAGAGGTTGTGAGCATATGTATGTGAGTATTAATGTACCTTAACTTGGGTGTGAGGGTTGGTATCAAATGGTATCAAAGGGGTGTATGTCCATGTGCTACCAAGAGTGTTGTATCAGAATTCAGGTTACAGTTTAGTACAGATAGTGTGAGATGTTTAGTATTAACATCATATTTGAATGGGACACTTATGTGTATTATGAGGGATAGTATTAGAGATAGTATCAGTAAATGTAGACTAGTGTAAGTGTAGTATCATAGGGTGTTATTGAGGTTAGTAGCATTAGGAGGATGGATGTTGGTACCAAGGAACCAATACCAAATATTAGTAGGGGTGTGTGTATGATTTAGTGTGTATCAGTGATTGTGAGTGAGTTATGGATATGAGTGTTTAGTGTAGTGCAAGAATGAGGGTGTAGGGGTCTGATGCCTATGTGTATTAGTGTGAGAGTTGTGCAAGTGGGGTGGTGTAGTTTATAGGTGTTAAGGTATGAGAGTAAGTGAGTTGCAGATGATGGACAACAGTTGGAACTGCAAAATCAGAAAGGGAGTGGTTGTCCTGCAACTCGAGCCAACTACTGATTACAGCAACCCAGCAAGCAGGGCAAGGGAAAGAACACATGCATGTGTATCAGGAATTGGAGGACTTGTGGATGAATGTTTTGCAGTACAGTGAATGTTAGGGTGTTTGTATAAGAAAGAGATATGTATCTAGGTGTAATATTTCTAGGAGTATCAATTTCAATATATGCATCCAAGTTTATAAGAGTATATCCTAGACATTAAGGTATATTAAGTTGATGAGTAAATGTTATAATACGGATTAAGATACAAGGGTATAAAGTAAGGTACATGCATATGGTGTAAGGTATCATATATACTTAGCAGAGATATCAAGGGGATATATTACAGTGAGGTGCTAGAGTTATATATAGTAGTAGTGGCTAGTATAACTTGTTTTAGTAAGGTAATGGCTAGTATGTCCTAGAAAACCTAGTTTAGCAAAGTATTGACCTAGTTTGACTATTGTGACCTAGTTTTAACCTAGAAACCTAGTTTTGAGTTAATTGAATATATTGTTGACTCCAAAACACTATTTTGACTTATAACCTCATATATAGGTCAATGTGACACCAGTTCGGATACCTATTCGCATTTATTCTCTGGACCTCAGGCGAGTACATTCTCTGATAGTTTCTATTATTTGATAATTACTATATTTCAAGTTATTTAGAAATGTTACATCAGATTTTTGACACTATGGTACACGGACTGGTATATAGCTTGGATCTTCAGTCATGAGATGTTATAATGGTTATCGTATTGACATCGTACACGATATTGATATTAGACATCGTACATGGTATTATTATGGGACATTGATCGTGTATCGTAACGTATCATGGTTGGATCCACTGTACTAGTTGGGGTGGAAGAAATACTAGTAAGAGATGTGATCATATTCCTATTGTAAATTATAAAATATTGTTAGTGTTAATCATACACCTCACGTATGATTAGCCAGGCCATTTACCTATCGTATATGTTCCCAAGCCGATCACATATCGAAACTAGTATTTTCAACACTTAGAATAGTTGCAGTTCTTCATATTCAGTTTCATATATTACATTGCCTTGTATCTGATATTGTAGTTCTCTTCTCCTTCATTTCATATACCCTATTGCCTGTTCTCTTTACTATTTTCTAATGCATCAGCTTATTATTTTCTCATTATATATAGCATTCTCTATTTACTATTTTATTGTCTTTGTTAATTAATTGGAACTACTATTGAGTGTACTTTGCTCCAATCCTGGCTGGATAACATTTTCAGATGACTTGGAGGATTGGTGTCCGACATATTATGGACCACAGGTGGATGAGGGTGTGACCTTGGACCTAGTAGCCATGAGTGATTGTCGGGAGGTCTAGCCGGAATCACTAGTTATTCTAGTTAGTTTTTATTAGCATTTTGGTACCGAATTTATTTTTGGCTTATATTTGACACTTGAATGTTATTGCGGAAGTTTAGATTTGTGTTATTGTTTAGACTTTGTGGTTGTTATTTAGATTATTTCTTTGATATCTTATCGTACTTTAGTTATGTGATTGAGTATTTTATATTATATTATTATATCATTGTCTCCTTATGGAGTTGGATATTTATGTGAGATTGCTAGTTAGATAGTCTTAACATAGAAAGCGTTCTACCGTCGATGCTGCGCCGTAGGTTGGACGTACCCACGAACTCATGCCCCTATATCGGGTGTGGGTCGTGACACTGACCCTTAGTATACTGTTGGAGACTTAGAATGAACAATCTCAGATGATATTAGAATTAGAGAATAGATAGAGATTTAGAGAGAGGAAGAATTTGAGAGAGAGAGAGAGAGAGATGATATTAGATTACCAAATGGTAAAATTTATACGAAATTTTAACAGAAAAAAAGAGACGTTAGAATTATTACCTTTTTCTCATTTTGTTGAGTTATGGGGACTTATTTAGTCCCATATTGGATAGAAAGTAAGGAGAAAGCTAGCCTCCATATATATATATATATATATATATATATCCCGTCTTTGAGAAATAAATCAATTAAGTTTTTCTACATGGTATCAGAACCAAATCTCTGAATCATTTCTCCATAAAAAAAATTCCCCCTTTCCCGCTTCCCTGCCTCCCTCTATGAGTAGACGACCACCTCCCTCAGTGAGTGGACGGACCCTTCCTCCTACCTCCATCTGTGAGTGGAAGACCCCCTCCCTCTGTGAGTGGAAGGCTCTTCCCCCCCCCCACCTCCTTCTATGAGTGGAAGGCCCTTTCCCACCGCACCATCGGGTGTAGTTGACGTCATATACGGGTGTCGTCAAACCCATCGGGAGACAGGGAACGCTGCTCGTCGTACACTGGCATAGGCGAGTTCTATCCATAATGCACCTCTCCTGCCACATGAACTTGGAGGTGTATAGATAGATGGAGACCGTCGGGATCGCGTGTAGTTGCACGACCCATTTTAAAGTTGCATTTGATCTTGTTCCTGTATAACTGTGAAGATGTGAACACTTGTGACTAGTCAGGAGCTGAAGAATATACTAGAGGGGATAGCCAGGGTATTTCAGGCTAAATTGGAGGAGACATCAATGTCATCAAACTTGAGGGGACGAGAAACTCCCATCGCAGGTGATGAAGAAGATATAGTTGATACCCAATGACATCAAACTTGAGAGGATAAAAAACTACCTAAGCTGGTATATGAGGGCGATGTTGAACCTTCGGACCAAGGGACTTGAAAAATATATAAAGGGAGAGTGCACTGAGCCAGAGGATAAGATGAGTGATGGATGGAGCATATGGAGTTACCTTAATTCTCTGGTGGTTTCTTGGCTGTTGAATTCTATGTCTCCATCCATAGCTAGGATATTTGAGTCAATCTGCAGTGCAGCTGATATCTGGAAGACATTGACTGGGATGTACTCTGGAGCTGTGGGTGTCATATTGATGATGGAAGTTAAGGAAAAGATTGATGCTACCACACAGGGAGAGAAGACAATACTCCAGTATGCAGCGGAGCTATATTGTTTATGGGAGGACTTGGATTACTATGATCCGCTATGATTGCAAAACCCAGCAGATGTTCTCCTTAAAAAACAGTACCTTGAGCATAGGCATGTGGATCATTTTCTCAAGGGTCTGAACCCACAGTTTGAGGGTAGGAGGATAGTAATGTGTCATCTGCCATCTTTTCCATCCCTAGATGAGGCTGTTGCATCGATGGAGCAAGAAGAGATCAGACAAAAGGTGATGAAAGATGAGACCTCACCCGTTGTCCGCTCGACATTGATGATTCCTAGTGCTCCCATCAACGATGACAGTGAGTGCTACAATTACGGGAAGAAAGGGTACCTCAGCTATAATTTCCCTCAACCCCACAATTTTGGTCGTGGCCTAGGAAGCATTGGACAGAGAGGTGGACGTACATGTCAAGGAGGCAGAGGACGTGGAGGCTGGGGAGTTTCTCACCTAGTTGTGCCAGAGGGGACCACTACTAAGATGACTGGAGAGGGGATGAAAGAGCTGGAGGAACAACGTCAGTTCAAGCTTCAGGTTGAGAGTTCTAAGGGCAAGGAACAGGCCACTCAGGATCTAGCTGAAACTACCTACCTTGATAAATTTACTGGTTATGATGCTCATATGGGCAAAGGTATCCTGGTTCAGGCACTTGCATCCACTAAATCTTATACTGATTGGATCATAGACTCAAGTGCATCTAGCATATCATAGGTGCATCTAGTAAGTTTGTATTATAGTATCCGAGCAAGCATATGCATCCCGTAATAATTCAGACTATTGATGGGATATCCCAACCCATCAGGGGTACTGGCTCGGTCCATTGTACTTTATATGTTACCCTGTCATCTGTCTTACATGTTCCTTTATTTCCGGTCAACTTACTTTTTGTTACCTCTCTTATTGATTAATTGAATTATACTATTCTTTTTTATCGGAATATGTGTTCTTTCCAGGAGAAGGCTACGGGGAAGAGGCTTGGGACTGGCATCAGGCATGATGGCCTTTGGTACCTGGACGGGGAGGCTGCAACGCTCGCTACTACTATTAGTGGAGGCCAGAGACAGAAGCAATGCTTCAATAATGCATATTGGGGCATTTATCTTTTAATATTTGAATAAGTTAGAACCTGAAATAATACATAAAGTAGACAAAAAAGGTTATTTTGTAATGCTTGTGAACTTGGGAAGCATACACGTTCTACTTATAAAATGGTTTATCTTCGAAGTCTTGAGCCATTTGCACTTGTTTATTCTGATGTTTGGGGACCTTGTCCTACTACTTCCATAAGTGGATTCATATGGTTTATTACATTCATTGATTGCTACTCACGTATGACCTGGATCTACATAATGAAGCAAAAATCTGAGGTGTACAAATATTTTTAAGACTTCTCGGCGTATGTGAAGGCCTAGTTTGGAGTAAATGTGAAGATTCTTCGAACATACAATGAGAGCGAGTATACCAACAAGGAGTTTGCTAATTTTATCTCTAGTCAGAGAATTCTTCATCAAACCACTTGTCCATACACTCATTCTCATAATAGGGTGGTTGAACGCAAGAACAAGCATCTACTAGAAGTAGCACGTCCTTTGATGTTGACAATAAATTTACTAAAATTCTTGTGGGGGATACAAGTATTAGTGTCCCACTGAAAGAAGGCTGTTTGTCAGTATGGACATGACCTTTCAGGAGTTTGAATCATTTTATGGAGAGAAGACAGAGTTAAGTTCCTTGTTCTAGGATGACTCTACTAATGCTAGTAGAGAGGGGGAGAATGAGAGTGACATCATGGTTGGTATGATTCTATGTCCTTTTAGTCACCGATGAGTGATGGTGTCTAAGGGGGAGCCGACAGTTAGGGGGAGCTGAGAATATATAGGGAGCATGAGCAGTAGAAGAAGCACAAGCATGAGCAGCATGAGCTTCCTCCTTTTGTGCCTAGGCTAGTACCTACAAATGCTGATGTCCCAAGTCCCTTTTCTCGAGGACTTTCCTCAGCCCTTCCACCAGAGTTACCTGGTAATAATTCCTTCCCTGATACTTCTAATACTCCTGTCTTGCTTCGTAGAACTTCTAGAGTCAATGCTAGAAAACCTCCAGCTAAGTTTGGCAGTTGAGATACTAACATTGCATATGCATACACTCCACCTGCATATAAGTCCTTTCTTGCATCATTAGATTTAGTGCTTGTACCTAAAAACTGGCAGTTAGCTAAGAAAGATCCTAGGTGGTTGAGTGCCATGCAAAAGGAACCTCGGGCCTTGAAGAAGAAAGACACATGGGAGCTGGTATCACTGTCAGCTGGAAAGCGTGCTGTTGGATGTAAATGAGTTTATACTGTTAAGCAGACTCCAGAGGGCAAGATTGACAGGTACAAGGCCAGATTGGTTGCTAAAGACTATAGCCAAACTTATGGTATCGACTATGACGAGACATTTGCTCCAATAGCAAAGATGAGCACTGTGCGAGTGTTGGTGTCATGTGCTGCCAAATTTAATTGGTAACTACATCAGCTAAATATCAAGAATACTTGCATAGGGATATCCAGGAGTAGGTGTATATGGAGATTCCACCAGGCTTTGCTAATTCACAAGCAACGAAAAATGTATGCAAATTGAAAAAGTCTTTGTATGGGCTAAAGCAGTCTCCGAGAGCATGGTTTGATAGATTCAAGCTTACTGTCTGTGGTATGGGTATAGGAAGTGCAATCGAGATCATACTGTATTTTACAGGTACTCCAAGACTCGTATCACTGTTCTTGTAGTCTATGTTAATGATATTGTAATTATAGGAGACGATACTGAGAAGATTTTATGGCTGAAGAAAAGACTTGGAGAGAAGTTTGAAGTTAAGGATCTGGGGCAGTTTAAGTACTTTCTTGTAATTAAAATTACAAGGTCACGAAAAGGTATAGTACTTTCTCAGTGAAAGTATGCTCTGGACCTTCTTTCAAGGACAGTAATGCTGGGTTGCAGGGTTGCTTCTACTCCTATCGAGCAGAATTACAAGTTGTGTGCTAAGGATGGTGATCCGGTGAGTAAGGAGCAATATCAAAGATTAGTTGGTCGGCTTATATATCTATGTCATACGAGACCTGATATTACTTATGTCATTTGTGTGGTGAGTAGATATATGCATGATCCCAGAGAGCAACATATGGAGGCAGTTCGGAGAATTCTCAGGTAGATTAAAGGAAGCCCAGGAAAGGGGTTATGGCTCAGAAGTTCTGGACATCTGAGAGTTGAAGGCTACTGTGATGCCAATTGGGCGGGTTGTATGGACAATCGCAGGTCCACTACAGGTTACTGTATTTTTGTTGGAGGCAATCTAGTATCTTCGCGCAACAAGAAGCAAGATGTAGTGGCTATGTCTACAACAGAGGCCGAGTACAGGGCTATGACAGTTAGCATGTGCGACATTATGTGGGTAAAGAGCTTGTTAGCTAAGATGCGTTTATTTAGAGGAGAATCCCTGCAACTTTGTTGTGACAATAAATTAATAATTGATATTGCAAACAATCCAGTTCAGCATGATCGCATCAAACATGTGGAGATTGATCGGTTCTTCATCAAGGAGCAGCTGAATAAAAAAGTTTTGACTTTGAGCGATGTGAAATCAGCGGAGCAGTTAGCTGATTGTTTAACTAAAGATTTAGGGTCTAGAGAGTTTGATATATTTTATAATAATATAGGAATAATTGATATCGATCGTTAATCGTGAGGGGGAGTGTTGAGTTATGGAGACTTATTTAGTCCCATATTGGATAGAAAGTAAGGAGGAAGCTAGCCTCCTCCTATATATATGTACCCCCTCTTTGAGAAATAAATAAATTAATTCTTTCTACACATTTAATTTTCCAATTTCCATGGCAATCCGAGAGAGATTTGGGTCGGTGCCTCGGTGGAGAGAGAGATTTCGAAGAGGAGATAAAAATTTATGCTGGTACACAGTCGTACAACTTAGAAATATGTTATTCTTCCTATTTTAGGTTATAATATACTATTAGTAAATTACTACCCTTCAACAAGCAGCAACCTATTAGCCTAGAGGTGGAGGCCCTGGGCTATTGAAAGCCTGATGGTACCAAAAGAAAAAAAATCTTTTTTTGGAGGCCCTCTAAGTGATGGAGGCCCTAGGAAGGAGCCTGGCCTACCTCCCCTTGGGGCCAGCCCTGAAATGAACCACTAATTAGTAAACATGTATATATTTTTATATTAATAGATAGATTGATAAGTAATATTAAATAGTTAAATTCATACTTCATACTATAGCATTAATGATAGGAATAATATAATAGTAACTATAATAATAATTTTAAGTATAATAATATATATTATTAAGTAATGGTTAAATTTATTAATATGTTATCTCTAGGACCAGGAGTATCCCATGGTATTACGGTAATAGAGACTTTGACTCCATCTCTAGGACTGGGAGTGTCCCATGGTATTACAGTATTAGAGATTTGTTTTTTCATCAATATTAGAGATTATTGTCCCATGTCAAGATTGGGAGCGTCTCATAGCGTTACGGTATTGAGATATGTTCTTACCAGAAGCATCCTATGGTGTTATGGTATATTGATTCCTATTTGATTGTACGTTTTTTTATAGTTGTCGCCTGTATTATCTGTCCCTTTTTCTGCATAATTATCGTACTTTTTGGCATATTTTTATGTATCTTGTTACGTCCCACTGAGGACCTGATCCTTTCTCCATTTACCGATGTACATGATTACATGGAGTCTTACGGATAGGCACCAAACGAGGGTACAATCACAGTTGATGACTCAGCTATTGATTAGTTTATTTTTAGCATGGACTTTGATATATTTTCTTGTCCTTATCATTTTGTCTACTAGTAGAAAATTTGTCTCCACCGGACGTCTTTTGGATTCTTGATTCATTTAATCTAATTGTATTTACATTCATCATTCATCATTATTATATTTATTTATCATATTACTTATTCTGCTGATGTAGCCTAGTTTTGATATACTCATATTATTTTTTCGAGTCTATTCGAACATATATGCTAGTGGACTATAGACCATAAATTATATTGTTCATTCTTGGTGTTTATTATTTATTTGGATTGAGATGTAGATAGACTTGTCATATTATAAATTATGTCTATTATAGACTACGTATACGTATTCGAGTTTGGATGTTGTCCACTTCATACGTAACTGGCCATTGTCATGTATCCTGGTCCTACATATTTTGGGGCTGGTGCGAGACACCCGACCCAAGTCTCCCCCATATACCACCATCCTTGAACCTTATCCCTGAAGCTCCGCCTTAACCCGATCTTCAACGCCGCTCATCTCCGACCCCCATCATTTCCTCTGCCGACGTTCACTCCCTAACATACAGCCCTGGCCGAATCGATAAACGTGCCACTCAGTCGATTGAGCTCTGCCTCCCACCAGTTTAAACCCTGCTCCGGTACTTCCTCCGCACGCGCAACCGAAGGCACATCGAACTGCCCCAACCGCTGTCAACAGCTCCTCTTCAAGGTGAGCTTTTTCCTCTTCCTCCAATTTAGAAAAAAGAAAAGAAATAATAGTTAACATTGTGAAATAGCATAAAACTGTTGTTTTCTTTGTTTCCTATTTAATAAATAAGGATGGACTAGATGGGTTGTTATTGGGCCTATAACCAAATTAAAAAATAATAATAAAATTAGTCTTTACTAAATATATATTTGGGTTGTTCGATTAATTTGGACCTTTGATAAATTCTAAAAAAAGAATTTAATAGTTGGGCATTAATAAAGATAATTGTTCAATAATAATGATAATAATAACAATTCTATAATTTTTTTTAGGATTTATATAATTAGGCTTTGAAATCAATTGGGCTAATTTAGTTGGGCATTTTGATTTAAAGGAATAGTTAGAATTAATTAGGGTTTATGATTAATTAGGCCTTTCTATATTAGTTGGGCTTTAGAAAGATGATGGGCTCTTGACTAATTAAACTAATGTATTAAATAAGTTTGGTTAAATTATAAAAGAAATGAGCAATTGAGCTTAGTTAAATCAAGTATGCCTCATATAATGAATTGAACCCTATATAACCGGTTGGCCTTATAAATGAGTTAGGATATGTTGTTAATTAAAAAAATGAGCTTTAGATAATCTAGAAATTAGTTGAGCTTCGACATAAAGTAAAAAAGTCAACCTAAGTTTAAAATATAGGAAAATCTAACAAGAAAAATAAGAAAGTAGAAAATTCTAAAGTAAATATTCCTAATCAAATTTGTTTATTTCTAACTTGAACTAATTTTCTATTTTATGTCTCCTTGTGGGCCCGTTTGCGGACACGAATATCTAAAACCTTGGCCTTTGCCAAAACATTATATTCTGGACTTCTTTATATCAATATGGACTATTTGGAATATTCTGAGATCGTTGGCGCTACTATTGTTATCATTTAGGATCATTAATGGAAAGTCATATTTTGAGTTTATTTTCGTGTCGTTGCATTCATGTCATATATGTCGACTTCAACCAACCCAAGGCAAGTACTTTACACTTACTATTTTTATTACTTTATAGTTTCTATAATCACTTGTCCTAGATAGTCTATACATGATTTGACACAGTTAGTTTACACAAGTTAGAAAGTGCTACATAGATCTATATTTGTGATTCTTCGTAACTTATTTTTGTAACATGATCTATGAGTACTAGTAGGACGAAAAATACCTAGGTAGACATGTTGATTACCCAGAAACACCCTATGATCTTATCGTGACTGATAGAAGCCGTATAACTCACGTGCGATCAAGTGCGACGTGCCGTAATTAACCCCTAATTGTCCACACCCAATATTTTATTTACTTAGTGTAGTTTCATATCATTATTCATGTTCTTAACATGCTAGTCTTACTTTTACAATGTTTAGATTATCATGAATTTTTGTTTATCTGTTCATATCTTTACTTTATCATTTTTAGTACTTGTTATTATAGTTTATATTCTGTTTTGGTTAGCATTGGGTGTATTATATTTTGCTCCAATTCTTACTAGATGCGTTGACATATTAGGCAATGATAATGACTTTTTCCCCACCTTCTACGGACCACCTGATGAGCCTCTGGGAGAAATTAGTTCTGATGCACTCATGGACCAGAGGAGATACCATGAGGGATATATTGCTTTCATCGGATTTGTCTACAAAAAACTCTATTTTGAGATATAATAAAATTTTGGATCAAACTTGTAAACCTTTGGATGATATAGAGATTATGTTCATGGATCATTATTCTCTTTCTTGTTCTTACCATCCTCTAGCTTATTTTTTGATTGAGTAGACACACTTATATTCATGTTCATTAATGATACTATTGAGGTTTAGACAACGTACTATCATCGATACCGCAATGTAGGCTGGGCGTACTTAAATACTCATACAAGGATATCTGGAAGCTGGTCGTGACAAATTATGTCACCAAAATTTAGAATATGAATTATTTAACCCTAATCTAAGTTCCATAATTTTCCTACATTTTTGGAATAAAATTTATAATTTTTTATAAAAAAAAGGTCATTTAGATTATTTTAATAATTAAAATTAATTAACTGCCAAGAATAAATTGTTAGGCTTATAATATTCTAACTAAAATTTGGTGTTTTTTGAATTTATCTAAAATTTATATGAATTAGTTAAGTTAAAATAGTTATAAACCAAAATAAAAAATAAAAAATAAAAAATATTAAAAAATTACACCCCTACCCTACGTTCCAGGTGACCCCACGCATCAGCCTCATGCTGGCGGCAGCGGGGCCTGGTGTCTTCCAGTGGTGTGTAAGGGGAGGCACCCATAATGGGTCAGTGGGTTGGGTCAACAATCGCTGAACCTGGCCCAAATTAGTGGTATCCACCAACTGATGCTTCTCTATCACAACACGATTTTTTTTCATCTACCTTCTAAATTGGAGAAATTTATTTTCTCTACCTTACCCCCTCCCCCCCCCCCCACCCCCTACACACACCCCACCCCTCCAACTCTACCATTCTCTCTCTTCTAGCTACCTCTCCATTTCTCACTACCCCCTCTCTCTCTCTCTCTCTCTCTCTCACACACACACACACACACACACACACACACACAACTTTTTTCTCTAACTATTTTTTATCTTTATAATTAACCAAACAAAAAAAATCTCAATATTTTCTCATAAATCAAAGCATGACGTGGTATTACTAATCGCTATTTTTTTTTCTCATTCAACTGACTTAATCCTAGAGTTAACTATATATTATCATACTAGACAAATGACCTTTTTCTCGCTAAATTTTAGTAGGATTGATTTGAGTGAGGCTAAAAGACACTTTACGTACGCTAACTACCACTATATTTTATACTTATTACACAAACCACCCATATTTTAAAACTAACTACATAGACCACTCCTATGTTTTATATTTTCTATAAAGAGTTATAACAGTAGCTAACATTATTTCAAAATTAAAATATATAGTAGTGGGGTAGTCCATGTAATTATTTTCAAATATGGGTGATCTCTGTAATACCCATGAAACATAAGGGGTTAATGTATTTATTTCTGGAAAAAAAAAACCAAATGGTAATATTCGTCCACCATGTGTTACTACTTTTTAAATATAGGGATTAATAATTTAAGTGATCCTTTCCAAATAACAAGAACGAAAAGGAGAGATGGCTCGCGCAGTACTCGACTACCCGCATAAGTCGTCTCCCTCCCCTACACTCCTCCGCCGCCGCCTCCCTCCCCCTCATGCTCCCTCCTGCTACATCACCCTCCCCTCCTGCTTGATAAGATGGTCCCTCCTTAAATGGAGGAGAGAATATTGTTATTCCTAAGGTTAATAAACCTTGGAGAAAGTCTATTGACTTATGGTGTTCCCAAGGTTAATAAACCTTGGAGTATTCATTGCTTTTGGAGTTCCCAAGGTTAATGAACCTTGGATGATACAATCTTATTGGAGAAGCCACTACCCCCATGAAGCTATATAAGGTGGCTGCATGGAGGATGTTTTATTGCTCCTTCCTTGTAGTGCTCCTGTTGGTGGTGCTTCTTTAGGGTGCTTCTTCTTGGTGGTCTTCTTGGTACTAAATGCAACAAGTGATCTACCAAAGTGTGTCCATACTTATATGAGAGCAAAGAACTTTGTAATCCTCTTGAGTATATCTAAGAGAGAGTCATTGTTAACCACCATTGTGTAAGATTGTATTTTGTAAACGTACTATTCCTAGTCGACTAGTCAAGAAAAACTATAGTTGTCTGGAGGACGTAGGCGCACTGTCGAACCTCGTAAATTCACTACTATTATGTTCTTTCTTTTTATATTGCTTTCGCATAGCGAGTAAGCACTTCCAATCCAACAAGCTTTCGCATTATGCGGGTAAGCCAACTCTGAACCTAACAAGTGATATCAGAGCCACTCAAGCTTGTTGATTGTGATGGCAGAATCGTCTTCTTCCTCCTCAATCATGATCAAGCTCACATCTTCAAACTATTCAATAAAGAGGCCACATATGGATGATATCCTCTATTGCAAAGATCTGTAAGAAGTGTTATTCTGCAATGGACAGAAGCCAACAGAAAAATATAAAAAAGATTGGATCATTCTAAATCGAAAAGCTATTGGAGAGATCTGTCCATGGATCGATCAAAGTGTCTTTTACCATATTTCTAAAGAAACCGATGTCCATCAAATATTAAAAAATTAGCATCGATGTATGAGCGAGAGACTCCTCAAAATAAAGTATCGCTCATTCGATGTTTAGTGAACTTGAAATACAGAAATGGACGAAGTGTATCCGAGCACTTGAGTAATTTCCAATAATTGGTGAATAAACTCTCAACTATAAAGTTGGATCATTGTGGCCTTAAGGGTCACATGAAGAGAGAATATAGAAAACTCAAAAGAGAGAAAAAAAAATGAATCAAATGAGAATAATGAAGCCAAAGACACAACCGCCACTACTTCAAAAGGCTATGAGGTAATCATTATTTGTGATAATGGCCTTATTAATCTAACCTCTCAAGATTCATGCTGGATTATAGATTTTGTTGTATCTTTTCATGTTACTTCCAATTTTTTTTTACATCCTACACAAACGGAGACTTCGGAACTGTTAGGATAAAAAACGAAAAAGTTTCTAAGATAGTGGGAAGAGGAGAAATAGCTCTTGAGACCAACATTGGTTGCCCCTTGATTCTCAAGAATGTGAGACATGTTCCTTGATATCTATCGGCTTGTTGGATGATGAAGGCTACTCCAATATGTTTGGTAGAAGAAAATAGAAACTCAACAAAGGCTCCCTAGTGCTAGCTAGAGGAAAGAAGGAGAACACACCCTACATAACAAATGTTAAGATCAACAATCATCATGTGAATGCATTAATCGACAAATCAGGATCAACGATTCGGTTATGGCACAAGCGACTGGGTCATATGAGTGAGAAGGAATTGCAAATTCTAGCCAAAAGAGAGGTATTGACCATGTTAAAATCGAAAGGTACACCTCTAGAACCATGCAATGATTGTTTGGCTAGAAAATAACATAGAGTTTTATTACATTATTAGGTTGCAACTAGAAAATCCAATGTATTAGATGTTTATTATGATGTTTGTGGGCCTATGACTACTAACACTCTTGGCGATGCAAGATATTTTATCACCTTTATTGATGATCATTCCAGGAAGGTATGGACATACGTAATCAAAACCAAAGATCAAGTCTTTGAAGTATTCAAGCAGTTCCATGCCATCTTTGAATGTGAGACCGGCACAACTCTGAAGTGCATTCGTACTGACAATGGTGGAGAGTAAATGGGAGACTTCCTAATAAATTATAAGAATAATGAGATTAGACATGAAAGATCAGTTCCAAAGACCCCTCAACATAACGAATTGGGGGAGAGAATGAACAAAATGATCGTTAAGCATATCAGAATCATGTTATCTCACTGTAATCACCCTGATTTTCTTAAATTTTTAAAACAATTTTTCACAATTTTTGTGTAATTTTCTGGAATTAAAACTAAGGTATTTTGTGATTAAATAATTTTTAAATAATGTTAAAATATTATAAAAATAATATTTTATGGTGTAAAATGAAAAATTAGACATAGGGTAATTTTTCGAGAATTTATTGGACCCTAGAAGCATTTTTAAAAGCCCTAAAAACTAATATAGATTTAAACCAAATTAAACCCTGACTGAACCCGGTTTATTTTAAATAAACCAAACCAAACCGACCCAAACCGCTATCAAACCAAACCGGACCAAACCCAGTCCTTAATGGGTCGGGTCAGATCCGAATCGAACCCGACCCGGACCCGAAACCCTCACCGAAACCCTAAATCCTAATTCTAAACGGAACACTGTTCTGGCGGCTATAAATCCTCCTCGAAACCCTCGCTCCGCCGCCGGAAAACCTAATCTCTACCCTCTCTCCACCGCTCCGGTCATCCCCGACCTCCCCTCGCTGCACTAGCCTGAACCATAGCCGTCTCCTCCGCCCGGACACACCCCGCAGCCCCGCTCTGCCTTCCCTCCTCTGCTCCGCTGCCACCGCCTTTATCTCGTCGCCGTCTCACCACCACCCTCCAGTCCCCGCTCGACGGAACCTTAGCCACCCCGCTCGCCTCCGTCTCCCTCTCCCTCTCCTCCGCCTCGACCAGACTTCCCTCGACCACCCCCTCACCGCTCTGCCCTAGCCCAGCACCACCACCCCAAGCCGTCGACCCCGCTCAACCCATCCCCGACTTTGCCTTCCTCGACCTCCGCCCAGTCCCATCTCTCCCGACCGTCTCCACCACTTGCCGACCTCCGCCTAGCCCCGTGCCCTAGCCACCAGCTCTGCCTCGTCGACCTCCGCCCAGCCCCGTGCAGTCTCGACGACTGTTGCCCTAGCCCGGACACGGTTGACACGGGACACAACAGCTCTCAGACCGGACACGGCTGACTCAGGACATAGCATAGTGACCCGGACACGAGAAATCCTCGTTCCACGGAGCCCTGTTTAGGTAACCCGTTCTCTCTCCTCATTGTTCCATTTTCTGCTCCGTCAGTTGTGTTGCGTAGACTATGTAACCCCCTCGATGCCCGTGCAACCCGCTCGGTACGTCGCGTCCTGTGGTGATCGCAAACCGTGATCCAAAAATAAGAAAACCAATGCCCTGTTTCACCCCGAAATTGAGTGTGCCCCGCTAAACGGAACGACTTGGTCATGTGCGGTCTTCATCAAAATGTGCGCGCCGTTAATACGGACGTGCGGGATTTCGCAAAAGTTGATTTGGATGTGCGTGCACACCGGAATCAACGCGTATCCGCCGACAACGCCCCGTATCCGCCTGTTCTGGAACACATTGTAACTTTGTGTAAACACGTCGGATCGAGACGAAACTTATGCCATCGGGCTCGTAGCAATACGCTGGTCCTGTGACCCAAGTTTGGTTCGATTCTGAGAACGTTGACGAAATCGTGTATCGTGGGCCCCGTGGCTCCACTTGACAGCGATTTTGTGATCGGCTCATCAGAATCCAGTTCTGGAAGTTCTGTTGGGTTCGTATCATTATTCTAGACTTGTTGACACTAAGTTTGACGAATTCGGAGACCATTGACCCTGACACATTTTTCGGTGCAAAGCGGCCCACATGTGGACCCCGCTTTGACCAGAAACTGTCACTTTTGCCCCTGTGTCCAAATTGGACTTAAGGACAGGCGTTTCTAGCTATTTGATATTTTTTGAGACTGTTGGTGATATCTATTTCAGCATCCAGAGATATTTGTTCTTAGGCCATAGCTTCTGGTCCTGTGTATTGGACATCTGGACGTTACATTTTGTAACTTCTTGTCAGGCAAGTATACCTTGCCATTGTACTGTTATTCATATTCCATATGTTGCATGCATCTTTATTTTCTATCTTTAGTTTATATATTTTAACTGTTATATAAAATGCGCGCGACAGTGTCGTCGCGATATGTTTTTATTTATGTATTGCATTGACCTTGTTTATGAGACTACTCCATTATCATGTAGCATCTTTAGGATTATTGGCCTTGACACAGTTGTTACACGAGTTGTGAGTCTCATATAGATCACGAACTTGCATGCAGGTTTGGCCTCCTGTACGTGTGGGCCGTGCGTTAGAAATAAATGCTGTTAGAAACTTTGCATGCTAGTAGACTTAGCAGTTATTAGAGGTCTAGGGACATAGCCTATTGTAGTACGGTGGTCCCATCCTTGTCCTTGTTTGGTTGCAGGATTGGGCTAGGGTACTAAGAATAGGCTATGAACTAAATCGTGTCATGGATGTGACATGCTTAGAGCATGGGGTGGGGAGAACAACAAGTACCGTATTTGAGCTCCTTTGTACTTTTTTCTATGCGCCTGGATTCTCCGTCGGAGATACGGGTGGTGATGACCCTTATATATTATGTACATTGGCGGACCTCCGCCGTTCAAAAGACGACGTGCCTTTGGGCCCCTGGATCCCCAAAAGGGAATCATGCCAAATCCCAGTTTTCAGCCAGATAGCTCACTTGTGGGGAAAGTTATTCTTAACTGCATTCACTTAGATGGTTAGGTGACCCCATTTGATATTTATTTCAGTACTTTATTGGCATGTGTTTTGTGTATCTTGTTACGTCCCTCTGAGGACCTGGTCCCCTGCCAGGTGTACCTGTTCTTGAGTATTTGCAGGAGCGCAGATTGGATGGTTCTATATGCTTCGTGGATGTTTTCTCTTCGAGCCGTGATTGATAGCTGGTATTCTTATATCGTGTTTGTTGTGGTGTACTTATATTTTATTTATCCTTATATTCCAGTTGGTAATGGATTTGTTTCCATCCAACTATTATCTCCAGATACTTAGTGTCTAGATCTAGTTCATAGATATTGGTTATTTATTTATATTTGATTTTCGTGGATGAGATTTAGATTATACCCTGGACTTGTGACATATGTTATACCACTGTGGATTTGATATTCATATTACAGCGTACGTATGGGTTTTGTTTCCATACATTGGAGTTGCCATATCCATGCGGCTGGCATGCTTACGTGTTCCTAATCCTAAGTATTTTGGGACTGGGATGTGACACTCACTCCAAGTTGCCAAAGGGTTTATGGAGTGAAGCATTATAGACAACAGTTCACTTGATCAACTTGTCTCTATCAGCTCCTCTTAATTGTGATATACTGAACAAGTTTTAGAAAAAAAAATATGTCCTATCAATACTTGAAGGTATTTGGGTGTAGAGCGTTCGTGCACATCCCCAAAGATGAGAGGTCCAAGCTTGATGTCAAATAAAAAAAAAATTTGGGCTATGAAGATGAAGAGTCCGACTATAGATTATGGGATCCTATCAATAAGAAGATTGTCATAAGAAGAGATGTGATCTTCTTTGAAGATGAAACCATTGAAGATATTTAGAAGTGGGCAAATTCTGACAGTCCCAAAGATCCAGTCGACTTAGATCCAGTTTCTCAGCCTGGCCCGGATACATGATGAAATGGGGGATGTGGTCGAGAATAATAAGCAGAAATTCATGACCATATCGAGGATAACCATGATGATGACATTGTACCAGAACAAGAATATCAAGCTCCCAAAGAACCTCAACTGAGAAGATCAAACAGACAACTGAAGCCCAACAGCCTTTATAGTACACAATAATATGTATTGCAAACAGATGCAAGAGAACCTGAATGCTATCAAGAAGCCTCAACACACGAAAAAAGGGAGTGGATAAAAGCAATGCAATATGAGATGAAGTCCTTGTATAGGAATCACACTTATAATTTGGTAAAATTACCAAAAGGAGGAAGAGCACTCAAGAACAAATGGGTGTATAAGTTGAAGACAGAAGGAAATAGATCATAGCCAAGATACAAGGCGAGGCTAGTTGTGAAATGTTTTAGTCAAAAATAAGGGATTGACTTTGAAGATATTTTCTCACCAGTAGTGAATATGACATATATCAAAGTAGTGCTTAGTTTGGCTGCAAGTCTGAATCTAGAAGTTGAGCAACTAGATGCGAAGACTACATTTCTTCAAAGAGAGCTTGAAGAAGAAATATACATGGAGTAGCCAAATGATTTCAAAGTCAAAGAAAAAGAGATCTAGTCTGTCGACTAAAGAAGAGCCTGCATGGATTGAAATAGGCACAACACCAATGGTACAAGAAGTTTGATCTCTTAATGACTGAGCAAAGATATCAAAGAACCACTTCTGTCATTGTGTGTTTATCAAAAGGTACTCTAACGGTGAACTGATTATACTCTTATTATATGTTGATGATATGCTGAATGTAGGTCGTGATAGTGACAAGATAAACAAGTTAAAGAAAGAGCTTAGCAAGTCCTTTGCAATAAATGATTTAGGTCCAGCAAAGCAGAATCTTGGTATGCATATCTCCCGTGATCGAAAAAATGGGAAGCTATGGTTATCGCAAGAGCTCTATATCGAGAAGGTGTTAAAGAAATTCAATATGGACAAGGCAAAACCAGTAACGACTCCATTTGCTAATCATTTTTGCTCAGCTCAAAGCAATGTCCTACAAGAAACATAGAAAAAGAAGAAATGATATCGGTTACATACGCCTCAGTAGTTGGCAGTCTTATGTACATGATGATTTGCATTTGGCCTAATATGACACATGTAGTTGGTGTCGTTAGCAGATTCTTATCCACGGGTAAAGAGCATTGGAAAGCGGTGAAGTGGATTTTGAGATATCTCAGAGGTACTTACAAAATGAGTTTGTGTTTTGGAAATGGCAAGCCTGAGTTAATTGGGTACACAGATACATATATGGCGGGAGATCTTAACTCCAGAAAGTCCACTTCAGGTTATTTAATTACTCTTTCATGGGGAGCTATTTTTTGGCAATTTAAGTTACAGAAGTGCATTACTTTGTCGACTACAGAAGCATAATATATCACAGCTACAGAAGCAAGCAAGGAGTTATTATGGATGAAAAGATTCCTACCAGAGTTGGTCAAGAACAAAAAGAATATGTTTTTATTGTGATAGTTAGAGTGTTATCCATTTGAGCAAGAATTCGAGTTTTTACTCAAGATCAAAGCATATTGATGTGAGATATCATTGGATTCGTAACGTGTTGGAATCCAAACAACTTCAGATCTAGAAGATTCATACTAATGAAAACAGTTTAGATATGATGACAAAGTCTTTACCGAAAGACAATCATTTTTTTTAGAAGTGCAACTGGTATGACGGAGCCTTCCACTTAAGTTAGGAAGGAAGAAATTGATGAGGTGGTCATTCCTTAAGTGGAGGAGTGAATATTGTTATTCTCAAGGTTAATGAACCTTGGAGAAAATCTATTGACTTATGGTGTTTCAAAGGTTAATGAACCTTGGAGTATTCATTATTTTTTGGAGTTTCAAGGTTAATGAACCTTGGATGATACAATCTTGTTGGAGAAGCCACTACCCCATGAAGCTATATAAGGTAGTTGCATGGGGGATGTTTAAGTGCTCGTTCCTTGTGTGCTCCTGCTGGTGGTGCTTCTTCCGGGTGCTTCTTCTTGGTGGTCTCCTTGGTGGCGAATGCAACAAGTGATCTACCAAAGTGTGTCCATACTTATATGAGAGCAAAAAAAATTTGTAGGCTCTTGAGTGTATCCAAAAAAAAGTCATCGTTAACCTCAATTGTGTGAGATTGTAATTCATAATCCCACTATTCTTACATGAGAAAAACTAAAGTTGTCTGGAGGATGTAGGCACCCTGCCAAACCTTATTAATTTATGGGATTTTGTTCTTTCTTTTTTCTATTGCTTCCGCATAGTGGATAAACACTTACAATCCAACAAGCTTTCGCATTGCGCGGGTAAGCCAACTCCCAACCCAACACTGTTCCGCCGTCCGATCTTTCCGGCCCGCTCAGCCGGCTCGTGCGACTAGTGCATGAGCCATATAGCGCGTTTGTAACAAGAATAGAGTCTTGTACCAAATTGAGCGGCGCATGTACTATAAAAAAAAAGTTTTTTTTTCTTCTATATTTTGTACGCATTAAATCCACGTGTTCTTACTTTGGACTGTTGTTCTTAATTTCACAATGGACCGCCGGGCGCCGGTCGAGTATCATATAGTATTTATCTCTCAATCAATGACATTGCCGCGTTCTTTTCAACAAAATGAGAAGAAGAAATCAGAAATGTCCATGTATAAATATGCTCCAATTTCTTTCCTTTTCCTGAATTTTTCCTCCTTCCATCCCTATCGGTACTCCTTTTTTTTTTTTCCTCTTGTTTTTTTTGTTGTTGGGGTCTTTCCCGAGTTTTCCATTTTCTCCAACAATAGAAATTTTAACTGGATTTCTTTTGCAGCTAAGTTTTTTATTCCTTTTCGTTTCCAAAATTAGAAAGCTCGATTTTTTCGGTGAATCTGATCTGGGCATGTGGAAAAACAAATTTGTGCTAAAGATTGGATTTTTGGGGCGCTCGGATTTTTTTATTTTCTGTCTCTAAAATTAGAAAGTACAGCAATTGGGCTATTTTCGGTGGATTTGATATTGGTATGAGGAATTTTGTGTGTTTCTTCTTTCAATTGGGCTCTTTTCATTGAAAAAGTTTGGTTTTTTTTCTTTTGACGAGAGTTTCGTATGGGTATGTGAAAAGTTACTTCTTTCTGTTTCTCCATAGTTTAATTTTGTGTTTCTTCTTTGATTGACCTCTTCTCACTGGAAAAGTTTGATTTTTGGTGTGGTTTTAATGTAAAAAAAATGGTTTTCTATTATTTATTTATTTATTTGTGGTGGGGTTTATGGAGTCATGTTCAGTTTGTTGGATGATTATTTGCAGGAGCCAGGGGCATGAGATGAGACCTTGAGCTTTCGCATTGATTTGGAAGAATTTTGATCATAACTGTTTGCTTTGATGGGTTCTATCTGCTCATGTTTGTGTATTGAGGGTTTAGAGGAGTACATGCATTCTGATGCTTCCATTTACAGGCATTGTGTCTGTCTCCGATGCTTGGCTCAGAGGTTCATACATATGGTATGCATCACTTTCCTTCTTCTTTTTTTCCTTTTTTATGTGAATAGACTTATTGTTGAACAAGTTCCTAACATTGTTTAAGAGGTTTTTCTTATAGCATTGTTGCATGGACACGAAAATGACATGACACAATATGGATATGGCGATACGGGCATGGAATTGATTTTGGCGTTTCACAGTGTACTTTAGAATGTGTTTTTGGAGTGTCTGCCCTTCCTAGGTTAATAGATAGGAAATGGATACATGACTACCTAATTGCAACCGGGTTTTTTTTCAACTTTAATCTTCTTGCTGAGGCGAGTAGGATGACAATGAGTGAATAAACCCTAATGTTTTTTTTTCAGCGAACAACAACTATATTATATGTCAAAGTAGATTTTACCTCTCAACATGCACAAATCGATGAAGCAAACAGAGAAGTTGTAACTAGTGTGGAAGAAAAATACAATTTGTTGGATAAGAACGACTGTGTCTGTCCATGTGTCAACAAATATGGTGCTAATTAGTTTTTGTCCTCTTTAGATATGAATACAAAGACTTTGTCCATATGCCAGCAAATACGATGCTCATTTTTTGTCCTGGTTTGATATGATCGCAAATGCGGTATTCTTTTGGATTAATACTAATAGTATTGTAATAACACCCTACTATTTGCCAACTTTCAGAAGTACAGACTAAATTTAAATCTTTTCTAATTTTCTTGTTTATTCAAGTAGGACTACAATGAGTGATTAAAGCCATCCTCATGGTAAATGTCTTGTACGAGGAATGACAACTATGGTAAAGTAGATTTTACTGTTTAGGATGCACAGATTGATGAATCAAACAGAGTTGTCAATAGTGTTGTAGACAAATTCGATTAATTGGATAAGAATGACTTTGCGTCCATATGTCAAGAAATATGGTGCTCATAAATGATAATTTGACGTATTTTGATATGAACACAAAACGAAACTGTATCTCAAATGGTGTTCCTTGTTTGTCCTGGTTAGATGTGTATACAAAAGCGGCAAGTATAGTGAGTTCTTTTAGATTTAAACTTAATAGTACTGTAATGACACCCTAATGATAACCGTGCTTTCAGGACTACATATCGAACCCAATTTCCTTTCTAATCTCCGAATCTTACATAGTTATCACATATATATTTTTGTACTTAATATAGATTCATATTGCTTTAAGCAAATATGGGCATCAACTTAGTATTCAAATGTATCCTTATTTGTCTCAGTATCTTTGTATATTTTGATAAAACAAATACATTCATGGTAATACCTTTGTCCATAATGTGTCTACTCCATTTTCCCCTAACTGTGACGCATGTATTTTGAGATCTGAACACTGACATACAAACAAAAAACTTTAGCTATTAACTAAGAAAACTAAAAATATCAGGTTCTACTAGAGAACTTTGTTATATGTATCATTTTCCCTTTAAGATCTTTTATATGCTCCGCAACACTAATAATGTGATCCAGAAACCAGGACACAAAGAGGAACCATTTTAGCTGAACGAGTCATGCTTCTACACTTGTGTGTCAGCATTGTGGTTATGGCCGTTTCTGATTGGAATGAGAGGGTCTGAAACCGCCGAAACTACTAAAAAAGGCCTATTCAGAACCACTGAAACACCCAACTACCCAAAATGATACTTATAGGATGGTAAGAAACCTATGCCGAACCTGACTTTCTGAACCATTGTGTCATTGCATTAGTAATTAGGCAGAAGAATTCATACACAGCTGAGTCACTAGCTTTCTTTGAGTTCTTTTTTCCTCTTTTGATAGTATTGCATAATTGATCCATTTCCTTATAAATTATATTTGATGATGATGCATCATGAAAATGATAATTATATCATCATATTTTAATGCCATCAGGCCCTTTAGAATTGTCTAGTATGCATATGATACAACATTTCTTTTGCATATTTGCAGTACACTGCATTAATACAACAAGGGGAAGTGCGGGCAATCGCTTTATCAGTGCAGGGAACAACTTCCTCAGAGTCTTCTACACCAAGAGCAGACAATTTGATCTCTGATACATACCGTTCTCCTCCAAGACCTTTACCCTTTGATGATCCTAGATGCTCTAGGCCACAGCGTGATGGTCTAATCTTTAGAAGTGACAAGTCTTCAAATCATTTCCATGAGGAAACTGAACCACTTAGAAGCACTAATGACACCAGTAAAGAATCAACAAGTGAAGAGAAGCTGCATGGATCCAACTATGAGGGAGGATCCAACTTATTTTGCTGCATGTCCATGTCAAAGAACTCATCCATTGCCGTGCCCTACACCTGTACATCATCTGAAGATGAAGATGTGTGTCCAACATGTCTTGAAGGTAGATTGGAATTATATGTATCTTTTAGTTCATTATGATAGAAGGTTTTCATCTAAACCGTGTATCCTGATTCTACCCGTACCAGATGGATTTGACTGCTGTGTAATGGATGCATCACTTTTACGCATATTAGTATATTAGTGCTACATTACTTAGTAAGAAAAAACTTGCATGACAAACTGAGGGGGTTTTCACTTTTATCCTTTTCTGCTTCCTGTTTTGTTTGTGCATGATATCTACATAGTCTAAATCAATCGGTAGAATCATACTAGAGCAGCTAAAATGCCATAGTAGTACACTTTTCTCTTTGCATAGATTTTCGCCGTTGAATTAATTGCCAATCAATATCTTCTCAAAGAACATACTTTTCCTTGAATAGTCCTTGCTGATGATTATGATATAGGGTTGTTTGGGTGCCTATGAATAGTACACAAGAACACATGGTGAAAAGGAACTGCAAGCTGAGGAAAGGCTAAGCCGGAATGATTATGTAGACCAAAGATTAGACTATGGAATCCTTAATATTTTCTTGAAAGCGTTATATATTTATGTTGTATGGGCACAGACATGAAAAACATGGTATTTTGAACATATTATGTGTATCTGTGCCAGAATCACATGTTGAACATGATACGACACTGATTCTAGCATGCCCATCCTTCCAAAGCTCCAAGGCCAATATTTTATTACTGTAGCTGGAGACTTCTGTTCTGTGAGAACCACAACCACCCCCAACTCCACCCCCACCCCACCATCCTAAAAGCTAGTGAAGCTAATCCTCTTCAAGTTCAGAAATGACATAGGAATGTCTGAGGAGGCTTTGAGTTTGTATGACACCCTTAACTTCAGTAGGAAACATCTTTATATGATTCCATTTAAGTTCTTTCCATTGAATCAGATGTTCGTAGATTTTTGTCGAATTTAACTTTGACCTGGACTAATCAACCATTGACCCCTCTTATTTGGATCCCTCTTTCATATTGGCGTCATCGACTGTATCCAATATTCGATGGCCAGGGCTGGTCCTGAATAATTGAAGGCCCTCTGCAAATCTCAAAATGAGGTCCTAAATTTATTTATTCGTATTTTTTAAGGTATTATTCTTTGTCTTTATCAAAATCTCTGGAGATGTTCTTAATTATATATTATAACTGAATCTATAGATAGTTACCAAACAAAATAATCATAGCTCAAATTATCTATATTCATGTCTTGAAGGTAGATTGGAATTATATATATCTTTTAGTTCATTATGATAGAAGGTTTTCATCTAAACCGTGTATCCTGATTCTACCCGTACCAGATGGATTTGACTGCTGTGTAATGGATGCATCACTTTTACGCACATTAGTATATTAGTACTACATTACTTAGTAAGAAAAAACTTGCATGACAAACTGAGGGGGTTTTCACTTTTATCCTTTTCTGCTTCCTGTTTTGTTTGTGCATGATATCTACATAGTCTAAATCAATCTGTAGAATCATACTAGAGCAGCTAAAATGCCATAGTAGTACACTTTTCTCTTTGCATAGATTTTCGCCGTTGAATTAATTGCCAATCAATATCTTCTCAAAGAACATACTTTTCCTTGAATAGTCCTTGCTGATGATTATGATATAGGGTTGTTTGGGTGCCTATGAATAGTACACAAGAACACATGGTGAAAAGGAACTGCGAGCTGAGGAAAGGCTAAGCCGGAATGATTATGTAGACCAAAGATTAGACTATGGAATCCTTAATATTTTCTTGAAAGCATTATATATTTATGTTGTATGGGCACAGACATGAAAAACATGGTATTTTGAACATATTATGTGTATCTGTGCCAGAATCACATGTTGAACATGATACGACACTGATTCTAGCATGCCCATCCTTCCAAAGCTCCAAGGCCAATATTTTATTACTGTAGCTGGAGACTTCTGTTCTGTGAGAACCACAACCACCCCCAACTCCACCCCCACCCCACCATCCTAAAAGCTAGTGAAGCTAATCCTCTTCAAGTTCAGAAATGACATAGGAATGTCTGAGGAGGCTTTGAGTTTGTATGACACCCTTAACTTCAGTAGGAAACATCTTTATATGATTCCATTTAAGTTCTTTCCATTGAATCAGATGTTCGTAGATTTTTGTCGAATTTAACTTTGACCTGGACTAATCAACCATTGACCCCTCTTATTTGGATCCCTCTTTCATATTGGCGTCGTCAACTGTATCCAATATTCGATGGCCAGGACTGGTCCTGAATAATTGAAGGCCCTCTGCAAATCTCAAAATGAGGTCCTAAATTTATTTATTCGTATTTTTTAAGGTATTATTCTTTGTCTTTATCAAAATCTCTGGAGATGTTCTTAATTGTATATTATAACTGAATCTATAGATAGTTACCAAACAAAATAATCATAGCTCAAATTATCTATATTCAAGCACATTACATAGTATAATAAAGATGTTTTAGATAGGGGTGCAACTCGGGCGGGTTGGGTTGGGCTTGAGCTCAACCCGATGAATCATAAGTCTAGTCCAAGCCCAAGCCCGACCCGACCCGACCTCGGGTTCAACATATGTAGCCCAAGACCAAGTCCGGAGGATCGGGTTGGGCTCGGGTTTATCGTGCTTTAATATGTTATTTAAAATAATTTTAAACGAGAGTAATATTAAATACATAATCAAATAGCAATCAAGTCTCAATCATTACAAAATACAAAATGAATTGAGATATAGGATAAGGAGTTGAAGAGTTTGGGTGAAATTTTTTTGGATTTAAACTTTTTATTTAAGAAGTATATATATATATATATATATATATATATATATATATATATATATATATATGTCGGGTTTCGGGTTCTTCGGGTAACCCGACACATGAATCCGAGCCCAACCCGATTTTTGATTGGGTTCAAATATTTTAACCCGAACCCGAACCGAAATATCTTCAATCCTAACCCAACCCATTAACGGATTTACCCGATCGGGCTCGAGTTTAGCCCGTCCGAGTTGCACCTCTAGTTTTAGATAGAAGACTTATTGACCGTTAAATTGTATAAGTAAAAATTAGGCCTGAACATCAATGTTTCTTAAATAAAGACTAGGCGTGCACATCCAAATTCCTAAATTATATAAATAAAAAAAATCTGATCATTATTGTAGAAAATAAAACTCACGTCAGATCTTTATTGTAGAAAATAAATTCATCTAACAATTGAGGGATCTTTAGAAGTAAAATAACAATTGAACCGCTTAGAGACGACAAGATCTTTGATAAATCTTAGAAATTTTGTATGAATATAAATATGAGTCTAAGAGTCGGTAGGAAATATGGATTGAAGAATTGGAGGTCTTGTGCGGATCGTAGAGTCTAGGAATTGAGGAAGAAATGGGATGACTTAAATTACAAAATTACAAAACTGACCATAATATATATATATATATATATATATATATATATATATATATATAAATTTTTTTAAGGCCCCCAAAGTTTGGATATCCTGTGCGGCCACACTTTTGGCACGACCCAGGGCTGGCCATGTCGATGGCTCATGTTACTAGAGAAAATTAACTAGGATATCTTATCGATGAGGTTTGTGCACACAAATATATGCACACATACCTCAAAATACATTATTAGATGAAGGAGACTACATAGGAGTATTATTTCTAACACTTCGCTTCAATATAGGCCAAACAAGCCAGCTTGTTACACAAAGTAGAAACAACATCAGCAAATCCTTCTGTTCCAAATCGTCTCCATCAGAAACACATTCTTCTCTTTAACAACTTTCTGGTTAATGTTGGATACCATCTATCCAATATTTTGTTTTTGATTCTAGGAATAATTCGATAATACATCTCGAAATAGTCAGTCACCATCATCGTGAGTAGAACAACTTTAGAACTCAGAAGTAGCTTTAGTAACCCAATCATTATTGCCGTCAGGAAGCAAATAGGCAGCAATTGACACAATACCACTAAGAAACATCAATACTAGATCACGTAAAGGTTGTATAGTAATAGAAGTAAATAGAGTACACATCTATTTAAAGACTACAACAATAGCAAAGGTAACATCTATAGGTAACATCTATAACAGTAGGTAGTAGACCGAGGTTGCAGTCGGATTAGGTTTTGAAATATTGGATATCCATTGAAGAAGATAATTTTATAACATATAAAGAAAGGTACATAGTTGGGTAATGGGACTCAACTGTTAGTTGGGTAATGGGACTCAACTGCCCATGCTGACCATCAACTCAACCAAAACAAGTGAACAACACAACCAATCATACTTTACAACATGAGGTCTTATTCACTACTTTATTACTACTAGAACTAACTCGTACGGAGGAAGAGGGATCCTTCCTCGAGTCGGACCTCATGTTCCTTGTCCTTAGTGGCAATGACTCTTGGTCAACTTGGAGGAGAGCTAACCATTTAGCATTCAACTTAGTTAGTTGTAGATCCTTGGCATGATTACCATCGCCATCCTCCTCGTCCTTAAGAGTCTTCTTCTACCTCCTCCTCCTCCAAAGCAGCCAACAAACTTGAAACAAAATTTCTACTTTTTGCGACAGGTAGTAGCCCATATCTTAAATGAAGATTATGGTTCTAGGTCTACTCCTGGTCCAGACGAAGTCCAGACCCCAACCAATCGTTAAACCAACCCCCCCCCCCCTCCCCCCCCCACCCCCGGCCCTGTGCAACCACTGGTGCGTTCAAACTCCTTGTTGGAGTCACCTCCACCTACCTCTCTAGTTGGACACCACCGTCGTAGCCATACCCTCGTCCTGAATGACTTTGCCTACATTAGGCATGTCATTTGGGAGAACAACCACGAAGGGTTCGACGGCTACGGAAATGTCTCGCCTCGGACAAGTTCTAGGACACCTTGATTGGCTAGAGTGGGCAGTCCATGTTACGAACCATTAGGCAAGTCTTTTGGAAGAAGTCCATTAGCATCTCCTTCGTCCCTAGTGAGCAGATCGGACCTTCCTACATCCACCAATTTAGTAGGTGAAGCTACAATTTCCTCTCTTAGAACCTCCGATAACTCTTATCGGATAATCTCACCAGTCGGATCAAGGGCACTGATGACTAATACATTGATAAGCTGCACACACTGGAGGTAACCACTCATAAATGACAGGTTGCTCGATGCGCCGACCATCAGAGAAATGGACCGGAACAACTTTAGGGAGGGTGTGTGCAACCGTAACCTCCACCAGCACCTAGGCATAGGCGTTGGCGGCATGCAGTGGGCAAGTACATCCATATTGGGTTCTCGATTCCACTTGTGATCTTACGGATGACCGTCTCGTTCCAAAGTTGTAGGGGAAGTTTCGGGAACTGGACCCAGATAGTAACAACTAAAATATCGCACTAAAAGGAGAGTAGAATCCCAGCACTTGAGCACAACTAACTGCCCATCAAACATCCATGGGCTACCATTGAGGACCTTCTTCAGATTCGCGACTAGGAAGAACTTTACAAATAAGTACATCAAAGAATACACCCACACACCTCGAAGGATGCCAAGCACGTCGTACAAACGAGGCGTACAAACAAGACAATGGTCAAGTATGAGGGACAAGGCCCTACTACATAGATCACCAATGTAAGATTCCACAGCCACCGGCAATGCAATGTCGTCAGGAGAGAAGTCCATTGTGCACAAGCCGTCGAGGAGGATCGGTTCTTTGTAGCAAAGACGGTTTGTCAGTGTGGTCCATCCACCCTCTTGACCCTCAAAGATCGAAGTCCTCGCACCCATCATCCGATCTGGAGGGTCCTTCTCTTTGTGTGGAAGGGGTCCAACAGAAGGATGTAGATTGTCGTTGCCCTCTTCTATCATCTAGTTTATATATATATATATATATATATATATATATATATATGCACTCTGAAGGATATTGGCCGTTTTGCTGAGTTAGTTTGGAATGATCAATGATAAAATATGCCTCTCTGATTTAAAAAATAAAATAAAAATCAAACCATGGAAATATCGACCGATATGAGTGAAATATTGGTCGATAACCAGCCGATATACATATATCACTTGGTCATACCAATAATCTTTTGTTTTCTTTGATGTATAAGATTTTGTTTTGCAATTTGCTTTGTTGTAACAAAAGAGAGCATTGTATCCTCAAATTCTTTCTTCTAATAAATAGAAAGCCTTGCTTCAACAAAAAAGGTTAACTTATGATTCATCTTCAAGATCAACATTGAAGTTGCTTCATGATAAACTTTGAAGATGATGAATGATGTCTTTTAATAGTAGCTTATTAGCGTAGGTTAATTCTGTTTTGAGATGCTTTTATCTATCATGCTTGGTTAACTTTATGGAGAACCAACTTATTTAATTATTAGTTTGAATGAGTATTTTTTGATGTTTAATTATCAGAATTATTTAAGGATACTTGTTAGTTTTCTATTAAAGCTTTAGTTCTTACTATAAATGCATATTTGAAGTGAATTATTATCTTATACCACTATGGGCCGTATCTCCTGATATGTCAGGTATATCGCCCGGTATTTGGTACCACAGATCCCCAATTGGACCAATGTTCGATACCATGACCCTGACTAAATGTCCTAAAACTAACAACGAAAAGTACAAAAAAACTACTAACATTAAATGTTGTATCGTGTATTTAATAGTTTAAGACAATTACAACGATAACACTTAAAATATACAAGTGATTTAGGATTCTACTTTAAGAGTCTAACTAATTTAACACTAAAAACCCTTTATATAAAAAAAACTCTTAACAAATCTGATTAACTCAAATGCCAACCAACATATTAAATTTACCTATGAAACTGACATATTGGCTACTTGTTGGATATACCAACAATATCTACAAATGCAATGGACAATCAGATAAAGACTCCAGTAGTGGCATCAGTAGCATTGACATGGAGAATAGCAGTAGTAGTTAAATATTTTGATCAATACTATGATAGCACTAGAAAAATCAGATTGGTACCATAATTTATAATTGTCCCTTTTTTTCAATACTCCCCTCAAGTTATAAATCACAAGCATGTACAAGTTGTATAGACGTAAAATGAACAATAGTGGCAACAAGAGAGTAGATAAGGACAACAATGGGTTGACTAAGTAGGAAATCGACTTATGGAATATAATTCCAGGGCTGAACCTTGAATAGAAGAAAATAATATTTCTAGAGCAGTGTGGGAAGGTGTTGCAATAGTAAGAGGAGACAAAAGAAAGGAGGAAGGGGTGGTGGTAGTGGTGGGTACAGTAGAGAGATGGGAAAGATCGACTGTCATTGAGAGGGTACTATGAGTAAAGATGCCTAGAGGTGAGAGGGGACCAGGAGGAGAGATGGCCGGGGTGACGAGCAGGAAGTGTGTGTATGTGTGTGTGGTGGGGGGAATACCATGTTGAGTTTCATATGGAAGTAGGCATGGGAGACGGAAAACGAGAAGGGATGGTTGCTAACCTGAATACTGGTGGAGTGAAATAAATTTTTATAAATAACCTACATACTATTTACAGGAGTGCTCTTATTTATAATGGTAAATAATACAACGATAGACTCCGTATAGAAAGTGTCTAATAATTCGAATACAAATATATTCGTAGACTCAATATGGAAACTCAATAGCTCACAAGTCAAAACCATCGTCTCCATTACCCCCCCCCCCCCCTCCGTACTTCCCCCTTAGCTGTCTCCCCCACCCCCACTTCTGATCATCCTAGTTGAATGGAGTAGATGTTCCACAGTCAAATGCTAGAAGTGGTTGGCAGCAGTCTGCATCGGTTTGTTGGGTTGTAGATCGTTAAACCACCAACAGATTAGTGATCAACCTGCAGTTAAAATGGAAATCGACAAACAATTTCGGTCGGCTGGTTCTTTTTATTGTTTGTAGTTCACCTATCTGTCAATAAGGCGACACCAGGTCAACTGTGTCCCTACCTACCCTAGTACGGGAAATTAGTAGTATGTGAGTCTGTTGGCACCCTCCATGTACTCTACGTCTAACAAGCTCCCTCAGGGGCACCTTTAAGGATCGGTCATTTCAGAATAGCTTTAGCAAAGTCAATCTGAAATGACAAGATAGTATCACTATATGCCATAAATATCCATCATTGGCCATGTAAGTCAAGGTTTCGGGTCAGTTTCTACTCAATATGTAATTGAATAGTCTGGAAGACTGAGGCTCACCTAAAAAAGACTGATGTATCTGTTAGAGTTGAAATTAGGCTGACTAGAGGCACCGGAACAAGACTGATGTATCTGTTGGAGTTGAAATTAGGCTGACTATACTGCTTGTTTGTTCCCTATTACCAACTAAAGTAAATCTGTTTATACTTGACCTTCACTATTTACACAATATCTTATGTCTAAACATAGATATCCTATTTTAGTTTTAAAAAAATGTCCAGCTTTGTACAATTGTAAAGCCAACTTTTCAGTTCCATTACAAAATTGAGGATCTTCAGGTTAAAAACGTCTTGGCTTTCAGGTTAATCTTTTGGCAAAAATTGTTGCTACCAACCACGACTCCATTACATTTACATCTCTGAAAGTGCCATAGATTTATGATAACACATGAATAAAAGGTTCAACATATACTACCATAATAAAAGCACTTATATGATCTTTCTATATTTGTATACTACCATATTAAAAGCTTTAATATTGCATATATTGGTAGAACTTGTATGATCTTTCTGAATGGAACTTGTTAGTATAGATAGTAGTGGTAATAATCCTCTATTATTAGGGTTCAAGTTTTGGTAGTCCGAATGTTTACTAAATTTAACCATTAAACAATATAATTAGTGCATGCCACTATATTTAGGCTAACATTTTATTTTTCATATATAGTTTGATTTTCCCCCCAAAAACTTGGGATAAAGCCACTGTATTTACGTTACTAGTTTATTAATCAGTTAATTACATCACTAACAAAGCCTTTATTTTCTTGTTGTTTCAAAAGCTTCATAAGCCACTAAAACTCTACCGAAACAGCCGATATTGTTGAAACCAAAATTCATAAAGAGGGACCAAAAGCTAGACATATTTCAAATTTTGCTTCTAACCTCTTGTTGTAACCAGTTTTCTAAGTGGGTTAGATTTCTAAGAATGTTACTCAAAAGCCTAACACTGTTCGAGCAAGAAATTTTGCAAATATCAAATCTGACTCTGGATTAGATGCAGGAAATACTCATGTGCCTTGTATTTTGATTTCTTTTTCATATGGATGGGCTTATGATATGGTAATCATGTATGAGTATTTGCTACCAACTTACTTTTCATTCTGTAATGCAGATTATACTCC
Source organism: Iris macrosiphon (assembly GCA_036927795.1). NCBI lineage: Eukaryota > Viridiplantae > Streptophyta > Magnoliopsida > Asparagales > Iridaceae > Iris > Iris macrosiphon. The sequence goes on along the minus strand of JAYESA010000016.1, from coordinate 113,244,242 downwards.
TGAAAACCCAAAGATAGTGATGCAATGCTCTCACCATTTCCACCTTGGTTGCATATATGAGTGGAAGGAAAGAAGTGAGTTCTGCCCTGTCTGTGGCAAGGTAATTACTCTCTTGGTATTATATCTATTACATCATGCAATTATGTTACTAACTATGTGTCAAGAATGCCTTCGCCAAATGTCTCCATTTAAACTTTTTGTGGATCGGTTAGGGAATGGCATTGACTTGTTTCTTTAGCAACGGAAGCATGTGGCTGTTAATTAGCAACCGCCTATGAACATAGAGACAGATAGGTGTTTATGACTCCTCCTTGGGCGAGGTTCACCTCTGTTACAATATATGTTCCTAAATCAGCTTACCAATGGATTCTCTAACTTTATGAACGGATTTGTTCATTGCTAATATGAGTATTCTTTTGTAATGTTAGATGAATTATTGCATATCATTAATTACATCACTAAAACATGGCAGTTTTGAAAGGTATGTATGCTTTGAGATCTATAGCGTGCAGGAGTTTATATAGGTTATAGATACCGTTGATTAAGTCAAGATTAACTAGTTGCGGGAGGGAGATAGCCTCTCGAACATCCGCACACGTGCACACCAAGATCGGATTTGGAATCTGTTGTGGACCCTTTTTATGAGTAGTGGTATGGGTAGTTTCAACATTTTTGGATTGGAGTTCCAAAGTTATTTGTTTCGGAAGGCCAAAAAGAAAAATAATTTAAAACTAGAGAACTATTTGGTAGATTTAGGCATATAATCTTATGTATTATTTGTTGTTTTCTATTCGTTTTGAATATAATACTTTTAACGTTGCTGAAAGCGTTCATCCACAGTAGCAGTGTTAATAATAGATTATGTTATTTATTTTACTTGCTTTAGAAAAAGTACATCCGCAATTCTGAGCGAAATAAAATTAAGATGGGTCAATATTGTGAATTTATAGATATACAAATTTGACAAATGATCATTCTTATAGTGCCGATAAGGAATCTTATTTGTCACATTGTAGATGTTGATCTTCGGCACCATAGAATTATTGTGTCAGCCTTTATAGTGTCGCTAAGGAATCTTATCCTTACTGACACACTAGCATGTTGATCTTCGGCAGGATGAATCCTTGTGTCAACGTCGTACGTCTCTTGTTCTTCAACTTTTTCCTTGTTCAATTGACCAGGACAGATACTCTTTTTTGTTATCGGTCAATATATGTGGGAATCAGTATCAGACATAACATACCATACTAAAACAATACGATGTGGCCGATAAGTATCATTATCCGCCGATAATGGGAACCTTGATACACCTTGATACACGGACAAACTTTGTGCAATAATCAGGGTTGCTTAAATTGACCTGAATTATTTGCCTTTCCTTATTTCCTTGGAAATAGTGCAAATGCATGTCATCTCATTAGCAACATGAAGGGTGAATCCCTTCCTGAAGCATTGCAGTTAATGATATTATGAAGGAATGGAGTGCCAATATGACAAGTCACGACATAAAGAAATCCTTCAGTTACTAAACATATTGGTGTTCCCATAAGAGGGTTTAATCTAAATTTTATCAGACTGATAAACTATTATGTAGGCATTATTGTACATGAAATTTAGAGAGAACTTTTAGTGTATTGATATGAATAAAACATGAGAAGTCTTGGTACATTTATAGGAGCAAGTCATGGCATCATCCTTTAGCCCAGGTGATGCAGAATTGAGGTATACAATAATAGTTAATTGTCCCTCAAAAGTTGGAGCATATATATCAATCATTTCCGGTTTGAATAACAAATAAAGGTCGAGGTAGCGGTTTGGTGAGAATATATACCAGCTAAGCTGAAGAAGCCACGTGTTGTAGGACAACTTTCTTCTATGTCACTTTCTTTTGAATAAAGTGATAGTCTATCTTGTTGTACTTAGTCATGGCATCATCCTTCTATGTCGCTAAGGATTCTTACCAATATGGATCACGACATTGATGCTACAGTAGAGAACAACTAGAGAAAAGGGGACGACTCCAAGATCTGTAAGGAGTGAGTTGAGCCAAATCAACTCAGAGAAGACATGTGTCATGGCTCTCTATTCGGCCTCAATAAAAGAACAAGTAATTAGATTATGTTTTTTACTCCTCTATGTAACCAAATTATCATCTAGGAAGACAAGGTAAACTTTGGTGGAGTCACGATCATCAACTGATCTAGCAAAGTCAACATCTGCAAAAGCTGTGAACAATGATGTAGAAGGTTTGTACATAAGGCAATGTCCATGAGTTCTCTTTATGTAGCGTAGAATCGTTTAAACAACATGAAGATGAGAGGTCAAACGATTTTGCATATACTGGTTCATCGTACTCGCAACGTAGAATTTTTTTCAACAACCTGAAGATGAGAGGTCAAAGGATTATGCATATACTAGCTCCCGTACTCACAACGTAGGCAATGTTTGGACGAGTGACAGTAATATAAATTAGCTTCAACCAGTTGTTTATAATATCCTGGGTCAGATAGAGGAGGATCTCATAAAGAGCTCAATCTTGATAGTTTAACTGTGGAATCCATATGTATGTCTGGTGATCTGTAACCTAGCAATCCTATCTCAGATAGAAAATCCAACGCATATTTGCAATGAGAAAGATGCAATCGTTTGGAACTCCATGATACATTAATACCAAGAAAATATCTCAATGGTCCAAGGTCCTTTGTATGAAAATAAGAAGTTGAGCGTTCTTTTACTTTGAAAATGTCAACATAATCGTCTCTGGTGATGATTGTGTCATCCATATAAACAAGTTAGATATCTATGTCCTGAGACCTCTGATGTGTAAATAAGGGCCTATCTAAGCTGCTATGAACACACCTAATATGTTGTAAAACTGTTGAATTTGTCAAACTAGTCATGCCATACATGGACTTCTCTATGAGACAAACCACGTACTCCCTCGGTCGCTCACAACCTGAAGGTTGTTGCTATTGAGGAAGACATTCTTCACGTTTAACTAATGAAAATGCCAATTACTGGTGCCAAAGATAGAAGAACTCGAATAGAAGTCAAATTAGCAACATGTGAAAAAGTCTCAACATAATCCAACACATATTGTTGAGTAAAGTCGTTAGCTACTAAATGGGCTTTGAGTTGATCAACCGAGTCATCTGAATTTCATTTAACAGTAAATAACCACTTATATTCGACCACCTTTTTTACCTGAGGACAACGAGGCCAAGGTCCAAGTTTGATTAGATTGCAGTGCATCAAGTTTCTTAACCATAGCGGTATGCCAACCTATATGTTGAAGTGCTTCTTGAACAAAGGAATGTAGAGTAGTGACAACCAAAAAATAATAAATGTACGATTAGATGGAGTCAACCGGTGATAAGAAACGAAGTTAGAAATATGATAGACAATAGTACAATAGTACTTATCCTTGCGAAGTGCAATATGAAGAGATAAACCTTCATCTGAAGTCAGCAGAGGTAGAGAAGTAGGAACAAAATGATGCATTGTGCAGAATCAATGATATCCGGAGAAATTATGGCACATGGAGGAATGACCTCATCCCGATGACTATACATCTGGGAAAAGTGAATAAAAGATCCAAACCTAGGAGAGAGAGGGGAAATAAGTGAATCATGTTTAGCGCAAGGAATAAGAGTAACAATAATCGTTGGCACTGGAGATGTAGATGGTGTATCGGAAAAGAAATAGACATGATCCTCGAGAAAATAATATCACAAAAGACAACCACCTTCGAAGTAGTGGGATCAAAACAAACATATCGTTTTTGTGTCCGAGAATAACCAACAAATATCGTATAGGTAGCTCGTGGATCAAGTATATCTACCTGAGGTCCAAGATTATGAGTGTAACAAAGACAACATAAAACCTTTAGAGCGACAAGAGAGGGTTTACCTTGCGGAAAGACGATAGAAAAATGTAATTTGTTCTGAAGAACATGAGATAGCATGCGATTTATATAAAAGTAAGCAACTAAGACAGTAAAATTCCAAAATTTTTTAGGAACATTCATATAAATAAGGAAAGACCGGACTACCTCAAGTAGTATATTCTTACGTTCCACGATGACATTCTTATTGAGGAGTATTTAGAGCTATCAAGTGGGCCGGGCTAGGCTGACCCGACCCGAATTTGGGTGGGTCGGGTGTGGCCTCTCAGGCCCATGTATATAGCGGGCCGACTCGTGCCGGCACATGGGCCATTTTTTTCGTGTCGAGCTCGTGTCAGGCTGGGCCAGCTCCGCCTAATTGACATGTCTAGTAGTATGCGAACATGAAGTCTGATGAATTATATCATAAGTTTGACAAAATACTTTAAACTCCCTGCTCACGTACTTTTGGCATTATTAGAGTTAAGAGTCTTGCTGCAAACATCAAAATGACTAAAAATTTTAGCCACTAAGATTTGAAAACCAGACAGAAGATCGGATCTAAAACGAAGAAGATATAACCATGTCATGGGTTAGTGATCAACAAAAAAATGGAGAATATTTATAGCCATTTGTACTTAAAGGTACCCTAAATATCATTATGAACCAAAGCAAAAGATGAATTATGTCATTTATTAACTGGATAAAAAGAGGAGCGGTCATGTTTTCTAAGAATACATAACAACTAAATTTAGATAATGATAAATTAGGTAACATGGCAAGTAATGAAGATAACAGATGCATCAGTCTCCTATGCTACTGAATGGCAGGAGCAGCCATTGACGTATTGGACAAATGATTTATATAGTAAAGGTCGTTCTGTTCATGTCATGTACCAATCTGTTGCTTTGTCAGAAGATCACAAAGTAAGGTTTTGTTAGAAGATCACAAAGTAAGGTGGTAAAATTTTACTAAACAACTAGAATCATGTGTAAGCTGACAAATAGATAATAAGTTATGATACAGTGATGGAATAATGAGAGTATTTTCAAATATAAAGACTGAGTAGGCGATAAATCAGCAACACAAGAAGCATGAGTATTAGTATCGTCAACCATAGACAAGGTAGTCAAAGGCGCACTCGAGGCGCAAAGGGGCCAAATCGCCCGAGGCGCGCGTCCGAGCGACGCGAGGCGCAAAAATTATATATATATATATATATATATATATATATATATATATATATATATATATACACACATCAGATTTCTATATTGATAAAGATGTGTGCTTCAAATTCTTCCATGTCTAGGTTGCAATCACTTTGAATTGAGTGAGTAAGAGAGAAAACAGTAAGAAAAAAATACATCAGTTCAAAAAATAGTCTAAAAACAGTACAACAGTTAAAAAAGTCTAAACATGTTATTTTTTTATAAGATTTTCAAGGCGCGCCTTAGCTATTCCAAGGCACTGGGAAAAGGCGCACCTAGGTGCGCCTTAGGTGCGCCTTAAGAATTGCGCCCCGCCTGGAGTGCTCTGAGGCGCTACTCCTGCGCCTAGGAGCAAGGCCCGCCTTAGGCGCGCCTTTGACTACACTGACCATAGAAATGAATTTGTGGTGTCTAGAAGTAAGATTTGAGGGCCCGACATGACACATGGTTTGAGATGTCGGAATCAACAACCTACAAATGAGGATGAGAAATAAGAGAGATACTGATGGAGTGGAAAGATTGGTAGGAGCTACATAGAAGAGGAGTCGACGCAACTTGTTCCATTCATCATTGAAAAATGGCATATGACCACTAGGTGGAGGAGGCGGGAGAGCATTAGTAGGGGCAGATGCAATATTTGGACGTAGGTGTATTATCAAGGTAATCATGCTTCTCCTAACACCGTTCCTCACGATAATTGGTTTCCCTAAAATAGAACAAAAATATAGACCACAACGACCGCCATGTCCTCGTTTTCGGGTACCGCTACTTCGAGCAGATAAAGGAGGACGCCAACCAACAACACCTCGTCCTCCGAGGAAACAATCAGAAGTATCTCATCTAGAGTCATCTAGATTGAAAGTCACCATCATAGCCCTAGTCACGGATAACAAAGGCAGTCGACATGGACTCGACAGGGATGGAAGATTGCATATGCACAGGATAAACCGTCGGCAGGACGATCATCAAAGAAGTAGAGATGTGCTGAGAGGAACCAATAAGTAAACACCCTCAAAAGTAGACGATAACCGAGCCAAGAGAAGGACATCAACAGGGACTTCTCGTTGTTGGCGAGTAACAACGTGGTCGGAGGAGATCGACTAAAGACATTTCATTGTTCAAGAAGGCCAATGAAGAGGGTATCAAAGTCCTACAAATTTTCTCTAGGGTATGATCATACTGAAGGTATGAAAATGCCATAAAGTTTATGAAGATCATCTTCAGACGAGTATAGGGACTGTAGATGCGTTTAATTTTTCTTGACAGTTTTCAGAGAGAATATAATTATAACGACGAGCATCATAGAGTTAAACAACCAAATAATTATCGTGTTATCATACTGAAACCAAGATGTTTTCTGAGGATCCTTGGAGTCCAGTGGTGACTTCGTCAAGTGACGATGTAGGCCTTTGTTGTTTAAATTTTTTTCTACAACATTGGACAATTTCAAGTAATTCTTTGCACTTGAGAGAGAGAGTAGTGAGTAGTAAATTCTCTATTGAAGTCGACCAAAGAGGAAGAAGTATCAACATGAACATCTTTGTCATCGCCGGAGGTCATAATCAAGACGTACAAGATCAACACAACAAACATTGTTGTCCAATTCACAAAGAGGCAAGAGATCAAATACGCCAGAGAACAATGTCAAAGTAGAGCAGCTTTAAAGGCAAGAGAAGGAAGCGAGAAACCTCAAGTAAGCACAAAACCAAGCCAGATGGCTTCGAGGAACCATAGAGTTCAGGGAGGGCTGGAGAAGGAGGTGTCTGGGAGAAGCCATTAAGGACAGCTAGGCTAGGGAGGGACTTGAAGGAAGTGTTATAGCTTTGCCATAGATTTTCGTAGTAGCCTCATTGTAAGCGGATGTCATAGTCTTGTAAAAGGTTGCACCTTTAGCTCTGCAGGAGCTGGTGTTAGACTTTAGCTCTGCCAGATGCTATTTTAAATCTAGCCTTGCCGTATCATGAAGGATTTGCTTCGTCAGAGACTATGCTAGCTTCGTCGGAAGTTGTAATAGTTTTGACGGAAGCTAAGGCAGATGCCTGGTTCCTAAGTTCAGTCATAGAAGTGGCTATGGCCAGGAGCCGTGCTGGTGGAGGAGATGACTAGGGTTAGGATCAGGAGTTTCGTAGAGTCGGGTGGAAAAGAATTGGAGTTAGGATTCCTTCCAAATTTGTATAGTTACGAATTTACGATACCATGAAATTCAAAGAAAACTTTTAGTTTATTGTCTAGGAAATGAAGCATATCAATTCCGTTTAGAGAAGTAAGAGTTTTATCCAAATTTTATGCTGTGATTAACTAGTATGTTGGCATTATTGTACAATTGTTTTACATTAGTGTGTATGAGATTTTATAGAAGACTGTATTTTAGATATTTAAAGGGACATGTTTAGGAAACAAAAGCACTATGTGTTCATAATTGTTATGAAGGTTTAAAAAGCATTGGTGTGTGTCTGCATAAATAAGCTCTGAAATTGTGGTGTCTAGAAGTAAGATTTGAGGGCCCGACATGACACATGGTTTGAGATGTCGGAATCAACAACCTACAAATGAGGATGAGAAATAAGAGAGATACTGATGGAGTGGAAAGATTGGTAGGAGCTACATAGAAGAGGAGTCGACGCAACTTGTTCCATTCATCATTGAAAAATGGCATATGACCACTAGGTGGAGGAGGCGGGAGAGCATTAGTAGGGGGCAGATGCAATATTTGGACGTAGGTGTATTATCAAGGTAATCATGCTTCTCCTAACACCATTCCTCACGATAATTGGTTTCCCTAAAATAGAACAAAAATATAGACCACAACGACCGCCATGTCCTCGTTTTCGGGTACCGCTACTTCGAGCAGATAAAGGAGGACGCCAACCAACAACACCTCGTCCTCCGAGGAAACAATCAGAAGTATCTCATCTAGAGTCATCTAGATTGAAAGTCACCATCATAGCCCTAGTCACGGATAACAAAGGCAGTCGACATGGACTCGACAGGGATGGAAGATTGCATATGCACAGGATAAACCGTCGGCAGGACGATCATCAAAGAAGTAGAGATGTGCTGAGAGGAACCAATAAGTAGACACCCTAAAAAATAGACGATAACCGAGCCAAGAGAAGGACATCAACAGGGACTTCTCGTTGTTGGCGAGTAACAACGTGGTCGGAGGAGATCGACTAAAGACATTTCATTGTTCAAGAAGGCCAATGAAGAGGGTATCAAAGTCCTACAAATTTTCTCTAGGGTATGATCATACTGAAGGTATGAAAATGCCATAAAGTTTATGAAGATCATCTTCAGACGAGTATAGGGACTGTAGATGCGTTTAATTTTTCTTGATAGTTTTCAGAGAGAATATAATTATAACGACGAGCATCATAGAGTTAAACAACCAAATAATTATCGTGTTATCATACTGAAACCAAGATGTTTTCTGAGGATCCTTGGAGTCCAGTGGTGACTTCGTCAAGTGACGATGTAGGCCTTTGTTGTTTAAATTTTTTTCTACAACATTGGACAATTTCAAGTAATTCTTTGCACTTGAGAGAGAGAGTAGTGAGTAGTAAATTCTCTATTGAAGTCGACCAAAGAGGAAGAAGTATCAACATGAACATCTTTGTCATCGCCGGAGGTCATAATCAAGACGTACAAGATCAACACAACAAACATTGTTGTCCAATTCACAAAGAGGCAAGAGATCAAATACGCCAAAGAACAATGTCAAAGTAGAGCAGCTTTAAAGGCAAGAGAAGGAAGCGAGAAACCTCAAGTAAGCACAAAACCAAGCCAGATGGCTTCGAGGAACCATAGAGTTCAGGGAGGGCTGGAGAAGGAGGTGTCTGGGAGAAGCCATTAAGGACAGCTAGGCTAGGGAGGGACTTGAAGGAAGTGTTATAGCTTTGCCATAGATTTTCGTAGTAGCCTCGTTGTAAGCGGATGTCATAGTCTTGTAAAAGGTTGCACCTTTAGCTCTGCAGGAGCTGGTGTTAGACTTTAGCTCTGCCAGATGCTATTTTAAATCTAGCCTTGCCGTATCATGAAGGATTTGCTTCGTCAGAGACTATGCTAGCTTCGTCGGAAGTTGTAATAGTTTTGACGGAAGCTAAGGCAGATGCCTGGTCCTAAGTTCAGTCATAGAAGTGGCTATGGCCAGGAGTCGTGCTGGTGGAGGAGATGACTAGGGTTAGGATCAGGAGTTTCGTAGAGTCGGGTGGAAAAGAATTAGAGTTAGGATTCCTTCCAAATTTGTATAGTTACGAATTTACGATACCATGAAATTCAAAGAAAACTTTTAGTTTATTGTCTAGGAAATGAAGCATATCAATTCCGTTTAGAGAAGTAAGAGTTTTATCCAAATTTTATGCTGTGATTAACTAGTATGTTGGCATTATTGTACAATTGTTTTACATTAGTGTGTATGAGATTTTATAGAAGACTGTATTTTAGATATTTAAAGGGACATGTTTAGGAAACAAAAGCACTTGTTATATACCTCAGATTCTTGTAGTCTTTCCTAACTATCAGCCGTCCATTGTAACAGGTGATGATGTTTGATGAAACGGAGTGATGCATCAGTAAATGTACATAATAGCTTTTTACATGGGACAGTTGAAGGAAACAAATGCTGCTTTGCTGGTGAACATTTTGTCTGTCGAGCATGCATGGGAGGATGCTGTTGTGCTAAAATCCGTTAGTGTGTAGTTTAAATCCGTCTTCTGTTATGCTCCAAAGATGTATATAAATTTTCAAAATGACATATATGGTGGAAATTTCTTTTACCGAGCCAATCTATTGAGCGTGCTTGACTGCTTTCGTTGGCTGATATTATGTCGAGATTTGTTTTCTTAGTCTGCACTTCGTAGCTGACATATACTTGTGACTTCTCTAGATTTCTGTTCATACAGAGAGTTGGATAACTTATGTTATCTTTGGATTGTAGATGCACTGTTTTAGTTCTGTTAGCCCACTTCCACGCTGCATTGTTTTAGGTCTGTTAGTCCACTTTCAGTCCTGTTAGCTTATCTAAAGTATCTTATATTGTGAAATTATGATATGTTTCAGAGTATATACCGGTTAGCTCTGTTCTATTTCCTACATTATCCTCTCACATTTTGTTGCAAACCGAATCAGAAAAAGGATTATTTCGAGTTTAAATACACCTTGAGTCAGAAGAGTTCCCCACAAAGGTGCCTGGTAGAAAAGAAAGTAATAGGAGCATGTATGTATATTGCTTCACTGAAAAGTTCATTTGCCATACCTTGAAAAAAGTTGGTAACTTAGGGACTAATAATCTAATTTAGTCCCCTTTTGTTATTGCATCTGGAAACATTCTACCAAGGTTATGCAATTAACACTTAAAAGGCTTGCTAATTGCATTTGGAGGATACATGTTCTGAGTCACTAAAATAGAGTCTCTCTCTCTCTCTCTCTCTCTCTCTCTCTATATATATATATATATATATATATATATATAGTCTCTCTCTCTCTCTCTCTCTCTCTCTCTCTCTCTCTCTCACTATATATATATATATATATATATATATATATATATATATGGTTATATGGGTAAAAAGGATATGAGCCATAGGCTCATATTCCTATATGAGTCATGCACATGCGGACCAATAGAAATATATTTCTACATCCCATGTGCACTAGTACATTCCATTCCTATTGGTCCATATGTGCATTGATTCATGTAGAAATATAAGTCTATGGTTCATATCCCTTTTATATATATATATATATATATATATATATATGGAGGTAAAGCTGTGTATATCTTGACATTCTCGACTGTTTGTGTAAGCAGGATGATGCGGTTTTAGAGAAGTTGTAGGCCAAAGTAATACATCATAGAGTGTAGGAACACCAAATGCAATTGTTTCACTGTGTACACATGCAGAAACACATCATACATACATACATACATACAAACCTTCCTTCAAATGAGAAAACTCGCAGCTATAATATAACAGTTTTTCCCCCAAAATTATGTTATATTTCACAAATAATTGTTACGCGGAAACTACTTCCACACATCTTGCCACTATGTTACATTTTTACTACAGTGAATGCCTTGTGGTCACTGATGTGGTAGAGCTTGATTTGCTTATTCAGATACACAAACTAGAAACCATAGGATTTTTAATGTTACTTGGATAGTTTACAACACACAATCACATCCACCCAGGTGCATAGCGATTCACATTATGGCTCACGGTTCCGGAGTTCATCTGATCCATGGGGACAGGATTGTATCTGCGCGATCGAGCAATGGAAAAAATTCAGTAACTGTATTATAGGCAAACTAATTATGCATGATCCTTTGAATTTTACTTAGGTTCAGAGAGTTTACCCGATATGCAAAGAAGGATCACACCCCAGAGGCTGAAAGAAACCCTCGGAATGGGGCTGCCGGTCGCAATGGGCATTCGAAGTGCCGCCGCTGCCGCCATTTTGCCAGGCTTGTGACAGAGAGTTTTCTAGACTGATTTCTTCCATCTGTCCATAACAGAAAGGAGGATTTCTTGACAATGAACAACAAGAAGAGCTCTAACATACTGAACCATGGTTTTGAGTTTTGACTACTAAGACTTTTAAATGCCAGGAAACGTACACTTCAGGTAATGCACAAGCAGTACGGCATGGATAAAATGATGATTAACACAAATTAGTTCAATATTTGAACGAGTATAAAAGAACACATATGGCTCAAGTTTATTTAAAAAGGATTATGTTCATCTAAATCTTAAATAGACTAGGATTTGATTTCTTAGCGTATAATAAGAATTTTTAGATGGCTAGAATTTGTTTTACGGTCTAGTTAGGGTTCAGGCTTTACACTATAAATACAAGTCTCTTTCGAGAACCCAAAAGAGAGGAAAGACGTGGAGTCTTGGGTTTTTGAATGTATGGTGAGGGGTATGAGAGATTGTAATCCTACTCATTAATGACTTAGATTTTTTAGATTTTGTTGAGAAGTTGGCTCAAGAATATAGACGGTAAAAATGAGGAGTTCGTCGTAGTGTGGAGTTCCTTGGTATCATTGGTGGTTGTTCAATGGGGGCATGATTGACATCGATAATGACGATGAAAAGGTTAGGTCCGTGCAAAGCAGAGCATGTGCATACAATAAAGGATCTTAGTAGAGAAGAAGTCGTTTTTTGATTTGCGACTTATCATTGTTGTGGTGAGGACAAGGAGGAGGTTCGGATCCAAACGGGGGGTGGTTGAATCTTGACTTCAGTTCGGACGAGGTTTGTCATGATTGAGTTTCATGGGGTTCGAGATCTACTCAAGGTGTTATATGGGCCAGGATGGCCCGATTATTGGGCTGTTGTCCTGGCCGATTTTAGAGAGGAAAATCCAAATCTAGTTCGGCCCACAATCCAGAAAGAACTGGACCTGGATCCGGGCCGGATTGAGTCGCGTCGACCAAGTTTGGTGATGAAATCCAAGTCAGACCCGGTAGGAAAGTCGGGCCGGGCAGGCGTGACCCGGGTTGGGGGAGTAGAACCCAGTCCGATCCGTAAGTGGGCTATCCCGTTGACTGGGCCTAGGGTGACCCAGCCTGACTTTGACCGAGCTGGTCCGGAGCGGGTTTCAAGATGCCGGACCCACATAACACATTAAAGATCTATCGAGGCTGGCCAGTGGCAGTAGCGACAACAACAACAACAATTGATGGTTAGGAATAGTTGAGGCTACGACCCGGGTTGGGGAGTAGAACCCAACCTAATCCGTAAGTAGAGATAGGTCGGTCGGGCTGGCCTGTTGATCGGGCCAGTATTGGCCCAACCCAGGTTTGACCGGACCGACCTAGAGCGGGTTTCGAACTGCTCAACCTACATAACACCTTGAAGATCTATCGAGGTTGGCCAGTGGCGATAGCGACAACAACAACAATAAGAATTGATGGTCAAGATTAGTTGAGGCTTGGGGTTTGTTGAGCTGGATAGTAGATTTAGGGTTCCAGGAAGGACATCAATTACGATTTCTGGGAGCAGTGATTAGGATTCAAGAAGACGGAGATTAAGATTTTGGTTGAGAGTTAGGTCCAAAATGAACAAGGTAGAGTAGCTTGTGTTTTTCTACTTTTGGATGTTGCTACTATGATATTTGCAATTGTTGGTAATATTTTGTTGCTTGTGGATTTGGTCATTTGGTGTTTTCTCATGATGAATATTCTGTTAATAGTAAGGGAAATTAATGGTAAAGGTACTTTCTGTTGATTATTAATTGATAGTATTGGTGTGTTTGGTGAATTTATGTTGGAAGATTATGCTTGCAAGAGGATGACTACGGGGGCATGGATTTAGATGTCGATGTGTCAAGTGATGCGATCGAAATGAGATATCCTAATTGTTGAGGTTGAGCATCAATTGTTAGTGTCTATTTTCTTAATTTGTATGGACAATGTCGTGAAACAAATGTGCAGTCCATGGTTACATGAATTCGTCATTTTGGTAGCGTTCCACGATCTGGGAACATCAATCTGGAAAGATATGAGATTGTGTTTTTCTATTGTTTGGAGAGGATTATGAGCAATTGTAATCCTACTTATTAATGTTTATTGATTTTTTGTGTATGGGAGTTAATTATATTATTTGATGTTGTTAATTTTCTTTTCATGTCGAATATTTGTCCTAAAAACATAGATACTTGAAATAATATTATGCTACTTTATAGATAGTAGTCGAATATTTGTCCTAAAAACATAGATACTTGAAATAATATTATGCTACTTTATAGATAGTATTATGTATGGACACTTTCTATGTGAGTGAACATAGAGAAATTTCTAACAATCATCAAGGTACATGTGCCATCTGCAATGAAGTAATTATCGTGATACCTTCATCCTTAAGGCTCTGTTAGTGTCCTGCAACATTTTCTCCTATATTAAGATGAAAAATGAAATGTGAATAACAAATATAGATTAAGTAATAGAACCCGAGTTGAACACTGTTACTACTAGATGGAGTATTACCTTCCTTTCTAGATCAATCAACCGATCAAACATTAACCGAGTCTGCAAGATAAAAGGGTGGAAGAATTCTGAGTATGTAGTTCACTGAAAATTCTGACTATTGCAGAACTCTAGAATATCCCTAGATCTTTTCAGCACAAACATCTCCAAGATAAGCAAGTAATGAATATTGATGAACAGAAATAATCAATTAGAAAAAAATGTGGTGGGCATAAATTTTTACAGGAATATATATATATATATATATATATATATATATATATATATATATATATATATATATGTGTGTGTGTGTGTGTGTGTGTGTGTAAACGGAATATGAGCCATTGGCTCATATTCTTACATGAGTCATGCACATGTGGACCAATTTGTATAAATAGCCATGTCCGTATCAGGATTCTGTCCAACAAGGATGTTTGCTGCAATTTTCATGTTCTTGTGCTTTGTAATGTTGCAGTAGAACATGGATTAAATCCAATCCACACCAAATTCTTGTGAAACTAAATGCCAACGTTGTTACCTTCGTCGATCTGATATGCTTTAAAGATATCTCTAGTTGATTCTCAAGTTGCTCGAGTTCCTTTGTATTGAGTTCACCGAGATCTTCGCCAAGAAGATTCCTGAATGTAGTGGTCAAGATTTTTTAATCTATACTTCCAGTAGCTCACAAATCATACATGCATACAACAGTTCTAAAACAGAGAGATCTATGACGCGCTACCTTTGAGAACGTTGTAAAAGATCCACTCTAGCTCTTAGTTTTAGGTATTCTTCATAATCATTCTGGTCCTGCCAGGAAAACAAAGAACTTTCAGAAATTGTTGTCTTAACATATATACTAGCTTTAGTTGCGGGCATCAGATATGCAAGAAATTTACTTATAACTATTAGATTTGCACTCACAGACACTTCAGAATTCGTTGAGTAAGAATATTATTCATCATTTTAGATGCGTAGACAAAAAACAAAACTCTTACTCGACGAGCTATCAGTCATAAAGAATCACACATTATAGATCTGCATATACACCAAAATTTCTTGTATAGAAACATGGTTCATGCCTAAGCAGGGATGCAAATACTCACTCAATCGACGTGGCTGCAAAATATTTTTGATTGATACCTGTGTGTCCTTTGATGCTGTAGTCTCAGAAGCATTATAGCTGCACTTTTGGTACCTCTCGAGTGTCTTGAGCATACTGCAATAAATTATAACCAACAATTTGTCATATAACACTAATAAAACTGTATCTTAGTTTTCCATAACCTATGATTAGTCATTTGGATGCATTGTTTTGCTTTATGAAAGTAAAACTAGGGAGAACAGACCAAAGACGCAGAGAGAATAGTTTCATACATTTTTTTGAAACTAAAGATAATGCCAAAGTTGAAAGAAACTACCTATAATTGAATTTACAATGGTCCAAAGATTGCAGGATGGTTTTGGAGACTACCAAAAAAACTCTTTGACTCTTTCAGAAAAGCAATCGATCGGAAGAGAAAAGATAGGTATGACCCAAATAGAATTTGTAAAACATCTGTAACAATAATAAATTCCTAAAAGATGAATACAATCTTCATCATTATCAGCCTTCTCCCATCATAATGTTTTATAACCTGTTGATAACTTGATGTTAATTGTCTATATTGGGGTCAAATTCCTAGCTGAGGTAGCTAGAGGGTCATGCCATGAAAGCTAGATGGCCAAATATATATAGGATACGATATTGATAAATTATTACCGAGCAACAACATAACATTCAGTCATAACAAAGAAAAGACATTTTCTCTAGAAGCAACGTTATGAAAATAAATAATATATATCATCAACATTATCTTAATCATCACCTCCAAGCCTCCTCTCATAAAGGGGTCGGCTATGAAGCATAATAAAGCTCCATAAGAGAAAACACAATTGTTTTATATGGCTGGTTGTGGACCAGACGTCAATCTTCTATATATTGTTGCCAAATTCTTAGCCAATGTAGCTACAAGTCATGCGATATAACCTAGACCACGGTTAGTAAACCTGCCTCTTGCCTATGCAGTTTAAGCTTGTGCAAATGTTCACCACTTCATCATCCTAGTTCTAGTGCTGTCAGAACTAGATACCCCTATGTTTTCCCCAGAACCATCGGATCCTTGAACTGAGAAAAGGTACCAAGGTTCGGGATTATTTATGGAAGAGCTGGATGCATTGGTTATTCCAGATTAAAATTTCTTTAGATGGTAGGATTTATGCAGTTGAGATTGTAGGATCGTAATCCCAATTCCATATTTATGCCTAGAATTTTGATCTTAGTAAACTTCAATTCTAGTTCTGGGAAATCTTTTTTTACTAAGTTGACTAACTAGGGTTGGCATGGAATTCAACCTGAACTTAAATCCATGTGGAGTGGGTTGATCTTGGGTTATAATTGACATGACCAAAACACGAGTTCCTCTTCTTTTCTCCTCCTTTCTTTCTTGATTAGAATCTACCTTCCCTAAAACATACCTATCAGTTCTCATATATATTGCAGGCTCTGCAGGTGCTGTCTGGATCCAGTAACAACCAGCTACAGAGAACACAGTAGCAGCGGGTTAACCCTCCTTGCTTATATTGTCAGGAGAGCTTAGGGGGGTAGGTTCTCCTCAATTCCATGAACAGTGAAGAATCGACTTCACTTTCA
Source organism: Iris macrosiphon (assembly GCA_036927795.1). NCBI lineage: Eukaryota > Viridiplantae > Streptophyta > Magnoliopsida > Asparagales > Iridaceae > Iris > Iris macrosiphon. The sequence continues at coordinate 113,227,488 of JAYESA010000016.1, read as the reverse complement.
ATAAGAACTATCATGCTGATAAGATGGTTGTGAGTGACGGCTAGATGTTTGGAGCTTGAAAAAAAAGTATTTAGCTCAATCTGTTCTTGACTATATGTATATAGATTAGTTCTCTTCCGCGATGAAGATATGCTCTTGCAACCAGGGAATTGGGAAATAATGAGAGAATAACTACAAAAAATGATATGCCTTGTAAATGAGTTATATATAGATTGTAGGCAATAACAAAATTCAGAAATCCTAATATCAATACTTTTAAATCATTAAAGAAAATTTGCTTGAATTCTGTAGTATAGAAGATGCATTGGGGGTCTTAGTATAGAATTGCAGGAGCTTTGTTCTCACAGTGAAACATGTCAAAAAACCAGACAAGAAAATTCTAATGTCATTAGCATATGACTATGTAGTAGAAAAATAAAAGAACTACTTTTTTTTTCCTATTTGGAGAGACCTTATTTGTTTGTGTCGGACAACTATTACAAGGGTTTTCTCAAAGAAAGTGATAGAATTTCTCAATTTTTCTTTCAAACAATATAATTAAGCAATGATATTACGTATGTAAGGAATTTATGAAGGGAAAAAAGAGTTCAACTTCAATGATATAATCGAGCCAAGATGCACTTCAGGCCCATAAGTTAATCTACTTAATTCGCTTTCCAAAATATTCACTGAGTTTATTGTGAATAGCTTAGTAATGAACATAACCAATCTAACTTCTTGATACTTAAGAATAGAGCTGGATACTCGGTTTACAAAATATTCATTGAATTTCACCTGATTCTCCTGATACTTTATAATAGAGTTCAATATAGAAGTTTAGTTTCATAATATGTGTCGTGCTATCAAATCTTAAAAGTAATGGTATTCATTTGTAGCAAGAGTGGAAGGAAAAAAAAAGGATGATTAATAAAATTCGGACCAAGGAATTTGTTAAAGTTTGAACAAAAGGGGCGCATAAGATATAACATAATTACCCTTACTGGATTTTTTTTATTACATGTGGGGTATTAAATGATGTTTGTTATACAAACTCTTGGGAATTATGCATCATATTTTATATGATATTTAGTTCAGCAACTAGTATGTTATAGTTTATATATATATATATATATATATATATAGAGAGAGAGAGAGAGAGAGAGAGAGAGAGAGTTATGATGGGGGCTTCCCTGGGGATGGACAGTTCGAATCCCTTCATGCTGGTAACTTAGTTCCTATCCGAGGATATATATAAAAAGTCTAGAATCATAAGGAGAAAGTGTCATTGGAAAAGAAAACTATAGCAAAATTTTATGCCAACATTGTCACTAAAGTTAATATTTTTTTGGGTCGAAACTAAAGTTGTAAAGCAGCGAAAACATGTGACATAACTTTGATTGTAAATAATAAAATTTGGATATATTTTCTATCACTAGAAATGAACTTATTGACGAATTTGTATATTGTTTCATCATAAGACCTAAAGGATACGGCACTAAAAGTTTCTTGATGACAAAAATATTCTATCACGGAATTGTTACTTTCTGACGAAATCAAGATTATTATGATATCTTTGGTACTTGGTGACCAAGTTTTTTGTCAAGAAAAATGTGATATTTGGTGACAAAAGTAGATTTTGTCAATCAATACAATATATTGGTGACGTCAACTTTTGCAGCAATTAATTATGAAATATAGGTGACAAAATAGGTTTATCAAAAAGTTTGTCACTATGTGGTTTCGTGAAAGAAATTTTCGTAATTTATATTTTTCAGGTGACACTATCATTTTCTATTACGCATTAGTGAACCAAATTATACTAGGCATGCAACAAATTACAATGGCTACTTTCTAGACATGTATAATTATAGCTATATCTTTTCAATTCTATCCTTGTATGGTCCATACTTCATACCTTGTATGCAACGTGCCCACGCACTTGTGCGAGAATAACCGGACATGGGTCATGACAAAAGTGTCGTTCACTAAATCAGATCTTACTCTCCATGAACTCTGATTCAAGGTCAGACCAACTTGAATGTCATTCGATTGTGGAAGTGTCTGGCTTATGTGAAGCTTCCAAACATCAAGATTCATACGCTGGAAACAAGGACTACGAAGAACATATTAGATCCTAAGTTATGCCAAAACGAGTGATTCTCGAAATTTTTTTTGATATTGAAACAAATCATATCATTGAATCTCATGACGCTGAATTCTTTGAAGACAAGTTTTCTAGACACAAGAACATTATTCTCTTAGATATTTCGGAGAACACTGTCAGCACCAATGAGGCTAGTACTTTCAAAGAAGATGAAGTCCAAGAGAAGATTGTTGTTGAAGAGGCAATGCTTGAACCAGCACTCGTTGAGCCATCATTACAGCGAGTAAGGAGGTCGAAAGATTTCGAAAAAAACTTTGTCACCTATCATGTGGAAGCATATTCCCTTACCTATGATGGGTAAATGAAGTCCAGAGATGCTGTCTTTTAGGAGAAAATCAATAATCAATGACGAGATTGACTCCATAACATCCAACAACACTTGAGTGTTGGTTAATCTGTCTAAAGGAGCAACACCCATCGGATGAAAATGGAGGCTGACAGAACTGTTGATAAGTTCAAGGCTAAGATGGTCACCAAAGGTCATTTTTTTTTCAGAAGTAGGAGAACGACTACTTTGACACATATGCTTCAGTTGTGTAGATGACAACTATCAGGATGCTGATTGTTATGGGTGCAATTCACAAGCTGATAATTTATCAGATGAATGTCAAACTAATATTCCTGAATGGAGATCTGAGCGAAGAGATTTACATGTAGCAACCAGAACGATTTGTCAACAAGGGTCTTGAAGACAAAAAACATAGTTAAATTCATAGTACAAGTTCAAACATAATTCAAATAGTTAACAAAACGAACAAAATAACAATATCTCCTCTCTTTCCTCTAAGTGTCCACCGGCACGGACCCCACTTCTTTATTTTCATAATCAACAAATGCTATAGTAGGACCATCAGATTCACATTCATAATCCTCCATCTTCGGTGTCATCATCCAATTCAACTTCTTATTCTGGCACGACAATTCAGCTATTTCTTCTAGGTTGTAAGTAGTCATCCGCAATCGATGCTTGTGCAACCATTGCCCAAGTAAGTCCCGAGTGTAATCTATTATCATATTTATCATTATCATCGCCCTCTGTAATCTAGTGGTGAGCGTTCAGTTTATTCGGTTTCAACCGAACTGAAATAGTCAAAACCGAAATTCCAAAAATCCAAAACCGAAATCAAACCAAAGTTAGCCAAAACCGAACCGAATAATGATCTGGTTTATTCGATTTATTCGATTGGATTATTTCTATTGTTTAATGGGTAGGGTCCAAAGTTGGAATCATGATTAAATGATATTAAAATTTGAATTTTTATATACATATTTGTTGTATTTGCGTTCAAAGTTAGACTATTTGTTAAATTATCAAAGTTAGACTTTTAAACACATACGTAAAATTATTGTTTTCAAAATATACACACTTTTTATTATAACATATGCATAGAATTGAGGGTATTTACATAATTGTATAAGTCTTATTCAATTTTCGGTTTTGAATCGAAACCGAAATCCAAAACCGAAACCGAATAAAAAAATGTAGTATTTTCAAAACCAAAATCGAACCGTTTTGTTCCAAACCGAACCGAATCTCTTATTTGGTTCGGTTCATTTTTGATCGAAAACCGAATAATGCTCACCCCAACTGCAATCCATCCTTGAGCATCTATTGGCTCACTAGCATGTAGCACATCACTAGTCACATTTTTTTTGTTTATGAGTCTTGCATGCATTAAATTATATGTAGACAACATTATTCAACCTTTCCACATCTAGCCTATTCAACCTTTCCACATCTAGCCTATTTCTTTTCTTTGTATGTATCTACATAAAAAAAGCATACAAAGTTAGATATTGATTGAATCATTGAAATTAGCAACTAAGTATTAAGTATTATGATTATATTATACTTACCCCCTCAAAGGTGCTCCAAGTTCTCTTACATCTAGAAGAACTTGAAGTTAAAGCGAGATTTTTTTTTGCAATTCTCAACAAATTAGGGGTGGAACCTCCATAGTTTGACAACCAAAGTACTATTGATCAAAATAAATTACAAATATTAGCAAATAAAAATTTAATTTCAATAAACTTAAGTCAAATATTAAATAATTCTATAGTTCTAATTATTTCATACAACCTTTCAATGCCAAGGGTCCTCCAAATGAACCATATTTCATCTTATATTTGCCCAACTACTCATTCATGATTCGATCTTACATGTCCAAATCATCGGGGAAGAAAGTCTCAACACATTGTATAAGGCCATCATTAAGTGTTAGATCATCAAAGCTGTATCCTCATATTCATAATAAGGATTCAATAAGTAGCATGCCAAATGCAATGGACTATTAAGGCGACATGTGGCTTTTGAATCAATGATTTCTATGATCGGCCTGTAGCTCATCTCATTTTTATGAAATACAACATTTACTTGCTCCCTTACTTGCTTAAGCTTTCCATAAATAAATCTCATTTATGGCTTTTTATCTCTATAGGTCAATCTAAGTAACTTCACAAATGGAGCAAACAATCGCAAGCATAGTGCTACACCAAACCAAAAGCTTGTACTGGCCACAATGGCATATGCTTTCTTCACTTTTGCGGTACCATGACACAATTTTCTTGATTCTCATTCAGAAGAACCCACAATTGTATGAAATTGATGTTTCTTCTCATACAAACTTTGTAACGTCATGAATGTCGTTGCAAATTGAGTCACACCCGGTTTCACTATGTCACTCCTTTTTGTATATTTTTTCATCATAGCCAATGTCCTATGATGAGAATAAATGAACACTATGAATGTCTTTGCTTTCTCGATTACATCTCTGAACTTTGGTATTTTAGCCATCACTTCAAGCATAAGGTCTATTGTGTGAGTGACACATGAGCTCCAAAAAATAGTAGGCCTCTTCTCCTTCAATAACTTTGTAGTCGTCATGTTATTCAACACATTATCCGTCACAACTTTAACTATACTTTTGGGCCCAATTTCTTCAATGCACATGTTAACATAATGGAATGTATATTCCCTAGTATGTGCATCTGTTGAAGTTTTTTGTGAAGAATGAAAACTTGTACCTTAAGGAAAGAATAAAAATGATAGTCCTTAAGCAAAAAATAGTTTACCATTAATACTAATATATGTTCATTATTTCATACATTTAATATAATTGGTGTACATGTTCATGATACTTCTCCTCTTGTGGTCGGTCCAAGCATCGATCATAATTGAACAACTTTTAACCCATTCTTTTTCGTGCTTCTTGAGTTTACCCTTTTGTTTTCTCCATCTCTTTCTTCAAAAGTAGTTCTCTCAACATATACTGACTTGGCTTTCGATATCCTAGACGAAATTAACCAACCGCTTCAATGAATCGGTCAAAGCTATCAAGAGTAATAACATGAAAAAGTATGCATGCCTCATACACCCACTTAGCCAAATATTGATGCATGTTATCCGTCCTTTCCTTGAATAATGTCTTATTTATATTTTATTGTCTTACCATCTTCGTCGGGTTTGCCCTCTATCGGAATTGACAAATGTAGCCCATTTGTCCATAACTCCAAAAGAATGTAGTTTTTCTTTGATCCAATTTCAATTTCTTCTTCTTCATCTGGCTCGTCAATTTGTACCTCTTTCTTTATGATTTTCTCTTCTTCTTTTTTCTCTCCTTCTTCTTTGCTTTGCTAGCTTCAATAGCCGCCTTACATTTATCTTGATCTTCTTTCGTAGATCTTGGACATAAGGTCACATTTTTCTTAATTTTTAGCCTATAAATTCTTCCAGGACAAAATTTTCATGTAATTTGCATCTTAATTTGTCTAAATTTGTAGGATCAACCAATGCACCATACTCACATCCAATATCAGCAGACGAATGTCTAAGTACTGATGACCTTAAAATTTTAACGTTGTTAGATGATAACGTGATCCACTTCTAGACATTTTTTCTGTTTCACATAACCAAAAACATATTATAGAAATCCAATATATATATATATATATATATATATATATATATATATATATATATATATATATTACTTAATTTCTGTTTATAAATTAAAAACCCATTGTGTGTTCAGTGCTCAGTCACATATTAAAAGTGGAAAAACTCACGTGTGCTTAGTGCTTACTGTTTAGTCATATATTAAAAGTGGAAAACTCACTGTGTCTGGCCGGCGGTCAAAAGTCTCTTACATACAAAAGTGGTACTGTAACTACAAATCCACTGGGTCTTGAATTTTTTTTTTTCCACTGTGCTCAAGTATTAAAATAGGACTATGCTATGACTCCAACCAAATGCCTACAATCCTCTTACAATCACCACGTGGACTATACTATGACTCCAATCAAATGCCTACAATCCTCTTACAACCGTCACATGACGTCCACGTGACGGTCGTTCATTGGAGAAGAAAAAAAAGATGAAATTAGATGGCTGTCCGGATGATCGTCATATGGCAGATGCCAGCAGCCGTTAAATGAAGAAAAATGTAGAGTCGGATGTGGACCACATAAGGGGAAATGGAGGATTGTGAGAATGTTGTAAGCATTTGGTAGTAAACTTAGCATTATTGATTAAAATATGCGAAGAAGACTCGGTTATATTTATATATTAGAAGAGGACTTTCTGTCACTGTCACCACATACTCACTTTCATTTTTTTACAAGAAGAAGACTCAGTTACTGTGACCACATGCCCACTTTAATTTTTAGAAGAACAAGAAAACAAATTAGAAGAAGAAGAAACGATGACGAATAGAAGAAGAAGACTCAAAAATAAGAGGAAGAGGAAGAAGAAGAAACTCACTTGCTACACGCGGTCGGCTGCTGCACACGGTCGACTGCTCTACTTGCAAGAAGAACTGTTATTTTTTTGTTGTCGGCTGCTTCCCTTGAGATAGGACAGCATACTTCTTCTTTATTTTTTTTTCAGTGCGGGTCAGGTTTCGGGTTTGGTGCATTTGGAATTTTTTTTCTTCAAAAGTACACGCATAGGCAGCCGCTGAGCGCCTGTGCTTGCGCCTAGGCGACTGCCTCAACGTCTAGGACCGTCTAGACGGTCGTCTAAATTTGATTTTACACTAGAACAACTTAGAGCTCGATTTTGGTCGAAATCGAGATGGACCATGGGTGCCCAAAGCCTAGGTGCTGCTTAGGTGCCGATTAAATTCGTCTTTAGAACCCTAAAAAAGTTTAAAACTCTCTAAGGAACTCACCTATGAGTATGAACAGAGATATAATCCATCTCTTGAGGATAAACTTGTAGATACCCAAGATATGTACACAGATAGCAGGTCAGCACATGGTCTTTAAATGTGCAACCAGAGGCACAATTGATGTCATTATGTGAGTGAAAAGAATAGTTATGGTACTGAATTCAAGGTACAGTTTATTCTGTATCGTAATGCTGTTTGACCCATCCAGAAATATTCAAGTCGTAAGCGACATCCATCCTAATGCATGATGTACAATAACTGTGGGGAACGCTCAGACCAAATATTGAAATATGTGGAAGTTGTTGGATTTTTCTGATTTTGAACTCTAGAAAATAGTATCACATCTATGTGGCAACCCCAAGTGTGTAGTAGCTCATATTGTTGGTATTGTGAGGATTTGTTTTGGAGGGCAAGGATCAAGACACCCAAAAAATATTTATATTTTTTGTTTACTCATTTCTTTGAAATTTTCATTAAGAGGTAAGGTCCCGAAGAGGCCTAGCAATTCATACTCGGATGAATGGTGCAAAGTGGCGCTTTGATAGCATAATTTGCACTTCGTACGTACACACCGGCGTGAAATGACACTTTTGTGCATAATCGTGCTCATTCCCATGCGAAGCAGTGTGGCACAACGCATGCTCAGTGTGCCTTTCGTACGTACACACCGGCGTGAAATGACACTTTTGTGCATAATCGTGCTCATTCCCATGCGAAGCAGTGTGGCACAACGCATGCTCAGTGTGCCTTTCGAGCGGGCACTGCGCGGGTGCTACGTTTCCGTAATAAGGGTACTCACGCGAAATTGGACACAGGCTGCACAGATTTTTACGCAGTAGCTGTTTGCGTAAAAATTATGCAGAGCGACCGTTTGATTGGATTTTATGTTTTAACTGCTTCTTGTCTATTGGGATTTCCTGATAACGGTTAGTAACTGCCCTTATCTGTGGAAATTATCTTTGGATTACGTGGGGTGACGGTTGATTAGGATTTGGCCCGTGCTTTCCACACACACACACACACACACACACACACACACACACACACACACATATATATATATATATATATATATATATATATATTCTCTTCTATTTCTTTCTAGGAGAGACATAAAATATATTACTACGAGAGGAGAGTTAGCAGCAGCCACAGCAGATCCATAAAATATCGTTCGTTGGTCCAGTTTGTCCAATTTGAGATACACATTAAGGGTGACAAGGTACGTTCCAGAAGTTCTGTCTCGAACTTGCTGGTTCCTTGGAGCAGTTCTACGAAAATGATCAAATCTTACTTTGAACAACAACGATCTTTATCACCCCAACGAGATCTATTTTTCATAGTTCTTTCTTCTTCTGTTATGTCTTTTGTAGCAACTGTGATTGTAATTTTTTTTTATAGCGTTCTTTTTCGAGAACTTGTTGTTCCTAGCTTTCTGGTTCCAAAGTCAGCTTGTAATCTTTACCTCCGTACAAGTTGTAGTCATAGCATGAGTTATAATATGGATGCATAAGCACAAAGTGTTACAATAAATTGTAATATTCTCGTACTTATACGATCTTTGTAACTGGAAGTAACCGTTATTTTCACACTTGCTGTTCCCGAACGAATAGAAAGGAAGTAGCTGTGAAGTGGACATAAAAGTTGCTTGAACATCATCATGCATTTGTTCTGCTAACTCATTCCATATCATAAAAATTGAGGACAAGGTTTGTCTAAGGGGGAAGGAATGCTAGGTGCTCAATCAAGTACTTAGCAGTGCCAGTCCAGTCAATAATTTGTTCGAATGACTTTCTAGCTACTTGTAGTTTGTTATATAGTCTTTAGGAATTTGTTTGTTATAATATTGTTTATATTAGGAGATGTTATCAGGTGTTTATAAAGTTTTGAGGGTTCTCCTTGGAAAATACCAACCTTCTATATAGGCAGGTGTCATCATTTGTTAGACTTGCAATGTCTTAAGATAGCTTGATAAATGTTGTTAGCCACCTTCCAATTATATTTACAGCTTGGTACAAAAAGAAACTTATGGTTTAAGATACCTAAGGGAGGAATTATAATGCATGCACTTATATGACCTTGTACCTCCACAACTTAGGGCCTGTTTGGATACTGGTATTTGTGCAGCAAGTGAAGTAAAATTGACACTTTCCAAGAAAAGTGTGGACACTCACCGTTTGGTTACATGCAAGTTTGTAGGTTTATGCTGCAAGTGGATGTACTTTGACAATTCAGAGTTGTTGTTCCCTGATTTTTTTTGTTGAATCGGTTGCACACAAAAAATGATGTAAGTGTGCAACAAATGAGTTCCCCCCCCCCCCCCCCCCCCCCCCCCTCTCTCTCTCTCTCTCTCTCTCTCTCTCTAAAAAACCCACAAAACTCTATCGGATCTGACAGCTGGCCGACGCCAAGCAGCGCCACCGCCCGAGCAGCCTGGGGAGGACGCACACATGATCTGGCAGCCGGTCGACTCCGAGGTCCTTCTCCACGCAGTGGCCGGAGACCATGGACGACCTTGACGACTACGACGATGAAGACCTCAGATGCTAGATCCGGTCCTCCGGAGGTTGAATGGGGAACCATGGGCGGCCACAACGAGTAGGAGTCCTCCGGAGTACCGGGCTCACCCTCGCCGCGGTCGTGGTGGTGCTCATCAGCGCGGTGCCGATGCCACAACGGACGGGGAGGGCATACGTCAGCATCCCGGACGTGAACGTCGGGTTCGCCTCCAGCGTCCAGAGTACCTGGCTCACCATTGTTGGTGATAATCTTGTTAGTTGGTTTAGATTATTAGTTGATTTAGATTGTTAGTTTGTTTAGATTGATAAGTTGTTTGTTGAAACATCTTTGATATATCTTTTATTTTAGTCTCTCTCTTTACATCAAATGTTCAACTATATATAGCTACCATTTCATTCAATAAGATCACCAAGTCTATTCATCCTCCACAAAACTTGTGTCATGTTTCCTCTTTACTGGGCTATTTTACTACATTTGGTATCAGAGCCATGGCAACCAACGACGACCAAAGCCCCACGACGTCGACATCTATGAAGGAGACGTCATTCACCTTCAAGTACCCCATGCTGACACGGACCAACTACGTGGATTGGGCTCTCTTAATGAGAGTCAACATGCAGGTGCAAGGCCTGTGGGAGGCGATCGAACCCGGGAAAGCCGACTACCGCGACGACAGGATGGCCATGTCCGTCATACTCCGTGCCGTGCCGCCAAAGATGCTGCGGATACTGGCAGTAAAAGACACTGCCAAGGAAGCATGGGACGCTGTGAAGATGATGCGGATGGGGGTCGAGCGCGTGCGCGAGGCCAAGGCGCAGAAATTGCGCACTGACTTCGAATCAATGAAGTTCAAGGACGGCGAGTCCGTCGAGGACTTCGCGATGCGGCTCACGGGACTCGTCAGCGACCTGCAACTACTCGGCGACGAAATGGACGATGAGAAGGTAGTTAAAAAATTTCTTCGAGTCGTTCCATCCAAGTACACGCAAGTCGCCATGGCCATTGAGACTTTAGTGGATCTCAAGACACTATCAATTGAAGAGCTTACCGGTCGTCTTCTAGCCGTCGAGGAGCGGTACGATCTTGGCAGCAACTCCGGCGACAAAAGTAGCCACCTTCTCCTCTCCGAAGAGGAGTGGCTCGCTCGCACGAAGCAGAGGAAGGAAGGCGACGCCTACTCCGACGGTGGCAAAAGTTATGGTCGTGAGCGCGGCAAGCCAAGAGATCGTGGCCGCGGCAACACGAACTACGACAACGGTAACCCGTCCGGTGGCACGCACGACAAGAAGGGTAAGTGCCACAATTGTGGCTTCTACGGCCACTGGGCGAAGGACTGCCGCAAGCTGAAGCGCGATGAGCGTGCCAATCTGACGCAAATAGAAGAAGATGAACCAACACTGCTCATGGCCATGCTTCATGAAGAAAAAGTGCAGATCCATGAAGAGAAGGTGCAACAAAGATTAAAAGGCGAAGAGGAGATTGAGGTTGACATTGATGCCCTTTCAGACGATAGATTGTTGGAGCTTAAAGGGTTTTTTGATAATTACTTGCCGGAGACACAGACCCGGCAGCAACAGGTGAAAGCAGAGCCCCTTGGAGTAGAGATTTTAAGTGAGCCTGGCGCTAGCATTTCATCCATTCATCCATCCAAAGATGAAGATGTTGATATTGGTGGCAATGATCCTCCCACCTCAACGTACCCTACCGTAGAGATAGAAAAAGATCCAGCACCTAAAAGTAGCAAGTGTAGCAGTTCGAGCAGTTCAAGTAGTGATTCTAGTTCATCTTCTAGTGATTTCAATTCTGGTAGTTCATCTGGAAGTGAATCAGATGATAGAGGTGGTAGTCCTACAAAGACTGCTGAGGTCAGTGGAAGACCTCACACAGTTCAGGACGAAGATACGAGGGATATAGTGAACCCACTTGACATGAACAGATCTTTGAGTGGGTTGGACAATGAAGAACATAAGACAAACAAGAGAGGTAGCAAGGAGGACTTGCTGCTGCTGGAGAACAACGACAGCAAGTCGGGAAGCGACGACCTCGACGAGAACGAGAACCCGAGGAAGAAGAAGAAGCGCTACCACCGCCACACTCCCCAGCAGATACTGTCACGCCCCAATCTCCCGCAAGCTCAATAGTCCCCGCTGAACGTGAAATCACCACGTTGCAGCTCTCCCGCGGGACAATCGTTCTAATCGGGACGTGATGCCGTACGAGCCTGGAGTTGCGCTCGTACAAGGCGATGTTGTCAAACACCAAATGTTATCATTGAATCAACCAAGTTGCAACGGAAGCCAATTTGTGTACCAAGCACACACCAGAGTAATACACAGCGAAGCTCACGATAGGGTCCAAATAAAATGCCCCGAGGCAATGCCACAAAGGCGATGCCACGAAGACGATGAAATACTCTTGCTCTTTTCTCTAGCCCACAAAGGTACTTACAGTTCATACATCTTGTCCCGTATATCCAAGCAGCGCCACTACGCCTGTGTACCTGAAATAATGCCCACAAACGTGGATCAGTACACAACCGTACTGGTGAGCGGGGTAACCCACTCGTCTAAGCCGACACTAAGTAAAAATAGTGAATGCACACAGTTAAATGGTGATCTTTCTAGTTGAATCCTAGATTCATTTCATGGCATATGGATGACATGTTAAGGAAACCTGTAAAGCAGTTTAAGCATGCAAGCATTCAACTCAAACCAAACGACAAGCAGTTATATATATCCGACCCGTTTAACTCAATGCCATCGCTTGCACGATAACATATCGAACCAACAGTCTCGCCTCAATATCCATCCTCAACCAAAGTTTATATCCCAATATCGAGTGCACACTCTTGCCGAGGCAAGGTGGCCGCGCCTACACGAAAGCCAAACCAACAAAAGAAAAGCAAGCCAACACTAATCTATATGAAGTCACTGGCAAAGCCATAAAGGACAAAATCCAAGCATTAACGGCGCGCCCTATCAGCCCGGGTAGCAAGCCCCGCTGGAGGTCCCGCAATGCATCGTGACTAGCACGAATCAATATTTCCCTCCGGATCGATACGGTCCCAGTGCCCCGGGAAGCCGTTTCGAGGAAATGTCAAACCCTGTGTACACAGGTTGTCCGTGACATGCAGAAAGTAGGTATGACGAGATGATCGAACATTCTCGCCCCACCAAGCGATCCTAGACTCGTTCAACCGATATCCAACCGAAGCATCCATAACCATTCTTCCAACATATCCAACCAAGGAGTCCAAATCTCGACCTCAATATATATATCCCAAGGCACCAAAATATCCATATGCACAATCTCTCAAGTTGTGCCCAAGTTATGCCTACTTTCACATTGCTGCTTCCCAACACAGTATTTCACATTAGGTGCAACACCCCACACTCCGAATAATCCCGTAGCACAATGCCCCAACAGTGGCACAATACCCTCGTCTATGCAGTTGTTCGGTTTCGAACCACAACTGCTCGCTTTGCAAGACAAAGCGACCCAGTGATACTCGTGCACGGATGCACGTTCGCTCGCCCAAATTCCCGGTATTTCCATTTTATCATTCCAACTTGTATAATTCCAACCGTCCAAGTATAATCCCAATTATCCAACCGACTGCCTCAAATGTATAACCCAACTATCGTACCAACTATCCAACGCGTAAATTATTTCAAGCCACAATCCTACCAAGCCAATGATGTACACTCTATGCACACCTCAGTGTAGTGATTCTCAATGTTTCAGCCTAAGTGTTCAAGCTTTTTTACGTGTTTTCCATATTATTAGGCATGAAGGAGTAGATGAGAAGGAAAAGAGCCCACTCACAATGATTTATCCCGTTAGGCATCCTGTCCTACCGATACAGCCAATCCCTTGAACCCATGGTCCGATGCAAGCGCGATCTACTCGACTGGTATGACCGTGCGAGCAGACCGTGCTCTCCAAATCATCCGACCAATCGGATTAAGGAAGACGGCATTATCGCTTCCATCCAGTTATTCAGTATTGTTCTGAACGAACACCAGATTTTTATCGAACCCGCTAGCCATCTGCACATTGAAACCAACTCGATTAATCCTTCTTTCCGAAATCCAACAATTCAAATGTAACCAGCATTTGATTTATTCAGTCCGACTCAGCGTAACGCTCCAAGCGGTTGCGGGGCGTTATATAATATACCACTTAAAATCAGGTTCGTCCACGAACCATGCTGGTACTCATTCCTTACTAGCATACCACAATCCAATTCTATAGATCTGCTCTATGCAACTCTCATATTCACGATTTTCGACTCCGCATCTCGCTTTGCTAAATGCTCGTACAAATTTTACGAATTCCCACATCCTCCTTGTAGCTCAATACGAATTCTTCGTATCGCTTAGTTTTGGATCGTACATATATTTAAGGTGTCCCTAAAATACATGTATTTCAGCCAAGCTTTGCGATAACAAATTTGAACAAGTTACAAGGGTATCTTTATGTTCGAGGCATCCATTTGCTTTAACTTCCAATCGAACAAATCCTGATTTCCATTCCAACTTATTCGATTGAGCACCATTTCCAAATATGATAATTTCCCACCGACTCAATCAGTTCGTGTTCCAACTCAATCCATCCAACTATTTCTGAAATTCGTACTAGCAACATCTCCAAATATTATCTCGTGCACCGAACGATCATCTCAACTGATCTACCCCAGCTATGCGACTTACCCAAATATCAACTTTGCTTAGATCAGCTCAGTCCAACACATTTTCCTACCATCTCAATATCTCACAGGGTGAATATCTATATTGAGGTTCGTGTGATCCACGAAGATCTCGCCGCCACGCCAAAGGGATTATGTCGCCATAATTTCAACGTGGACACACTCGCCACAATTCTTAGGTTGCGCATGGAATAGTTCTTCGCGCTGCTTCCACTGCCTCGAAGCATAGAATATTACCTTTGCCTTCCGAACGAGCACGCTTCCCAGACTAAGTTTCGAGACATCTTGTAAATCTGATGCAAATCTGCCCCTTCCAGTATTCGCAAAGATTTGATCTGAACGAGCCGCTGCTTTAACTTCACGAGCTAGTTTCACAGTCGTCAATTCATATGAATGCTATTCCCTTCCAGGGCACGATGAGTCAGAGGCGATGCCATCGATAAAAATCTGCGACTCTGAATCTCATCAGTTGACTAGGCTACTTCCACCATCGCTTCGATCTTCCGGCTGCATCTTCAGCTGAAGACTATCCCAAGGGTCTCTCAAATCTAACACTCAGTCAATAAGCCAAATATTATTGCTCACATCTGCCCTCGACGCATTCCCAAATACGTCGCCTCAAGGGTCGTTCTATGGGTCTACCATATTCATATCCAATTCGACGGGCAAGGTCGCTTAGGGTCAGCTGTCCCGAAGCTACGCTCGATAATTGTAATCATCACGATGGACAGTTACTATAAACCATGCTACATCTCATTTGTAAACCCGAATCAAAATCCAACTATCCATCCGAGCGAACTCCCGAATCCGAGCAATGTGCTCGTTGAAACCGTCTACCATCAATCCGTCGTTCTGCCCTGAATCCATCAAATTTCCGAATTGCATGTTCGATTCTCGCACTACAAATTGCAATGATTCTCAAAACCCAAGACTTGCTCCAATTCTTATCCATTTGCTGCGTTCCACAATGCACGTCCAACTTACTCGAGCAGCACAGTGATTTGTTCCGACGTTGCTCCCACATTTAGCTATCTTTAAAAGTTTGTCCGCCAAAATCTTTTGCCTTCTGTTGTTGCCACAATTCGTCCACGTCTTCCGGAGAATCCGTCTACCATTGTTGCACCATTTTGCCCAAAATTCTATTTTCGCTAAACCTGAGTCGACTTCTCGAGCAGCAACATCCAAAATCTTTCAAGTTTGTGTGAATCCATCTCATTGTCCCTCCAGACCATTATCGTGTTTCTTTGCTCAACCAACAGCTCAAATGTGTTATCCAAAATCGTAGTTCGTGCTCGCTATCCTTCCGATAATCCCATCGCTTTGCTCAAGCATAACCCAAATGTTCGTTCTGATTTTGCCCATCTCTTAAGCCCAATGATACTTCCATTTGCACGATTCCGTTCTTGAGTTCTCAAGTCTAATGTATCGAAGGATACCCGAGTCAAATTCCATTGCACTATATACCACTTGGAAATATAGTTGCCCTCGTGCGAAATCTGCGTCAACCAGCGTCTATCCCAAACCGACTATTTCGAGGTGATTCTGTCGAATCATAACTCAATATTCGCTTGCTCCATTTTTATTCTTTCCAACCCAGTCGATTTGCACCAACCGACTTGTATTCGTTATCCGAGTCCGTTCAGGCAATTCCCATAGATGTCCAACCAAAATATTTCCAATGCCTTGCTTAACACATTTGATCCCATATACCACTTCGAATCAGGTCGCTACTCACATTACGTTTCCTTTCACGAATCCAAGATCCGTTCGAACCATCCCTTAGGTGTGATCATGCCTTTCATAATTCGAGTTTGACACAAAACTCAGACAATGCTTGAATTATCCAACTATTTCCATCGTCTGATACTTTCTCAACGCGAGCAATTGTGCAACGATTGTCTTCCATGTAGTCCAACCCAATACCCAATGGTTCCACACATTTGTTATACGAGCAACTCGTGTCAACTATTCTGATATTCCTAAGCCAAACTCGAACATGCCCAACCGATGCGCCACAGCCAAAATTCCAACTTATATCCAACACAATAGCTAGACGAGCAACTCGTGCAAGGATTCATTCTCATCGAATGTTTCTACTCAAAATTTGCCGCATAACCAAATCTTGTATGCCAACCAACTAGTCCATTGAGGCAATCAGAATCTCCTGAACGATAAGCCAAGCCAACCCAACGAAAGCCCACACTTGTTGCACAAATGCAACAACGCCAACCAACTTGCTGCACGAATGCAACAACGCCTAACGAGGCTAAGCGATCCTACGAAAACCAACCAAGGCAACCCAACAAAGAATAATATGCAGCCACAACTAGCAATAAATAGACTTATTGCATGAAACATCCGATGCGGCACCGAGTAGAGTCAAGAGCTAAACGACACGCGGAAGCTATTTAGAGTTTGTGATGAAGCGAAGGACCAAGTCCGAAGAAATAAACCGGGCGCTCTGATACCAATTTGTCATGCCCCAATCTCCCGCAAGCTCAATAGTCCCCGCTGAACGTGAAATCACCACGTTGCAGCTCTCCCGCGGGACAATCGTTCTAATCGGGACGTGATGTCGTACGAGCCTGGAGTTGCGCTCGTACAAGGCGATGTTGTCAAACACCAAATGTTATTATTGAATCAACCAAGTTGCAACGTAAGCCAATTTGTGTACCAAGCACACACCAGAGTAATACACAGCGAAGCTCACGATAGGGTCCAAATGAAATGCCCCGAGGCAATGCCACAAAGGCGATGCCACAAAGACGATGAAATACTCTTGCTCTTTTCTCTAGCCCACAAAGGTACTTACAGTTCATACATCTTGTCCCGTATATCCAAGCAGCGCAACTACACCTGTGTACCTGAAATAATACCCACAAACGTGGGTCAGTACACAACCGTACTGGTGAGCGGGGTAACCCACTCGTCTAAGCCGACACTAAGTAAAAATAGTGAATGCACACAGTTAAATGGTGATCTTTCTAGTTGAATCCTAGATTCATTTCATGGCATATGGATGACATGTTAAGGAAAGCTGTAAAGCAGTTTAAGCATGCAAGCATTCAACTCAAACCAAACGACAAGCAGTTATATATATCCGACCCGTCTAACTCAATGCCATCGCTTGCACGATAACATATCGAACCAACAGTCTCGCCTCAATATCCATCCTCAACCAAAGTTTATATCCCAATATCGAGTGCACACTCTTGCCGAGGCAAGGTGGCCGCGCCTACATGAAAGCCAAACCAACAAAAGAAAAGCAAGCCAACACTAATCTATATGAAGTCACTGGCAAAGCCATAAAGGACAAAATCCAAGCATTAACGGCGCGCCCTATCAGCCCGGGTAGCAAGCCCCGCTGGAGGTCCCGCAATGCATCGTGACTAGCACGAATCAATATTTCCCTCCGGATCGATACGGTCCCAGTGCCCCGGGAAGCCGTTTCGAGGAAATGTTAAACCCTGTGTACACAGGTTGTCTGTGACATGCAGAAAGTAGGTATGACGAAAGGATCGAACATTCTCGCCCCACCAAGCGATTCTAGACTCGTTCAACCGATATCCAACCGAAGCATCCATAACCATTCTTCCAACATATCCAACCAAGGAGTCCAAATCTCGACCTCAATATATATATCCCAAGGCACCAAAATACCCATATGCACAATCTCTCAAGTTGTGCCCAAGTTATGCCTACTTTCACATTGCCGCTTTCCAACACAGTATTTCACATTGGGTGCAACACCCCACACTCCGAATAATCCCATGGCACAATGCCCCAACAGTGGCACAATACCCTCGTCTATGCAGTTGTTCGGTTTCGAACCACAACTGCTCGCTTTGCAAGACAAAGCGACCCAGTGATACTCGTGCACGGATGCACGCTCGCTCGCCCGAATTCCCGGTATTTCCATTTTATCATTCCAACTTGTATAATTCCAACCGTCCAAGTATAATCCTAATTATCCAACCGACTGCCTCAAATGTATAACCCAACTATCGTACCAACTATCCAACGCGTAAATCATTTCAAGCCACAATCCTACCAAGCCAACGATGTACACTCTATGCACACCTCAGTGTAGTGATTCTCAATGTTTCAGCCCAAGTGTTCAAGCCTTTTTACGTGTTTTCCATATTATTAGGCATGAAGGAGTAGAGGAGAAGGAAAAGAGCCCACTCACAATGATTGATCCCGTTAGGCATCATGTCCTGCCGATAAGGCCAATCCCTTGAACCCGTGGTCCGATGCAAGTGCGATCTACTCAACTGGTATGACCGTGCGAGCAGACCGTGCTCTCCAAATCATCCGACCGATCGGATTAAGGAAGACGGCATTATCGCTTCTATCCAGCTATTCAGTACTGTTCTGAACGAACACCTGATTTTCATCGAACCCGCTAGCCATCTGCACATTGAAACCAACTCGATTAATCCTTCTTCCCGAAATTCAACAATTCAAATGTAACCAGCATTTGATTTATTCAGTCCGACTCAGCGTAATGCTCCGAGCGGTTGTGGGGCGTTACAGATACAAGAGCTCGAAGCATTTTTCAAAGAATGCCCGCACCCCGATGACAAGCAAAGGCTGGAGCTCAGCAAGCGACTCAGCCTGGAGACCCGACAGGTCAAGTTCTGGTTCAAGAATCGTCGAACCCAAATGAAGACCCAGATTGAGCGGCATGAGAACGCCATACTCAAGCAGGAGAACGAAAAGCTTAGGATGGAGAACATCGCCATCCGGGAGGCGATGCGCAATCCGATATGTGCTAACTGCGGCGGAGCCGCTGTTGTCACTTCTTCTTCGACAACATCAAGTGTAGCGGACGATGCGCTGCTGCTACTTCTTCGATGATAGGCGGTCAACCACGTCAACCACGCTATCGATCTATCCAAGAGGTGTACGACGCCACAACACCGATGGAAGAAGTTGGGCTATGTATGCTAGGTGCGGAGGAGCCTGCGAGTTTTGTCGAAGCCGAGAAACAAGCATGTTGGCGACGTGCAATGGAGAAGAAGGGTTAGGTTTTTACTCTGCTGCTGTTGTTAGTTTCATTATGCTGCTTCTTCGTTGCAGCGGCCACGGAGAAGGAGTACGTATCGGTTGTGGGGGACCCAGGGATGAAGAGAAAAGAACTTAGGGTTGCGCTCGAGTCCTAAAACTTCTGCAATGAAGTTGGCTGGGAAGCCCCCAAGATGGGGAGCCCCAGGGCCCCAAGATGGGGAGCCCCAGGGAGGCAACTCACAAGATTTCAATCATGGGTGTCTTTGTAGAATGGAAGTTAAATCCTGGGATTGGTAACTGGCCACACTTGACCACACTCATTCTCCGAACATTCTTCTTTAAGGAGAGTGATTTTGCATCATTCAAGTACTGTCCTTTGCTCACATATTTGGATGTGTCTTATTCTACCCTACAGTCCTTTCCAATGGAGATATGCAGGATGGAGAAACTTGAGTATCTAAATATCTCACGTACACGGATCAACTCAATCCCAGATGACTAAAGTTCCTCGAGATGCGCAAGAAGATCCGGGTGCAGAAAGTGAAACATTGATGCAACAAGATTAAGGGAGTGATTGTTGGTGATAATCTTGTTAGTTGGTTTAGATTATTAGTTGGTTTAGATTGTTAGTTTGTTTAGATTGATAAGTTGTTTGTTGAAACTACTTTGATATATCTTTTATTTTAGTCTCTCCCTTTACTTCAAATGTTCAACTATATATAGCTACCATTTCATTCAATAAAAATCACGAAGTCTATTCATCCTCCACAAAACTTGTGTCATGTTCCCTCTTTACTGGGCTATTTTACTACAACCATCGCCGCAGTCGTTGCCGATACCGCATCGATACTAGAGGGACGGGGGCGTTGGTGAAGGAGAGACGGCCGGCCATTAGGGAAGGGATGGAAGAGTTTGGTGAAAGAGAGGTGGAGGCCATGACCGGTGCTCCCCATTTTTTAAATTTATTTTGTAAAGAATGAACAGTAACAAGAAAAGTCATATATGTCATCCAAACACTAAAAAGTTATCCATCCCACTTGCAGCAGACAAAAAGTAGTGAATCCAAACATATTTTGGAAGATGACACTTGTTGCAAGTGTACTGTAACTCAATATTCAACAAGTACCACTTTCACACTTTCGAAGAGTTATTTCTATCCTAATCCTAACCGCCCCTTAGTGGAAATAGATTGATGCAAGTAAGAATAAGTGACTTCTCTATAAATAAAATAAAAATAAGTGAGTTCTCTATAAAAACAGTTGGCCACGGAAACTAGTATATTACTATTTATAAAAAAAAATCACAGAGAGCATAGAAGTTATAGAAAATTGCATGATGTTATAGAAAATTGCATGAGAAGAACAAAGTTTGAAAAAATTCAAGAAAAAGAACAAAAACATTATGTTTCAGCTGATTCCTCCATCCCCACAGCACACAAGATAAAAAATAAAAATAAAAACAAAAACAAAAACTAAACGTGTACGTCCTTGAATAAAATGTCTCGCGAAGGCATTTCTTTGATTTTTAATTTTTTTTTTTTAAAGTTACGTTCTTACTAAAGATATTTTTCTGTGTTTGTTGCGAAACATACGTCCTTCCTAAGGACGTACATATCTTTTAGATAGAAAAAACGAAACGGAAAATAAAACAATAAAAGCCTACTTTAAAAGAAAAGGAAAAAAGGGCCTTTGCCAATGGTTTTAATTTTTTGATTGTATAAGCAAATTATTTTTTGTCTAAAGCATCTTGAATGTGGATGTGATAAGCAAATTATTATACTTTTGTAGAGACAAACGCCCTTAACAAGATGTTCTTTTGATTTATTTTTTTGGCTATAAAATATTTTAATTTAAAAAAAAAAAATTATTTATTAATTTTATTTTTCTCAATGACGTTTCTCTTGAAAAATAATAATTGAAGGAAGCATATGCCGCACAAGAAACGTCCTTAGTAAAGATGTTCTAATTTTTTTTTTTGTTTTTAATATTTTTGGTCGGATTTAGTAGGGTTGGGGGGTGGAGTGAGGTTAGTATATGGTTTAGGAAGGAATCAACTAGAACGTCCTTAGTACGGACGTTTGGGTTGTTCCGAGAAGTTCTTTGCTCTGTGATAATTTATGTACTGTTTAGAGTTCCTTCGGATTCAAGATGGAGAATTTCGACCAGGTTTCACTTAGATTTGGAGGAGAAAACGTCAAAGTTTGTATAGCCTAACAAATTAAGGAAATCTACATGCAAAATAAAAAATGAAACATTATCATAAATTTGTGAGGTTTGGTACGTCATGTTGCAACTGTTATGTTAAAATTGGCTACATATGTTTATTTTCAACACTAATTTATGTTGGTTCATGTTTACAATACATTTGGTATATACGGATGAGAATTTCATATTTTCCCTCCATTATTATGGATTTGGCACAAGTTCAATCCCCTGCAACGTAGTTCAGTGCACAAATGCCTCTACACAAATGTGCTCCCTTCCAGGAACCTAATATGCAATATGTACATATCAAGTAGAGTACGTGTGTGCAAATACTTTGTGGAGTTTCATAGTTACAATGGTACTTTTGGGGCAATGATTTAGATCTTAGTTCAATTTAATAGATTTAAATTGAATAATTAATTACATAAGTGTGAATTGTAATATTTGTATGATTTGTCGACTTTTAACTGTTCGGACAGAGAGTACTGTCTTGGAGGTACCATCGTTACTGAATCAGTCGAATCGATCATCAGATGTTTGTTAGGAATCCTTTGTATCCCATTATTTTCTCTGGGTTGTATCTTGTAACCCTATTTTAGCTTCTAGATATATATATTCTACTAATCAGATTAAAAGAGAGCAAAAGAACTATATCTAATCGATATCGTTCTGCATTTAGTCGAGAGTTCTACTTCTAAGCTATTCTAATTTCACCATTTGATAACTAGATTGATATGTTATCTACCAAGAGGTCCTTTGCATTCAATTTTGATAGATTAGGTTGTGCAACACATACTGGTTCAAAGTGAGTAATGTTAGCATACACAACACTAAAATGTAGAATAATTAACATCCTCAAAGATCATGATTGTTACGACCGGTACATCTACAACCTCGGTTTAAATCTCATCGATACTTACCTGATTTTGCTGTAAGATATTCCACTACCACTATCTTGTCTAAGATGTACGTACTTCCCTATTTTAGTAATTGGAGCTCGACCTTTTTGGTAAAATAGTTATCTAACATATTCTCAGAAGAAAGGGAAAGGAAAAAAAAATGAAAATAGAAGGCAAATGTGTTCCTGTCTTGCATATAATTTACTTCAAACTGATTTGAACTATACTATGTATATGCTTTGAGGATTCAATCTCAAGTAAGCATGGAATGTGGTAGATCTTTTCTTCGATATATCGGATTATTTCAATGATGTAAAAATCCCCATACCAAAGTGGTCAATTCCCATTAATTGAAACCACTAGTTCCATTTATCAACCTTATACTACATATTAAGCAAACACATACCTTAACCTTTGTTCCCCCCAAAAGTTAAACATGTTTCCCTTATATCTTAGCTAGTCTTACCTACTTTGTCTCTCTTTAACACATGAGATTACTTGATGATAATTCAAATGAGAGAGATCTAGAGAGAGGAGCACTAGACTACCAAGAAATAAAAACTCATTATATGTACAATAGCAAGAGTATTTCTGAAAAAAGAAAGCTGAAAAGTTTTCTAGAGAAATCAAAGCATATAAAGAGCTCGAAATAATACTGGTATAACATCATCAAGGATCGTGATATATTGTTACCACCAGTACATCTACAACCATATGTTATATGCCAGACAATAGAGCGTCATCCTCGGTTCAAATCTCATCGATACTTGCCTTATTTTGTTGTAAGATACTCCATTACCAGTATCTTGTCTAAGATGACTTCTCTATTTTAGTAATTGGAGCTAGACCTTTTTGTAAAATAGTTATCTAACATATTCTCAGAAGAAAGGAAAAGGGAAAAAATAATGAAAATAGAAGGCAAATGTGTTCCTGTCTTGCATATAATTTACTTCAAACTGATTTGAACTATACTATGTATATGCTTTGAGGATTCAATCTCAAGTAAGCATGGAATGTGGTAGATCTTTTCTTCGATATATAGGATTATTTCAATGATGTAAAAATCCCCATACCAAAGTGGTCAATTCCCATTAATTGAAACCACTAGTTCCATTTATCAACCTTATACTACATATTAAGCAAACACATACCTTAACCTTTGTTCCCCCCAAAAGTTAAACATGTTTCCCTTATATCTTAGCTAGTCTTACCTACTTTGTCTCTCTTTAACATATGAGATTACTTGATGATAATTCAAATGAGAGAGATCTAGAGAGAGAGGAGCACTAGACTACCAAGAAATAAAAACTCATTATATGTACAATAGCAAGAGTATTTCTGAAAAAAGAAAGCTGAAAAATTTTCTTGAGAAATCAAAGCGTATAAAGAGCTCAAAATAATACTGGTATAACATCATCAAGGATCGTGATATATTGTTTCCACCAGTACATCTATAACCATATATTATATGCCAGACAATAGAGCGTCATCCTCGGTTCAAATCTCATCGATAATTGTCTTATTTTGCTGTAAGATATTCCATTACCAGTATCTTGTCTAAGATGACTTCTCTATTTTAGTAATTGGAGCTCGACCTTTTTGGTAAAATAGTTATCTAACATATTCTCAGAAGAAAGGGAAAGGAAAACATGAAAATAGAAGGCAAATGTGCTCTTGTCTTGCATATAATTTATACTTCAAGCAATGGATATGTTTTGAGGATTCAATCTCAAGTAAGCATGAAATTAATGTGGTAGATCTTTTCTTCGATATATCGGATTATTTCAATGATGTAAAATTTCCCATACCAAAGTGGTCAATTTCCATTAGTTGAAGCCACTAGTTATCAACCTTGTACTATATATATTAAGCAACAACATACCTTATATAAACCTTTGTTCCTCCTAAAAGTAGTTAAACATGTTTCACTAATTATATCTTAGCTAGTCTTACCTACTTTCTCTTTCTTTAACATATGAGATAACTAGTAGATGATTCAAATGAGAGAGATCTAGAGAGAAGCACTACACTACCAAGAAATAAAACTCATTGTATGTACAATAGCAAGAATATTTCTGAACAAAGAAAGCTCAAAAGCTTTCAAGAGAAATGATCAAAGCATATAAAGAGCACAAAATAAATAAAACAAAATCCCAAACACATGCCAAATTCTCAATAAAACAAAAAGGAAAATCAAACTAGTACTACGTACATATCTAGCTTTAAGTACTACAAAGAACCTCTCAGCATATATGAATATGAAACCAATGACAGTCCATATCTTGAGTAACAGTGTCATGAAAGCTTAGCTTGTACGTGAATTTTACCTATACTTATATTAACTTCAGTACTTCAAGTGTTATTGTTAGCGCGCAGTGCAAATACACATGAAATAATTAGCATAACTAATGCACATTAATCAAGTGATAATTGCAGCATATAGTACTTCAAATGTTATTGTTAAACCTATACACGTGAAATAATTAGCAGAATTAATCTAGTGATAATTGTAACTAGTCAGCCAAATTTATTAAGCAAAATAAAGAGCTCCCCAAGCTAGTTGGATCCTCTTTATCCATATCAAGAAATACCACGGTTTCCTGAACAGTACTTGCCAAATTTTCACAGGCAGCAATTATAGTAAGCTAAAGAATCTCTTTCAAGTACTACTCCGAAAAATAGAACATCATAAAATCATATTATATATAGTACACTACATATATGTATATATTTGCCCACAAATCCTAAGGAATGGAAATATTTGTAGACGCCATAAATAGTAATGTGTATCGAGATCTGGGAAATCAATCAAGAATTCTAATGCTTAAGTGCGGGGATTCCGATCTCGGAGGAAAGAAAGGGAGTAGGTAACTTGCCTGGAGCTGCTGCAGAACTCGTAGAGCCTGCCGCGGCTGGAGAAGACGATGACGGCGACCTCGGCTTCGCAGAGCACGGAGAGCTCGTAGGCCTTCTTGAGCAGCCCGTTGCGCCGCTTCGCGAAGGTCACCTGCCTGTTGATCTTGTTCTCGATCCTCTTCAGCTCCACTCTTCCTCTCCCCATAATTTGATTCTTTCCTTTCCTTTCCTTTCCTTTCCTTTCTTCCTCTCTTCTCTTTAAGTGCTTGCTTAATAGTGGATGGATGCTTAGATTTTTGTTTTTCACCTGTAAGAATCAAGATTTTGAGAGGTAAATAGGCTGTTGATATTCTCACTCGGGCTTTATTCTGCGTTACTGAAAAAGGAAATTAGGGCTGCAGTACGACACTGGGACCCTGTACTCGACAACGATGACGATGACCTAGGCGTAGGGGGTGAACATTGAGTTTATTCGATTTCAACGAAACTAAAATAGTCAAAACCGAATAAACTGAAATTCTAAAAACCCAAAACCAAACCAAAATTAGTCAAAATCGAAATCAAACCGAACTGAACCGAATAATCTATTCAGTTTATTTGGTTTACTCGATTTGTTCGGTTGGACTATGCTATTGTTTAATGGACCGGACCCAAAGTTGAAATCGAGATTAAATTATGTTTAAATTACAGAAAATTTTATTTCAAGGAAATTAGTTCTATGAATTTGCACAAGAGAGAGAGAGAGAGAGAAGAGAGAGAGAGAGAGAGTTTCTCAAATTTACGAATAAAGGGATCCGGCACCAGTTGCACTGAAGCCAAAAAAAAAAAGATTAAAAAAAAAACTTGTGGTCGGTCACACTAGCGCCGGTTTTTTTTTATTGCCTGTCCAACTGGGGGGGTTACGAGCGGGCCAAACCGACGCCATGCGTCGGCCCCCATTGGTCGGCGGTGGACCCCATGTGAATAGGGGCGAATCCGGGGGGACACGACAGTCGCGGGTTGCTGCACCCACCTCCCCCCGACGATTTGTCAAGGGAAAAAAATTACGAAAAAAATCTGGCGCCAGTGTGATGGCGCCAACCTCAAATTTTGAGTTTGGCGCCAATCAAACTGGCAGCAATTTTTTTTTTTTTTTTTTTTGGTGCTAGTTCAACTGGCGCCAGATTTCTTTATTGATAAATTTGGAAAACTTTTCCTCTTCTTCGTAAATTCATGAAACTATATCCGTTGAAATAAATTTTTTGTAAAAATTATAATTTTATACACATATTTGTTGTATCAGAATTTTAAATAAAAGGTAACATAAGATGGTAAAATGATGTATAAGATAACAAGTTTGGAAAAATATTTAAAAGAGTAATATCGCCAAGATAGTTGGCGGTATGAGTGCACGCACTCATGTCGTCAACTCCATTGGTGATATGGTTACGTTTAAATTTATTTTACCTATTTATAGAGCTTTTACTCACGAAAAAAATATGACAGTAAAGTTCGATCATGATGACAATTTCTGTAAATAAATAAAAAAAAAAAAAATTTAAAACATAACCATATGGCCAACAAAGTTGGCTCACCAACTATCTTGGCGACATGCTACTCATTTAGATATTTCCAAAACTTATGTTATGCATCATATTACAATCTTATGTTACCTTTTTGAAAAAAATCTCTTGTTGTATTTCAAAATTATTTTCAAAGTTGAACTAATTGTTTAAATTATCAAAGTTGAATTTCAAAAAACATATATAAAAATATTGTTTTTAAAATATAACATTGTTAATCACAAAATAGATTAAAATTGAGAATATTTACATAATTGTATAAGTTTTATTCGATTTTAAACTGAAACTAAAAGTCGAAACTGAATAAATTTTTTTAATATTTTTAATATCGAAATCAAATAAAAATAGAACTGTATCTCTTATTCGGTTCGATTCGATTTTCGGTCCAAAATTGAATAGTGCTGACCCTTAAATAAGTCATCCTGCATATCTAAGCATATCACGACCCGACCCGATCCGGAAAAAGACATACGTACATACACGGTAGTGGAAGTACTGAGGAGGGGGAGTGAGAATAGGAGTCGGGTCCTCTGAGCACAGAACGTCAGAACGAACCTTGTAAGTTTAAAACATCCGACTTTACAGGGAAAAGTAGGACGTGTCTAGTTGCCAGTGGCCGAGGGAATTGCGCTTTTCCGGATTGACTCGACTGCCCCCGAGATTAAGCGGAAATTACTGTTGATGGGGGACTCTAGGTTTTGGTTTCTGCGTAGCCACGTCTACAGTGTACTACTGCTACTACTAGCTAACACTGCTGTGGGAAAAGCTAGGTTTCTAGTATTTGATGTGAGATTAGGAAAGAATTAGTGGTCAAGGAATTAATTAGTGTTTTTTGTTTTGTTGATCATGGGAACAGAATGCACTCTTTGACATGGACCTTGGATGTACGTACCCACACCAAGCAGGAAGATCAATGGCACAATCATTTTGTCGGATATGTATCCAATACTTTTCGATGTGTCATGGGACGGGGCATTACTATTTCTTGGGTCGATGTATAAGAACAAATTTTGGATCCCAAATATGTTAAAAGATTTGATTTGATATAATTTAAAAATATATATTAATTTGATTACATTTTAAATTTGTATAAAATATTTAATTTGACAATATTTGTACGTTCATAATTGATGTTCCTATTTTAGATAATGAATTTCCTATTTAGGAATTTCTATAACCTAAACTAGGGTATCGGAGCACTTGCATGGCGTGTCTGATCCCAATATCTGGTCTCAGAACTCTCAGGTTCGCGAGTGGGAAGGTGCAACCATGTCTACGGAGCAGACAAACAACATATGATCACCCTCACAGGAAGGAATTGGACGATTTGGAAGCCAAGGATGGAGGATCTACTCTGGTGTAAGAAACTTGCATTGTTCGTTGGAGGGAGATATCGCCAAGCCATCGGACATAGCTGCTGAAGACTGGAAACGAATGGATCGGAAAGCCATTGGATTCATCTGCCAATAGTTGGAAGACTCGGTGTTTCACCACGTGTCCATGGAGAGTTCGGCAAAAACATTGTGGGAGAAGTTGCATTTATTGTACCAAAGAATGATGGCTGGCAAAAGGCATTTATTATTTGTCAACTCATCAACTCGAAGTACACGGAGGGTGCTGTCACGCCTCGATCCCGTAAGGGCCGATTGTCCTCACTTGGTCCTTACAGATCCGATCGTCCTCGCTTGGACGTGAGGTCGTGCAAGCCTAAGTTGCGCTTGCACAAGGCATAGTACCTGTACAAAACACAAGTTAGACAAAAATATACATATATATAAGCACAGAATTTAAAATGCAGAGAACCAAAGTTGAACACATTTGATAGGAACACAAAATACTTTATTTATTGAATACTTGAAGATTGGATTACAAAGTACTAGCTTGGCTGATTACAAAATATGCCATAGATGGCTACAACGCTTGAAACCCAAAAACTAGCCACAACGTCCATACATCATATCATTTTAGTATGACCAAAATCAAAACACCTAGCAGAAGAAGAGCTTGCATACAGGAGATGAAAGCTTTGGGAAGCAACATGAGCACGGTTTGGCTTAAAGGGATGCGCTCATAAAGCTTCAAAATGCTTGCCAAACTCTCGCTCCAAAAATCTAGAGATTTTCCACAAACTGTCATGCCCAGTCCCAAAATGACGAGGGACTGAGGACGTGAGCAATGGCCAGCAGCACGCACCGATGGACATCCCAATTTAATGGATCCATCAGGGCATGCTTAAGCTGTAGTCTAGCAGTAATATGTTACAAGTCTCAGGTATTTCTAATCTCATCCACAGAACAATATAGATTAATGCCAGAAATATTGCAATGGAAATAAATAAGCAATATTAAATAAGGTTATCTCGGAAAACAAATCCGAGAATTATTCTGTTACATTTAAGAAGAAAGACAGAAAATAAAATACTGAAATGGAAATATTGTGTATATGAAGCCGGTGCTCAGGAGAAATCTTCGGCCACTATCTCGTCCTCTGTTCCTGGTTCTGCTCCAAGGAGTGCTCATGTACCGTACACCTCTGGGTAGTACTCTTCAGCTGTACCTGGGGACATAATCCGGATCCAGGTCCTCAGGGGACAGCAAGGTACAGAAAATACAAGCCAAAATAAATACAGTGCAGGAGATAATTAAACAAGAGGGTAAGCTATATAACCAGCTAAGTGATATGCAATATGAGAGCTGCACTAGAACTCAGGCTGAAGCCACTACAAGCTCTGTGTCGGGGAGCCGGTAGCGGCAATAACTATGAATTATACTCTGAAATATACTATATTTTATATATATAATATCAGCCTGTAGTCTGTGTGTCTCTCCCCACCCAATGTAATCCCACGTCTCATGTCCACGATGCCTCATGTCCATGTCATGCACGATTATAACTAATGCAGCAAGTCTGATAGCTATGAATCAAATGTCTAAGAATGTAAAGTCTATGTCATAAAACATGCATCATATACAGAATCACCTTGAATATCTCAGGAAGACTCTGTCTCATGAAATAGTGTCAAGTGTCCTGGGTTCTGGTGTACTTGATAAGACAAGTACGAGCATTATCGGGTCTCGATATCCATGCCTATGTGACGTTACACAACACCGCGTACGGAGTTGGCATCCGACTATAATCGGACACTAAGCACGTCACCCGTTTCCTAGGTTAAGTAGTTAAAACAAGTTTACATTTAATTCCACAAGAAATCAAGTAAAATACTATGTCAATAATTACTGAGAATTGGCAAGCTTTACTTGCCCACTAATGCATAATTAAGTCCAGAAAATAATTAGCAAGCTGCAGGGTTTGGCAAGGTACACTTGCCTGTGGTTCCGGATATGTTTGCAGTTCTGACTTCGGCGAAAATTGCAGGCGGTACTCCGGTTGCTGAAACAAACATCACCATCAGATCCAAAAAATATCAATCAGCTAGAAACGCCTGTCCTTGGGTCCCATTTGGAGACAAGGGCAGAAACGGCACTTTCGGGCCAAAACGGGGTCCACAAGTGGGCCCGCTTTGCACCGAAAAGCGCGTCCGGGTCAAAGGTCTCCAAATTCACCAAACTTAGTATCAACAGGTCAGAAACGCTGATACAAACCCAACAGAACTTTCAGAATTGAATTCCTATGAGCCGTTCACAAAATCGTTCGTCGAGCGGGGCCTATGGGGCCCACGACACGCGATTTTGTCAACGTTCTCAGAATCGAACCAAACTTGACCCACAGGACCAGCGTATCTCTACGAGTCCGATGGCACAAGTTTTGTCTCGATCCGACGTGTGTACACAAAGTTAGGGTAAATTACAGAAAAGTTGGATACGGGGCGATGTCCGCGGATACGCGTTGATTCCGGTGTGCACGCACACCCGAATCAGCTTCTGCGAAATCTTGCACATCCGTATCGATGAGGCGCACGTATCTGTGAAGACCGCACGCGACCAAGTCGTTCCGTTTGGCGGGACGTACTCAGTTCCGGGGTAAAATAGGGTCTGGTTTTTCCTGTTTTTGGATCGCGGTGTGCGATCACCACAGGACGCGATGCCCCGAACAGTTTGTCCGGACACCGAGAGGGTCATACAGGCTTCGCAACGCAATTTACGGAATCGAAAACGGAGCTACGAGCGAAAAGATACACGCACCTGAAGGGGGCCCGAAAACCAGGGTCAAACCGTGTCCTACACGTGTCCGACTTGTGTCGGACACAGGGAAGAATTAGGGTTAGGGTTTGGGATTCCTCGTCGGAATCCGGCGGAGGACGGCCGGGCTGAGGCGGAGGGGGCCGGGGGCGGTCCGGGCGGAGACGGAGAGAACGCGGGGGCGGCCGGAGGCGGTTCTGCGGCGGGGAGCTGCTGCCGCTGCGGCTGCTGACTGCTGCTGCTGCCCGCGGTGGGGGAGGCCGGAGCTGGGGAAGAAGCAGGAGGCGGCAGAGGGCGGTAGGTGGCAGGGCGGCGCCGACGGGGAGGGGAGCCGGTGGTGGCGGGGTAGTGGCTAGGGTTAGGGGAAGCGGTGGAGGGATTTCGAGGGGTGGCCGGAGGGGTATTTATAGGGCTGGGGGAGCTCGAGCGGGGCGGAGGAGACGGAGAGAGGGGGTGAACGTGGCCGGAAGAGGCGGAGGGGAGGCGACGTGGACGGCCGGAGCGGGGCCGGAAAACGCGGGGGCTAGGGCTTCGTGGGGGAGATGGAGAAACGGGTTCGCGGGTCGGGCGGGTTCGGTCGGGCGGACCCGACCCGACCCGACCCGACCCGATAGCCTACGGGTGGCTGGGCCGGTGGGTTGGGCCCTGTTGGGCTGGGCCGGCCCGGGTTATTGGGTTAGGTTAATAAATAAAATAAATAATTAAAAAAATAAATTAATAAACAAATAAATAAATAAGTAAATAGTTAAATAGTTTTTAGGTGTTTTAAAATATGCCCGGGGCCCAATAAAATCCAGAAAAATTGCCCTAAGTCCAGTTTTTCATTTTACATCCAAAAATATTATTTTTATAATATTTTAATATCATTTATTATCAATTAAAAATCATTTAAAAATTAAAACCCTGTTTTTAAATTACAGAAAAATTCCAAAAAATTCCAGAAAATTGTGAAAAATCCAGTTTTTAAAATTTTAAAAAATCAGGGGGTTTACAATCTACCCCCCTTAAGAGGATTACGTCCTCGCAATCAAAGAATAACCGGTCAACAGAGATGACGCGGTCGCAAACATCGTTTGAAAATAAATCACAAGATACTTAGGGAAGTACCATTTCCCTAACAATTGAAAGTTTGCACTTTTTAAGAAAATCTAGTTAAAACTATAACTTTTATGAAAACCAGGTTGTTATTACAAGTTGCAATTTACTAGGTTGGGGCTGAGGTCACGAACCAATAGGCACGAGCTAAAACAATACTAGAAACGGATAACAACGAATCACTTACTCGCATCAGCGTCCTGCACAGTCAGCACATAAGCTTGTCCTCGTCCTTGAGGTAGATTCCTCTGCTGCTGTTGGGCTTGCTGGAAGAGTGTCGCCTGAGGTGCCAAAGGTGGCCTCGGTGCTGGCAAAGCTGGTTGGTTTGCCCTTAGTGCTCCATCTCGATGCTGGGGACAGTCCTTGGCTATGTGTTGATTGGTGCCACAAATCAGACACAATCCCAACTTGCGTCTGCAGTCCTTCTCGACATGGCCTATCTTGCCGCAGTAGTGACAGGTAGGAAGGGGTCCTCGGTGGCTGGTGCATGTGGCTCTTTGCAGATTCTCCTGGTGATGTTCTGTCTGGTGCTGAGGTGATTGGCCGCTTGTGGCGAGACTCCCTCCTGGTGACGCGTTCCAGGCGTCGGGCTGCAGCGAGAACATCTGAGTAGGATGTAGGTGCGACGGATCCGATGAGTCTCTGTAGCTCAAAGTTCAGTCCGTCGAAGAACTTCTCGGCCTTCTCTTCCTCTGTCGGGATCAGGGTTGGGGCGAAGCGGCTCAGACGAATGAATTCTGCGTTGTACTCTTCCACCGTCATAGAGTCCTGAGTGAGACGATTGAATTTGTCCCGCAGTTCGCGTGCAATAGCCGAAATGTACATCTCTTCCCAAGTGACTCGGTCTGGTCCGAGTCGCGTCTCCTCGGATAGCCACCAGTGATGGGCATTGTCCGTCAATTGCATTCGGACGGCCGTCATCCAGCGTTCCCGTAGAAGCTCAGCTGCTTCAAGTTGATGCCGAATATTGGTGAGCCACTCATGAACTTCTGTGGGCTCCTCCTTTCCAGAAAAAGTGTGGGGCTTCAGTTGGCGGAAGTCAGTGATTGAGCCTGTAGTTGGCCGTCGAGCTGGTAGGTTGGCCTGCCCTAGTGCAGTTACGATGCTGTCCCTTAAGAAGTTAGCTTCGCGACGCTGAGCCTCGTGTTGGACTTGTTGCTGAGCTTGCATCATCGCGTAGATCATTTGAAATATCAGCTGCCCGTCAATTGGCTGTCCTGGTGGGAACACGGGCATTGGTGGGACGAACTGGGGCGGAGGTGGGATGTCATCGCGCCGGAATCGGGAGGTAGGTTGACCTGCCGGCTGGCTCTGTTGAGTTGTTGGAACTCCTCCGATTGGTGTCGCTTCATCGTCGTAGGTGACACCTGTAGCTGGTGGTGTTCCGACGGGAGTCTCGTTGCACTCTTGTGGGTCCATTTCCCTGTATCCAAAATAACCAATAAGAGGCGCACAGGAATCAAGGCAAGATGCAAGTTCAAGTTAGTTCGAATACGATACAGATATCAAAAACGATTCAAGCAAGTGGATGAGATCCTAAAATTTATCCTATCTTATTGCAGGCCTGTTCGGTCCCTAAGTTGAAACCGAACAATTTAGTCGTAGACCTGCATGGGCCACCACAAAAACCATGTCACGCCCCAGTCCCAAAATGACGAGGGACTGAGGACGTGAGCAATGGCCAGCAGCACGCACCGATGGACATCCTAATTTAATGGATCCATCAGGGCATGCTTAAGCTGTAGTCTAGCAGTAATATGTTACAAGTCTCAGGTATTTCTAATCTCATCCACAGAACAATACAGATTAATGCCAGAAATATTGCAATAGAAATAAATAAGCAATATTAAATAAGGTTATCTCGGAAAACAAATTCGAGAATTATTCTATTACATTTAAGAAGAAAGACAGAAAATAAAATACTGAAATGGAAATACTGTGTATATGAAGCCGGTGCTCAGGAGAAATCTTCGGCCACTATCTCGTCCTCTGTTCCTGGTTCTGCTCCAAGGAGTGCTCCTGTACCGTACACCTCTGGGTAGTACTCTTCAGCTGTACCTGTCACGCCCCGAGGCGTCCCCCGAACCGTGACCGCCGTGCGGGCCTGGAGTTGCGCCCGCACAAGGCTTTAATGATTTGCATAGCAAGCACATATTCAGAGTACGCAGATAAATTGAAACACAGATTTGAAACATAGAAAAGTTCTCTTTATTGATAATGAACATCTATTACAAACTCCTGAACGAGTCAGCTAATATGCCGAACGGCTTACAAAAGGGTTGACTCAAAATGAGATAGCAGTCCTGTACATTACATCCTTTTATAAACTCAAAATGATAAAGACCTACAGGCTGGAGGATCGCTTTGCCACGGAGCTGCATTTGTGTATGAAGAGTTGCAGCTTCGGACTTCAAAAGGCTTTGAGGCGCGGTAAAGATGCGCTAACAGCTTGGACTGGATCGGGTAGACGACTTCGGCTCCTCGCTCGGTTCGCCTTGGTGCGGAGAACCTGTTTCAACGAGGGTCAGCATATCAAAATATGCTGGTGAAGGTGAGCTAGCCTGACTATACCAATCAACACGTTGTTTTAATGAAGCATGCATAT
Organism: Iris macrosiphon; assembly: GCA_036927795.1. Classification (NCBI taxonomy): domain Eukaryota; kingdom Viridiplantae; phylum Streptophyta; class Magnoliopsida; order Asparagales; family Iridaceae; genus Iris; species Iris macrosiphon. The sequence goes on along the minus strand of JAYESA010000016.1, from coordinate 113,192,579 downwards.
TTGTGGGTTTCTATCTTGCCTTAGTTCATTTACAAGTAAGCAGCATATTGAATTTACTGAAATGAACTAGCCACTGTTCGGTGGATTTTACCTGCCCGTCTGAATGACCTGCACAATACTTACCATGCCTTCCCTGAAACGAAGACACAAGTTAGTATGCAACAGGTTTAAATATACAGATGATCACTGGCATAATACCACGAAGGACGATTTATAGTCTCAAGACGGACGGATGTGCAACGCGGGTGAGAGCCCCCGCTACACGCCTCATTTCCGACGATACAGACGACTATACAGACGTTCCGTCCGGATCGGATCGGTCCCAGTGCCCCGGCGACCGTCCGCAGGAACCAGATTTCCTTGTGCACAAGTTGTCCGTGATCGCACGTTATATTAACTGATTTATAGCAGATTATACTGTTGAGGCAACACGAATACAGACAAGCAGAATTTTATATTGCAGAGCCTCACTGAATAATTAAGCATATACAAAATGTGTTCTATACTTAGCACGTTTTATAGAACATTTGCACGAACAAGCATACGATAAGGCAACAGTTCACAGATTTGATTGACAAGCATAATAACCAAGTATATTTGTCTTTTATCTTGGTTTCTTTTATTATTATTTGGTATCGTTTGATCGGGGCAAAGGAGTGAAGCTTGGAAGCAGGGCTAGCTAATTGGGTTGGTAGCCACTCACTTAGATTTTGGAAAGAAGAAGTAAAGAGGCGCTTCACGACTCCGCTCGCAAGCCACCTACTGCTCGTTCACCTGCACACGAACAGCTCGATTAATACTTCTTCCTCTCTTTCCAATCTCGGAATAGAAGTGCAAGTCAATGAACGAAAATAATGAAAACCATCGAAACCGTTCAAAGAAAACAAGCAAATCCCAAAACCAACTCAAAGCACGAAAGCAACAAGCGACATCGAAAACCGAGGTAATAAAAGATAGCAGCGGAGAGGTCCCTCCTGACTCTGCCGCTAAGCCGATCCTTGGGGCGCAGTCCACTGAATATGGGAATCGATTCCGAAGAAACAAATCCATAACGAGAACGAGTTCTTAATTCAATCTATCCCGATCGAACGATACTGTCTTGTGTTTCTTAGCCGCGCTCTCCGCATCGGGAGAACGGGGCGCTACATCCTACCCAACTAATTGGAAGTTTCGTCCCGAAACTTAGGGTAGAACTTACCGTTAGGGTTTATTCTGTTGGGGCAGAAGCTTAGAGGGGAGTGGACAATCCGGAGATACGTGGTCCCTTGCACCACAGTTGAAGCATAGACCCTTGCGGCGATAACAATTGTCGGTGGTGTGCCCCGACTTTTTACAGTATTCACAGAATGGTCTCGGGTTTCCCCTTTAGGGACCGCCGTGGTTAGGGCGCTTTGCGGCGGTATTTCCTCCATCGTTGCCTTGGCGTTTGTGATTGTAGGTATGCACAGCGCCGGTGGAAACGTGAGGATACAGTAGCTCGAGCGATAGGGCATGATTCATGACTTCACGCATGGTTCCATACTGATTATTGGCCACGTGCAAATGGATGGCAGGACGGAGTCCACCTTCAAACCTTCTAGCTCGACTCGCTGCATCAGGTAAATAGGCCCTAGCGAATTTGGAGAGTCGGTTGAATTCGGCGGAATACTCTTTAACTGTCATCCTGCCTTGCCTCAGTTGCACGAAGTCGTTTTCCATCTTACGTTGCACTGGAGGGGGTATAAACTCCTCTTCAAACGCGGCACGAAAGGTCGTCCACGAGATCGCCTCCTCTCCGTGATCAAATTGGAGAGATCGTCGATGCACGTCCCACCAATCGTGTGCGTTGAGGCGGAGCTGTAGTTGCGCACAGGCGACGCGCTTATCTTCGGGGACCTCTAGCAGAGTGAAGTGGTCTTCAATCTCGGCTAGCCAATCTAGAGCTACCACTGGGTCCTCAGTCCCGTTGAATGGGGTATTGCAGACTTTCTTGAAATGGCCCAAGTTGAAGGCAATCACGTCCCTCGGCCTTGGAATTTGAGGCGTCTCCACTTCAAGCACGGGCTGTTCCACCGGAGTCGTTGCTGTTGCGGCGGAATGGTTGGCAGCCAAAGTCTGAACGATTTGTTGCAGGGCATCGACCTGCTTCTGTTGGACTGAGAATCGGGTCTCTAGATTACTCTCGAGCTTAGCTTGGCGAGCATCGTCTCGTTGTCGTTGCGATTCTAACATTTGCATTACCCGCTCAAGCGGGTCGACTTGAGACATGCCTCTTTGGCTTCGAGAGCTTCCCGAATTGCCCGAATTGCTCTCTTGTGTTTCGATCGGTGGTTGCGCTGCAGATTGCGCTGGATCCATTCCTTCAAAAGAAGGTAAATTACATTAGGATCATAATGTATTATGGACTTATTGCATGAAGGTATCTCATTTTGGCCTAGCGAGTTCAAGAGTTCGCACAGGAATTTGATCGTTAAAGGAACTTTTCCAGCACGAAGTCTAAGGAACTTGAATCTGTGCTCTGATACCACTATGTCACGCCCCGAGACGTCCCCCGAACCGTGACCGCCGTGCGGGCCTGGAGTTGCGCCCGCACAAGGCTTTAATGATTTGCATAGCAAGCACATATTCAGAGTACGCAGATAAATTGAAACACAGATTTGAAACATAGAAAAGTTCTCTTTATTGATAATGAACATCTATTACAAACTCCTGAACGAGTCAGCTAATATGCCGAACGGCTTACAAAAGGGTTGACTCAAAATGAGATAGCAGTCCTGTACATTACATCCTTTTATAAACTCAAAATGATAAAGACCTCCAGGCTGGAGGATCGCTTTGCCACGGAGCTGCATTTGTGTATGAAGAGTTGCAGCTTCGGACTTCAAAAGGCTTTGAGGCGCGGTGAAGATGCGCTAACAGCTTGGACTGGATCGGGTAGACGACTTTGGCTCCTCGCTCGGTTCGCCTTGGTGCGGAGAACCTGTTTCAACGAGGGTCAGCATATCGAAACATGCTGGTGAAGGCGAGCTAGCCTGACTATACCAATCAACACGTTGTTTTAATGAAGCATGCATATTTGTGGGTTTCTATCTTGCCTTAGTTCATTTACAAGTAAGCAGCATATTGAATTTACTGAAATGAACTAGCCACCGTTCGGTGGATTTTACCTGCCCGTCTGAATGACCTGCACAATACTTACCATGCCTTCCCTGAAACGAAGACACAAGTTAGTATGCAACAGGTTTAAATATACAGATGATCACTGGCATAATACCACGAAGGAAGATTTATAGTCTCAAGACGGACGGATGTGCAACGCGGGTGAGAGCCCCCGCTGCACGCCTCATTTTCGACGATACAGACGACTATACAGACGTTCCGTCCGGATCGGATCGGTCCCAGTGCCCCGGCGACCGTCCGCAGGAACCAGATTTCCTTGTGCACAAGTTGTCCGTGATCGCACGTTATATTAACTGATTTATAGCAGATTATACTGTTGAGGCAACACGAATACAGACAAGCAGAATTTCATATTGCAGAGCCTCACTGAATAATTAAGCATATACAAAATGTGTTCTATACTTAGCACGTTTTATAGAACATTTGCACGAACAAGCATACGATAAGGCAACAGTTCACAGATTTGATTGACAAGCATAATAACCAAGTATATTTGTCTTTTATCTTGGTTTCTTTTATTATTATTTGGTATCGTTTGATCGGGGCAAAGGAGTGAAGCTTGGAAGCAGGGCTAGCTAATCGGGTTGGTAGCCACTCACTTAGATTTTGGAAAGAAGAAGTAAAGAGGCGCTTCACGACTCCGCTCGCAAGCCACCTACTGCTCGTTCACCTGCACACGAACAGCTCGATTAATACTTCTTCCTCTCTTTCCAATCTTGAAATAGAAGTGCAAGTCAATGAACGAAAACAATGAAAACCATCGAAACCGTTCAAAGAAAACAAGCAAATCCCAAAACCAACTCAAAGCACGAAAGCAACAAACGACATCGAAAACCGAGGTAATAAAAGATAGCAGCGGAGAGGTCCCTCCTGACTCTGCCGCTAAGCCGATCCTTGGGGCGCAGTCCACTGAATATGGGAATCGATTCCGAAGAAACAAATCCATAACGAGGACGAGTTCTTAATTCAATCTATCCCGATCGAACGATACCGTCTTGTGTTTCTTAGCCGCGCTCTCCGCATCGGGAGAACGGGGCGCTACAGTACCTGGGGACATAATCCAGATCCAGGTCCTCAGGGGACAGCAAGGTACAAAAAATACAAGCCAAAATAAATACAGTGCAGCAGATAATTAAACAAGAGGGTAAGCTATGTAACCAGCTAAGTGATATGCAATATGAGAGCAGCACTAGAACTCAGGCTGAAGCCACTACAAGCTCTGTGTCGGGGAGCCGGTAGCGGCAATAACTATGAATTATACTCTGAAATATACTATGTTTTATATATATAATATCAGCCTGTAGTCTGTGTGTCTCTCCCCACCCAATATAATCCCACGTCTCATGTCCACGATGCCTCATGTCCATGTCATGCACGATTATAACTAATGCAGCAAGTCTGATAGCTATGAATCAAATGTCTAAGAATGTAAAGTCTATGTCATAAAACATGCATCATATACAGAATCACCTTGAATGTCTCAGGAATACTCTGTCTCATGAAATAGTGTCAAGTGTCCTGGGTTCTGGTGTACTTGATAAGACAAGTACGAGCATTATCGGGTCTCGATATCCATGCCTATGTGACGTTACACAACTCCGCGTACGGAGTTGGCATCCGACTATAATCGGACACTAAGCACGTCACCCGTTTCCTAGGTTAAGTAGTTAAAACAAGTTTACATTTAATTCCACAAGAAATCAAGTAAAATACTATGTCAATAATTACTGAGAATTGGCAAGCTTTACTTGCCCACTTATGCATAATTAAGTCCAGAAAATAATTAGCAAGCTGCAAGGTTTGGCAAGGTACACTTGCCTGTGGTTCCGGCTATGTTTGCAGTTCTGACTTCGGCGAGAATTGCAGGCGGTACTCCGGTTGCTGAAACAAACATCACCATCAGATCCAGAAAATATCAATCAGCTAGAAACGCCTGTCCTTGGGTCCAATTTGGAGACAAGGGCAGAAACGGCAGTTTCGGGCCAAAACGGGGTCCACAAGTGGGCCCGCTTTGCACCGAAAAGCGCGTCCGGGTCAAAGGTCTCCAAATTCACCAAACTTAGTGTCAACAGGTCAGAAACGCTGATACGAACCCAACGGAACTTTCGGAATTGAATTCCGTTGAGCCGTTCACAAAATCGCCCGTCGAGCGGGACCTATGGGGCCCACGACACGCGATTTCGTCAACGTTCTCAGAATCGAACCAAACTTGACCCACAGGACCAGCGTATCGCTACGAGTCCGATGGCGCAAGTTTCGTCTCGATCTGACGTGTGTACATAAAGTTAGGATAAATTATAGAAAAGTCCCAGAAAATTCCAAAAAATTGTGAAAAATCCAGTTTTTAAAATTTTGAAAAATCAGGGGGTTTACACAAACGTGGGTCAGTACTCAACTTGTACTGGTGAGCGTCCGTGGCCAAACTCACTTAGCAATCCAGATTAAGTAAACATGTGAAGCTAACATGATTATTAAGTGATCTTTCTAGTTGTCTAGGTTCTTTTAACAATTCTTGCAAGAAAAACATAAATAATAGATAGACTATACATATGATAAATCTTACCCACGGCCGAGCGGTTATCCCTGCAGCAGACACAGAAGTTAGCAATAATTTGTATATATGTATATAACTCATGCATCTGTGTTGGCATCAAGTGTCAAGTATAAATATAAGGTAAATCTAGCATGCGACCTAACTACATGATTGTCCATGAGAAAATTCATGATTAGTAGCAGTGTTATCACGACCCAGCACTACACCAAAAATATTCTCAAATTGGTGCTTTGACACGTGAACTAGCTAACTAATAGACATAAACACCCGCATAATAGCGATGACTTCATTGCCTTAGGGTGTTCCGATTAGCCTCTCCCAGGCCGAATTGTTCCCAGTGCCCCAGGATACCGCTCGAGAGACCCGATACCTTGTGCACAAGTTGTCCGAGACCAATGCGATGAAAAACATTCTATCATACTAGAAAATTATAGATATAAATATTTAGGGCTAGAGGGACCACTGGTCGGAAGGGAAGCGTTGGGGGGTGGGGGGGGGGGGGGGGGGTGGGGGTGTGGAGGTCAGGGGGGGGGGGATTTTAGATCTAAACATTTAGGGGGAAGTGAATGACGAGTGGCGGATATAAATTTATTAGCGACTTTATGCAAAATGTCGCTGTTAATAAAAATATAGCGATGTGCACATAACGACATTGTTAAACATCGTTGTTAATTAAAATATAGCGACGTTCAGCAACTTCTACGGTCGTCGCATTCCATAGTATCTAGCATTAGTCACAAATTATCATAATTCGTCGCCGTCAGTGATGTATTGCGACGTATATGTTTTGCGTCGCTAAATTTCTAAATTTTAGCGATGTCTTATTCTGACGCCGCTAATAATGTCGCTAATCTGCCGTTTTGTTAGTGCACATGCTCAAAATTTTAATTTTTATTGAATTTCTCATTGGGCTTCTCCAAAGCAGATACCGAAAGATGCAACTTCTTAATGAACAATAAATCTTTCATCTTACTCCGAAAATATTGATAATTGAAACCGTTTAGGTTTATCATGCACACTGGCTTCACATCCATATCTTCTGCTCGGTTAGATTGTCAACTCCTAATACCTGGCAATCACTCTGATACCACCCTATCGAAAACAATACACATAAATACTAGTCCCCCAAACTAATAAGACCTTATGAGGATTGAAGAAAAAAAATGAACAAACCAAATATGCTAAAAACCATAAATAAAAGTACCATGCAAACCCAATTTGATTGCAAAAGTGAACCATAAATAAAATTTGTAGTTCTCTAACCTCAGAAAACTTAGAAAGATTCTTAAAAACTTCAACATGTTCTTTTCTTTTGCAAGTGAATTAATCATGTAATATATTCCTGTCTTTTGTCAATAGAGTTTCGAAGGTGAAATGACATGCTACTCAGATTATAGTTCTATTTCATAGGGCATCATATATATATATATATATATATATATATATATATATATATATATATATATATATATATATATATATATATATATATATATTATTTCTGATTTTTTTTTTAATCTCCAAGTATCCCCATGTTATCAACTGTTGTATCTTGTTTAAGTCATCTAATCTTAACCATTGCTTTGAATGGTTCAAATCAACAGTTAAGATTACATGACTTAAACAAGATTCAACGGTTGTAAACATGGAGATGCATAATAGATAAAAATGTGGATCATTTCTCATATATATATATATATATATATATATATATATATATATATATATATATATATATGCTCAACATTGCTATTATCCATTGTAAGTGTAATTGTAGAGAGAATATTTTCTGCAATAAAAATCATCAAGACATCATTACATGACTGATTGGAAGATTAGATGATAAATGATTGTTTTGTGGCATATCTCTACTCTTATAATGAGACTTGAAAACGGTTCAAAATTGAGCTCTCTAAGCCGTTTGGAAATCCGCCACAATTTATTTAAAAGAAACTAAATTTCTCTCTTTTCTTCCGCACAATATATATTTAAAAACTAAATTTAAAAATTATTATAAAGAAAAATAATATCAAAATTATTTAAATTGTTAAAAAAAATCTTAATTTAAATATATTTAAATATTTAAACTATTTTTCAACAATACTATAAAACATTTATTTTACGTGGAATTTACTAGTATTGATAGAGACGTGTTGGATGTCGTTTGACAATGAATATATGATTCAATATTTTTAGAATATGAAGTATCAAAGAATTTTATTATCAAAAAATGGTTATTTAATAATTTTGAATAGTTTATAATATTTAGTATTAATATATAATATTTTTAGAATAATAAATATGTTTATTATATTTTAATATTATTTTAATAGTAAGAATATTATCTATAAATGGTGGAAGTTTGGGGATATTGGATCCAAAAAATGTGCAAAACAGCATGCATAAAATTTCGAGCATTACGTCGAACATCTAAATGAGCATTTGGAGGAATGGTAGAACGTACAAGAGCCAACTAGTAAATAAAAATGATGTGTCAAAGCATGCCCAATCATGTTAAGGGAATCGAGAGCCAATCAATCGAATAAATAATTTTAGTATTTTTAAAACTAAAATCAAATATTTTTTTTTTAAGCCGAATCAATTCGTTTTGATGTTGGATCCAAAACCGAATAATGTTAACCCTAGGAAGAAAGAATAAAAAAAAAATGATCGGTCAGAAGCATTCCCAATCATGTAAGGGAATCTAGAGACATTGCGAGAAGGATGTGGAAAGGAATGGCTCTAAGTTAGTTGAGTGTCTTTGTACAAGGATTAATTTGGTTCACCTTGGAAGATCTTCTCTTTAAGCTTTTGTTTGATGTTTCCTTGTAGGGCTTCGTTTTCCCTTCAATTAATTATGGCACTGCAGCTTTCAGATGGATCTTGTGTTGTCCCCCCTAAGTGGAGGAAAGAACATTTAATCCTATAGCGGATTTAGCATCTAAATTTAGAAGGAACTCAACTTTTAGGGGGATATTTGATACACGATTTTTTTTTTTTCGAATAAATTTAAAATAAAATTATTTTTATATTCAGAATAGATTATATATATATATATATATATATATATATATATATATATATATATATATATATATATATATATATATATATATATATATATATATTTGAAAATTAAGAATATTCAGATAAAAATTTACCCATAAAATGGGAATCCTATTCCTTCAAAATAGGTGGATATATTTTTTTGTTCGGACAATTTTTTTTATTGTTGCTGTTTTTCAATAATTTTTATTATTTATTTATTTTTTCATTTTGTTCTTTTTTTTTCTTTGTTTTGTGTTTTCCTTTTTTCTTTTTTCTTTATTCTTTTTTTGTTCAGTTTTTCGGTTTTTATTTTTTGTTTGTTTGTTTGTTTGTTTTCATTCTTTTAGTTTTTTCATTCTTTTTCCCCTTTTTTCTTTTTTTTTAGTTTTTTAGTTTATTCTTTTTTTTAACCTTTTCTCAGTTTTTTTTTCTCCGGGAATATTTATAAGTCACCATACATGGGAATATAAAAAAAACAGAAAAAGAATAATACAAAGAAGGAGAGCCAAAGCAACAAACATTGGCATCGATCTCATACAGACTTACTTCTAATAGTTCTTTGTGATGAGGTAAATAATGTGGTAAGCCAAAAAAAACTAAAAAATTCTCTTTAAAAAAGAGGGCTAGTGTCGTGAATGAAAAGTTTGGTGAGAATTATGTTGCTGAGAACGTACATAATCATCTAAGAATGCAAAAGACAAAATGGTTGGAGATTTTGAAGGCTAAGGACATGTCAGTTGCTGGTTGGGATGAGGAAAGTAAAACTATTATTTTCGATGAGGAAACCTACAAGATCTTGATAAGGTAATTTGTAGAAATAAGATACAAATCAGTTAACGTAACTTTCAATAACTATGCTAGCAAAGTTTTGTTAGTTATAGCTTATAATAATGTGTCTTTGCATTTTGTCCATAAGTTAAATCAAGGTTGTGTCTATACATCAACAAACCCAAACAAAACTATAATTTGTTGAGGGTGGTATGTAGGGATGACCATGTTACAGGTAGTCAATCTCGATCTTGCTACGAACTGAAACAAATTAAGGAGAAGAAAATATTATTTTTATTAATGAATGATTGTAAAAGAGCAACACAACTATGAATATATATAGATGGAAAATGAATTCATATCCGTATAGAAGTAGGAGAAGAAATATGTATCCTTAGAGGAGAAAAAATTTAATCCTAAATCTAATTAGTATCTAACCCTAAATCTAATCTAATTAATCTTAACATCCTCCTTCAAACTCATGGTGGTCAAATAACATGAGTTTGTCCAATAGAATCTACCAGCTAATCAACTGAAGTCACATAGTGCCTTTCAAAAAATAAAATATGCGTTGTTAATGGGTTGGCTTGCATGCGATGGGGGCTAAAGGTGGAAGTTGTAGGGCAGTAAGGGAGCGTATGATCCTTCTGCATGGACTGTAGAATACTGCGCATACGTTGGACGATAGGCCTGTATTGGCGACTGAAAGCCTGCCCTCAAATTTTTTATGGCGTATCCCATGTAGGGGTAAAGATACTCTTGCGGGCCAACAGTAGATGATAAAGTTGTTCCGTATATCTGATTGTAATATTGTGATATCATTTGAGGATTATAAATGCCTTGTTGGAATGCATAATCACTTAAGTAGGCCATGTACCCAAATGGGGTGGGATACATGACTAGAGAGGGAGGAGGGGGCATCTAAGTCGGTACACGGCTATATTATGGGCTCATTTTTTGTGGTGGGCCCTTTTGAGTGCTTCCAACTTTATTCTGGCCAGTTGAAACAGAAAAGACATATGCAGATGAGCCAGCGAAGGCATGCTGGCGCTGGAGTTGGAGCTCTAACTGAGTAAAATGATACTGAATATCTGTCGATGTCTGAGTACTATCAACAATATAATTCTAAGGTACTAGAGAACGAGACAAGGATGAACCCTTTGTCTTCATCCGCTCGAGGAATTGAGTTTTTAAATGTGGGTAAAGCAGAAAACAATCATCCACTGAGTGTTCATGCTTTTGGCAGTGAGCACATATCATACCGCACCGTTGACGAGAATAGCAGGCGACAACGGAATGACCAAGGTTTCCGTAATAGGTACATGAAGGATGAAGAGAAGTTGGAGCATGAGCCTTCTTGAAAGTGGTAGACGGAGGACGCGGAGCAGTAGCAAGAACAACCTCAGAACCCGAAGTTGGTACAGAGATGTCATTAGAAAGAGAACGCAGATGAGTCTCCTCAGCTGTAATCTCATAGATAGCATCATCTAGAGTGATATTATTCTGAATGATCTAACAGCTTGCAGACTAAAATTCGAAAAGCAGGTCAATAAGAAACTGAAAAAGCTGTCGACGTTCTCGACAAGTGCGTGCGCGTACGGAATCAGGATCAGTACCCTCAAATTTTAATAGCTCACGCCAGTAACCCCGCATCAGTATGGAAAACTCCTAAATAGTACAATCCCCCTGTCTAGCGGCAGAAGCCTGGAGGATTAACTGATACTCCCGAGCACCACTCGACTGAACAAACTGAGGAGTGAAATGGTCCCATAATAAAGCAACAGACTGGATATCCTCAAGATCTTGATTTAGTGATCGATCAACAAAAGAGATGATGATAACAACGATCCGCTAATCGTGGTCGTCCCAAGTATCTTGAGCGACACAAATAATATTTTGAGTTTTTGTTTTATTATCAACGGCGGGTTCAGGAGGCCTCGGAATAGAACCATCAAGATGACCAAGAAGACAACGACCACGTAAAGTGGTCCGGACTGAGGCAGCCCACTCAGCCCAATCATGAGAAGAAGTTAACAAAAAATCAGTGGAATTAAGAAGAAAATATCGGAATTGCTCTAATAAAGGCATTTTTATTTTCCTTTTTTAGTTTTAGTTTTAGTTTTAGTTTTAGTTTTAGTTTTAGTTTTTGTTTTTGTTTTTGCTTTTGCTTTTTTATTTGAAACAAATCAATATATATATATATATATATATATATATATATATATATATATATATATATATATATATAGCACAGAAACGTTCTATGCGCTAAGATGAGGACAGAACCTTTGTAGAAACTTTTGTTTTGTATCTTCCTTATTTTGGATGATGTAGAAACTTTGGTAAGGGTCTTCCGCTGTTGTGGAATAGTACACGGAGATGAGGTCCCGAGGATAATGTCGGCTTGGGAGCAAAAATATGTTCTCGGCTTGGGAAGATTCCGATACGTGCAATAAGAGATTTGGAAGTGGAAGCTATTATCCAATCACCTAATTTCAGCAGACATGAGGAGGGAGAAGAAGTCGTTTGGATTATTATTCAGCAGCTTTGGATGGATGAAAACCAATTTCCATAAGTTATCTCTATGTACGACCCTATCTTGGAGAAAACCAATTCCTTTCTTATGGCTTTAGTTTCTTTTCTTTTTAATTTTTTTTCTTTTTGATTTTTTTGATTTTTTAATAATTTGGGATGAATTAAAAAAAAATCAACCTACAAATTTGCTCCTGGGTCCCACGTAGTAAATCAAATCTAAGGAAAATGTAAATCCCAACATTTTGGAATAGGGTAAATTGGTATTTTTTAATCTATTTATTATTTTAATTGATTAAAAAGGTTAAAGTATTAATTTATAAAATTCTTTTATATATAAATGATACTTTGTCATGGCTTAGATATTTTGGGCAATGCACAACCTTTTTTCCTCCAACAAAATTCATATTAATGATCTTGACTGGACCTACTAGGCTTGTGAAATTTTTGTTGCATTCATTTGATCTCTTCCATGCTCTAAAAATATTGACAAACATCACGAAAATTAGTTGTCGTAAAAAACTCTACTATTTGACTAGTTGAACCCAACCTAGCCCAAACACCCAACTCGGGCTCTCAAACCAAATCCTATAAGACATGTAAACTACCCCCACACCTTTTTTCTATTCCACAACATATTCCACATATAAAATATATCCACAAAATTTGAATAAATCAATTAAATGGCCCAGAAATGCAATATTTTCAAATTAGGAAAGACCCATGTGCAATCTTGTTGCATATCAATTTAAATCTAAAATAAATCATTTAAAATCTAATTTAAATATTATAGGGCATCCCCTCACCCTATTTTAGTCTCTTTAATTTCTATCCATAAGTGAAAACCCTATAAAAAATCCTAACCACCAACCTACATATCTTTATACATATATAAACCTATCTAATAGGAGGGCCGACCCTATTTTCTCCCTTCCCTCATGTATCCCTCCTTTCCATGAATTTTACAATAGCTCCCCCTCTTCTTATCTCCTTCTCCATAATCCCTAAGCCTCCACACAAACCAAGGAGGCCGACCAAACCCCTAGAAGTGATCGACCACCCCTTTAAAGCCGACATGTGCTGCTAGTTGCAACATCAGTTTAGGATCTTCACAGCCTTCCAAAAACCTCCAAAGCTTAATATTTACCTTCTACTTGAAGCTACCAAGTTTTTTCTCAAGTTTTGTTGAGTTTGGAGTCCGTTTGGCGCTCCAAAAGGTCTATGTCGCAAGAAGAAGCTCCGTACTAATCAAGAACACGTTAGTTTTATAATTTCTTTTTAATATTTATTTTTCCATGTGAAAACCCTTGTATGAACACAAAAATATGATTATATGACAATGAGAAAATCTCATGTATGAGAAACCCTAATTTTTACATAAAAACTACTCTTTGATGACACAGGAACCAATACATGGCAATGTGTAAACCCTAATAACCTAGTTTTGATAGATGTTGCAATTTTATTATTTAAATATAAATTTCCAGAAATTAATTAATAATTTCTAGAATATTAATTATTATATTTTATATTTTAAATAAATCTTTCATGTAAGTTGGCAACCTTGCATGCACAAACTAGTTGCCAAAGTAGTTAGAAAACCTAGTTGACGCGCAACGAAACTTTGTGCGTGCAACGGTGCCGTTTAGGTATTTTTATACTAAATAAACCATAATTCCAGAATTTAAATTATTTTAATTCAGTATTAATGGATGTCGATATGCGTGTTTGAGATCCGGCATACATGTTCGAGATATAGTTTAGCGTTGTTGCAAGTTTTGAGACATTGTGTCGTATCTGCGTATATATAGGATTACTTTTGTCGGAACTCATGTAGGTGCCTATATATACGTAAGAAAATATAATGAACGAGATCCTATAACGTATTAGACAGTGCCATGGTACGTGGTTTTTGGCATGTTGGCCCATGACCCGTAACTGTTGGATCGTTGGCATGAACGTCAACACACTAGTTGACGTCATACGAACAATCCTATTCTTTTATGTTAATCACATTAGATGGTGTATTGATTAGAATATATTATAATAGGACAACTTGGATTCGTTGCATCTTCGGCTGAGGACACCATTCAGACAGTACCACGACAGTAGGCAAGTGTACCTTGTCTTTGTTCCAGTATTTTATGCTTATTACTACTACCAGTTATTGATTCAATTTCTAGTTCTTTGCTTGTACTTATTGTGACCCTTGGATCATTACGATACTTAGCGTCCGAAGTGTATTCGAGTTTCGACTTCCGTACACGGAATTGGGTATCGTTAGACTCCATTGTCATCGTATACCCTATACGTGCAACTCTTGCACGATATACCTTAGGACACTATACATGATCCTAATGTACAGAATCCTTACTTAAGATATTCGAGGATTCCGGCTTTTGTGTTAGGACAGGAATCGTGATATGTCATTAGTTGACTTGATTGAATCCTCTTTCTTGACTTGAGACAAAGTTAGTACTTGTCTTGCGTGTTATGGACATGAGACGCGATATACATGGGGATATGGGAGAACCTAACGTACCGTTGGGCTACCACATAATACGTGCTACCGTTGCTTGCGCTTCGGTCCCTATAGTGCTGCAGGTACCTTGACAGGATCTGTACGTACCTATTACTACTACTACTACTACTACTACTACTACTACTACTACTACTACTACTACTACGTCCTACTATCGTGTCTATGAGACCTACAGGCCCTGGTGGTTTAGCAGACGAGTACGCTCTCAATTGCATTCACTTAGTTGGTTATGATAGGTACCCTGAGCATGATGTTTATTATTTAATATTACATTGCTATGTCCCCTGAGGACCTGGATTATGTCCCCAGGTATAGACGAGGAGAGCTACCCCGAGGTTTACGGGACATGAGCTGACATTGGAGCAGTACTTGCACCAGAGGACGATGTCGTACCGAAGGACTTCTCTTAAGCACTCTGCTATTTTTTTATTTTTTTATGCATAGTTTTCTTTAGATATTGTACTTGTCTTAGTGACTACTGGATAGATGTACTTGGTTTTATTTCTCTTTCTATTATTTTGATGATAGATTATTTCCCGCGACTTTACTTGTACTTAACTTGTTGATGGATAGTTACATTTTTATTATTCTTGTGATTGGACTATCTCTTATATTATAATTCTATTATGGATGAGATTAGATATATAAACTATGACAGTTGTTATAGACCCTTATTTATATATGTATATTACAGACACTCTAACGGGTCCATTAAATTAAGTTTGCCTAATAGAGTTTGTGCTGCTGGCCTTTACCACGTGGCTAGTCCCTTGGTATTTGGGACTGGGGTGTGACATAGTTTTTATGGTGGCCCATGCAGGTCTACGAATATGTTACTTTTGTTTCAATTACGGAATTGAGCAAGTCTGCAAATAGGATAGGATGAACTTTTAGGATCCCATCCACATGTTGACACGTTCTTGACCTCTATATCAAATTTAAATTAATTCCTTGACTTGTATCATTCCTTGATTCATTTGTTCGCCCCTACACTGATCCTGACAGAAGAAGAGAAGGCAAAAACATTCTTTGACGGACTGAGCTTTGAGCTGCAAAGACAGATTGGCTCTATTATACCTACTTTATAAACGGACGTTATTGCAGCAACTCGCCGCATGGAACGTGTCACGCCCCAGTCCCAAAGATACGTAGGACTAGGACACGTAAGCATGCCAGCCGCATGGATATGGCAACTCCAATATAGGGAAACCAAATCCATACGTACGCTGTAATGTGAATATAAAATCCACAAGTGGTATAAAATGTAATACAAGTCACAGGGTAAAATCTAAATCTCATCCACCAAAATCATATAGAAATAAATAACCAGTATCTATGAAACTAGATCTCAATAAGAAGGATCTAAAGATAATAGTTGGATGGAAACAAATCCACTACCAACTCGAATGGAAAAGTAAATACAATATAAGTACAACTCACTCAAACAATATAAGTACCAGCTACCAATCATGGCTCGAAGAGAAGACATCCACGAAGCATCTATATCCTTCCAAATCTGCGCTCCTGCAAATACTCAAGAACAGGTACACCTGGCAGCGGACCAGGTCCTCAGAGGGACATAACAAGTATACTTAAACACATGCCAATAAAGTACTGGAATAAATATCCAAAGGGGTCACCTAACCGTCTAAAGTGAATGCAATTAAGAACAACTTTCTAACAAGTGGGCTATCTGGCCATAAATGGGATTGGCATAGTTCTCTTGGAGATCCAGGGGCCTACAAAGGCACGGCGTCTTTCGAACACCGGAGGCCCGCCATGATAATATATAGGGGTCATCATGACCGCGTATCTCCGACGGAGCGTACGGGTTACACAAGGAAAGTGCAAAGGAGCCCAAATGCCTTACTTGTTGTTCTTCCCACCCAATGCTCTAAGCATGTCACCTCCATGACACGATTTGGTCCATAGCCTATCCTTAGTACCCTAGCCCAATCCTGCAACCAAACAAGGACAAGGATGGGACCACCGTACTACAATAGACTATGTCCATAGACCTCTAATAACTGCTAAGTCTTCTAGCATACAAAGTTTCTAACATCAGTTATTCCTAACGCACGTCCCACACGTACCGATGATCAGTCAATACGTGCGTCCGTGATCTATATGAGACTCACAACTCGTGTAAAAATATGTGTCACAGTCAAATGAAATCTAATGGTGCTACATGATAATGGGGTAGTCTCATGAACAAGGTCAATGCAATACATAAATAAAAATATAACGCGACAACACCGTCGCGCGCATTTTGTATAACAGTTAAAATATATGAACTAAGGACAGAAAATAAAGATGCATGCAACATATGGAGTATAAATAACAGTACAATGGCAAGGTATACTTGCCTGGCAAGAAGCTGCAAAATGTCACGTCCAGATGTCCAATACACAGGACCAGAAGCTATGGCCTCAGAACAAATATCTCCGGATGCTGAAATAAATATCACCAACATTTCCAAAATAAGCAAAATAGCTAGAAAGCACATCCCTTTCGTCCAATTTGGACACAGGGGCAAAACGGTAATTTCGTGTAAAAGTGGGGTCCACGTGTGGCCCACTTTGCACCGAAAAGCGTGCCAAGGTTAACAGTCTCTAAATGGGACAAACTATAGGTCAAACAAATCTAGATGTCAATACGAACCCAACGGTATGTCCAAATGTGAATTCCGATGAGCCGAACACTATTTTGTCCAAAAAGTCAACTGTGGGCCTGCCAATTGGCGATCTGGTCAACCGTCTCAGAAATGCGTGAAAATTGGGTCACAGGACCAGCGCGTTACCACGAGTCCAGCGGCGCAAGTTTTGTCACAATCTGACAAGCGTGCACAAAATACGCGCGAGTTCTACAAAAGTTGTGACACGAAATGTGTCCGCGGATACGGCCTGATTCCGGCGCGCACACGCGTCCGAATCAGTCGCCACGAATTTTCACTTGTCCGGTTATACTGCGTGCACCATTCGGTACACTTGGCACACGGCGGGACGGTTCCGTTTGGCGGGGCGCGCTCCGTTTCCCAACTTTTGGAAAACCGAAAAAAGTGGGTGCGCGCAGTTTTGTGACGAATATAACTATGTCCAAAGCAACTATTAGCATAGGGTTATTTTACAGAAATTAAACTAGGTCAGGTATTCTACAGGTATAAAAAAGAATCACCGAATTCGGATCTCTGTGGTGGGAGATACGAACTCGGCAATAGGGGTGGTCATTCTGGAATTCTGCGATTCCAGAATTTGGATCTGTCCGTCCACTTTGGACGCTGATTTACACCTAGGGGCACACGTTTTCCGAGGTTGGCTATAAAACGAATATTGGAGAGGGTTAAGGGATGATCATACCTATGAAAACGGAACAGCGTTTGGTCGAGCGAGTCGACGGGAAATTGCGCCGGAGCGAAGGTGCCTCGAGTGGGAAACTACAGTTCGCGAGGTCGGCGTCGACGGGATGGTTGGATGGCTTGACGGGGCTCTCTGGCTGCGGTGACGGCTCTAGATGGGAAGAGGAGGTCTGAAAATTTAGGTTAGGATTTTTGGGATGAGAAACTATATATATATATATTATATATATTAAGAGAGAGGGGGAAGTGGACGGGTTGAAGGATCGGGTCTGATGAAGGGTTCCGCTGAAGTATACTAAAGGGGGCGGGTCTTAGCATATCTTAAGTTGCTGCGGGTACAGCATGCAAGTTTCGGCTAAGGCGTTGCCAAGGGAATTGGCTGAATGGAATTTGGCTGAAGGGAAAAGAATGATTACTTAGTAGTAGTAAACTAAGTAGTAGTAGTAATCATTACTATTATTATTATATTATTAATAATAGATTCTTATTTCATAATTCTTTTTTCTTTCTTTCTTTTTAAATATATATACACATATACATATATATATATATATATATATATATATATATATATATATATATATATATATATATATATATATATATATATATTTACACATAAGAAAATTTATATGTTAGGGTAATGCACATCGTTAGGCTAGCAACTGCTCAAGGGGTCTCCTACATGAAAATAATTCCGAAAAATTCCTGATGATCCCATAAGTCATCTAAGTGCCCGAACATCTAACATAAAAGTTATTAAAAATCTATTTCTCCTATTTAGACCTAATTACTATAATTTAGCTAATAATTAATAATTAAAGGGTATATACGATTTTCTAGAAAGGGGGTTTTACATTCTACCCAACTTGTAAAAATTTTGTCCTCGAAATTAAGATTAAGCCACGATAGAATGCCAAGAATGGTATAAGATTTGCATCGTTTAAAATGCAAGGCTAGGTTTAAAGGGGTGGGCGATGTTGCACGTTGCACTTCCCGAAAAATCATGAAAAAATCCATATGAGCGAAAAATAGGTTTCTTCATGTGTCATGTCCAATGGTGTGGACACATAAATGCTCTTTTGCATAAAAATGCCCGACCATTGAAATGTTGCACAAAGATGGAGATGGAGGATGGTGGTCACGTCTAGGACATGGGTGTGGAAATTGTAGGAAGGCAGCGACTAGGGAAGTGCTCCAATTATCGAAGCAATGGTAAGGCGCGCCGAGGAATACCATGTTGTAAAACTAATTAGGATACCGTGTTCTATTTCTAGGTGGATTCGATCTAGCCTTAGTCTCACTATCTAGGCCGAGTATATCTAATTCTTAGGTGAGGGGGTTTCACAATCCAGCCAACTTAAGACAATGTCGTCCTCAAAATTGAAATAAGGCAGAATCTGTTAATCCTTCTTGTACAATAAGGCAAGTCAGTCGCAATCTTCTTGCGATAACTAAAATCCTAGTCATATCCATTGCAATCACTTCTAGGTTAAGATGACCACTGCTCCAATCAAAATTCAACCTATGGTTATCTCTTCTCCCTTGGTTCGAATTTATCCATATTAAATCCACATAACATCTTCAAGATTTAAATAAGCATGTAAATTTTACCTCACGATCTCTCACTATCGTAATCTCCTCTAGAAGTAATTCGAGTCCAATTTTATTTCCATTTCCACTTATAAATTTTTTTTGTATGCTTCAACCTTTTTAAATTCCATTCACATCCTCAATATTTCAAATAGGTAGTCCAACCATCAAATTTTAATTCTTAATTTAAATCATCAAATTGAAAAAATAATTTAAATGCAGTCCACCAATGTTCAAGTCTGAAATTATATATTTATCCTTGAAATTCAAATTGATGATTTTACCTTCAATACTCAAAAATTTAAATCATGTACTTTGAGGCATAAATATTGAGTCCTTGATATCAAGGATTTAAAATTTATCGATCCTCATCATCTTAGTCATTCTTCCAAATTCTCAAAATTAAAATGGCTAGAACCTCTCCCAATTTAATCTTACTCGATCACAATCTAAAAGAAATTCCTCTCGAGTTGACAATGCACTACTACCCAACTTAAAATTTACCCCTCTATCACATAAGGCTATATACCTTAAGAAAATATTCCTTAATTTAATTACTTATGTCATTCAATCCTCGAACTTCAATGCCGACCATATCACATATGATATGTTCTTAATTACGAAGAATGATCCTCAAGTATGTAATCGGCCTATGGGGTATATCTAGTACTCTCTGTGTATCAATTCATACCAAGCACGAGGTTTCGTCCTTCCGAAATAAGGGAAGCCAGAGATCAATAATAAAGAGTTCAAGGGAGGTAATAGAATAGAAGTATCGGGATCAAGGCGTTTAAAGAATTCAAATGAGAATCGTCAAGCAGTTGTGGATTAAAATCCTATTTTGGTAATCCTTTGTTCGCATGCTCGTATTAGTACAGTTATGTAACCGACACGATATGTCAGACATGTCCAGGGCAAGTATATTCGTCTACTAATCACTACATATCTCAATCCACATAAAGTAGCATTACGAAGGGCGAATCAAGCGCACTAAGGTTGGCCAGACCTTAACACACTGATTCTGAAATGTATTAGTGTGTCGACCCACTAATACATATGTCATGAACAAGCTTGATGAGGAATAAGCTTGCAAAAACTAGGCTATAAAATAGCAGCATAAGTCAAGGTAGTACAGCAATATAAGTACGCTAGATGATGATGAAAGGAGGTACAAATTAATTCAGGTTTACAAAAAAACAAAACAGAATAAGCAATAATAACAAAGATTTTACAATCTCTACGGTTATCATACAACCTCCTTGTCTAAGTCGCTAGTCAACCAAATAGGGCATGGGCCTCTAAATTCCACCGTCTGAATAAACACTGTCGTCTAGTGCTAGCATAAAATTAATGTCATTTAGTTACATTACCTCGATGGGTCAAGTGGACTATATGATACTAGGTTGTGAGGCATACTACCCAACTTATAATAATTAAACTAATACTGTGACAGTCTTAAGAGGGTCCTACAAAATAATCTTGCACATGTAAATAAAACAGAAACTCTTTATTAGGGTATATGAGGAAAAAATCTTGGTATTGATTAGGGTATCCTTTTTATGTAGGTAATGGTCATCCTAAGTCTTAGTCATAGCACTTACAAGCAAGTGTCAATGGTAAGGATAGAAGAGTTACTGGCCGTTAAAGGGGAGGGGTCTAACGTGTATCGAGGTGAGGGTACAAATTACGTGGTCTACAACTAGGGTAATCATCACAATCTAATTGAACAATTTAGCTATCAGGTTCTAACTACAAGGCACACAATTCAAAATTCAAAATTCAAGGTTACAACTATCACTTTAGCAAACCATATATCCTATCATAGAATACAATTGCTTGGTCTAAAATCAGAAGCGTCAGATTGGCATGAATTGAAAGATGGAGAAAAGAAGATCATAATTTAGTCGTCGCGCGAGTGGTGAGCGCTAGGGTTTCAGAGAAACAAGATGTGAAATTTAAAATAGGGCCTATAGATAGCATCATGGTTTCTAAAGAGAAGTGGTACGCTAGCTACTATGTTTGAGGTATGATTAGGGAAATATTCTATGCATTGCTCTTGGCTTTCTAGGGTACTTGTCTACTAATAATAAGACAATGACATAATTTTTATAGTTCTCTAATACTATCCAGTTATGAAGGTTAGGTTCAGTCCTAATGTTCAATATTGGTTCTCCATTGGTTCCTCAATACTAGGGTCAAACATTATGGTAAAACTTCTAACTATCTCTAGTAGTGTCTATACTACTCAAGTCTTCTTAATACATCAAGGGGTAATGGTATACCAATCTAAAGATGAGGAGTTATAGGGTTCACTAGATATTCTAAACTTAGTGGTGTGTCTATATTCTCGTTGTATTCTTAATAGGTGTGCTACCATAATTATCATCCTAATAACAGGGGTTCCTATATTCTAGCAGAAGGCTATACTTAAAGAACTATTAGGGAAGCACATGAATCAAGCATGATGCAATTGTTCAAATAGAACAGATAGGAGAAAAATGAATCATAGTCAATGTGGATGAGATCCTATACTCTAGTCCTAGGTGCAGGCTTGCTCGGCACAGTAACGTAACCGAGACAATATGCTCTGACCTGTATGGGCCATCACAAAAACATGTCATGTCCCAGTCCCAAAGATACGTAGGACTAGGACACGTAAGCATGCCAGCCGCATGGATATGGCAACTCCAATATAGGGAAACCAAATCCATACGTACGCTGTAATATGAATATAAAATCCACAAGTGGTATAAAATGTAATACAAGTCACAGGGTAAAATCTAAATCTCATCCACCAAAATCATATAGAAATAAATAACCAGTATCTATGAAACTAGATCTCAATAAGAAGGATCTAAAGATAATAGTTGGATGGAAACAAATCCACTACCAACTCGAATGAAAAAGTAAATACAATATAAGTATAACTCACTCAAACAATATAAGTACCAGCTACCAATCACGGCTCGAAGAGAAGACATCCACGAAGCATCTATATCCTTCCAAATCTGCGCTCCTGCAAATACTCAAGAACAGGTACACCTGGCAGCGGACCAGGTCCTCAGAGGGACATAACAAGTATACTTAAACACATGCCAATAAAGTACTGAAATAAATATCCAAAGGGGTCACCTAACCGTCTAAAGTGAATGCAGTTAAGAACAACTTTCTAACAAGTGGGCTATCTGGCCATAAATGGGATTGGCATAGTTCTCTTGGAGATCCAGGGGCCTACAAAGGCACGGCGTCTTTCAAACACCGGAGGCCCGCCATGATAATATATAGGGGTCATCATGACCTCGTATCTCCGGCGGAGCGTACGGGTTACACAAGAAAAGTGCAAAGGAGCCCAAATGCCTTACTTGTTGTTCTTCCCACCCAATGCTCTAAGCATGTCACCTCCATGACACGATTTGGTCCATAGCCTATCCTTAGTACCCTAGCCCAATCCTGCAACCAAACAAGGACAAGGATGGGACCACCGTACTATAATAGACTATGTCCATAGACTTCTAATAACTGCTAAGTCTTCTAGCATGCAAAGTTTCTAACAGCAGTTATTCCTAACGCACGTCCCACACGTACCGATGATCAGTCAATACGTGCGTCCGTGATCTATATGAGACTCACAACTCGTGTAAAAATATGTGTCACAGTCAAATAAAATCTAATGGTGCTACATGATAATGGGGTAGTCTCGTGAACAAGGTCAATGCAATACATAAATAAAAATATAACGCGACAACACCGTCGCGCGCATTTTGTATAACAGTTAAAATATATGAACTAAGGACAGAAAATAAAGATGCATGCAACATATGGAGTATAAATAACAGTACAATGGCAAGGTATACTTGTCTGGCAAGAAGCTGTAAAATGTCACGTCCAGATGTCCAATACACAAGACCAGAAGCTATGGCCTCAGAACAAATGTCTCCGGATGCTGAAATAAATATCACCAACATTTCCAAAATAAGCAAAATAGCTAGAAAGCACATCCCTTTCGTCCAATTTGGACACAGGGGCAAAACGGTAATTTCGTGTAAAAGTGGGGTCCACGTGTGGCCCACTTTGCACCGAAAAGCGTGCTAAGGGTAACAGTCTCTAAATGGGACAAACTATAGGTCAAACAAATCTAGATATCAATACGAACCCAACGGTATGTCCAAATGTGGATTCCGTTGAGCCGAACACTATTTTGTCCAAAAAGTCAACTGTGGGCCTGCCAATTGGCGATCTGGTCAACCGTCTCAGAAATGCGTAAAAATTGGGTCACAGGACCAGCGCGTTACCACGAGTCCAGCGGCGCAAGTTTCGTCACAATCTGACAAGCGTGCACAAAATACGCGCGAGTTTCACAAAAGTTGTGACACGAAATGTGTCCGCGGATACGGCCTGATTCCGGCGCGCACACGCGTCCGAATCAGTCCCTACGAATTTTTACGTGTCCGGTTATACTGCGTGCACCATTCGGTACACTTGGCACACGGCGGGACGGTCCCGTTTGGCGGGGCGCGCTCCGTTTCCCAACTTTTGGAAAACCGAAAAAAGTGGGTGTGCGCAGTTTTGTGACGAATATAACTATGTCCACAGCAACTATTAGCATAGGGTTATTTTACAGAAATTAAACTAGGTCAGGTATTCTACAGGTATCAAAAAGAATCACCGAATTCGGATCTCTGTGGTGGGAGATACGAACTCGGCAATAGGGGTGGTCATTCTGGAATTCTGCGATTCCAGAATTTGGGTCTGTCCGTCCACTTTGGACGCTGATTTACACCTAGGGGCACACGTTTTCCGAGGTTGGCTATAAAACAAATATTGGAGAGGGTTAAGGGATGATCATACTTATGAAAATGGAACAGCGTTTGGTCGAGCGAGTCGACAGGAAATTGTGCCGGAGCGAAGGTGCCTCGAGTAGGAAACTGCAGTTCGCGAGGTCGGCGTCGACGGGATGGTTGGATGGCTTGACGGGGCTCTCTGGCTGCGGTGACGGCTCAAGATGGGAAGAGGAGGTCTGGAAATTTAGGTTAGGGTTTTTGGGATGAGAAACTATATATATATATATATATATATATATTATATATATTAAGAGAGAGGGGGAAGTGGACGGGTTGAAGGATCGGGTCTGATGAAGGGTTCCGCTGAAGTATACTAAAGGGGGCGGGTTAGCATATCTTAAGTTGCTGCGGGTACAGCATGCAAGTTTCGGCTAAGGCGTTGCCAAGGGAATTGGCTGAATGGAATTTGGCTGAAGGGAAAAGAATGATTACTTAGTAGTAGTAAACTAAGTAGTAGTAGTAATCATTACTATTATTATTATATTATTAATAATAGATTCTTATTTCATAATTCTTTTTCCTTTCTTTCTTTTTAAATATATATACACACACACACACACACACACACACACACACATATATATATATATATATATATATATATATATATATATATATTTACACATAAGAAAATTTATATGTTAGGGTAATGCACATCGTTAGGCTAGCAACTGCTCAAGGGGTCTCCTACATGGAAATAATTTCGAAAAATTCCTAATGGTCCCATAAGTCATCTAAGTGCCCGAACACCTAACATAAAAGTTATTAAAAATCTATTTCTCCTATTTAGACCTAATTACTATAATTTAGCTAATAATTAATAATTAAAGGGTATATACGATTTTCTAGAAAGGGGGTTTTACAGAACGCGTTATCAGTAGAGAGTCCAACCAGAAATGGCCGTACACACTAGCACCAGCTCGAGCACCACATGAAGGAGCTGCAAAAAGACCTCATATGCACCATCCACCCAGAGCAACCCCACCGACACTGCCTATTTGTCAATATTATGGCAATCAAGGCCATCATGCTAGAGAGTGCAGATGCAAGTTGGGACTATACTTGATTTTGCGGATTGGGACAATACTCTGCACGAAATTGTATGCAAAAGTAGAGAGGAGCACCAATGATTCATTGACTTACCAACACCAGCACTAGGATTCCTTGTTATTATTGTGGCAAGGTAGGCCATCTTGCCGAGGAATATCGATGCAGATTTGGATTGTGTTTGCTTTACGGTTTAGACCTATATTCAGCCAGAGATTGTATGGAGCATCGAAGAGGAGCACTGATGGTACATCGACAGGCTTTACCAGCACCGAGACCATCCCAGCAGCTACTTATGCTAGCTTTTCTAGCACCAGGAGCACCACAGATGAGAGTTGGAGGATTCAGACCACTATCTCCAGGAGAGTATCAGCCAGTTGGGATACTGGATACTAGTGAGAAGACGTTGTGGGGTCCGACGATCAGACTGGTTCGGGTGGCTTGGAAGCATCATTCTCCAAGCAAATCCACTTAGGAACGAGAGGATATCATACGGCAATGTTATCCTTACTTATTCGAGGATTCACGTATGACCTTAGAGCTGCCCTTAGTTACCATGTCTTCATAGAATCCTAGAGTAGCTTTATTCTTAATTGCAAGAACACAATTCTTTTAAGGTGGGTAGATTGTAAACCCTCACATTTTGAAATATGGTATTTTTTATTTTAATTAATTAAAAAGGTTAAAGTATTAATTTAAAAAATTCTTTTATATATAAATGACACTTTGTCATGGCTTGAATATTTTGAGTAATGTACAACATTTTTCCCTCAAAAAAATTCATATTAATGATCTTGACTGGACCTACTAGGCTTGTTACATTTGTGTTGCATTCGTTTGGTCTCTCCCATGCTCCAAAAATATTGACAAATATCATGAAACATAGTTGCCGTAAAAAACTTAACTATTTGACTAGTTGAACCCAACCGAGCCCAAACACCCAACTCGGATTCTCAAACCAAATCCTATGAGACATGTACAATACCCCTACACATTTTTCCTATTCCACAACATATTCCACATATAAAATATATCAAAAAAATCTGAACATTTTAATTAAATGGTCCATAAATGCAATATTTGTAAATTAGGAAAGACTCATATGCAATCTTGTTGCATATCAATTTAAATCTGAAATAAAATTTTTAAAATCTAATTAAAAGATTGTAGAGTATCCCCTCATCCTATTTTAGCCTCTTTAAATCCTATCCATAAGTGAAAATCCTAGAAAAAATCCTAACCACCAACCTACATATCTTTATACATATATAAACCTATCTAATAGGAGGGCCGACCCTATTTTCTCCCCTCCCTCATGTATCCCTCCTTTCCACAAATTTTAAAATAATTCTTTCTCTTTTTCTCTCCTTCTCCATCATCCCCAAGCCTCCACACAAATTAAGGAGGCCGACCAAACCCCCTAGAAGTGATCGGCCACCCCTTTGAAGCCGACATGTGCTGTTGCTAGAAGCAGTTGTTTTGGCCCTTTAAAGCTTCCCAAAAAACTTCCAAACTTAATATTTACCTTCAACTTGAAGCCCCCAAGAGTCTCCTCAAGTTTCGTGGAGGTTGGAGTTCGTTTGGCGCTCCAAAAGGTCCGTGTCGCAAGAAGAAGCTCTGCCGTAATCAAGAACACATAAGTTTTATAATTTCTTTTTAATATTTATTTTTTCATGTGAAAATCCTTGTATGAACCCAAAAATATGATTAGATGACAATGATAAAATACCATGTATGTGAAACTCTAATTTTTACATAAAAACTACTTTTTGATGACACGAGAACCAATACATGACAATGTGTAAACCCTAATAACCTAGTTTTGATATATGTTGCTATTTTATTATTTAAATATAAATTTTCAAAAATTAATTAATAATTTCTAGAATATTAATTATTATATTTTATATGTTAAATTAATCTTTCATGCAAGTCGGCAACCTTGTATGCACAAACTAGTTGCTAAAGTAGCTTGAACACCTAGGTGACGCGCAACGGAACTTTATGCATGCAATGGTGCCGTTTCGGTATTTTTTACTAAATAAATCAGCAAAAATTTAAATTATTTTAATTCATTATTAATGTATGTCGACATGCGTGTTTGAGAGTTGGCATGCATGTTCGAGATATAGTTTAGCATTGTTGCAAGTTTTGGGACATCGCGTCGTATCTGCGTATATATAGGATTACACGTGTCAGAACTCATGTAGGTGCCTATATATACATAAGAATATACAATGAACGAGACCCTACAACGTACTAGACAGTGCCATGGTACATGGTTATTGGCACGTTGGCCCATGAACCGTAACTGCTGGAACGTTGGCATGAACGTCACCACACTAGTTGACGTCGTGCAAAAAATCATATTCTTTTATGTTAATCACATTAGATGGTTTATTGATTAGAACATGTTATAATTGGACTACTTGGATTCATTGCACCTTCGGTTGAGGATACCAGTCAGACAGTACCATGGTAACATACAGCAAGCAAGGGTACCTTACCTTTGTTTAAGTATTTTGTGCTTATTACTACTACTACTACCAGTTATTGATTCAATTTCTAGTTCTTTGCTTGTACATATTGTGACCCTAGGACCGTTACGATACTTAGCGTCCGAAGTGTATTCGGGTGCCGACTTTCGTACACGAAATTAGGTATCGTTAGACTACATTGTCATCGTATCTCCTATACATGCAAATCTTGCACAATATACCTTAGGACATTGTACACGATCCTCATGAACAGAATCCTTACTTGAGATATGTCACGCCCCAGTCCGAAAATACGTAGGACTAGGAATACGTAAGCATGCCAGCTGTATGTATATGGAGACTCCAATGTATGGATACCATAATACACACTTACGGTGTAATATGAATGTTAACTCACATGTGGTATATATAGTATCAAAAGTCACAGGACATAACTAGATCTCATCCACAGAATCAAATAACCAAATAACTATATAACTGTATCAAGTATAAAATGCTTGATAAGAACAAGTAGTTAGGTGGAGACAAATCCACTACCAACTAGAATATAAGAGAAACCACAAGAACATCTAATGAACCATGAGACTCGAAGAGAAGAACTTATCGAAAGAGATAAGTAGCAAGTCCTGATCCGTGCTCCTGCAAATAGTCGAGATCGTCTACACCTGGAAAGGGACCAGGTCCTCAGAGGGACGTAACAAGATACATAGAAGCATGCCAATTGAATACAGTAAAACATGCATAAATAGACAAAAAATATATAAGTACGCTGTACAAGAAAATCTATATGAAATGTATAATGAGGACAACTTTTTGACGTATGAGCATGGGTAGGCTACTCGATCTAATCTCACAACCCACACACACGTCAAGGACATCAGAAATTGATATACCTCGGGGGTAGCGACCAGTACGACACCAAAAATTGACATACCCCGGGGGTAGCGACCAGTACGACACACTACCGTAATACGTGCTAGTTACTATGGTTTACCAGAGTGGTTATAGCCCATACGCCTACTGATTGTCCTCCTCTCTCATGATACTAGATGTCAAGTGTGTGTCAACATATATAATATATAGTAATGACTGAAAGAAAATACACATGCAATAAATATATGGAAATATAATAAACATGCAAAGTACTGTATGTAATTTGACAATGAATCTTGCCCGGCAAGAGAGCTGCAAAGTGCAACGTCCAGGAGTCAAACACACAGGATTAGAAACTACGGTCTCAGAATGAACGTCTCCGGATGCTGAAATAAATATCACCAACATTCCCAGAATAAGCGAGATAGCTAGAAAATACTACCCTTTCGTCCAATTTGGACACAGGAGAAAAACGATAATTTTGGGTCAAAGCGGGGTCCACATATGGTCCACTTTGCATCGAAAAGTGTGCCGGAGGTAAATGTCTCTAAAATAGATAAATTATAGGTCAAACCAATTCTAAACGTCAATACAAAC
Organism: Iris macrosiphon; assembly: GCA_036927795.1. NCBI lineage: Eukaryota > Viridiplantae > Streptophyta > Magnoliopsida > Asparagales > Iridaceae > Iris > Iris macrosiphon. The sequence continues at coordinate 113,163,172 of JAYESA010000016.1, read as the reverse complement.
TCAATGGTATGTCCAATTTTGGATTTCGGTGAGCCGAACACAAATTCGTCCAAAAAGTCAACCGTGGGGCCCACAAGTGTCGAACACAAACTTGGGTCACAGGACCAGAGTGATACCATGAATCCAATGGCATAAGTTTTGTCATATTCTGACGAGCGTATACTAAATGGTGCGATATTTTGTAAAAGTCGTGATATAGGGACTTTTTGCGGATACGGGTTAATTTTGACGCGCACACGCGTCCGAATCAGTTTTCGCGAAAGCCCACACATCTGGACATACCATACGCGCCTTTTGGTGTAATTGGTACGCAACAGGGCAGTTCCGTTTGGCTGGACGCGCTCCGTATCACAAATTTTGAATGTTTCAAAAATAGTTTTTTATAATTTTTAACCCAATTTAATTCTGCATATAATGCCAAATAAATTAATCTAATTAACAGAAAATAACCTCAGTTAGGTGGTATTCACATAGCAAAAAGAAAATTTAAGTTTGGATCTCAGGGTGGGAGATACGAGTCCTTAAACATGAGTGGTTGCAGTAGTTTTTATGAAGTTAAAGTTGTGATTTTTCTCCAATTTGGTCTTTATTTTTACCTACGGTTACGTGCTGTTCGGAGGAAACTAAAACACAGAGTTGGAATAGGGATAGTTCATGAACATACCGTGAAGACGGGGTCAAATTTGGTCGAGCGATGGAGCAGAAATTAGCGCGGGAAGGGTGGTTCGTCGTTGCTCAATTCATGCTGTGGCATGCGCGGGTGACGCGCGGGTGTGCGGCGATCGTCGACGGCGGCGCTGGCGGTACAGGGATGTAGGTCGGCGGCTAGGTTAGAGGGGTATAGATTTAGGATTAGGGTTTAAGTCTATTAGATATATATAGAGAGAGAGATCGGGTGAGAGGGAAGCGGAAAGAGTCGCGCGGGGAGGGGGGTGGGGTTCAGCGCTGGGCCTGTGGGTGTGTGTGTGGTCTAGTTGTTTATGGGGGGAGGGAGGGAGGGTAGTTAGCTTAGGACTTAAGTTTCTAGTTAAGGATTTAATTAGGATTAGGGATTTATGAGATTAAGGATTTCTTTTCTTTTCTTTTCTTTTTCTTTTCTTTTTCTTTTTTATTTTATTTCATTTCTTTTTTTTATTAATATTAATATTAATATTAATATTAATATTAATATTAATATTAATATTAATATTAATATTAATATTATATTATTTACGTATATATTTTAGGTATAAAAAAATCTAAAAAAATATATTTGTACCCCTAAATTAAATTCTAAAATCCATCACTCTTCCACAAAGATTTCTAAAATAAAAATAATAGTTTTTATGCAATAATTCTAAATGGTTATCTATCTAGATAATTAAATCAATAATATATATTCTAATTAACTATGAAATAATATAAATAAATTAATAATTATTTAATTAAATATAATATTTAAAAATATGGGATTTTATATTCTACCCAACTTACAAAAATTTTGTCCTCGAAATTGACACTACCCATATTCATAAGGAATCACTATAGCTATTACACTTCATTGCTAACTTGCAGTGCTTCTTAAAAGTCATGGTCAGTCACCTTAACACTTCTCATTTATTGTCCATACCCTATTCTATTATACTCTAACTCGTCTATACTACCCAACTTACAAGAATTCTACTAGTAGTCAACGTCTCTTGCGGCTATTGTCTAGGTTGCAAGACGAATTTATTCATTGGGTCGAGAATCTTGGGATATCTGTCTGGAATCTCTTAACTATAATTTTTTTTCGTAACCGTCAAGTATCGTAGTCTAATACTGCCATGCCACCTGACCAATATGTCTACAAATACTTTGACTACTCTACTATAACGGTCTAGCTGCAGCTGTCGCTACTTCGCCAGCGATTTGTCATAGTCGTCAGTTCGTAACAAGTGCCTTCAACTCTTTCCTAAGCTTAGTCTAAGTTTTAGGGCAACAGTTAAGGTCTTGACTAACTTATAAAACTATTAGAAGTATAAACTAATTCAACAATCCAACTAATTCCTATTAGACTAAGGGATGCTATACATGGTTTTAAAATAATAAGAGGATACAGATATTGCTATAATGCATATACATAAGGGTTATCATTATGTACTCATCTTTTAGTTATTAATCATTTACTAAACTATTTATGTTTTTAACTAACAAAATAAGGGTGAGGTTGAAGTAATTCAAACAATTCATAATGGCACGAAAGGATACGGCTATGATAGGAAGAGTTAAGCACAGGATAAGGAATGGATATAGAAGAGAAGAATAGCCACCCCAAGGGGTGAGATGGTGATAGGGAAAGAATACTACTACTACTACTACTACTACTACTACTACTACTACTACTACTACTACTACTACTACTACTACTACTACTACTCGCGTCATCTATTAGCATCGCGTGTATGCTATCTGGGTAGAATATCAATATATCCTCATATCTGCTAAACTACCTTATATATAATTCTACGTCTACTGTGCACCTAAGATCTCGTGTCATAAAGGGGGTCATCAGTATGCAATGACAAATATAACTTAAGGTCGTACTTGTATCTATTACTTCCTGTACCTGCACTTCCTTATTTGTCATCATGAGTGCTTGGCCTATGGGGTATATCTAGTACTCTCCGTGTATCAAACTTATACTAAGTACGAATGTTCGTCTTTCCGAAATAGGGGAAGACGGAAAAAATAATAAAGAATTTAAGGAGGAGGTGATAGAATACAAGTACGGGATTCAAAGGAATTAGAGAATTTGAAAGGGAGTTGCCAAGGCAGTTGTGGATTAAAATCTTATTTGGGTAAATTCCTATTTGCATGTTCACATCAGAACAGTTATGTACCTGACATGATATGCTTTGACCAGTCTAGAGGGCAAGTATATTCGTCTAACAAGTTGAGTCAACTATATCTCAATCCACGTAAAGTAGTGATACGAAGAGCGAACCAAGCGCACTAAGGTTGATCAGACCATAATGCACTGATTCTGATTTAGACAATGTATTAGTGGAGGAAGGTACAGAATAATTTAAGTTCATCAAGAAGATCGGTATTGTGCCTCTAAAGTTTCCATAATAACTCCTTGTCAAGGTCTCTAGTCGACCAAATGGGTGTATGGGCCTCTAAGTTCTACAGTCTGAATAAACACTATCTTTTTATGCAAGTCTATAGTTGGTGTCATTCAATTATACTTCATTAATGATTCAAAAGAACTATGTGATACTAGGTTATGAGGCATACTACCAAATTTACAAGAATTTAACTAATAGTGTTATTAAATACTAGATCTTACATGTGGTATATATAGTATGTATATGGAGACTCCAATGTATGGATACTATAATACACATGTATGTTATAATATAAATTTTAACATACATGTGGTATATATAGTATCAAAAGTCACAGGACATAACTAGATCTTATCCACAGAATCAAATAACCAAATAACTATATAACTGTATCAAGTATAAAATGCTTGATAAGAACAAGTAGTTGGGTGGAGACAAATCCACTACCAACTAGAATATAAGAGAAACCACAAGAACATCTAATGGACCATAAGACTCGAAGAGAAGACCTACTCGAAAGAGATAAATAACAAGTCCTGATTCGTGCTCCTGCAAATAGTCGAGATCATCTACACCTGGAAAGGGACCAGGTCCTCAGAGAGACGTAACAAGATACATAGAAGCATGCCAATTGAATACAGTAAAACATGCATAAATAGACAAAAAATATATAAGTACGCTGTATAAGATAATCTATATGAAATGCATAATGAGGACAAATTTTTGACCTATGGGCATGGTTAGGCTACTCGATCTAATCTCACAACTCACAGACATGTCAGAGACATCAGAAATCGACATACCTCGAGGTTAGCGACCAGTGCTGTAAAACCCCTAATCCTAAAGACCGTATTTACCCTTTTTAATTAATTATTAATTTAATTATAGTAATTAGTGGTTAATTAGGAGAAATAGATTTTATTTAATTTTTATTTTAGGTGTTTGTGAATTTAGGGGATTTATGGGGCCATTAGGAATTTTTCTGAATTTATTTTATGTAGGAGACCATTTGGGTAGTTGCTAGCTTAATGGTATGCATTAATATAATTCTAGATTTTTTATGGGTATATACGTATATATATATATTTATATATATATACATATATATTTAAAATAAAAAGGATTAGAAAAGAAAAGAAAAGAAAAGAAAAGAAAACCATTATATTCCCTTAATGGATCTCAAACCCCCTTTTCCTATTCTACCCAAATACAAAGCCTAAGACCCTAAACCCGGCCCTTCAATTGGAAGCAACAGCAGCAACAATCCTAGGGAATAAGCCCACACCCGCTGGATAGCCACAGCAGCAACATACAAAAATGACCTGCGTTATCAACCCCCCCTTTCGATCTTTTATATATTCATCTCTTCTTTCAACCGAAACCCTAACCCTAGATAAATCCTTCTTCTTCCCATATGACCTAGCCGCCCTCGACTAGAGACCACCGCCGAAGAACCAAACCTCAGCCGCCCAGAATCGGATCCCGACGACCGCGACCTCGCGCAACCCCGCACATTACAGTTTCAATCAGCGAAGTACTTGAGTTCAAGCCCTGTTTTCCGTCACCTCGCTGAACTAAACTCGACCCTGTCTTCACTGGTATGATCCTTAACCCTCTTCAATACCTGTATGATAGTTGACCTCAAAAAGTGCGTAATCCTAGGCGAAAACAGCGTCAAAGTTGGCAGAAAATAATAATTTCTGGGTATCGCAGAAAACTGCGGTGACCACCTATGTTCCCGGATTCGTATCTCCCACCACAGAGATCTGAATTCGATTTTTTCTTTTTGGTATGCGGATACCACCTGACCTAATTTAATTTGTGTTAATTAACATTAGATTATTAACTGCTGTATGTAGAATTAAATTTATTGGAAAACCCCGAAAATATACTTTTTCCAGATTTTCAAAAGTTGTGAAACGGAGCGCGCCCCACCAAACAGGACCATCCCGCCGTGTACTAAGTGTACCAAACGGTGCGTTCAGTGTACCCGGACACATGAGAATTCGCGAAAACTGATTCGGACGCGTGTGCGCGTCAGAATCAGCCCGTATCGACGGACAAATCCCGTGTCGCAACTTTTGTGAAAGCTGTGCGCATTTTGTGCACGCTTGTCAAATTATGACAAAACTTATGCCACTGGACTCATGGTAACGAGCTGGTCCTATGACCCAATTTTCATGCAATTCTGAGACAGTTGACAAAGTCGACAATTGGCGGGCCCCACGGTTGACTTTTTTGGGCAAATTTATGTTCGGCTCACTGGAATCCAAAATTGGACATACCGTTGAGTTCATATTGACATTTGGAATTGGTTTAACCTATAATTTTGTTCTATTTAGAGACCTTTACCCCTGGCACACTTTTCGGTACAAAGTGGGCCACACGTGGACCCCACTTTTTTCCGAAATTATCGTTTTGCCCCTGTATCCAAATTGGACGAAATGGAAGTACTTTCTAGCTATTTTGCTTATTCAGGGAACGTTGGTGATGTTTATTTCAGCATCCGAAGACGTTCATTCTGAGGCCGTAGCTTCTGACTCTTGGTGTTGACATCGGGATATTACATTTTGCAGCTTTCTTGCCAGGCAAGATACCTTGCCAAATTGTTTATAGTACTTTGCATGCTATTTATATTTCTGTTTATTCATTGCCTGTGTAGTTTCGTTCAGTTATATTCATTGCATGTGTAGTTCGTTCAGTCATTACTATATATATTAGATATGTTGACACACACTTGACACCTAGTATCATGAGAGGACAATCATTAGGCGTATGGGCTTTTAACCACTCTGGTAAACCGTAGTATATAGTTTGCACTACGGGCGTGTGTCACGCTGGTCGCTACCCCCGAGGTATGTCGATTTCTGTAGAGTCGCGCTGGTCGCTACCCCCGAGGTATGACAATTTCTGATGTCCACTGGCGGGTGTGTGAGTTGTGAGGCTTAGATCGAGTAGCCAACCCTTGTCCATAAGTCAAAAAGTTGTCCTCATTTGCATTCATATAGATTGTCTTGTACAGCGTACTTACATATTTTCAAACATTATGCATGTTCACTGTAATCAATTGGCTTGCTTCTATATATCTTGTTATGTCCCTCTGAGGACCTGGTCCCTTGCCAGGTATAGACGACCAGGAGTATCCGCAGGAGTACGGGCCCGGACCTGACGCATTACTTTCTACCGAGGAGGTCTTACCTTCTGAGCATCTTTGATTACATCTAGCGATGGATTCTTTTTAGCTGATACACTTCTGTCATCATATTATTTTATATTGAAGATTTTATACTCCTCTCTAATTTTAGTTTTGGATATAGTCTTTGGTAGTGGATTTGTCTCCACCCGACTATTATTTTGGATATTTCAGACTCCTTAATCTAGTTTAGTATTTCTTTTCTATGTCTTGTTGTGTGGATGAGACTAGCATATCTGTGACTTGTGATAATATATATACCACATGTGAGTTTATATTCATATTACAGCGTACGTGTGTATTATGGTATCCATATATTGGAGTTGCCATATACATACGGCTGGCATGCTTACGTGTTCGTAGTCCTACGTCTTTTGGGACTGGGGCGTGTCATGTTTTTGTAGTAGCCCATGCAAGTCGAGTTAGATGTTTCGGTTACGTAACTGTACCGAGCGGACTTGCACCTAGGTTTAGAATATTAGATCTCATCCACACTTGACTATAACTTACCTTCCTTCCAATATGTCCTACTTAAGTGCTTGCATCCTGCTTGATTCATGTACTCTTTTTAATCCTTCGTCCATCCCTTGCAGAGAGATGAATTTGCATAACGGGCATGCCGCCACCGGGGACAACACGTCTCCAGAGGACGACGACCAATCACCCGGAGAGACCCCAACGACACCTCTTCTTCCTGGACCGGATGGACTGACTAGCAATCAAATTCCATTAACTCCTTTCACGATACCTAATAGGACTTTTCCAGCTCCACTAGCACCGCAGGATGACCAGACACCGCTGTTCCAATTCTTCCAGATGATAATGCAGGAAGAAAGGCAGCAAGCAGCAGAGCAGAGGCTAGAATTTCTGGCAGCACATGAGAGAATGGCTGTACTAGCCCCTACACCAACCCAGGCCCTAGTTTCAGTATCACAAGATTGGGTTGGTTCAGTCAAGGACTTTGTGCAGATGGGCCCCAAGCCATATAAAGGAAATGAGAGTCCAGAGGAGACCACAAACTGGATTGCAAACACTAAGAAGTTGTTAGAGGCATCACAACTACCTGTTGACCTATGGATGATAGGCGTAAGGACTCAGTTAGAAGGCAACGCGCATCACTGGTGGAATCAATGGAGTGCCAGTTGGGTACGCGTCAGACTTAGGAACAATTCTTTGAGTGCTTTGAGAGAAAGTACTTCTCGGATACTGTAAAGGACGCATTGTACGATCAGTTCCTCCATCTGGAGCTGGAGAACAAGATAGTTGATGATTATGACGCAGAGTTTAGCTGCCTCAGTAAGTATGGCACTGTCCTAATACCTAATGACTTAGAGAAGGCTAAGAGGTTTCACCGCGGGCTGACTCAGGAGCTTCAACACTACACTAGGTCACAGTCCCGGATCTCTTATGCCGAGTTATTGACAGAGGCCAGGATCCAGGGGGACATCAGCAAGGGAAACGGAATTCAACAAAGAATTCATCAAGGACCAGTAAGGACACATCCAGGAGGACCCATTAGACACCCTTTGACACGCCAGCAACCATATGGTGCTACACCATATCCAACCAAGGGGCACCGTACTTGTAACTTTTGTGGTATACCGAGTCATATTCATAGAGATTGTCATCGTCGATTTGGACTGTGCATGGTATGTGGATCAAGTCACCATCAAGCCCGAGAATGTCCTCAGCAGAACCAGAGGTCTATGGCATTTGAATCAGGAACACCGCATACACCCTCAAGTATAGGAGACCAAAGGGACCCACCATTGCTTCTATAGTCTGCACAAATGGAGGGGACTAGACCCCAGTTGAACAACCAAGGACAAGGCCAAGCACTCATTATGATAAATATGGGAGAGCAGACACAGGAAGCCGTAGATACAGGTACGACCTTTTAGTTATAATTGTCTTTGCATACTCATAACCTCAATGTGACACAAGATCTTAGATGTATAAATAGATGTAGAATTATATATATGGTAGTTTAGCAGTTATGAGGATGTATGTATATTCTACCCAGATGGCATACACGCGATGCTAATGGATGATGTGAGTAGCAGTAGTAGTATTCTTCCCCTATCTTTATCTCGCCCTCTTGGGTGACTAATCTTCTCTTCTATATGTCCATTCCTTATCTCGTGCTTAACTCTTCCTATCATAGTCGTATCTTTCGTGCCATTATTAATTGTTTGATTTATATCAACCTCACCCCTATTTTGTTAGTTAAAACATAAATGTGTTAGTAATGCTTGACAACTAAGGATGAGTCTTAATAATAACCCTTATATATATGCACTATAGCAATATCTGTATTCTTTATTAGTTTAACCCTTAAGTAGCATCATTTAGCATAATAAAAATTTGTTGGATTGTATGGAGTAGGTCATACTCCTAATATTTTTAGTCAAGACCTTAAGTGTTTACCTAAAAACTTAGACTATGCCTAGGAAAGAGTTGAAGGCACTTGTTATGAACTGATGACTATGACAAATCGCTGGCGAGGTAGCGACAGTTGCAGCCAGACGATTATGGTAGAGTAGTCGAATTACTTGCAGCCATACTGGCGAGGTGGCGTGGCAGTATTAGACTACGATACTTGACGGTTATGGAGAAAAGTCATAGTTATGAGATTCTAGACAGGTATCCCAAGATTCTCAACCCAATAAATGTATTTGCCTTACAACCTAGACAATAACTTCAAAGAATGTGACTACTAGTAGAATTCTTGTAAGTTGGGTAGTGTAGACGAGTTAGAGGATGATAGAATAGTATATGGACAATAGATAAGAAAGTGTTAAAATGGCAGCCCACGATATTTTGGAAGTCCTGTTAGATACCAATGTAGTGTAATAGCTATAGTGATTATTATGAATATGGGTCAGTGTCAATTTCGAGGATAAAATTTTTATAAGTTGGGTAGAATATAAAACCCCTAATCCTAAAGACCGTATTTACCCGTTTTAATTAATTATTAATTTAATTATAGTAATTAGTGGCTAATCAGGAGAAAAAGATTTTATTTAATTTTTATTTTAGGTATTTGTGAATTTAGGGGATTTATGAGGCCATTAGAAATTTTTTTTGAATTTATTTCATGTATGAGACCCTTTAGGCAGTTGCTAGCTTAATGGTACACATTAATATAATTCTAGATTTTCTATGGATATATATATATATATATATATATATATATATATATATATATATATATATAAAAGAAAAAAGATTAGAAAAAAAGAAAGAAAAGAAAACCATTATATTCCCTTAATGGATCTCAAACCCCCTTTTCCTATTCTACCCAAACCTAAAGCCTAAGACCCAAAACCCGGCCCTTCAATTGGAAGAAACAACAGCAGCAACTAGGGAATAAGCCCACACCCGCTGGATAGCCACAGTAGCAACATACACAAACGACCCGCATTATCAAACCCCCCCTCTCGATCTCTTATATATTTATCTCTTCTTTCATCCGAAACCCTAACCCTAGATAAATCCTTCTTCTTCCCATCTGACTTAGCCGCCCTCGACCAGAGACCACCGCCGGAGAACCAAGCCTCAGCCGCCCAGAACAGGATCCCGACGACCGCGACCTCGCGCAACCCCGCAAATTACAGTTTCAATCATCGAAGTACTTGAGTTCAAGCCCTGTTTTTCGTCACCTCGCTGAACCAAACTCGACCCCGTCTTTACCGGTATGATCCTTACTTAACCCTCTTGAATACCTGTATGATAGTTGACCTCGAATAATGCGTAACCCTAGGCGAAAATAGCGTCAAAGTTGGCAGAAAATGACAATTTTTGGGTATCGCAGAAAACTACGGTGACCACCTATGTTCCCGGATTCGTATCTCCCACCACAGAGATCCGAATCCAATTTTTTCTTTTTGGTATGCGGAGACCACCTGACCTAGTTTAATTTCTGTTAATTAACATTCGATTATTAACTGCTGTATGTCGAATTAAATTTATTGGAAAATCCCAAAAATATACTTTTTCTATATTTCTAAAAGTTATAAAACGGAGCACGCTCCGCCAAACGGGACCACCCAGCAGTGTACAAAGTATACCAAAGGGTGCGCACAGTATACCCGAATATGTGAGAGTTCACAGAAACTGATTCGGATGCGTGTGCACGTCAAAATCAGCCCGTATCCGCGGACAAACCCCGTGTCGCAAATTTTGCGAAAGCTGTGCGCATTTTGTGCACGCTCGTCAGATTGTGACGAAACTTGTGCCACTGGACTCGTGGTAACGCGCTGGTCCTGTGACCCAGTTTTTACGCAATTCTGAGATAATTGACCAAGTCGCCAATTGGCGGGCCCTACGGTTGACTTTTTGGGCAAATTTGTTTTTGGCTCACCGGAATCTAAAATTGGATATACCGTTGAGTTCGTATTGACGTTTAGAATTGGTTTGACTTATAATTTTGTCCCATTTAGAGACCTTTATCCTTGGCACGCTTTTCGGTGCAAAGTGGGCCACACGTGGACCCCACTTTTACCCGAAATTATCGTTTTTCTCTGTATCCAAATTGGACAAAAGGGAAGTACTTTCTAGCTATTTTGCTTATTCTAAGAACGTTGGTGATGTTTATTTCAGCATCCGGAGACGTTCATTCTGAGGTCATAACTTCTGACTCTTGGTGTTGACATCGGGATATTACATTTTGCAGCTTTCTTGCCAGGCAAGATACCTTGCCAAATTATTTATAGTACTTTGCATACTATTTATATTTTTGTTTATTCATTGCCTGTGTAGTTTCGTTCAGTTATATTCATTGCATGTGTAGTTTGTTCAGTCATTACTATATATATTAGATATGTTGACACACACTTGACACCTAGTATCATGAGAGGACAATCATTAGGCGTATGGGCTTTTAACCACTCTAGTAAATCATAGTATATAGTTTGCACTACGGGCGTGTGTCGCGCTGGTCGCTTCTCCCGAGGTATGTCGATTTCTGTAGAGTCGCGCTGGTCGCTACCCCCGAGGTATGATGATTTCTGATGTCCACTGGCGGGTGTATGAGTTGTGAGGCTTAGATCGAGAGCCTACCCTTGCCCATACGTCGAAAAGTTGTCCTCATTTGCATTCATATAGATTGTCTTGAACAGCGTACTTATATATTTTCAAACATTATGCATGTTCACTGTAATCAATTGGCTTGCTTCTATGTATCTTGTTATGTCCCTCTGAGGACCTGGTCCCTTGCCAGGTATAGACGACCAGGAGTATCCGCAGGAGTACGGGCCCGGACCTGACGCATTACTTTCTGCCGAGGAGGTCTTACCTTCTGAGCATCTTTGATTACATCTAGCGATGGATTATTTTTAGCTGATATACTTATGTCATCACATTATTTTATATTGGAGATTTTATACTCCTCTCTCGTTTTAGTTTTGGATATAGTCTTTGGTAGTGGATTTGTCTCCACCCGACTATTATTTTGGATATTTCAGACTCCTTATTCTAGTTTAGTATTTCTTTTCTATGGCTTGTTGTGTGGATGAGACTAGCATATATGTGACTTGTGATAATATATATACCACATGTGAGTTTATATTCATATTACAGCGTAGTATGTATTATGGTATCCATATATTGGAGTTGCCATATACATACGGCTGGCATGCTTACGTGTTCCTAGTCCTACGTATTTTGGGACTGGGGTGTGACAAGTGCGACAACAGAAATCGACATACCTCGGAGGTAGCGACCAGCGCGATACATTACCGTAGTACGTGCTAGTTACTACGGTTTATCTGAGTGGTAATAGCCCATACGCCTACTGATTGTCCTCCTCTCTCATGATACTAGATGTCAAATGTGTGTCAACATATATAATATATATTAATAATTGAAAGAAAATACACATGCAATAAATATATGGAAATATAATAAGCATGTAAAGTATTGTAAGTAATTTGGCAATGTATCTTGCCTCGCAAGAGAGCTGCAAAGTGCAACGTCCAGGAGTCAAACACACAGGATCAAAAACTACGGCGTCAGAATGAACATCTCCGGATGCTGAAATAAACATCATCAACATTCCCAGAATAAGCGAGATAGCTAAAAAATACTACCCTTTCGTCCAATTTGGACACAGGAGCAAAACGGTAATTTCGGGTCAAAGCGGGGTCCACATATGGTCCACTTTGCACCAAAAAGTGTGCCAGTGGTAAAGGTCTCAAAAATGGACAAGTTATAGGTCAAACCAATTTTAAACGTCAATACGAACTCAATGGTACGTCCAATTTTGGATTCCGGTGAGCCGAACACAAATTTGCCCAAAAGTAAACCGTAGGGCCCTCAAATAGGCGGCTTGGTCAACTATCTCAGAATCACGTGAAACTTGGGTCACGGGACCAACGTGATACCAAGAATTCAATGGCACAAGTTTTGTCGTATTCTGACGAGTGTATACTAAATGGTACGATATTTTATAAAAGTCACGATACGGGGACTTTTTACGGATATAGGTTGATTTTGACGCGCACATGCGTCCGAATCAATTTTTGCAAAAGTCCACACGTCTGGACATACCATACGCACCTTTTGGTATAATTGGTACGCGACGGGGTGGCTCCGTATTGCAAATTTTGAAGGTTTCAAAAATAATTTTTTATGATTTTTAACCCAATTTATTTCTGCATATAACGTCAAATAAATTAATCTAATTAACAGAAAATAATCTCGGTTAGGTGGTCTTCATATAGCAAAAAGAAAATCTAAGTTTGGATCTCTGGGATGGGAGATACGAGTCCTTAAACATGGATGGTTGTAGCAGTTTTTTTGAAGTTAAAGTTGTGGTTTTTCTCCAACTTAGTCTCGATTTTCACCTAGGATTACGCGTTGTTCGAAGGAAACTAATACACAGAGTTGGAAGAGGGATAGGTCATGAACATACCGGTGAAGACGGAGTCGAATTTGGTCGAACGATAGAGCAAAAATCGGCGCGAGAAGGGTGGTTCGTCGCTGCTCAATTCCTGCTAGGGCGTGCGCGGGTGACGCGCGGGTGTGTGGCGATCGCCGGCGACGGCGCTGGCGGTGCAGGGTAAGAGATCGGCGGCTAGGTTAGAGGGGGATAGGTTTAGGGTTAGAGGGGGATAGGTTTAAGTCTATTAGATATATATATAGAGATCGGGTGAGAGGGGAGCGGGGAGAGTCGCGCGGGGGGGAGGGGGTTCAGCGCTGGGCCTATGGGTGTGTGTGTGGTCTAGTTGTTTAAGGGGGGAGGGTAGGGTAGTTAGCTTAGGACTTAAGTTTATAGTTAAGGATTTAATTAGGATTAGGGATTTAAGAGATTAAGGATTTCTTTTCTTTTTCTTTTCTTTTCCTTTTCTTTTGTTTTCTTTTTTATTTCATTTCTTTTCTTATTAATTATTATTACTACTACTACTACTATTATTATTATTATTATTATTATTATTATGAATATATATTATTTATGTATATATTTTAGGTGTAAAAAAATCCAAAAAAATATATTTGTACCCCAAAAATAAATTTTAAAATCCATCACACTTCCATAAAGATTTCTAAAATAAAAATAATAGTTTTTATGCAATAATTCTAAATGGTTATCTATCTAGGTAATTAAATAATAATATATATTCTAATTAACTATGAAATAATATAAATAAATTTAATAATTAATTAAATAAATATAATATAATATTTAAAAATATAGGATTTTATAAGATATTTGAGGATTTTGGCTTCTGTATTAGGACATGACTCGTGATATGTGATTAGTTGACTTAATTGAATCCTCTTATTTGACTCGAGATATTATTAGTACTTCTCTTGCGTGTTATGGACATGGGACGCGAAATACAAGGGGATCGGGAGATCCTAACGTACCGTTGGGCTACCACACAATACGTGCTACCGTTGCTTGCGCTTCGGGCCCTATAGTGTTGCAGGTACCTTGACTGGACCTGTACGTACCTACTACTACTACTAATACTACTACTACTACTACTACTACTACTACTACTTGCTACTGTCGTGTCTATGAGACCTATAGTCTCCGGTGGTTTAGTAGGCGAGTACGTTCTAAATTGCATTCACTTAATTAGTTGGTTATGATAGGTACCATGAGCACACTGCTTATTATTTACTATTACATTGGCTAGAGTGTTTATTGTACCTTTCTATGTACCCTGAGGACCTGAATTCGGATTATGTCTCCAGGTATAGACAAGGGGAGCTACCCCGAGGTTTACGGGACATGAGCTGACATTGGAGCAGTACTTATACCAGAGGACGAGGTCGTGCCAGAGGAGTTCTCTTGAGCACTATGCTATTTATTTATTTATGCTTAGTTTTCTTTAGACATTGGACTTGGCTTAGTGACTACTGGACAAATGTACTTGGTTTTATTTCTCTTTCCATTATTTTGATGATGGGGTATTTTCTGCGACTTTACTTATACTTCACTTGTTGATGGATAGTTACATTTTTATTATTCTTATGACTGGACTATCCCTTGTGTTATGATTCTTATTGTGGATGAGATTAGATATATAAACTATAACATGTGTTGTAGACCTTTACTTATATATATTACAGCTTAAGTGTACTCTAACGGGTCCATTAAATTGGATTTGCCCATTGGAGTTGTGCTGCTGGCCATTGCCACCTGGCTAGTCCCTTGGTATTTTAGGACTAGGGCATGACATAGTTCTTATGGTGGCCCATTCAGGTATATGAATATATTGCTTCGATTTTAATTACGGAACCGAGCAAGCCTGCAAATAGGATAGGATGAACTTCTAGGATCTCATTCACATGTTAACATATTCTTGACATCTATATCGAATTTGAATTAATTCCTTGACTTGCATCATGCCTTGGTTCATTTGTTTGCCCCTACACTAATCCTGACAGAAGAAGTGAAGACGAAGAAATTTTTTGACGGACTGAACTTTGAGCTATAAAAGACAGATTGGCTCATTTGTACCTACTTCATAAACGGACATCATTGTCGCAGCTCGATGCAAAAATTGTGTCATCAGGAGAGAGTCCAGCCAGAAACTGTCGCACACACGAGCACCAGCCCGAGCACCACAAAAAGGAGCTTCAAAAAGACCTCACATGCATAAGCCACCTAGAGCAACCCCACCGACACTGCTTATATGTCAATATTGTTGCAAGCAAGGCCATCACGCGAGCGAGTGCAGACGAAAGTTGAGACTATGCTTGATTTAAGGATCGGGATTGCACTCTACACTAGACTGTATGGAAGAGCGGAGAGGAGCACCAATGATTCATTGACCAGAATTACCAGCACTAGCACCAGGACTCCTTACTTGTCATTATTGTAGCAAGGTAGGCCATCTCTCTAAGGAATGATGACGCGGATTGGGATTTTGTTTGCTTTACGGTTCAGACCAGTATTCAGTTGGAGATTGTATGAAGCATCAAATAGGAGCACTAATGGTACACCGATAGGCTTTATCAGCACCGAGACCAGCCCAACATCTACTTATTCTAGCTTATCCAGTACCAAGAGCACCACAGATGAGAGTTAGAGGATTCAGACCACCATCTCCAGGAGGGTATCAGCCAGTTGGGATACTGGATACTAGTGAGAAGACGTTGTGGGGTCCGACGATCAGACTGGTTCTGGTAGCTTGGAAGCATCATTCTCTAGACGAATCCACTTGGGAGAGAGAGGATATTATACGATAACATTATCCTCACTTATTCAAGGATAAAGGTATAACTTTAGAACTGCCCTTAGTTACCATATCTTTATAGAATCCTAGAGTAGTTTTATTCTTAATTGCAAGGACGTAATTCTTTTAAGGTGGGTAGATTATAAACTTCCATATTTTGGAATAGGGATAATTTGGTATTTTTAATTAATTTATTATTTTAATTAATTAAAAAGGTTAAAGTATTAATTTATAAAATCCTTTTATATATAAATGATACTTTGCCATGGCTTGGATATTTTGAGCAATAAACAATATTTTTTCCTCCAACAAAATTTATATTAATGATATTGACTAGACCTACTAGGCTTATGATATTGGTGTTGCATTCGTTTGATCTCTCCCATGCTCCAAAAATATTGACAAATATCATAAAATATAGTTGCCGTAAAAAACTCTACTATTTGACTAGTTGAACCCAACCGAACCCAAACACCCAACTCAAATTTTCAAACCAAATCCTATGAGACATGTAAACTACCCCCACACCTTTTTACTTTTTTATAACACATCCCACATATAAAATATATCCACAAAATCTGAAAAAATTAATTAAATGGTCCATAAGTACAATATTTCCAAATTAGGAATGACCCATATGCAATCTTGTTGTATATCAATTTAAATCTGAAAAAAATATTTTAAAATCTAATTTAAAGATTATTGAGCATCTTCTTACCTTATTTTAGTCTCTTTAAATCCAATACATAAGTGGAAACCATAGAACCAATCCTAACCACCAACCTACATATCTTTATACATATATAAACCAATCTAATAGGAGGGCCGACCCTATTTTCTCTCCTCCCTCACATATCCCTCCTTCCCACAAATTTTACAGAATCTCCCCCTCTTCTTCTCTCCTTCTCCATCATATCCAAGCCTCCACACAAACCAAGGAGGCCGACCAAACCCCCCTAGAAGTGATCGGCCACCCCTTTGAAGCCGACAGATGCTGCTGTTTACAGCAAAAAAATTTGGCTCTTCATATCCATCCAAAACCCTTCCAAACTCAATATTTACCTTCAAATTGAATCCCCCAAGAGTTTTCTCAAATTTTGTGGATTTTGGAGTCCGTTTGGCGTTCGAAAAGGTCTGTGTCGCAAGAAGAAGCTTTGTCGTAATCAAGAACACGTAAGTTTTATAATTCATTTTAATATTTATTTTTCCATGTGAAAATCATTGTATGAACCCAAAAATATGATTAGATTACAATGAAAAAAATCCCATGTATGTAAACGCTAATTTTTACATAAAAACTACATTTTGATTACACGGGAACCAATACATGGCAATGTATAAACCCTAATAACCTAGTTTTGATATACGTTGCTATTTTATTATTTAAATATGAATTTCTAGAAATTAATTAATAATTCTAGAATATTAATTAATATATTTTATATATTAAATAAATCTTTCATGCAAGTCGACAACCTTGCATGCACAAACTAGTTGCCAAATTAGCTTGAACACCTAGTTGATGCGCAACAAAATTTTGTGCGTGCAATAGTGCCATTTCGGTATTGTTTCACTAAATAAATTATAATGCCAGAATTTAATTTTTTTAATTTATTATTAATGGATGTCGACATGCGTGTTTGAGAGCCGACATGCATGATCGAGATATAGTTTAGCGTTGTTGCAAGTTTTGAGACATCGTGTCGTATCTGCGTATATATATGATTATATGTATCGAAACTGATGTTGGTGCCTATATATATGTAATAAAATACAATGAATGAGACCTTACAACGTACTAGATAGTTCCATGGTACATGGTTATTGGCACGTTGGCCCATGACCCGTAACTGTTGGATCATTGGCATGAACGTCACCACACTAGTTGACGTCATGCGAACAATCCTATTATTTTATGTTAATCATATTAGATTGTGTATTAATTAGAACATGTTATAATATGATAACTTGGATTCGTTGCACCTTCGGTTGAGGACACCAGTCAGACAGTACCGCGGCAGCAGGCAACAGGCAAGTGGATATTGTCTTTGTTCTAGTATTTTGTGCTTATTGCTACTACCAGTTATTGATTCTATTTCTAGTACTTTGCTTATACTTGTTGTAATCCTAGGAATGTTACGATACTTAGCGTCTGAAGTGTATTCGGGTGTTGACTTTCGTACGCGGAATCGGGTATCGTTTGACTGCATTGTTATCGTATACACTATACGTGCAACTCTTGCACGATATACCTTAGAAAATTGTACACGACCCTCATGTACATAAGACTTACTTGAGATATTCGAGAATTTTGGCTTCTGCGTTAGGACAAGACTCGTGATATATGATTAGTTGACTTGATTGAATCCTCTTTCTTGACTCGAGACATAGTTAGTACTTGTCTTGCGTGTTATGGACATGAGACACGAGATACATGGGGATCAGGGTGAACCTATCGTACCATTGGGATGCCACACAATACGTGCTACCGTTGCTTGCGCTTCAGGCCTAGTAGTACTTCAGGTACCTAGAAAGGACCTGTACGTACCTACTACTACTACTACTACTACTACTACTACTACTACTACTACTACGTGCAACTTTCGTGTCTATGAGACCTATGTCACGTCCCAGTCCCAAAATACCTAGGACTAGGAATACGTAATACGCCAGCCGTATGTATACGAACGCCAGTATATGGAAACCATATACACACGTATGCTGTACATGAATATCCAATCCACAGTGGTAATATACTGTCACAACAAGTCACACGCAATCTATATCTCATCCACAACACAAATAATAGATAAATGGATATCAATAACTGAATATCAAATAAGCAGTCTCAAATAAGAAATCTTAAAGTGTGATAGTCGGATGGAAACAAATCCACTGCAAATCGACTAAACCAAAACTACTAAAGAGAGAAGAGAATAAAATCTAATATCAGAATAAATGTCTCGAAAAAGAATAGCAACTAGAATCTCTAAACAGCTGCAATGAATCACATATAATCCGAAGGTAAGACCTCATCAGTCTGATAGGTAGCGTCAGGTCCAGGTCCATACTCCTGCGGGTACTCCTGCTCATCTATATCTAGAAAGGTACCAGGTCCTCAGAGGGACGTAACAAGATACATATAAATATGCCAATAAAGTACTGAAATGTAAACATCCAATAGGTCGCCTAACCGTCTAAGTGAATGCAGTTTGGGAACAACTTTCCACCAAGTGGGCTATCTAGCTAAAATGAGATTGGCATGGTTCTCTTGGAGATCCAGGGGCCTACAAAGCATGTCATCTTTTGAACGGTAGAGGCCGCCTGATAATATATAATATATAGTGGTCATCATGACCGCGCATCTCCGACGGAGCGTACGGGTTACAAGGGAAAAGTGCAAAGGAGCCCAAATATCCTACTTGTTATTCTCCCTACCCAATGCTCTAAGCATGTCATGTCCATGACACGATAATACCTCTAATAACCGTCAGGTCTACTAGCATGCAAAGTTTCTATTGGCAGTTATCCATATCCGTCGTACGACCTATACGTACCAGTGGCCAGCCGAGTAGCAAGTCCGTGTCCTACATGTGACTCACACTCATGTAAGAATAGTATCATGGCCAATAAAACATAAATGCCTCATGAAGATGGGGTAGTCTCATAAAGTAGGTCCAATGCATATACATAAATAAAAATATAGTACGACGACACCGTCGTTGCACCCAAGTTTCCAAGAACGCGCAATTTATATTACAGTTAAAATAAATAAACTAAAATAAGCAGAAATAAGCATGCATACCTTATATGGAATGTAAATACAGTACAATGGCAAGATATACTTGCCTGGCAAAAAATCTGTAAAGTGTATGCGCCCAAATGTCAAGGACACGAAATAAGAACTAATGGCTCCGAACAAACGTCTACGGATGCTGAAATAGACATCACCAACATTTTTGAAATAAGCAGAATATCTAAAAAGTACTTCCCTTTCATCTAATTTGGACACAGGGGCAAAACGGTAAATTCGGGTAAAAGTGGGGTCCACGTGTGGCCCACTTTGCACCGAAAAGCGTGCCATGGGTAACAATCTCTAAATAGGATAAATTATAGGTCAAACAAACTCTAAATGTCAATACGAACCCAACGGTATATCCAAATATGGATTTCGATGGGCCGAACACAATTTCGCCCAAAAAAGTCAACCGTAGGGCCCGCCAATTGGTGACTTGGTCAACTGTCTCAGAATTGCATGAAACTTTGGTCAAAGGACCAGCGCGTTACCATGAGTCCAGTGGTGCAAGTTTTGTCGCTATCTGACGAGCGTACACAAAATACGTGCGACTTTCACAAAAGTTGCGATACGGGGTTTGTCCGCGGATACGGACTGATTTTGGCGCGCACACGTGTCCGAATCAGTTTCCATGAACTCTCACGTGTCCGGGTACACTTCGCGCACCAATTGGTACACTTGGTACATGGCGGGGCGGTCCAGTTTGGCGGGGCGCGTTCCGTTTTACAACTTTTAGAAATATGGAAAAAGTGTGTTTACGGGATTTTCCAACGAATTTAATTCTACCTACAACAGTTAATAATCTAGGATTATTTAACAGAAATTAAAATAGGTCAAGTGGTCTACGCATACCAAAAATAATCATCAAATTCGGATCTATGTGGTGGGAGATACGAATCCGGGAACATAGGTGATCACCGCAGTTTTCTGCAATCCCAAAAATTGGTCTTTTTCCGCAACTTTGTCGCTATTTTCGCCTATGGTTACGCGTTGTTCGAGATCTACTATCACACATATATGGAAGAGGGTTAAGGGGTGAGCATACCGGTGAAGACGGGGTGGTGTTTGGTCGAACGAGGCAACGGGAAGCAGCGCGGGAACACAGGTACCTCGTTGCTGAATTCTGCAGTGTGCGGGGTGCACGGGGTCGCGGTCGTCGGGATTGGTTTGGATGGCATGGCGCGGTTCTCCGGCTGCGGTGTGGCACTCTCTAGGTCTATATGGGAAGAGGAAGAGTTTGGATGATCTAAGTTTAGGGTTTTGGTTAAAATAAGTTAATATATATATATGAAAGGGAGAGAGGGTTGGTTGTATTCGTTCGCGGGGTGTATTGGGTTACGTTTGCCATTTGCTAACAAATGGGGCATTTGGTTTTGGGTTGCTGTGAGCAAAACAAGCGGGTGGCTGGGCTCACATGCACGGGTAGGTAGTAGTTTTTGCTTTGTTGTTGAAAAGGGTAGGTGGGTTAAGGATCCATTAGGGATCCAATAGGAATAGTTTTTTTTAATGGTTTTTCCTTTTCTTCTCTTACTCTTTTTTTATATTTCTTATATATATATATATATATATATATATATATATATATATATATATATATATATATATATATATATATATATATATATATATATATATATATATATATATATACTCATAGAAAATCTAGAATTACACTAATGCATACCATTAAGCTAGCAACTGCCCAAAGGGTCTCCTACATGGAATAAATTCAAAAAAATTTCTAATGGCCCCATAAATCTTCTAAGTTTACCAACACCTAAAATAAAAATTAATAAAAATATATTTCTCCTAATTAGCCACTAATTACTATAATTAAATTAATAATTAATTAAAAAGGTCATATACGGTTTCTAGGAATAGGAGTTTTACATTCTACCCAACTTACAAAAAATTTGTCCTCGAAATTAAAATTAAGCCACGGTAGAATGTCAAGGATGGTATAAGATATAAATTAACAAAGTAAATTCATACCTTGGTCTGCGAATAGGTTCGGAAAACGCTTGCGCATGTCGTCCTCGCGCTCCCAAGTTGACTCTCCTGGCGCGCCATGCCTCCATGCTACGCGAACCAAGGGAATAGACTGGTTCCTCAACACTTTCTCTCGACGATCAAGGATTCCCACGAGTTGCTCTTGGTATGAAAAGCTCGGCCCAATGGTGATCTCCGAATGGTCGAGAACATGACTGCTGTCTGCCATATATCGCCTGAGCTGCGATACATGGAATACGTCATGTACTCCTTCAAGTGAAGGTGGTAGCGCAAGTCGATATGCCACTTCTCCAACTCTCTCGAGCACGTCAAATGGTCCAATATACCTTGGAATCAACTTGTCGCGCCCTCCGAATCGAATGGTGCCTCTGGTAGGTCATATCCTCAAGAAGACATGATCGCCCTCTTTAAACTCCAAGGGACGATGATGAAGGTCTGTCCACTGCTTCTGCCTGTCTTGCGCTGCTCGCAAGTGCCCTTGAATCTTCTTAACTGTCTCTACGGTGTTGACCACCAACTCTGGTCCCAGAATCTGACGTTCTTCCACGTCACTCCAACACATAGGAGACCTACATTTTCTTCCATACAATGCTTCAAACGGAGCCATCTGAATACTCGCTTGATAGCTATTGTTGTAAGAAAACTCCACAAGATGTAGGTGGTCCTCCCATGATCCTCCGAAGTCTAACATGCAAGCCCTCAACATATCCTCCAATGTCTTAATAGTACGCTCCGACTGCCCATCTGTCTGCGGATGGTAAGATGTACTGAACTTCAGACGAGTTCCAAGACTCTTTTGCATTCTTCTCCAAAAGTGCGATGTAAAGCACGAATCTCTGTCTGATACAATGCTAACTGGTATGCCGTGCATTCTCATAATCTGTCTCATATATAAGTCAGCCAAAGCTTATGTAGACTGGCCAACTCTAAAAGGTAAGAAATGTGCTGACTTGGTGAGTCGGTCCACTATTACCCACACTGCATCTCTTCCATTTGGACTTTTAGGAAAACCCGTGACGAAGTCCATAGTGATGTGCTCCCACTTCCACTCTGGAATTGGAAGTGGTTGCAATAATCCTGCTGTCCTCTGGTGCTCCACCTTCACTTGTTGACATACCAGACATTTAGCTACAAAGTGAGATATCTCTCTTTTCATCCCATGCCACCAAAAGTGTTGTCGTAAGTCACGATACATCTTGGTGCCTCCAGGATGAATAAAATAAATCAAATTATGAGCTTCTGTCATCAGCTTCTGTCGAATCTATCCATTTGGAACATAAAGACGATCACCACATCGTAATATCCCATCCTCATAAATGCGCAATCTTGTCTGCTCTCCGGCCTCTGTCCTTTCCTTCAGTCTCCTGAATCTGGCGTCTATAGGCAAAGCTTCCTTAATCCTCTCTACTAATGATGATTGTACTTGTAAGTTGGCTAGTGTCCCATCTGCTCCGGGTAATATCACTTCAATGCCAACCTCTTGCAAGTCCTCCAATAGTTTTCTCTGTGCTGTCAAGAAGTATGCTGCTGGTTTTCGGCTTAACGCGTCAGCTACAACGTTAGCCTTGCCTGGATGAAAATGTAGCTCTATCTCGAAATCTTTTATCAACTCGAGCAATCGACGTTGCCTCATATTTAACTCCTTCTGCGTGAAGACGTACTTGAGGATTTTGTGGTCTGTATAGATCTCTACTCGTTCTCCATATAAGTAATGTCTCCATAGCTTCAGAGCAAATACAACGGCTGCAAGTTCCAAGTCATGAGTTAGATAATTCTTCTCATGTACTCATAACTGCCTAGATGCATATGCAATCACCTTTCTATGCTGCATTAATACGCATCCCAAGCCTTTCCCTGATGCGTCACTGTAGATCACATAACCTCCTGATCCTGACAGAATTGTCAATACTGGTGCTGTAGTCAGTCGCTTCTTCAACTCTTCAAAGGCGGCTTGACACTTTTCGGTCCATATAAATTTTTGATCCTTACAAGTCAAACGAGTCATAGGTGCTGATATCCTTGAGAAGTTCTCCATGAACCGTCGGTAATATCCCGCAAGTCCAAGGAAACTCCTCACCTATGCTGCTGATTTAGGAACATGCCATGTCTCAACTGCTGAGATCTTCTCTGGATCAACAGAAATACCATCTCCTGTAATAATATGCCCAAGAAATGAGTCTCTGTCCAAGAAGAACTCATATTTGCTGAGCTTTGCATATAACTGCTCTCTCATCAAAGTCTCTAGAATAATCCGCAGGTGCTTCTCGTGCTCCTCGTGGCTCTTCGAATAGACAAGTATATCATCTATGAAGATGACCATGAACTGGTCCAAGTACTGGTGGAAGACGCGATTTATCAAGTCCATGAAGATCGCTGGAGCATTGGTCAATCCAAATGGCATGACCAAAAGTCGTAGTGCCCATATCTTGTTCTGAATGCGGTCTTCGGAATGTCCTGCTTCCGTACCTTCACCTGGTGATATCCCGATCTCAAATCTATCTTCGAGAACACCTTGGCTCCATTGAGTTGATCAAATAAGTCATCAATGCGTGGCAATAGATATTTGTTCTTCATAGTCACTGCATTTAAGGCTCTGTAGTCAATGCACATACCCATTGATCCGTCCTTCTTTGGTACAAACAACACTGGTACTCCCCAGGGTGATGCACTCGGTCGGATAAAACCTTTCTCTTCCAGTTCTTTCAACTGTAACTTCAGCTCATCCATCTCCTTCTTTGCTAGTCTGTAAATATGTGATGCTATAGGTGCTGCTCCAGGTGCTAATTTAATTGAAAACTCTACGTCTCTGTCTGGAGGTAGTCCTAGCAATTCCTCTGGAAAGACGTCTAGAAATTCTGAAATAATAGGATGATAGACAACATCGTCCATTGCGAGCTGCATACCATCAAGGATTTCTGTAGAACCTCGGGCAAACTCAAGTTCAGGCTGACCTGGTACCTTAAAAAGAATGCTTCCTCCAAAATAATCAAAGAAAGCGTGGTACTTGCTTAGCCAGTCTATTCCAAGCATAATATCAAAAGATGGCATAGGAAGGACTAAGAGTTGGGCGTTCATCTCTCTGCCACGTATCACTATAGGACCTGATCTACAAATTCGGCTAACTGGTACAACTCCTCCCCCGGTAAGAATTCTAATACAACTAGATAAAGGTATAGAAGCAATGTTGTGTTTGGCAATAAAACTAGATGATATGAATGAGTGGGTGGCTCCCATATCAAACAATGTCACAGCAGAAAAAGTAAAAGCAAAAGTAATACCTGCTATGATATCCACCTCATGATCCATGTCATCTACCTCCAATGCAAAAGCTCGTTCGTTCCTCTACGACTGTCCATGTCCGGTCTTCATATACTGATCCTCCTGGGTAGGTAGCGGTGGTCCTCTCTGAAATCCTTCTGCTGTCGGGGGTCGAGGTGCTCCCAGTCCAGTCATCTGCTGGGCTGGCTTCGGTGCTGGAAGCGCTAGCCTCTGAACTGGTGGTGGGAGTGTCGATGCCTGCATTGGACAGTCTCTCGCCAGGTGCTGTCCGGAGCCACATCTCATACACTGACCCAAGCGAGTCCGATAATATCTCAAAATATGTCCGCATTTCACACAATAATTGCAGTAGGGCTTCTCCGGATTCTGGTACGGTGCTGCTCGGTGTTAGTACTGTTGTTGCTGGGCTAAAGGACGTCTGATAGGTTCTCTTTGTTGTATCCTGGCTGGTCCCTGCTGTATCCTTGCTGATCCTTGTTGTGCCCTCAGCTGACCTCCCTTTCCTCTGCTAATGGTTTCTTGCAATCTGGCTTCTTTCAGTAGTTCATCATAAGAGATCCGGGACTGCGAGCTTGTATAATGTTGTAGCTCCTGGGTCAGTCCTCGATGAAACCTCCTAGCCTTGGCCAAGTCATCTGGTATCAAGGCAGCGCCATATTTGCTGAGTCGACTAAACTTGGCATCATACTCGTCCACTTTTCGGTTCTCCTGCTCCAAGTGAAGAAACTGATCGTACAATGTATCTCTGACGGTGTCCAGGAAGTACTTTCTCTCGAAGCACTCCAAGAACTGCTCCCAAGTCTGGTATGTACCCAACTGGCGCTCCATGGATTCCCACCAGTGATGAGCATTACCATCTAGAAGTGTCCTTACACCCGTCATCCATAGGTTCGTAGGTAACTACGATGCCTCCAGTAGCTTCTGAGTATGCGTAATCCAGTTGGTAGTCTCCTCTGGGCTCTCAGTGCCCTTGTACGGCCTCGGAACCATCTGAATAAAGTCCTTTACTGAACCAACTCTAGCTCGAGGTACTGGAGCTAGTGCTTGAGTTGGTACAGTAGCCTGTGCAGCCATCCTCTCAAGTGCTGCCAAAAATTCTTGCCTCTGCTCGGCTGCCTGCTGCCTCTGTTCCTGCATCATCATTTGAAAGAATTGGAACAGCTGCGCTTGGCCATCTTGCGGTACTGGGAAAGCTGGAAGGTTCCCAATAGGTGAAGCGGGAAGATCAGATGGAATTGGAGTGTGAGTCTGTCCATCTAGTCCTGGAAGCCTAGGAATCGTTGGGGTCCCTCCTTGAGTCTGACCATTGACTCCAGAAGTTGTGTCGCCATCGGCGACAGTACATCCATTTTGTATGTCCATATCTCTGCAGTGATGTACGAAACTATTAGAAAAAGTACAGGAATCAAACATAATGCAAGTATTAAATTGGAAGGATGAGTTTCAGTCAAACGTAGATGAGATCCTTATACTTTATTCCTATATGTAGGCTTGTTCGGTACAATTACGTAACCGAGACAATATATTCTTGACCTGCATGGGCCACCACAAAAAAATATGTCACGTCCTAGTCCCAAAATACGTAGGACTAGGAATACGTAACACGCCAGCCGTATGTATACGAACTCCAATATAAGGAAACCATATACATACGTACTCTGTACATGAATATCCAATCCACAGTGGTAATATACCGTCACAACAAGTCACACACAATCTATATCTCATCCACAGCACAAATAATAGATAAATAAAAATCAATAACTGAATATCAAATAAGCAGTCTCAAATAATAAATCTCAAAGTGTGATAGTCGGATGGAAACAAATCCACTACAAATCGACTAAACCAAAACTACTAAAGAGAGAAAAGAATAAACTCTAATATAAGAATAAATGTCTCGAAAAAGAATAGCAACTAGAATCTCTAAACAGCTGCAATGAATCACATATAATCCGAAGGTAAGACCTCCTCAGTCTGATAGGTAGCGTCAGGTCCAGGTCCATACTCCTGCGGGTACTCCTGCTCATCTATATCTGGAAAGGTACCAGGTCCTCAGAGGGATGTAACACGATACATATAAACATGCCAATAAAGTACTGAAATGTAAACATCCAATGGGTCGCCTAACCGTCTAAGTGAATGCAGTTTGAGAACAACTTTCCACCAAGTAGGCTTTCTGGATAAAATGGGATTGGCATGGTTCTCTTGGAGATCCAGGGGCCTACAAAGCATGTCGTCTTTTGAATGGCAGAGGCCGCCTGATAATATATAATATATAGTGGTCATCATGACTGCGCATCTCCGGCAGAGCGTACATGTTACAAGGAAAAAGTGCAAAGGAGCCCAAATACCTCTAATAACCGCCAGGTCTACTAGCATGCAAAGTTTCTATTGGCAGTTATCCCTATCCGTCGTACGACCTATACGTATCAGTGGCCAGCCGAGTACGCAAGTGTCACGCCCCGATCTCCCGCAGGCTATTTCGGCCGTTCCCGCTAGGCGGGAATCACCCTCGCCAGCGCTCCCGCGGAACGATCGCTTTGACCCATCCGGGCGTGATGCCGCACGAGCGTGAGCCACGCCCGTGCAAGGCCATGGTTCATTGGCTGGCGGCAAGAGTTCTAAGCCACAGAGTCGTACAGATTGTCCGAGTGCAGCGGAGTCATGAACGCATAGGCGATTGGTAACAGGTTCACTGAGTCGACAATATAGCGAAAGCATCAAAACAAGTAAAGTAATCTCTTTATTGATATGAAACATGTATTACAGGCGGCGTATAGCCGAGATTACAAGTCGCTCAAGCCTCTCTTTCTGAAACAGTAAAAGCGTGCCAAGTGGCTACAACTGTGGAATGATTGTACAGGCGATGGTCAGGCGATGTTCACAACTTATGTCTTGTATAAGCAATTCAGTCCCGGACGCACCATTGCAAGGCTTCAGAGGGAACTCCTGGCCTTAACACGCACGTTGGAGGCATCCGCACCGAACGAGGTTCTCCCGCACCCTGCATACAAACTGGTGGATTATCAGTACATTGAATGCACTGGTACGGAAGCTACTCGCCCGCTCGACAAATCCAAACACGTAATACAGGTTCCGTGCACAACTATTAAGTTGTCTTTCTAGTTGCCTTAGGATCAGTTTCATGCAAACATTGAATAGCTTAACGTGTCGGGCAGTGCGCCGTGCGATGTTTGAGGAAACACGGCGAGACTTACCAACTTACCATTTCTCCTTCCCTGTCCAAGGCAAACATGATTAATTCAAGCACGGTAAGTATAAACATTCAGGAAGCATAGCATATGCAAACATGAGGGTCGTTATGTTCAGATCGTTCAGGTGTTCAGTTCATTGATGCTATGCAATGACTCGCACGCGGATAGCCACTAAGCGAGGATGACTTATCTATATGAACATGATGTCGCTGGCATAGCCATAAAGGACCGTTTAGTCTCAGGGCGAAGTGATGTACGACGCGGGTGGCGAGCCCCGTCGCGTAACACTTGCCGAGTAACATACGACTAACATACGTTCCGTCCGGATCGGATCGGTCCCAGTGCCCCGGTGACCGTCTGCGGAACTCAACATAACATAATTTGTGCACACAGGTGGTCCGCGACAATGCAGGTCAGGGTCTGTCCTTTTTCCATAGCTTGACATGATAATCATGAAACTTAAACTTAGTCTGAACGAGGCATATTGCTCCACGAGCTGTGATTCCATCAGTACATAACACGATCCTCGTTCAGATGCACACATAGCATGATTATCATTCAAGTGAGATTTACGTTCAGTATTTATTCTTGCTTAGTGCATTCCCCTGGTTCGGGGATTGCCTTAGATGACCTGACGGTCCCGGATACTTGCAGGGTCAATCATACACGGAACGACTACTGAGTAGTCTCTCGGAGTAAGGATGAAAACAATGCACATTCAAGCAGACAAGCATGCGTTTCTAAGGAACATAAGCAGGGACGTTAGCTCGGACCCGAAGGTAAACCGAGAGAGGAAACCGTTTAAGGGACTTAGCATGCGAGGGTCTGAATATAAGCATTATTTTATTTTCCATGTTCTAGCAAGCAATACAAGTTGGAATTATTCCCTTAGCTAGGTGCGTTGGATTTATTAGCATACAGGGGGTTATCACCTAGCGACTAGCATGAATATTCCAGATTTTATGTGTGCTGGCTAAGCAAAGACAAGTTCACCGTAGCCACCCACCTTAGCGATGATTCGCCTCGGTAGAGCGATACGTCTGAGCGAGCCTCTGAAAGTCCAAGCCGGATTCCTGTAGGGACAAGTCTGGATATCCTTTGCTTCTTGATCGAGGCAAAGCGGGTCGGGACAGCTGCACGATTGTCGTTTGAGACGGCAGTCCAATTGAGCGGAACAGGGTGTTACAGCAAGTCCGTGTCCTACATGTGACTCACACTAGTGTAAGAATAGTGTCATGGCCAATGAAACATAAATGCCTCATGAAGATGGGGTAGTCTCATAAAGTATGTCCAATGTATATACATAAATAAAAATATAGTATGACGACACCGTCGTTGCACCCAAGTTTCCTCGGACGCACAATTTATATAACAGTTAAAATAAATGAACTAAAATTAGCAGAAATAAGCATGCATGCCTCATATGGAGTGTAAATACAGTACAATGGCAAGGTATACTTGTCTGGCAAAAAATCTGTAAAGTGTACGCGTCCAAATATCAAGGACACGAAATCAGAACTAATGGCTCCGAACAAACGTCTCTCCATGCTGAAATAGATATCACCAGCGTTTTTGGAATAAGCAAAATAGCTAAAAAGCACTTCCCTTTCGTCCAATTTGGACACAGGGGCAAAACAGTAAATTCGGATAAAAGTGGGTCCACGTATGGCCTACTTTGCACCAAAAAGCGTGTCAAGAATAACAGTCTCTAAATAGGACAAATTATAGGTCAAACAAACTCTAAATGTCAATACGAACCCAACGGTATGTCCAAATATGGATTTCGATGGGCCGAACATAATTTTGCCCAAAAAGTCAACCGTGAGACCCGCCAATTGGCGACTTGGTCAACTATCTCAGAATTGCGTGAAACTTGGGTCACATGACCAGCGCGTTATCACGAGTCCAGTGGCATAAGTTTCGTCGCAATCTGACGAGCGTGCACAAAATACGTGCGACTTTCGCAAAAGTTACGACACGGGATTTGTCCGCGGATACGGGCTGATTTTGGCGCGCACACGCCACTGAATCAGTTTCCGCGAACTATCACGTATCCGGGTACACTGTGCGCACCGAATGGAACACTTGGTACACGGTGGGGAGGTCCCGTTTGGCGGGGCGCGCTCCGTTTCACAACTTCTGGAAATATGGAAAAAGTGTGTTTACGGGGTTTTTCAATGAATTTAATTCTACCTACAGCAGTTAATAATTTAGGATTATTTAACAAAAACTAAACTAGGTCAAGTGGTCTACTTATACCAAAAAGAATTATCGAATTCGGATATCTGTGATGGGAGATACGAATCTGGGAACATAGGTGATCACCGCAGTTTTTTGCGATCCCAGAAATTGGTCTTTTTCTGCCAACTTTGGCGCTATTTTCACCTATGGTTACGCGATGTTCGAGGTCTACTATCACACAGATATGGAAGAGGGTTAAAGGGTGAGCATACCTGTGAAGATAGGGTGGCGTTTGGTCGAGCGAGGCGACGAAAAACAGCGCGGAAACACAGGTACCTCGCTGCTGAATTTGCAGTGCGCGGGGTGTGCGGGGTCGCGGTCGTCGAGATTGGTTTGGTTGGCCTTGTGCGGTTCTCCGGCTGCGGTGACGGCGCTCTCTAGGTCTAGATGGGAAGAGAAAGAGTTTGGATGATCTAGGGTTAGGGTTAGGATTTTGGTTAAAATAAGTTTATATATATATATATATATATGAAAGGGAGAGAGGGTTAGTTGTATTCGTTCGCGGGGTGTATTGGGTTATGTTTGCCATTTGCTAACAAAGGGGGGCATTTGGTTTTGGGTTGCTGTGAGCAAAACCAGCGGGTGGCTGGGCTCACATGCACGGGAAGGTAGTAGTTTTTGCTTTATTGTTGAAAAGGGTAGGTGGGTTAAGGATCCTTTAGGGATCCAATAGGAATAGTTTTTTTTAATGGTTTTTCCTTTTCTTTTCTTTTCTTACTCTTTTTCTTTTATATTTCTTTTAATATATATATATATATATATATATATATATATATATATATATATATATACTCATAGAAAATCTAGAATTACACTAATGCATACCATTAAGCTAGCAACTGCCCAAAGGGTCTTCGACATGGAATAAATTCGAAAAAATTCCTAATGGCCCCATAAATCTTCTAAGTTCACCAAAACCTAAAATAAAAATCTATTTCTCCTAATTAGCCACTAATTACTATAATTAAATTAATAATTAATTAAAAAGGCCATATACGGTTTCTAGGAATAGGGGTTTTACAACCTACCGGCCCCGATGGTTTAGCGTACGAGTACGTTCTCAATTGCATTCACTTAGTTGGTTATGATAGGTACCCCGAGCATGCTATTTATTATTTACTGTTACATTGGCTTGAGTGTTTATTGTACCTTATTATGTCTCTTGAGGACCTGGATCCAGATTATGTTTTCAGATATAGACGATGAGAGCTACCCTGAGGTTTACGGGACATGAGCTGACATTGGAGCAGTACTTGCAACAGAAGACGAGGTCGTACCGGAGGACTTCTCTTGAGCACTCTACTATTTCTTTATTTATTTATGCTTAGTGTTCTTTAGACATTGGACTTGGCTTAGTGACTACTGGACATTTGTACTTGATTTTATTTCTCTTTCCATTATTTTGATGACGGATTATTTTTTGCAACAATACTTGTACTTCACTTATTGATGGATAGTTACATTTTTATTATTCTTGTGACTGGACTATCCCTTGTGTTATAATTCTTATTGTGGATGAGATTAGATATATAAACTGTGACAGGTGTCGTAGACCCTTATTTATATATATTATAGCTTAAGTGCACACCAACGGGTCCATTAAATTGGGTTTGTCCATTGGAGTTGTGCTGCTGGACATTGCCACATGGCTAGTCCCTTGGTATTTTGGGACTGGGTCGTGACAGAAAAGAAGAAGAAGAAGCCAATATCAAGATTTAAGAGCTTTTGTGCTTTTAGCAAATAAAGATTCTTCACACCTCTAGATGGATAAAAACCAATTTCCATAAGTTATCTCCATGTACGACCCTATCTTGAAGAAAACCAATTCCCTTCTTATGGCTTTAGTTCTTCTCTACTACTGGATGCTTTCTCCAGTAAACTTTGTTTGCAGTTACTATCTTGTTGAATAGTTGTGCGGCACACAATGCAGAACTAGGCGGAGGTAAGGCAAGACCATACAACAAGTCAGAACGGACACGCAGCTTAGGTCTTCTTGCTAAGACTTTAGAAGATAATCAATAATATTTATTATCTGGAAGAAAAAAATCGAAGGATCTGATACCATAAAACAAATTAAGGAGAAGAAAATATTATTTTTATTAATGGATGATTGTAAAAGAGCATTACAACTATGAATATATATAAATAAAAAACAGATTCATATCCGTATAGAAGTATGTGAAGAAATATGTATCCTTAGAGGAGAAGAAATCAAATCCTAAATCTAATTAGCATATAATCCTAAATATAATCTAATTAATCTTAATAAGAATAATATGTTGGTTATGAGAAGGAGGTTGTTAATTTGGATGATGTTAAAGAGAAGCCTATAGGTGAAAACATGGAACCTAGTAAATCTTCTATCCCAATTAAGATAACAAGTAGATCAAAAATCTCATAATCATCGAGTTTTAAGCTCCATAAAGAATTGGCGAATGAGTACTATCACTTCCCAGTCCCAAAATACGTAGGACTAGGAACACGTAAGCATGCCAACCGTATGTATATGGCAACTCCAATATATGGATACCATAATACACACGTACGCTGTAATATGAATATAAACTCACATGTGGTATATATATTATCACAAGTCACCGATATGCTAGTCTCATCCACACAACAAGTCATAGAAAAGAAATACTAAACTAGAATAAGGAGTCTGAAATATCCAAAATAATAGTCGGGTGGAGACAAATCCACTACCAAAGACTATATCCAAAACTAAAAATGAGAGAGGAGTATAAAATATCCAATATAAAATAATATGAAGACAGAAGTATAACAGCTAAGAAGATCCATCACTAGAGATAATCAACGATGCTCAGAAGGTAAGACCTCCTTGGCAGAAAGAGTAGTGCGTCAAGTCCAGGCCCGTACTCCTGCGGATAGTCCTGATCGTCTATACCTGGCAAGGGACCAATTCCTCAGAGAGAAATAACAAGATACATAGAAGCAAGCCAATTGAATACAGTAAACATGCATAATATTTAAAAATAAATAAGTACGCTGTACAAGATAATCTATATGAACGCAAATGAGGATAACTTTTCGACGTATGGACAAGGGTAGGCTACTCGATCTAAGCCTCACAACTCACACACCCGTCTAGAACATCATCAGCCGACATACCTCAGGGGTAGCGACCCTCCTGACTCCATCAATCGACATACCTCGGGGGGTAGCGACCATCGGACATGACCACCATAGTGCGTGCTAGTTACTATGGTTTACCAGAGTGGTTAAAGCTCATACGCCTACTGATTGTCCTCTATGATACTAAGTGTCAAGTGTGTGTCAACATATCTAGTATATAATAATGACTGAAAGAAAACTACACATGCAAGAAATATACAAAAATACGCTAAATATACAGAAATATACTAAGCATGCAAAGTACTGTAAATAATTTGGCAAGGTATCTTGCCTGGTAAGAAAGCTGCAAAGTGTAACGTGGACGTCCAGAAGTCCACACGTAGGATCAGAAGCTATGGCCTTAGAACAAACGTCCCCGGATGCTGAAATAGACACCACCAACGTTCCCAGAATAAGCAAAATAGCTAGAAAGCACTTCTCTTTCGTCCAATTTGAACACAGGGGCAAAATAGTAATTTCGAGTCAAAGCGGGGGTCCACATGTGGACCACTTTGCACCGAAAAGCGTGTTAGGGGTAAAGGTCTCTAAATGAGACAAAATTATAGGTCAAACGAATTCTAAATGTCAATACGAGCTCAACGGTACATCCAATTTTGGATTCCGGTGAGCCGAACACAAATTTGCCCAAAAAGTCAACCATGGAGGCCCTCCAATTGACGACTTGGTCAACTGTCTCAGAATTGCGTAAAAATTGGGTCACAGGACCAGCGCGTTACCACGAGTCCAGTAGCATAAGTTTCGTCGCATTCTGACGAGCGTGCACAAAACGTGCAGGGCTTTCGCAAAAGTTGCGACATGGAATTTGTCCGCGGATATGGGCTGATTCCGACGCGCACACACATCCGAATCAGTTTTCGCAAAATCTCACGTATCCGGGTACGCTGTGCGCACCTTTTGGTATACTTGGCACACGGCGGGGCGGTCCCGTTTGGCGGGGCGCGCTCCTTTTGGCAATTTTTAGAAATCTGAAAAAAGTGGATTTTTGGGGTTTTTCAACGAATTTAATTCTACGTACAGCAGTTAACAAATTAATATAATTAACAAAAATTAAACTAGGTCAAGTGGTCTCCGCATACCAAAAAGAAAAATCGAATTCGGATCTCTGTGGTGGAAGATACGAATCCGGGAACATATGTAGTTTACCGCAGTTTTCTGCGATATCCAAAAGTTATCTTTTTCTGTCAACTTGGACGCTATTTTCGCCTAGGGTTTCGCGCTGTTCGAGGTCAACTATCATACAGATATTGGAGAGGGTTAAGTGAGGATCATACCGGTGAAGACAGGGTCAAGTTTGGTTTAGCGAGGTGACGGAAAATAGTGCTGGAACACAGGTAAGTTGCTGTAACTTTTTGCAGTTGCGCGGGGTTGCACGGGGTCGCAGTCGTCGGGGTGGGTCGGCGGCTA
Source organism: Iris macrosiphon (assembly GCA_036927795.1). Taxonomy (NCBI): domain Eukaryota; kingdom Viridiplantae; phylum Streptophyta; class Magnoliopsida; order Asparagales; family Iridaceae; genus Iris; species Iris macrosiphon. Next base: position 113,128,097 of record JAYESA010000016.1, on the reverse strand, counting down.
GACTGGGCGGTTCTCCAGCTCAGCGGCGGCTCTCAGGTCGCTAGGGTTGGATGGGATGAAGATGGAGAAGAAAGAATTAGGGTTAGGGTTTTGTAGCTCATATATATATATAGGGAAAGGAAGGAAGGAAACAGGTTCGGCCGTGCGGTTTGGACTTTAACGCGGGGGGGGGGGGGGGGGGGGGGGTGCGCCTATTGCTGCTGTTGTGGTTCTTATTAGTCGCGGTTTGGTTTTGGGGGTTAGCGGGTTGTTAGTTACGGTAGGATTTGGGTAGGATCCATTAGGAATAATCCGTTAAGAAATTTTATATTTCTTTTTTTTTTCTTTTTTTCATTTCTTTTTCTTCTTTTTCTTTTCTTAATTCTAATTTAAATTATATATATATATATATATATATATATATATATATATTTATATATATATATATATATATATATATGCACATAGAAAAATCTAGAATTTGTATTAATGCATACCATCAAGCTAGCAACTGTCCAAAGGGTCCCCTACATGAAATAAATTAGAAAAAATTCCTAATGGCCCCATAAATCCCCTAAGCGCACGAACACCTAAAATAAAAATTAAATAAAATTTATTTCTCCTAATTAGCCACTAATTACTATAATTAAATTAATAAATTAATAGAAAAAAGTAAATACGGTTTTTAGGATTAGGGGTTTTACAAGTACATGCCTAACTTGGTAAACTCTTTGAAAGTAATTTGTGATGTACTAGAGACAGGGTTTGTTGGGGGGGGGGGGGGGGGGCATGCTGAAAAGTTGGGTAGTAAAGTATGGAATATAGTGGACTATTATGAAGAGGATGTTATGAATGCGGATTATGATTATCTTATTGATAATCATCATGATGTTAAGCAGTTTGTAGGTTTGTCCCTAGAAAGATGCAACAAATGGTTGGAGGCTTTCAAATTCAGAATGTTACCCCCACCAAATAAGGACTAATTCAATCCTTATTTATTCTGGCTTAAGATGGATTAATCACGTGGTCTTGTTCTTATACTGCAGTTTAATATATCTACCTTTTGTGTTTATATTTGTAATTTAAGTCTAAAGACAGGTAATACTTAACTATGTAATATTTTGGTGCAATAATACTTGCACTATATGCTGCCTCTCAAACTTTGGGCATCTGATAGCCCTAAAATGTGTAATATTTAGGGGCAAGATTTAACTTGGGTATCTACTAGTGATACGTAATTTAATTCCTATATTTTCTGCTTTCATTCATATTTTGGACAAACTCTATTTCATGTTTGTACCTTATGTCTTACTATGTTTACAAAATGCACCATAAACTACTTCTTATAAACAACATCATGTCTTACTATGTTGTCCTCAAGGGACAAATTCTTGGTGTCTATACAAAGTGGACCGAATACCATAATCAAGTCCATGGGTTTAAAGATGCTTGCTACTTCAAATGTCAAGATAGGGACGAAGTTTTTGGATACTTCTAAAAGCCATATATGAAGAACCACCTATGCATACTACCAAACTAAAACTTGGCCCAAAGAAGGGGTTTAGAATGCATCATATTTGGAATTTTTTTTTTTTTTTTGGTATCATTTATGTTTTCATTTTAATGCTGTATAATTAAGTTCTTCTAGAAGTAACACTATAGCCACTAAACATGTTCTGAAACAACAGTTTTTTTATATCTAAACATGTCTCTTGTGAATCAATTTTAACTTTATTTTTTCAATACTTTTCATTACATTTATCTCTTATTTTAACCTTTTACTATGGGCTATAATGAAGGGGCAAATATGAGAGATTTAGATAATTTAAATATTAATGAGATTGGTGGCATTCCTTATGTAGTGTGATGGATTGAAGAGGTATTTTGATCCATTCCTCATCATGTTATGAGGTTGAAGAGTTAACCATCTTTGCTAGTTTTTCAATAATATTAAAATCATGTATACTCTGAGCCAGTAATTAATTTATGATATTGTTTATTTGCTTTGTTTCAATTTTCATCTTCTGGAAATGATGTTGGTTTTATTGATCTGATGGATGTGTCTGGTTTTAGAGGTTTTCTCTCCTGATTAATGATGACATGCTTGTGGTTTTTTGAGGTATTTTCTGCCTTGTTGAATTCAATTTTGATGCTAGCTACAATAACAATATTTGAGCCAATATTGGGGACAAAAATTATGCGTCTCTTTTATTTTTCCAAAACCAAACCACTCTACTCCTCTACCAAATAGCGAGACTTACACGATTTATTTTCGAGGATGTTATAAGGTTATTACAATGAGGTTTCTGCTGCATGATGCTTCTATTTTGGAATGAGATGGACATCATGTATGACGCCTCAATTGCTTTTTTTTTCCAACTTTTTTTTCTTACTGCTGATTTTGTTCCAACAAGTATCCTCAAACCAAGTTTTCTATTTTGGCAGTGATGAGATACAAGTTGGAGATGGTTTTATGATTTTGGATGCAATCCTCGTCAAGCATGATGGGTGAAGAGGCAACCAAGCATGCCAAAGAGAACAATGTTTGCAATGAAATGTGAGTTTGGAAAAAGCTTTCATGCTCCAGTTCTTACTATGCACTCTGAGCCAATATTTTATTACTTGTATTCTTGTTGTATTTTTTTGTTTCTCCATTTATTATTTGTATTATTCTTTAGGTATTTCTCCACTTGCTCCATGTTCTTTTGATGCATTTCTTCTTAAGGCATGTATTTGTATTACCTTCAGTTAGTTATTCAAATATTTGATTAATTTCTAATCTCTGTATCTCAAATTTTCTGTTTTTGGGACTTATTCGGGGTTGTTTGAATCTCAGGTTTAATGTTCATGGGGCTGTTTGAAAATATTTGCATTTCAGATTTGAGACAATATATTTGTGAAATTGGCATTATATTTGTCAAAATTGCCTATGGTACCAGCTTTTGTATGTGTACAAACAAATTTATATTATCCGTAAGTAGATAAGATGACCACTTTCAAATATAGTAAACCTAACAATTATCCAACATGTCTACCCAAATAATGGATTTGGAAGAAGTGTAAATACTAACAATTATCTAACTTGACTATCCAAACAAAATATTTGATTTTTTAACCAGATTTAATGTCAAAATTTTACTTTACCAAACAGTTTTTCTGGATTTGGATTAAAAGCAAAATCCACAATTCCAAATTTCAAATCCAAATCAGTTCCACTTTACCAAACAAGTCCATAGAGTGTAATTTGACAAATTCAGGTTAGCATCTTACTCCTTGGAACAATTTGCCGCATGTATGTAATGCTTGGCTAGCACTAATTATAAAGATGCCTTGCTCAATGAATGATATTTGGTGAAGAAACTGGCACACCATTGGAAACAAAAGGTACTGCTGACTGACTGGATCATTGAAGCTGCAGGCAGGTGTGTGTGGCTTCATATTTGCATTTGGGATGGACCAGCTTGATAACACAACACACTGACACTGCTGCAAAATGTAATGGCTCCACGAATTGGGATGTGACACCACTCGAGGCAGGCCTGAAATGACAGATATTGTAACGGTAAAGATGTCTAGGCTTCCTCAAAAAGGAACGACAACAAGCAAAACAAACAAATCAGGGTGTGTATTGGACCGATCCAGGTCAGCTCATGGTCCGAGTCAATAGGATTTGACCGAATCCGTTTCGGACTGGGTCGAACTCAATTCGAGTGGAGAAACGGACTGAGTCGTTTCGATCTGGTCATAAACAACTCCGACCCAATCCGGACCAATGATCCTGTTAGGAAAGGATCGGGTCGAACCGGTCTAGGTCTGGACCGGTCCAATATATATATATATATATATATATATATATATATATATATATATATATATATATATATATTATTTCCAAAAAAAAAAAAATTAAAGTTATATATTAATAAATTCAAGTTAAAATTTTAAATTCAAGTTATAATTTATATGATCTATATGATATAACTTATATATTAATAAATTTAAGTTAAAATTTATAAGTTTTTTGTTATAAATTATTTTTGTATAATTTAAAATTTATAAGTTATTTGTTAGATTTTTTTTATATAACTTTAAGTATAAATTTATTTAAAATTTATAAGTTATTTGTTAGAAAGAAGTTAAATGTAAATTTATCATTGAAATTTAAAGAAGTGATTTATATAGACATAAAGAAGTTAAATGTAAACAACTAACAACATTAAGTAAGAAAAACCTGAATTTTTTTCTTAATGGTGATTAAATTATAAATGTATTATAACATTAAGTAACCAAAAAAATAGAAACTTGTAAATGATATTTTATTTGCATAAATCTTGTAAAAAAATGTACAATTTAAAACAATTTCGTAGTCCGTCGTCCATCTTTCGTTGAAGTTTATTGCTCAGCTTCTCCTTTAGTAGCGTCATCTATAGTAAGAGATTCAAAGTCCAGCCCTGCGATATCGGCACTTTCATCTCTTGAGTCTTGAGTTATTTCTTCAGTACGGAACCAATCTTGAACGTAGACACAAGCTTCCAAAATATCTGGCAGCAACCGACTCCTCTTCTTCCTTAGCATCCTTGAACCTGCACTAAAACAAGATTCCGATGCTACCGTGGACACCGGGACCATTAGAATATCGCGTGCTATAAAAAAAGTACAGGATACGTTTTTTCGTCTCTTCCACCATTTTAAAATTGAATAATGAGATGAAGAGTCATCTTCATTTGCTTCATAAGAATTTAGATATAAGGACAATTCTTGTGTAGGTTGGGAAGATTGTTTTTGTTTCTTCCTTTGCAGTACACCTTTAGCATATGATAATTTAGACGAAAAACTATAGCTACTACCTTGAACGGTTGTACCGGGTCGGGTGTATACAACTCTTTCTTCATATGAAGCAATAAAACAATGTAAAACATCATTAACTTCTACTTTCAAACTACCTACGTCAACTCTCATATTATCTTCAAAATCGTCTACTAAAATATATACACCATCTAATTTAATCTTAGGATCAAAAATCCAAGCCAAACAATATAGAAGAGGTATATCACCCCAATATTTTTTAAATTCGACTTCCATTTTGGCAACATAATCAAAACCAGGAACATTTCTATATTTATAAAATAAATTAGACATGTTAAGAATTTCTGTTAAAGCTAAAGGAGAAGTTGGATAATAAACTCCAGATAAAGTACATGTAGCATTGTAAAATAGTTCTAAAAAATCAAAAATAGAAGTAGTAATTAACCAATCATTCTCAGTTACTTGATAATTAAAACTAGGATTAGCATTACAATAATGAGTAATCACATATTTAAACTTAATGCAAGATTGTAACATTAAATAAGTAAAATTCTATCTATGTGGTGCATCCTTAACAAATCGCTAAAAGTAACACCATATTGTGTACATAAAATTTTAAAAGCTTGTCGTCTACTTGTAGAAGAATTCAAACTATGTAAAACGATCTAAGATTTTCTAAATTTAGTTGAAAGAATTCAAGACATTCTTGTACAATCAAATTAATAATATGACAAGCACATCTAACATAAAAAAGTTTACCTTCTAACATAGGCATAAATTGTGTTTTCAAAACATTAATAGAAGAAGTGTTAGTACTAGCATTATCAAAAGAAATTAAAAATATTTTATTGTGAATATCATATTCAAGTAAAATTGTATTATTGTGCCACCAATTACAGCGCCGATATGTAAAAATTCTAAAGGCCTTAGACAAATGATGCATTTTTTGCAACATCTATTTTGCATCTATATAATGTGTCATGATACAAATATAAGCATAATATATGCTTAGTATTCCATATATCAGAAGTTAAAGCTAATTTACTAACATGTATAAAACTTTTTTTTCAAAGCAGCCTTATCTTTTTTAAAAAAAATTCAGAGACTCTGCTCTAGCAGTAGATCTAGAAACTTTTCTAAAACAAAGATTAAGAGTATTACTTGCATATTTATAATAGTAATTACTCTCACCAAATGTAAAGGGTTGTTCCTCACAAATCATAAATTTTGCTAACTCAGTCTTGTTACGAGCATCAGAATAAGTAATTGGGCCTAAAGAAGATCCTTGACCACCAGTACTTAGCTGTGTTTGTGTAGTCTACAGTGTATCTTTATCATAGCAACTTTCGTAGTGTCTTTTTAATGTGCCCGTTGTTGGAAATATTTATAATATAAATATTATTAATTATATAGAGATTTATACGAGCACAAAGAAACAAAAGAAAATTGTTACCGGCCTCTGGGGAAGTCGTGCACGAAGCACTGCCCTAAGAGTTGATCCGAGGTCTATGTGCAGACGTTTCTCGGAATCTCCTAGTGGTAAAACTCCCTGACTATTAGGTTCTCTTTATTGTGCACAACTCGGAGAGAGAGACCGAACTTAGCTCTGCCCAGAGCAAGAATATAGAGAACAAAATGTGGTTTGAGAGAGAGAGAGATTTCACGTAGGAGAATTTTTTAGTATAAAATATGAAGGAGAAGGAGACCAAATAAATAGGCTGAAGCTTATACACAGCCACAGACAGGGTACTTAATGGCTCATAAATAGGCCATTAAGGAGAAAATAAAATGTGGAAAAAGGCTGTCAAAAGAGCTTTACAAGGTTCAATGAATCTGGACATGAGCCTCAATATTCAAATTTGAATGAGCCAAATGGGTTCAAAAAAGAAAGAGCAGAAAAAAGATTTTTAGATCCCAGCCCGAACCCGAAGAGTAAATTGGATCGACATTCGGCGCCCACAGGTGTGGGCACGTACCCGCACCCGTTACGCGCGCCGAACCGAACCCGACCGAGCCTCGCCGGGCGACGGTGGCGGCGCACGCGTGTGGCCCAAGGGGTTCCCCACACAACATCTTTAAGAAAGTAATGAAGAGGAACTAATATATACATACAAGGAGGGGTTGGCCCATCCGAGGTAGGACTAAAAGAAAGAAGTTGAGCTTTTGCTCAAGTAAGGCTAACAACCCCCCCTCCCCAAAAGGTCAAGTTCCGGAATAGAAGTGACTAAGAAATTAAAAGAAAGAGTGTCTGGGCAGGTATATACTATGCATAAATGAGATGGACTACAGCCTTGAATCTCACTTAGTGACTATTGTCTTTGTCTGAAGAAGTACTTGATGGACTATGCCTTGAATCAGACTTCTTTCACCAGATTCAGAAAATAGCACACATAGTACGCTAGAGGTTCTGGGTCTAACGGGTGGCGCTTTTGGTTGGCCATGCGCACTAATCCAAATTTATGAGAGTTGTCTGGGATCGTCCTGTCCCATAGTCGCGGCCTTCACGGCCTCTTATATAGGTAAGTCCTTAAGGGTTGGTGATAGGTTTTAACCCCGCATATTAGCTTGGACCTATTAAGAGTTTTTAAAACTCATCCTGACCATATCACTCAAGAACACTGTCGCCATAGGGATGGGGAATCATTGTACGCATGTACAGCCACTTGGGCATTATAGAATGAGATTTTAATCTCTGGTCAGTATTCCATAAAAGTTACCTAAGTCCAGCTTGTTCCTACCCATTGAACCGGCTTCTTAGGATCTCCAGTCAGACTCGGTTGGGTTGCCACTATTGGTGACTTTACTTATGGGCTTAACCCCATCCCCCTTGACAATTTTAGGATTAAAGTCCTAGACAGACCCTTCGTAAAGTGGTCTGCAAGATTCTTTTCTAACTTTATATAATCAAGAACCATATATTTGCCCAAAAGGCTCTTTATAGACTTGAAGCACAGTTGCATGTGCCTGTTTATCTTAGCATTCACAGAATCATGCTTTAGTAGTTCCATAACAGATTTATTATCATAATTTATAGAAATTGAAGGAACAGGATTAATAGAAACATGTATATGCATAATAAGATTTCTTAGCCATTCGGCTTTTGTACATGTAGTGTCCAAGGCTATCATTTCGGAGTCCATTGTGCTCCTAACTATGATAGTTTGTATACACGAGTCCCAGGAGATTGCAGATTTTCCTAGAGTGAAAACATATCCAGTAGTGGATTTTACATCATGTGAGTCAGTTATCCAGTTTGTATCTGAATAACTTTCTATGATATCAAGGTGTCTAGTATATTGCAACATATAATCTAGAGTACCCCTAAGATATCTAAATACTCTTTCTAATGCTGTCCAATGTAACTGATTTGGGTTACTAGTATATCTACTTAGTCTCCCAATAGCAAATGCAATATCAGGTCTGTTCATGTTTGATATATACATGAGAGAGCCTATCATCTGAGAATATCTGTGTTGTTCCATGGGAGAACCCTCATTCTTCTTGAGAACAACACTACTGTCATAAGAAGTAAGAGCAGGTTTTTTATCAAAATACTAAAAAAAATTAGCATTTTCTCAATAGAGTATGCTAAGGATAGAGTATAGCCCTCCTTGTACTTGGACAGTTGCATACCAAGAATCAAGTTGACTTCACCTAGATCTTTCATATCAAACTGGTTGGATAAATAGTCCTTGGTTTTAGTAATCAATTCTAGTGATGATCCAAAAATAAGGATGTCATCAACATACAAACATAAGATGACACAACTTTTATCAAAAAATTTGGAGTATATACATTTGTCATACTCATTTGGCACGAAACCATATTCTAAGATAACTATGTCAAATTTGTTGTGCCATTGTTTGGGAGCTTGCTTTAGGCCATAAAAAGATTTAACTAATCAGCAAACTTTTTTTCTTGGTCTTTAGCAGTGAAATCTTCAGGTTGCTCCATGTAGATTTCTTTCTCTTGGTCCCCATTTAGAAATGCTGTCTTTACATCCATTTGATGGATTATCATATTATGAATGGATGCTAAGGCTAGAAGGGTTCTAATAGAGGCGATTCTAGCTAGATGAGAGTATGTATCAAAATAATCTAGTCTATTTTTCTAGGTAAAACTTTTGGCTAGTAATGTAGCCTTGTATTTCTATATGGTACCATCGGCGCTAAGTTTTTTTTTTTTGAATATCCACTTACAACCTATGGGTTTACTACATAAATATAGGTCTGCTAGAAACCAAGTATTATTCTCCATGATAGAGTTATACTCACTATTAATGGCTTCTTTCCAGAAGGGGGCATCAGGAGAAGATATTGTTTCTTCATAAGTTGAGGGATCACCCTGTATCAAAAAGGTAAAAAAATCTTCTCCTAAGTTCTTTTCAATTCTTTCTCTTTTACTCCTTCTAGGTTCTATATTTTATTCGGGTTATGAACTAGATATTTGAACATGAGAGCTAGTGGACGGAGCAAGAGAGGAGATTAAGGAATAAATTCATTTTTTAAAGGGATATATATTCTCAAAGTAAACTGCATCTCTTGCTTCTATAATAGTATTGTTAGAGATTTTAATTACTTCTGAATGAGTAAAAAGAAATCTATTAGCATTTCTATCTAGGACATATCTTATGAATACAATATCTACAGTCTTAGGTCCAATCTTCCTCTTTTTAGGTTCAGGAATTTCTACTTTAGCCTGACATCCCCAAACTTTGAGATAATGGATCCTAGGAGCTCTACCTTTCCATAATTCATAGGGATTATTATCATTAGACTTACTAGAAATTCTATTACGGATGTAACAGGCCGATAATAATGTTTTTCTCCATAAATTATCGGGAGCACCTGAGTTGAGGAGCATGACATTCACCATGTCTAACAGGGTGCGATTCTTTCTTTCAGCAACTTCGATGGACTGTGGTGAATATGGAGCAGTTATCTCATGGATTATTTTGTGTTCTTCACATAAATTGGTCATATCATTTGATGTATACTCTCCACCATGATCTGATCTAAGAATCTTAATCTTTCTCTCTAATTGGTTCTTAGCTTCAGATTTATAGACCTTAAATCTGTCTAGAACTTCATCTTTGGTTTTGAGAAGATATGTATAACAATACTTTGAATGATCATCTATAAAGGTAACAAGGTATTTTCTACCACCTCGGGTCAAAACCCTATTTGAGTCATACACATCACTGTGAACTAGCTCTAGAAGGTCAGAGTTTCTTTCTACAGATTTGAATGGCAGCCTAGTATGTTTGGCTTGAACACATATATCACACTTGTGTTTATCATCTATTGGAGTCTTAGGAATAAGATCTAAGTTCTTCATCCTTCTTAGGGAACCTAGATTCATATGACCTAATTGTCACGCCCCAGTCCCAAAATACGTAGGACTAGGAATACGTAACACGCCAGCCGTATGTATACGAACTCCAATATATGGAAACCATATACACACGTACGCTGTACATGAATATCTAATCCACAGTGGTAAATATATGTCACAATAAGTCACAAGCAGTTCTATATCTCATCCACAGCACAAATAATAGAAGAATGGAAATCAATAAATGAATATCAAAGAAGCAGTCTCAAATAGTAATCTCAAAGTACAATAGTCGGGTGGAGACAAATCCACTACAATTCGACTATAATAAACTACTAAAGAGAGAAGAGAATAAACTCTAATATAAGAATAAATGTCTAGAAAAGAATAGCAACTAAAATCTCTAAACAGCTGCAATGAATCACATATAATCAGAAGGTAAGATCTCCTCAGGCTGATAGGTAGCATCAGGTCCAGGTCCATACTCCTGCGGATACTCCTGCTCACCTATATCTGGAAGGGACCAGGTCCTCAGAGGAACGTAACAAGATATAAAAAGCACATGCCAATAAAGTACTGAAAATAAACATCCATTGGGGTCGCCTAACCATCTATGTGAATGCAGTTAAGAACACCTTTCCCCACAAGTGAGCTATCTGGCTGAAAACTGGGATTTGGCATGGTTCTCTTTTGGAGATCCAGGGGCCTAAAAGGCACGTCGTCTTTTGAACGCCGGTGGCCCGCCTGATAGTACATAATATATAGTGGTCATCATGACCCGTATCTCCAACGGAGAATCCGGGCGTACAGGAGAAAAAGTGTAAAGGAGCTCAAATGCGGTACTTGTTATTCTCCCCACCCAATGCTCTAAGCATGTCATGTCCATGACACGATAAACCTCTAATAACCGCCAGGTCTACTAGCATGCAAAGTTTCTATTGGCAGTTATCCCTATCGCACGACCCATACGTACAGGAAGCCAGACCTGTCACGCAGTCCGTGATCTATATGAGACCCATACTCGTGTAACCACTGTGTCACGGCCAATGAACCTAATGGTGCTACATGATAATGGGGTAGTCTCATGAACAAGGTCAATGCAATACATAAATAAAATATTCGCGACGTCACCGTCGCGCGCATTTTATATAACAATTAAAATATATGAACTAAAGACAGAAAATAAAGATGCGTGCAACATATGGAATAAGAATAACAGTACAATGGCAAGGTATACTTGTCTGGCAAGAAATCTGTAAAGTGTACGCGCCCAAATGTCAAGGACACTGAACCTGCAACTAAGGACTCCGAACAAACATCTCCGGATGCTGAAATAAATATCACCAACATTTCCTGAATGAGCAAAATAGCTAAAAAGCACATCCCTTTCGTCCAATTTGGACACAGGGGCAAAACGGTAATTTCGAGTAAAAGTGGGGTCCACGTGTGGCTCACTTTGCACCGAAAAGCATGCCAAGGGTAACAGTCTCTAAATGGGACAAACTATAGGTCAAACAAATCTAGATATCAATACGAACCCAACGGTATGTCCAAATGTGGATTCCGATGAGCCGAACACTATTTTGTCCAAAAAGTCAACTATAGGACCCGCCAATTGGCGATTTGGTCAACCGTCTCAGAATCGCATGAAATTTGGGTCACAGGACCAGCGCATTACCACGATTCCAGTGGCGTAAGTTTTGTCGCAATCTGACAAGCGTGCATAAAATACGTGCGAGTTCCACAAAAGTTGCGACACGAAATGTGTCCACGGATACGGCCTGATTCCGGCGCGTACACGCGTCCGAATCAGTCCCCACGAATTTTTACGAGTCCGGTTATGCTGCGTGCACCATTGGGTACACTTGGCACACGGCGGGGCGGTCCCGTTTGGCGGGGCGCGCTCCGTTTTCCAACTTTTGGAAAACCGGAAAAAGTGGGTGCGCGCAGTTTTGTGACGAATATAACTATGTCCACAGCAACTATTAGCCTAGAGTTATTTTACAGAAATTAAACTAGGTCAGATATTCTACAGGTATCAAAAAGAATCACCGAGTTTGGATCTCTGTAGTGGGAGATACGAACTCGGCAATACGGGTGATCATTATGGAATTCTGCGATCCCAGAATTCTGTCTGTCCGTCCATTTTGGACGCTGATTTACACCTAGGGGCACACGTTTTCCGAGGTTTGCTATAAAACGAATATTGGAGAGGGTTGAGGGGAGATCATACCTATGAAAACAGAACAGCGTTTGGTCGAGCGAGTCGACGGAAAATCACACCGGAGCGAAGGTGCCTCGAGTGGAAAACTGCAGTTCTCGAGGTCGGAGTCGACGGGATGGTTGGATGGCTTGGGGGCTTCTTTGGCTGCGGTGACGGCTCTAGATGGGAAGAGGAAGTCTGGAGTTTTAGGTTAGGGTTTTAGAGCTAACTATATATATATATATTATATAATATATATTTGGGAAAGAGAGAGAGATATGGATATCGGGTTGGAACTATGCTAAGTTGCCGCTGAAGTGGGCGGGCTGAAGGCTGCAAGGGATTGCTAAATGCAAGTAAATTTGCTAGGATATAGGAGGCGGCACAACAAGTTTTGCTAAAGGCTTTAATCAGCAGGAATCGGTTGGAGTTTGCTAAAGGATAGTAGTTATTGGTTGTTATTATGGTTATTATTATAATATTAGTTAGTTTTATTTAATTAATCTTTTACTTTCTTATCTTTTCTTTTCTTAATATATATATACATACATATATATATATATATATATATATATATATATATATATATATATATATATATATATATTGTGTATACATATATATTATATATATTCTCATATGAAAATTTATAGATTAGGGTAATGCACATCGTTAGGCTAGCAACCGCTCAAGGGGTCTCCTACATGGAATAAAATCCGAAAAATTCCTGAAGGTCCCATAAGTCATCTAAGTGCCCGAATACCTAACATAAAAATTATTAAAAATCTATTTCTCCTATTTAGACCTAATTACTATAATTTAATTAATAATTAATAAATAAAAGGGTTTATACGATTTTCTAGGAAGGGGGTTTTACATTCTACCCAACTTATAAAAATTTCGTCCTCGAAATTAAAATTAAGCCGCGATAGAATGCAATGATGGTTTAAGATTTGCATCGTTTAAAATGCAAGACTAGGCTTAAAGAGGTGGGCGATGTTGCGCATTGCACATCCCGAAAATCAAGCCTAGATTCATATGACCTAATCTACTGTGACACACATTTGAAGATTCAATATTTGAAACAGCAAAGGAAGGATCTAAAATTTTATTTACGGTACTCAAAATAAAAAGACCATATCTTATAAATTCTTTTCCAATAAAAGAGTCATTTTTAGAAAATACTACTTTATTTTCTTTCATAACAATCTTGTACCCTAAAGCTAGAAGAAGAGATCCACTAACTAAATTTTTCCTGATAGACGGCACATGAAACACATCATGAAGATTCAGAATTGTTTCTGATGTCATCTTTAGATCTATTCTTCCTCTTCCTATAATCTGTGCCGTTGAGCCATCTCCTAGGGTTACACCTCCTCCACCTGAATCCTGATAGTTTAAAAAATATGAGCGATCAAAAGAAACATAAACATTAGCTCAGAATCCAACCACCAATCGTCGGAATGGTAGAAAATATTGACTAAGGGTTGATAACTTACAGACCTGAAGGAACTAGAAGAGCCGTTGAGAAGCATGTTTGCTTCTGGTTTGGCTGGACATTTTCCTTTGTAAGAGGTCTGGACAACTTCCTTCTTCCTATGGAAACAGTTGATGGCTATATGGTTTATTTTACCACACATAAAATAAAATCTCTTCTGATCCTGAGTCTGACTGAAGTTTCTTGGTTTATAGTGGTGATGGTTTTGGTGGTGAGATTGAGGTTTATGCTTCTTCTTGAAGAGGTTCCTTTTAAGTTTGTGGTGATGATTAGGCTTGGGTTTGCCTTGGGATTCTACTAGGTTTACCTTAACTTTAGACTCAGACTTAGGGTTAGACCTTAGCCTAATATGTTCTTCTGTTCTAATTTTCTTTAGTACTTGAGCAAAGGTAAGGTCACCTTGTGTATGTATACGATCTTTCTTAACATCAGACCAATAATGAGGGAGCTTGTCTACCAAACAGGCTATTTTATACTCAGTAGAAAAGAAAGTACCTTTAGCGTGAATATTTCTAACATATTCTTGGAATCCATATATTTGGTCATTCATGGGTTTATTATCTACCATAAAGTATCTGTTGAATGAGGAGGAATTGAATCTTTCGATTCCAGCATCATCACAACTATATTCATCTTCCAAAGCTTTCCAAAGTTCTTTAGTATATGTCATATATTGATTCAGACAAAGCTCTTAAAATTCTATGGAAGCAGTGGTAGTCTATTTCCTTAGGTATTTTGGGTTTAGAGGAGCTGGTAGATTTGGACACTCCTACGTCAGACTCGGTGTCATCAGAATTATTTATGTTGGGTGTAGAACCATCAATGGCTGAGATCAGCCCTAAAGTTGTGAGCCAAAACTTTATTTGACTCTATCATCTCTTAAAGTATGTCCCGTTTAACTTAGCAGGTTTAGCAGTGAAAGTCTCATCCTTGCCAGTCATGATTGTTATTGAGAAAAACTGAAACTGAAAGATATGTATTTACTCAATAACAATGTCCAATGATTTAGAAAATAGTTCAAGTAATTTTGCTAATCAATCTTAAAATCTTTAGTCTATCAAGTGTAGATTAACTTGGGTTAGTTGTAGGAGCCGGTTCCCAGCTAGCGGTGGTCCGAAGATACTTAAATACTGTGTCGCTTAGGGCTATTTACACCCGGTTGACAGAAAGACCCTTTCTGCTTGTTCCCAAATTGATCTTTACTTTTAGAATTTAGACTCAAAGAGATTTGCAATTATACTTAACTATTATTGTCTTGAGGTTGTTTCAAATAATAAAATGTAGAGCTAATAATAATAATGAATACCAATGATGGTATATAAATATTAAGCAAGATTTTATGTGCTACAAATGCTAAATTATAGTAGCAAATTTTGTATATGAAACAGAATATTCGTTTATTTTATTTTCTTTATAGAACAGAAGTATATGGTAGCCAACGAATATATGGTAGCAAATTAATTGGTTGCAAGTGAAAAAATTAATTATACGTTGCAGTAATTAAGTAAAAGAATTTATTCTAGCAACTAATGAGTGGTGTTAATCGACAAAACAAATGAGTAGTGCTAAGTAACAAAAGAGTAGTGTTACTTAGTTTGCCAGTTTTATAGGTAACAATCAGTGAGGAAGTTTTATAATTAACAGACTTGACACAGTAATTTTCTTTTGCTATAATACTAATAAAATGTTTGACTACAGTGCTAACAATTAACAAAATAAAATCGATTACTTGTTGACAGGAACAATGTTTGGCTACACTTGATAGACTAAAGATTTTAAGATTGATTAGCAAAATTACTTGAACTATTTTCTAAATCATTGGACATTGTTATTGAGTAAATACATATCTTTCAGTTTCAGTTTTCTCAATAGCAATCATGACTGGCAAGGATAAGATTTTTACTGCTAAACTTGCTAAGTTCAACGGGACCTACTTTAAGAGATGGCAGAGTCAAATAAAGTTTTGGCTCACAACTTTAGGGCTGATCTTAGCCATTGATGCTTCCACACCCAACACAAATAATTTTGATGACACTGAGTCTGACGTAGGAGTGTCCAAATCTACCAGCTCCTCTAAACCCAAAGCACCTAAGGAAATAGACTACCACTGCTTCCATAGAATTTTAAGAGCTTTATCTGAATCATTATATGACATATTCGTTGAATATAAAAGTACTAAAGAACTTTGGGAAGCTTTGGAAGATGAATATAGTTGTTATAATGCTGGAATCGAAAGATTTAATTTCTCCTCATTCAACAGATACTTTATGGTAGATAATAAACCCATGAATGACCAAATACATGAATTATAAGAATATCTTAGAAATATTCAAACCAAAGGTACTTTCTTTTCTACTGAGTATAAAATAGCCTGTTTGGTAGACAAGCTCCCTCCTTCTTGGTCTGATGTTAAGAAAGATCTTATACATACACAAGGTGACCTTACCTTTGCTCAAGTACTAAAGAAAATTAGAACAGAAGAACAAATTAGGCTAAGGTTTAACCCTAAGTCTGAGTCTAAAGTTAAGGTAAACCTAGTAGAATTCCAAGGCAAACCCAAGCCTAATCATCGCCATAAACCTAAAAGGAACCTCTTCAAGAAGAGGCATAACCCTCAACCTCACCACCAAAACCATCACCACTATAAACTAAGAAACTTCGGTCTGACTCAGGATTAGAAGAGATTTTATTTTGTGTGTGGTAAAATAAACCATATAGCCACCAATTATTTCCATAGGAAGAAGGAAGTTGTCCAGACCTCTTACAAAGGAAAATGTCCAGCCAAAACAGAAGCAAACATTCTTCTCAACGGCTCTTCTAGTTCCTTCAGGTCTGTAAGCTATCAACCCTTAGTCAATATTTTCTACCATTCTGACGATTGGTGGTTGGATTCTAGAGCTAATGTTCATATTTCTTTTAATCGCTCATGTTTTTTAAACTATCAGAAATCAGGTAGAGGAGGTGTAACTCTAGGAGATGGCTCAGCGGCACAGATTATAGGAAGAGGAAGAATAGATATAAAGATGACATCAGAAAAAATTATGAATCTTCATGATGTGTTACATGTGCCGTCTATTAGAAAAAATTTAGTTAGTGGATCTCTTCTTCTAGCTTCAGGGTACAAGATTGTTATGGAAGAAAATAAAGTAGTATTTTCTAAGAATGACTCTTTTATTGGAAAATGATTTGTAAGAGATTATCTTTTTATTTTGAGTACCGTGAATAAAATTTCAAATCCTTCCTTTGCTGTTTCAAATATAGAATCTTCAAATGTGTGGCACAGTAGATTAGGTCATATGAATCTAGGTTCCCTAAGAAGGATGATGAACTTAGATCTTATTCCTAAGACTCCAATAGATGATAAACACAAGTGTGAGATATGTATTCAAGCCAAATATACTAGGCTACCATTCAAATCTGTAGAAAGAAACTCTGACCTTCTAGAGCTAGTTCACAGTGATGTGTGTGACTCAAATAGGGTTTTGACCCGAGGTGGTAGAAAATACCTTGTTACCTTTATATATGATCATTCAAAGTATTGTTATACATATCTTCTTAAAACAAAAGATAAAGTTTTAGAGAGATTTAAGGTCTATAAATCTGAAGCTGAGAACCAGTTAGTGAGAAAGATTAAGATTCTTATATTAGATCATGGTGGAGAGTATACATCAAATGATATGACCAATTTATGTGAAGAACACAAAATAATCCATAAGGTAACTGCTCCATATTCACCACGGTCCATCGGAGTTGTTGAAAGAAAGAATCGCACCATGTTAGACATGGTGAATGTCATGCTCCTCAGCTCAGGTGCTCTCGATAATTTATGGGGAGAATCATTATTATTGGCCTATTACATCCTTAATAGAATTTCTAGTAAGTCTAATGATAATACTCCCTATGAATTATGGAAAGGTAGAGCTCCTAGGATCAATTATCTCAAAGTTTGGAGATGTCTGGCTAAAGTAGGATTTTCTGAACCTAAAAAAAGGAAGATTGGACCTAAGACTGTAGATGTTGTATTCATAGGATATACCCTAGATAGCAATGCCAATAGATTTCTTGTTACTCACTCAGAAGTAAATAAAATCTTTAACAATACTATTATAGAAGCAAGAGATGCAGTTTACTTTGAGAATATATATCTGTCACGACCCGCACCCGGTGTAAGGGTACAAGTCGGAAACAATGCCCAGCCTATGCCGCAGAATCGACGGTAGAACGTTGTCTGGATAATGTATCTAACAATATAATGAACTACCAATAATGATAATATACTCAATCACAGAACTAAGATGGAAATGAGCACGAATTAGATAAAGAATAGAATAGTCACAATACAATTCATGAGTCTAAAATAATACATCAATGAGTCTGAAAGAAGTAACAAAATAACTAGAGCCAAATCCAGTATAAAAGAATACTACAAAGCTACAACCCCCGGGTCAACTGTCTCAGTTGGGATAAGTCCCTCCTGAACCAGGGTCTCAGAATCTAAACCCACAATATCCTGAGGTCCATAATAGGTAGGGTACCACTCCTCAGTGTCATCTGGAAAAATATATCCAGTCAGAAAAGGATCAGAGTACATCTCTAACAGCAGTTCTAATCAATGATAAAAACTATGTAGCAGTAAATAGATATGAATATACAAGATGCACAATAGATATGAGAGATACATACAATAAGAAAATACTAGAATAAATACAATAATGAACAATATACCAATGAACAATAATACTAATGACTAAGTGTGTGAGTACTAGCTTAACATGTGATCGACTTGGGCAAGATGCAATGCGGCCTGGCTAATCATACGTGCAGTGTATGATCAACACTATTTAGTAATCAGTACTTGATACAATAGGGATATTGATCGCATATCTATACTAATACTCCCTACCCTCGACTGGTATAATAGATCCAACTACGGTATGCTATGTCACGAGATTCCCCAAGAAGATAGCTAGTCTTCCCGAAAATTAGTGTCTGTACATGTACAAGATAATCAATGAAACAATACTTGCACCATATATACCATATACCAAGGAATAACATCTCATGACGAGATCCGGATATACCAATCCGTGTAACCATAGTGTCAAGAGAACATTGATATCTACACTAGATACAATGAACATAGAGGATATCATAAATGAGAAACTATCAGTAACATGCACCATCCATGATGCATAATAGCTCCAAGCTAACAAGTTGTTAGTCTTGTGTGAAACCACAAATATACACAAAATAAATTAAAAAATAAATTTGATTGGCACTAAGTAATTAAAAAAATTATAAATATTAATATTAATAATTTAATAATTCAACTTTAAATATTTATAAAAATTTAAAGAGTTACATCCTTCCCTATAAATTTCTTATCCCTCCCAAGCAATCCTGCAACCCTAAAACATTTCAACCGTTGCTCTCTCTCTCTCTCTCTCTCTCTCTCTCTCTCTCTCTCTCTATATATATATATATATATATATATATATATATATATATATATATATATATAGTTCACCTCTCTCTCAATCTCTCTCCCTCTCTCAATATTTCAAGTGTCCACCTCTCTCTCGATCTCTTAAGTCCGCCCCTCGATCTCTCGATCTCTCTCTCAAGAATTCGCCTCTCTCTCTCTCTCTCTCTCTCTCTCTCTCTAAATCTCTCGATCTCGATCTCGAGTTATGAATCTACCTCTCTATCTTATCTGCGACTCTTTCCTAAGATAATCGTGTTCATGGAGTACCGCGAAGGTGGCCAAAATATTCTGGATCGGCGGGGTCGGCTTACAGGCGGTGATGGGGCCGCGGAGGCCGACAAGGACAACAATGGCAGAAATCAACCAGAAGAACACGATGGGTCGGAGGACCTTAATATTGAGGTAGACAATTTGAGACCCAGACTAAGCAACTAATATTATTGCTAGTCTTTTTTAGTCCTTAAGAAGCCAGTAATACATACTTCTAGTGAATAATGTGTATTTTCAACTCTATATGACAATTCCCCTAAATGAATATTACTTGTTTTCTAGTTTTATTCTGATCCGCCCATACTCTATTGTTTCAACCTTTCAGGTTGCTGAAGAAGGCAAAGAGTTCGAGGATCTCAATGTTGACGTAGGCAATTTAAAGCAGAAACTGCATCAAACTGAATAGCTAAAGAAAACAATGGCGATCTCCAGAACAAGCTCGATTTGGAGAGAACAAAATCATTGGAACATGCAAGTTAATTTTGGAGAATTTCTTTTGGTTTAATTTGATAATGCTCTGTGATTTGAGTGATTCAAAATGTTTGGAAACTGATCCGACCGACAATCGATATATTTTCTTTCAGTTCGGCTTTGTTCGATTTGTATAAGTTCAGTTCGGTTTTCAGATTTGAAAAGTCAATTTTTTGTTTATATCAGTTTTAGATATTATGTTCGGTCAGAACCGAATTGAACCGTTGGTCACCCGTACCGCCAAGTCTGGAGTAAAAATTTCTTTGAGTCTATAATATATGCGTATAGAATTGTTAGTGCATGGGATCCTTTGTCGAATATAACATTCCGTCTCATGTGCATACATTGTTGCTTGTGAGTAGAGTACTTCGCAGCACCGTTGTTGCCTTGCACACTGCACTGATCATTCATGGTCTTGGTGAGTGCTTGACAATAGAATTTTTGACATCATAATGCATTCCCCTATCGAATTCCTTTTTCCTTATACTGATTTTCTTGTGAGGATATCGCAACTTCTTGGCGGGTACACTGGCATGGCCAAGAATAATTGTCACTATCATATTTCTAGATGAGGGTATTTTAGTTTTTTTGCATATATTTATGTTTGGTAAATTAATATTTATGTATATTTGTCTATTAATTAAATATTGTGCTTGTATTATTTATTTATAGCTAGTAGGTTAGCATGTTAGTTAGACTTGATACTAGTGAATCCAATTAGACTTGTCATGACAACAAGTGAGCCCAACATGGACTTGGCCCATTAGACCCATTTTCTCTAGTTAATTAGGAGGATTAGCTTAATTGGCATTAGTTTAGAGACTTTTCAAAATAGCCTTCCTTAATATTCTTCATATTAACTAAGTAGGGATAGTGTGGACATTGTAGGTTACTTGGAGAGGAAGGATAGGGGGGCCAGCCAGAAGAGGAAGGCTTTCTCTCTCCTCTTTCCATTTCTCCATTCATTTCCAGATTCCCAATTCACTTTATCCCTCCATCAATTTTAACCCAATTTCTTTTATTCCCTCTTAATTTTATCAAGCAACGAGCATTGGAGCTTGGATTTACAAGGAGCACTTGGAGGAAGAGCACTTGGCAAGGTGCTTGTGTCCTGATCGGGTCAATTTGAGCATTTTATTAGGAATATGTCTCCCAATAGGTATATATCTAAATTTCTCCTTCATTTTAGGTTTTAAATCATGCATTCCACCATTATGAATCCTCCTATGGCATAGGGCTACATATAGGAAGAAGATCTAGGCTCTATTGATGAGATTTGATACTCCTACATAGGTTTTTGTGAAAAAATGGGAGAAATTATGAGATTGGCACATCAAGTATGTGTCATGAGACTAATTTAGTCTAATTTGACATAGTTCAGGATTGTGGGACTAGCTACGTGTCCACAATTGGATACGAGTATGTTGTATCATGATACGATGCGATACTAGGCTCATTTTGGGTGATTGTGTGCAATACTCTTTAATTCCTATTGTAATTAGTTCTAATAGCTATTATTATAAGTATTTGACATGTGGGAATGATTATTTGTGGGGAATTGGGACTTTGGCTTCTCAATTGGGTGTATATCATGAATTTTCTAGGTATACACTCTAAGTGTTTGATTAATTTCTTCTAACGTATCATATAGATATATGTATTGATGATATGTATATATAATTGAGCGTGTGTATATATTTGATAGCATGGGTGTGGCGGTGATGTTGGACTGTGAGGAATGGGGGGAAACAGTTGGTTTCAGTTCCGTTGGATTGATACACTAATATATGTGCTCAGTTGAAGGTAGGTTCAGTGATACTTGGTTAGTATCAGTTGTGCCCAGGTGTTGTGTGGTTCATTAGTATATGTGTGCAGGTGGTTGTGATCAAGGCTAACTGTGATCAAGTGACATGAGTATGTGTGTGCCTAGCATCTATTTAACTAACTACCTAGCTATTTACCAACCTAAATGCAAGGGTGTATGTGTGTGGGTGAGACAGTGGGGTTACTGAGGTGGTGTACTCAAAACTTGGGGGTCGGGTTCTAAATAAGATCACAGAAGTAGCAAATATTTATGGAGCCTGGGTTGGAGTATAAGCTTACAGCAGTTGTAATATTTCCAGGTGTAATTTGAGTTCAGGTAAGGGGATCTTGAGCTCGAGTGTATCTAATACTCTTAAGAGTATAACATGTTGAGGTAGTGCACGATCATTGAACTATTGCAATAGTGTACCATAGTATTTAGGTATGTGGTGATTGAAGTAATTAAGAAGGAAACAATAGCAGTAACTAAGAAGGATAAGTGGAGCTCGGGTGTGTGTGGTTGGCCATAGTTGCCAAGCAACTAAGTTGCTGTCCCAACTCAACAATAATAGCAGAAGTAGTAATGAATAGAGGGGAATGTTAAGTTCAGTTGACAGCAAGAGGAGGTGACAGTGAAGGAGAGTGCACTGCTACTAAGTGCCTAGCAGCAGATATGTGAAGGGGGATCAGATATGGACTGATACTCAGTGAGAATCAGTTTATTTAGATAATTAATTAGTGGGGTTTCAGGTATAGTGTTATCAGTTAGTATATTTGTTAGTAAGATAAGTTAAGTTATACAATTGGCTACCTTAGTATAACAGTTTGCATAGGGTCCAGTTAGCAAGTTAGTGTATAGTTAGTTAAGTTAGTAACATTACTTAAGTTGGTAGTGGTTAATAGTTAGTTTCAGTCATTAGTTATAAGTTAGTGCTATTAGTTTCAATCCTAAAGTAGTTAGATAGCTATATACAATTTAGAGTATATGAGTAATGACCATATCATTTAGGGATAACCTAGTATTGACCTAGAACATCATGTTTTAGCTCATTTTTATCACTCGTTACACGGACTGGTACTATATAGATCTTGCCAGGAGTTATTTTTCCCTTACCGTATTCAGCGGGTACTCATTCACATATATTTTATCGTGTGCATCGGATATTGATTATCATGTACTTCATGTTCACATACTGCCTCGTGTACAGTGTGCCTATATTACTCATTTTCATTACGCGTCGGGATCGGATCCATGAGTATTGGTTGGGGATGGGGGAGTAGGAGTTGGTTATGTGATCAAAGCACCTAGTGTATTCGTGTATATGTTGATTACACATTACACATGTAATCGAGTTACCTTATTGCATTCGTGTCAAACCTAAACCGATCACATAACGAACTTGTACTCTAAGGCACATTAGCTAGTATTATCTATTTCAATTACTTGCAGTTATTCCATATTGCCTTTTCTTTCCTTCCAGTACTTTACATGCTTATTCTAGTTCATTTTCATTTCTTAATTAGTAGTACATCTTGTATTCTTTTCTATTATCTGGCATATATGCTCTACCATGTATTTGGAACTGCTTTCAGATTTTTGTACTTTGCTCCAATCCTGATTAGATATAATTTTCAGATGACTGGTTAGTGGAGATGTGTCCCACATATTACGGGGCACAAGATGGTGAGCCAGCTGGGGAGAAAACACCTCTAGTCCAGGAGGATGTAGCATTAGTCACCGAGGAGACTTAGTTTTATTTTGGCATTGTATTTGACTCTTAGACTTGGCATGTATTATTATTATTATTATTATTTTGGAGACTATGGTGTGGTGATTAGTTGTTGGACTTGAGATGTATTTGTGACTCTTGTACCTATTTCCTTTATCCCATATCGTGACATTTCTTCCTCTAGTTTGATATTGTGATTGAGTATTGTCTTCCATCATTATATCATTATATTATTCCTCCATTTGGAGTTGTATATATATATATATATATATATATATATATATATATATATATATATATATATATATATATATATATATATTGGGTGTGATGTTAGATAGTATTGTTGACCTAGACAGCGTTCTACGTCGTTGTTACGACGTAGGCTAGACGTTATTCACGTACATGTGCCCTTATTTTGGGTATGGGTCGTGACACATTTTTAGTGGTGGCGCATGGAGGTCCTGGAGGTCGCAATTAGTGCGATATCGTAGTAGTGCTCATATTTAGGGTACTGCTACGAGCCTGATTTAGGATATAGGATATAGGGTGAGAGTATACTCAATCACATCTAGAAATGCTTCCAACTTATTGCTTTTGCTATCCTTATCAATCTGAATACTTGTTTATTTTGAATAATTTTTTCCTTCTTTGATGATATCATATCTTACTCAATATTGATTTCTTTGTTTAAATCTATCTTCAGGATGCCGCCGAATATAAGATCCCAGCGCTCAGGCGCAGTGTCAGCGAGGTCAGTCACTTCGTCGCCTCTGAGGAGGGTAGCAGCAGCCACTACTCCATCAGCTTCAGCTTAGAGGGCCGCTTCATCGGTCCAGTGGACGTTACTGCAATAGCTATCGGGGGTGCTCCACCTCCAGTACAGAGAACCGTGCCTACAGTATCAGAGGAGCTTATACCACCCCCACCAGCAGTTGATCCGCACAGATATTTGTGTTGTTCCAACAGATGATGGAGGCCCAAAGGACCCAGACGGAGG
Source organism: Iris macrosiphon (assembly GCA_036927795.1). Taxonomy (NCBI): domain Eukaryota; kingdom Viridiplantae; phylum Streptophyta; class Magnoliopsida; order Asparagales; family Iridaceae; genus Iris; species Iris macrosiphon. The sequence continues at coordinate 113,103,518 of JAYESA010000016.1, read as the reverse complement.
CCCAACAGCTTCAGTCTGAGGTGATGCAATAAGGCATTGAGAATGCCCACAAGCTAGCACTTGCCGCAGTAAAGAGGGTTGCCTCATTCTAGCCACATGTGCCACCACCTCAGTCCGTCCCGCAGCAGCCAATGCCGGGGACTATCATTGACTTCAAGAGGATGGGTCACAAGGAATTTAAGGGCACCGAGGGATTTTGTATGCGGATGATTGGATCGAGAATATTGAGCGGAACCTACGGATGGTGCAGATTTCATAGAGCCTACAGGTGGAGGCAGCGGGGAGCATGATATTTGCTATTGCTTTGACATGGTTCAGGACAGACCCAAGGATCACAATACTAGGACTGACTTGGGAGGCGTTTAAGGTCTTTTCAAGGAGAAGTTCTTTCCGAACATGGCTATGAGTTCCCTGGAGAGTCAGTTCTAGGACCTTGTCCAGGAAAGCATGTTAGTGAACGAGTACACAATAGAGTTATGCAAATTGGATCGCTTTGTGGAGGGTATGGTGGCCCATGCAGGTCCTATCCTTAAATAGGGTAATACCCTAGGACAGGGAATGGAATAAGATTGAGGATTCTAGGGAAAGCTCATTCACAGTATAGGGTCCTTATTTCAATTCTTGATATCATTTCTGCTCAATTTTCCTATCGCCTTTGATTTCCAAGTATTCTATTATGATCTTCCTATCCCTTAATCTTTCAGAATGGTCCAAACAAGGAATACAGTAGGAGGCATATCAGAACCAGCTGAGCAGAATGTGCCCGAGACTCTTGCACTCCCGTCGCCTCCATCTATTCCGGCAGTTACTCTGGATGGGGCACAGCTACTTGGAGTGTTCCAAGGACTAGTGGAATCCCAAAAAGAACAGACTGCACTTCTGCGGACCAGCCTCTCAGAAGCTCTTAAGTCCCAGGAGTCGCCACTCAAGAGGCCAGGGAGTGCCAAAGACTTCAAGAATCTTAGACCCCTGGAATTCTACGGAACTGAGGGCATCCTCTATGCCCATGAGTGGATAGAGAATGTCGAGAGACTCCTGAAGACTGCTCGGGTCCCTGATGACCTCAAAGTGGAGTCCGCAAGCCTGCAACTGTTCGACATTGCTCGAACCTGGTTCAGAGATGAACCCCAACTATCTGCTCCTGACCTCACCTGGGAGGACTTCAAGAGACTATTCAAGGAGAAATTCTACCCCGAAGTGGCTCGGGAAGCTCTCGAAAGCCAATTCGAGAGACTGGAACAAGGTAACCTATCTGTTGATGAATATACTACTGAATTTAGCAGGTTGAGCCACTTTGCGGAGTACATGGTTCGTACCCCGGAGGACAGAGCCTGTAGATTCAAGAAGGGGCTGTCTCCGGATATTCGCCTTGCTGTCACCACCAGCCGAGCTCGCACCTATGAGGAAATCCTGAGCGTGGCATAAGGCGTCGAGAGAGACATGGGGCATAAACTAAAACGAGAGAGAGATACCGGAAATGCGGGACCCAACAAACACCCTTTTCAACAACAGCAACAGCAGAGGGCCCCGCAGCAAACTCAGCGTCCTCTCCCTCGAGCTCCAGCACCCCAACACCACGCTTAAGGACAGAACCAACAAGCTGCTGCTTGTAATTTTTGCCAAAAACCAGGTCATACTTGGCAAGTCTGCAGGAAGAGGCTAGGTGCCTGCCTCTACTGTGGCTCAGCAGCGCATCAAATGAGGGACTGTCCTGCTGCTCAAGGACGTACTGCTGCACCAAAGGCTCCAGTCCAGGCCAGGGCCCCAGCAGCACAACAGAGGGGACCCCCGCTTCCAACACAACAACAACGCTTTGCTCAGTACCAACAGCAGCAACAGAGGGGTGCACCGCAGCAAGGCCGTGCTTATGCAATGACTCTGGAAGAAGCTGAAGCCACAGCAGACGTGATCACAGGTTCTGTGCTTATAAATTCAATACTAGCTATTACTTTATTTGACTCTGGAGCTTCACATTCATTCATGTCAGTAGATTTCCTTATGAAGCATAGCTTAATCACTAAACCCCTTAGGAATTGTTATAAGATCATTACCGGTGGAGGAATTATCCCGGTTAGTGATGCCTGTAACAATTGTCCTATTATATTATGTGGAAGAGAACTGTATGCTAGGCTACTCGTAATGCCAGTTCCCAGTTTTGATATTATACTGGGTATGGATTGGTTAAGTCAACATCATGCCACTATAGACTGCCACAGAGGTAGTGTAATCTTCAGGCCCCCTGACAAGCCAGAATTTGAATTTGCTAGAGGTTCTAGAGAAATGGGTAATAACAAAATTTGTGGAGCCCTAGTAACAGAAGAATTGCCACTACCCATCATCTTTGAATATCTTGATGTCTTCCCTGAGGATCTCCCAGGCTTACCCCTAGACCGAGAAGTTGAATTCTCTATTGACTTAGTGCCAGGAGCAGCACCAGTATCTCAAAATCCCTATAGAATCAACAAGAAGGAGATAATAGAACTAAATGAGCAAATCAAAGAACTAGAAGACAAATGCTTCATTAGGTCTAGTGTCTCACCCTGGGGAGCTCCAGTATTATTTGTGCCCAAGAAGGACGGAACATCCCGAATGTGTATTGACTATAGGGCCTTGAATGCCTTAACAATTAAGAATAAGTATCCCCTGCCCAGGATAGATGACCTATTTGATCAGTTAAGTGGAGCTCGGGTATTTTCAAAGATTGATTTGAGGTCTGGTTACCACCAAGTAAGGGTGAGAAAGGAAGACATCCCTAAAACTGCTTTCAATACCCGGAACGGACACTACGAATTCTTAGTAATGCCGTTCGGGTTGACGAATGCTCCAGCAGTTTTTATGAACTTGATGAACAAAGTATTTCAGAAATATCTAGACAAATTTGTAGTGGTCTTTATTGATGATATTTTGATCTACTCCAAGACCCCCGAAGAACATGAAGAACATTTGAGGTTAGCATTGGAGACTTTGAGGAAGGAAAAACTTTATGGAAAATTATCTAAATGTGCATTCTTCCTAGACAAAGTAGAATTCTTGGGACATGTTGTGACTGGAGATGGAATAGCAGTAGATCCTAAGAAGATAGCTGCAGTAGAATCATGGCCCACTCCAGACTCGGTAGCAGAGATTAGAAGCTTCCTGGGACTAGCTGGCTACTATCGGAAGTTTGTGAAGGACTTTGCTAGAATTGCTGAGCCCATGACAAAATTAACAAGGAAGGATGAAGAGTTCACCTGGAACGATGAATGTCAGCATGCTTTTGAGAAATTAAAGAAAAGGCTGACTACTGCCCCTATTCTGACGTTACCTTCTGGAACCGGAGGTTTCGCTATTTATAGTGATGCTTCCGGAAAAGGTCTAGGTTGTGTTTTGGTGCAGAACAAGAAAGTAATAGCATATGCCTCTAGACAGCTTTGACCTCATGAAAAGAACTATCCAACTCATGATTTAGAATTGGCAGCTGTCATTTTTGCTCTTAAACTATGGAAGCATTATCTTTATGGAGAAAAGGTAGAAATATTTACAGACCATAAAAGTTTAAAATATATCTTCACCCAGAAAGAGCTAAACATGAGGCAAAGAAGGTGGCTGGAACTAATGAAAGACTTTGATATCACCCTTCAATATCACCCTGGGAAGGCCAATGTTGTTGCTGATGCTCTAAGCAGATATCCTATGGCGATGTACTTGACTATGGACAGACACTTGCTCGAGGACCTGGAAAGCTTAGGTATCGAGGTAATTATCCCAGGAAAAGAAGGCCAAATGATGAACTTGCAGATTCAGTCTACCTTAATAGACAAGATCAAGGAGGCTCAATTTCGAGACGGAGGGCTACGAAGCCTTCGAGGTCAAGTGCAAGCTGGATTAGTGGAAGATTTCAGAATTCATGAAGATGGATCACTGAGGCATGGCGATAGATTATGTGTACCTCAAGGAGACATAAGAGAAGAAATTATGCAAGAGGCGCACAGATCGCAATACTCTATACATCCAGGAGCCAACAAGATGTACAAGGACCTGAGGACGCATGTTTGGTGGTATGGCATGAAAAGAGAAGTAGCCAGGTTCGTATCTCGTTGTTTAGTGTGCCAGCAAGTCAAGGCAGAAAGACAAAGACCTGGAGGATTGCTTCAACCACTACCCATTCCGGAGTGGAAGTGGGAACATATCACAATGGATTTTGTTTCCGGACTTCCAAGGACACCTAGTGGAAATGATGCAATTTGGGTGATAGTAGATAGACTGACCAAGTCTGCATATTTTCTACCTTTCAAAGTAGGGCTATCTACAGAGAAGCTGGCAGATTTGTATATCAGACACATTGTTAGGTTACATGGAGTTCCAGTAAGTATTGTCTCCGACCGAGATTCAAGATTCACCTCTCACTTCTGGAAGAGCTTACAAGCCAGCTTGGGGACGCAACTCAAATTCAGCACAGCTTATCATCCCCAAATCGATGGACAATCGGAACGTACAATCCTGACACTTGAAGATATTCTCCGTACATGTGTTCTGGATTTTGGAGGATCCTGGGAAGACTATCTACATCTTGTGGAGTTCTCTTATAATAACAGTTACCAAGCAAGTATTGAGATGACTCCATTTGAAGCTCTGTATGGACGAAGATGTCGTACCCCGCTATCATGGGACGACGTTGGAGAAAGAGCCCTGCTGGGACCAGAGATGGTGATCGATTCAACTGAGAAGGTAAAGCAAATAAGGGACAGCCTTCGAGTGGCTCAAGACAGGCAACGACATTGGGCAAATAGCCACCGAAGGCCCTTGGAATTTGAGGTAATTAAATTTATGAAATTTAAGTCAATTTAAACATTTTGATTATGGAACTAAGACTTGATTATGACTTTATTAAAGGTTGGAGAGCTGGTATTCTTAAAGATTTCCCCGACACGTGGCACCATTAGGTTCGGAAGGAGTGGAAAACTCAGCCCAAGATTTATTGGACCTTTTAGCACAGGAGAAAATCGGAGAAGTGGCATACCGACTGGCATTGCCACCCTCTCTGGATGGAGTCCATAACGTCTTCCACGTGTCGCAGCTGAGAAAGTATGTGTCAGATCCCAGCCACATTTTGGATCACTCAGAGCTCGAAGTAGGCCCAAGTTTGACTTACCAAGAACAGCCCGTGGAGATACTGGATCGATCGGAGAAAGTTCTACGGAACCAGGTCATTTCTCTGGTTCGCGTAGCTTGGAAGCACCATTCTCCCGGCGAATCCACCTGGGAGCGAGAAGACGAGATTAGAGAGCGATACCCCTATCTTTTTGAACCCTGAGGTATATTTTATTTCTCGGCCTTTCCTTTCGTGCCATTGTTATTCTTAAATTTTGAGGACAAAATTTTTGTAAGTTGGGTAGGTTGTAAACCCCCTGAATTTTTCAAAATTATTAAATCTTGGATTTTCCCAATTTTTTGGAATTTTTTGGGAATTTTTTGAATTTAAAATCAAGGTTCTCAATTATTAAACAATTTTTAATTGTTAATAAATAATATTAAAATATTATGGAAATAATATTTTTGGGTGTAAAATGAAAAACTGGACTTAGGGTAATTTTTCTGGATTTTTTTGGGCCTCAGACCTATTTTTAAATGCCTAAAAACCATTTTAATTAATTAATTATTTAATTAACTATTTTAATAATTATTATTATTATTATATTTTGTTTAAACCGGCCCAGCATCCTGGCCCATTGGGCCCAGCCCAGCCCCGCGGCCCAGCCTGACCTACCGGGTCGGATTGGGTCAGCCAGACCCGATCCGCCGCCGCCCGACCCGGCTGACCCGTCTCCTCCCCACGATCGGGTCCTCCGCTCCGGCGCCGCATTTTCCGCCGCCTCCGGTGGCCAGACCCCCCACGACCCCCTCTTCCGCTCCGGCCGGCCTTGAAGCCACTTCCTCCGGCATCTTCGGCCGCCCAGACCCCTCTCCGCCCTATAAATGGCCCCCAAACCCCTCGACTCCGGCCATCCCTCCCCCAGAACTCCACCCGCCGCTCCGCCGCTCACCGCCACCATCGCCAGCGCCGTGCCCAGCCCTGCTCCGCCTAGCCCCGCCATCCTCCTCTCCTCCAGCACCTCGCCACCGCCGCAGAACCGCCCAGCCTCCTTTTTTCCCCTCTCCTCCTCTTTCCTCGCCCCGACTCCGGTCAGCCGCCTCCGGCCGCCCTCCGCTCCGACACCGTCCAGAACCCCGACCCCGAGCCGCCCTAGCCCGGACGGCCTCCCCCGCAGCGGCGCCACCCTTCTCCGGCCAAGCTCCAGCGGACCTAAACCCTAACCCTAATTCTTCGTGTCGGACACAGCCTGTGTCGTGTCGGACACGACACGGACACGAGAGATCCCAATTTCTCGAGCCCAGTTCAGGTACGTGTAACTTTTTGCTCGTAGCTCCATTTTTGATTCCGCAAATTACGTTGTGAAGCCTGTATAACCCTCTCGGTGCCCGGACAAACCGCTCGGGGCATCGCGTCCTGTGGTGATCGCACACCGCGATCCAAAAACAGGAAAAACCAGACCCTGTTTCACCCCGGAACTGAGTACGCCCCGCCAAACGGGACGACTTGGTCGCGTGCGGTCTTCACAGATACGTGCGCACCGTCGATACGGACGTGTGAGTCTTCGCGGAAGCTGATTCGGGTGTGCGTGCACACCGGAATCAACGCGTATCCGCGAACATCGCCCCGTATCTGACTTTTCTGCAATTTGCCCTAACTTCTTGTACACTCGTCAGATCGAGACGAAACTTGCGCCATCGGACTCATAGCGATACGCTGGTCCTGTGGGTCAAGTTTGGTTCGATTCTGAGAATATTGACGAAATCGCGTGTCGTGGGCCCCGTAGGCCCCGCTCGACGGGTGATTTTGTGATCGACTCATCGGAATCCAAATCTGAAAGTTCCGTTGGGTTCGTATCAGCGTTCCTGACCTGTTGACACTAAGTTTGGTGAATTTGGAGACCATTGATCCGGACACATTTTTCGGTGCGAAGCGGGGCCCACCAGCGGACCCCGTTTTGACCCGAAACTGCCATTTTTACCCTTGTCTCCAAATTGGACCCAAGGACAGACATTTCTAGCTATTTGACATCTTCTGAGCGTGATGGTAATGTCTATTTCAGCTTTTGGACTCATCTCTAGAATTTTCCCCAAGAATATTTAATCAGATCCAAACAACAGGCAAGTACCTGCACTTCAAATTAAATCTTTATATTATGATAATTAATTCCCTGCTTTATTAGTATCCTTGATGATTACACCTAGTATTAGAAGTGCTGGATTTCATGTCTTGAATGTTGGAGTTCATGTCTTGTTTTTTATGTCGGGTGGAAGAATACTAGAAGGCATGTAGTTTACCCTTCCCCTTGTCATGTTTAATAGTTGTTGGTACGCGACTGTACCTCAGCCGGATCTCAATTTTCCCTGTTTAATAGCCGTTTATGATGGCCGGATTAGCCTTATAAACCCCTATATGCCAACTATGTATTCTAAAAACAAACACAAGTTCACATAGATAGTTTCTGGTCTTGTTATATTTCTTGCTGACTGTTGTAGTTTCATTTCCTGTCTCATTTATTTCTGTTTTCTCATATTCCTGTTTACAGCATTAACTTTGAGATATTGATGTTCTTTTATACAGTTTCTCAACATGATATTCAATCTAATTGTCATAAATATTTAGTTTAATCTTGTTGTGCACTGTGTACTTTGCTCATTTCCTGACTGGATCTGTTGATTTAGGCGATGATGAGGACCTTGCCCCTACATATTATGGTCCCTATAAGGGGACAGATGATACTTATGAGGAGCCAGATCCCACCCAGGAGACCCCTGCTGCAGAGTAGATAGCAGTAGCTATTTCTTTTATTTACTCTTTATCTTTGTAATCGGGTTTGTCCCCGATTTCATTCTGATTTCTGTACTAAACATTTGAATCTGTTGTCACATTTATTTCAATTGCAATCTTAAGTATCTGTTTCCCATTATTATCTTGCCTATGTTATTTGTGAATGAGCTACTTTAGTAAATATGGATTGACCTAGACAGCGTACTACCGCCGACTCTGCGGCGTAGGCTGGACGTACCCACGCACTCGTGCCCGAATTTCCGGGTGCGGGTCGTGACAGAGGGGCAGAATCCCCGAAGGAATGCCAAGAAGTTCAGAAAGGGTCTGAACAAGGAGATCACATCTCATACTAGTAGACACCGCACCGCTATATTTAAGGAGATTCTAGCGGAGGTACAACAGGCAGAGGATGATTTGGATCTCGGCTCCAAGAGGATGATGGATACTCCATGAGCTAATAGTAGTACGAGCCCAACGAAATGGCCTTACGTTCAGCTACAGTAGAGGCACTTTCAGCCTCAGAGGCAGCAGTTACCCACACCGTTTAGAGCGCCAGTGCATTAGGCGCATCAGATTCAGAGGCCAGCTTAGCCAGCTATTTCTTGTCCATTTTACAAGAAGCCGGGTCATGGATGGGTTGTGTGCAGATTGAGATTGGGCAAGTGCTTGTTCTGCTGATCAGGAGACCTCCAGCTGAGGGATTGTCCTCAGGCTTCATCTCGTACAACTTAGGACAGAGCCCAGGAATAGAGAGCGCCCGCGATGCCACCAGCGGATCATCAGAGAGGACCTCCTTTGCCGACCCAACAACAGAGGTTTGTACAGCACCAACACCAGCAGAGGGATGCTCAACAGGAGCAAGCATTCTCCTTGACAGTTGAGGAAGAGAAGCCAGTCGGAGATATCATTTTAGGTTCAGTCTATATTGATTCTTTTCTATCTCATGCTTTATTAGATTCCGGTGCTTCACACAGTTTCGTATCTGTATCTTTTGCTTTGAAGCATCATATTAAGGTTGAACCATTGGCGATGACTTGCAAGATCACGACCAGGGGTGGCATTATCCTGGTCAGTAATGTTTACAAGGATCGAAGAGTCACATTAGGTGGCCGGGTGTTGAGCATGTGCTTACTCGTAATGCCACTTCCGAGTTACGATATAGTACTCAGGATAGATTGGTTAAGTAGGCATCATGCTAGTATCGACTATTGTGGAGGCAGATTTTTGTTTAGACCGCCAGAAGAGCCAGAGTTTGAGTGAGCCAGAGGAGCAACGGAGCAGAATAAAGGGAGTCTTCTGTGGAGCCATGGTGGAAGAGAAGGAGCTTCCACATCCTTTGATAACAGATTTTATGGATGTTTTCTCGGAGGAATTATCGAGTTTTCCACAAGATCGGGATGTGGAGTTCTCTATAGACTTAGTGTCAGGCGTAGAGTAGATATCTCAGCACATCTATAGGGTCAATAACAGCAAACTGGAAGAACTAAAGAAGCATGTTGATGAGTTGTAGGACAAGGGATTCATCAGATCCAGTTCATCGTCGTGGGTATAGAAGCATAAAAATACTACAGGCCGCATAGAGCATATGTCGAATAAAACATGATAGATACGGCCAGACTTAAGCCGTATAATAGCCTTCATGCGGCCAGACCAACCAAGTAGCAAGAGTCCGCATAAAGTATCCCTAGCACACTCTCCAACGCAAGACAAAAAGGCCTAATGACCTCGAGACTCGCAAGAAGGCGACATACAAGAAGACAAAGAGTCACATCCAATAATTAATGACCTCGTCAGAAGAGCCATACCGCGTGTCCCTCCTATGTGGCTTCAACATTATGCGGCCTCGATGGTATGCAGCCTCAGTCAGATAAAAGCTCATATGCAACCAGTATACATATGCTGCCAGAGCACACATGCAGCCTCGACTCTATGCGTCCTCGTCCTTATGAAGCAAAAGTTTCCATCAGACCAAAGGCGGACGAGAACACATATGCGATCTTGCCAACATGCGGCCAGAGTGTCCATTCGACCAAGTCCCAAATGAGAGCACGGATGCGGCTACAAGACCCATGTGGCCTCACCATTATGCGGCCAAGTTGTTATGCGGCCTCCAGCTCACAAGATCTTTTCGTTACAACTACAGAGATCTTCACACAGTTGGTGCGGACTACTTGTTCAGATGACCAAGTCACGCCCACAACGGGTTGATAACAACCTCGAGATCTCATCAACAACATATCTGAATCGAACTCACGTGGCAGCTTAACCGTGACATGCGGCCATATTTACAACTGCATGCTGTTAAAATAGCCCTATGAGGCCACCAAGCAGGAACATATGTGACATCCTTAGCAAGTTCACAGGGCGGCTATAAATAGAAAGGTACCACACCCATACAAAGGGTTGGCTGGCTATCTGCAAACCTACACTCAAGCGAGAGAGAAGAACTTAAGCATCATATATTCCACGGAGTAAAGAGAGTTGCTACACTCCTAACCCTATATCGTCATACCCCAGGAAATAAATTTGTATTCTAGGACTTCTCTGTACTTTTTTAAGTTTGTTAATCAAATCAAGTTCTTTTAGTTCTCCTTTTGATTTAATGGAAAACAAGATGCGACTATGCTGGGGACGTCCTTCTCCTCTGATGAGAAGTTAGTGACGCAGTCCAATGCGGCCAAGCTCGACTCAACGCAAAATATGCTGGTATTTCGCTTCGACCAGCAAGTGTTCGAGGAAATTCTCTCGGAAGGAAGTACTAGTCCTTCTCCAAGGCTAGCCAAGCCCAAGAAGACCTGCAAGACGTAGTTATTAAAGGTCGCTACGCCTCGTCCAACTGCGGAGCTGACGCTTCCCGCCTCTTACTCTGTTGCTGATGATGGTCGTCAGGCGTACACCCAGGATGTCCACATCTATGCGGCATCCCCGTATGACACAGAAACTGCTTAGCACCCAGACTCTGGCAGAGGAAAGCACTACGATACCAAATGTTCTGGTGCTGAGGTAGGTGCTACGCGGCCTAGAAGGAGGCCGTATAAGACTGACCATGCGGCACCATCTCACAGCCGCAGGTAGACATTCGTATGCGGCCCTAACAGCAACAAAAACTTTTATTTTCGACCATATCTCATGCAGTGCAGATCCTATGCGGCTCGTCGAGAATAGCAAAAGTCCAAACTTGGACTCTTTGTACTACATGCCTGTAGGTCCTAAGTCAAGGAAGCTTGGGGCAGTACGAGATTGTCAGGCTCAAGAAACTGTCTAGTTAGCTGACTTTCAGCAGGCACCGTTAACCGTTACACGCGCCCCTGATGGGAAGCTATATAAGGACGCCTCGTGCGTCCAGCCCACAGAGAAAAATGGACAACGTCGGTCTCAAAAGTCTTCCGCTGACGATCTGAGGGAAGTTCTTGTACTAACCCTGAATCGGGGAGCAAATACAACACCTACGCAACTGTGCGCTCGATCCTTTTGGGCTCACAAAAAGGGTACAAAGGTGGAACAACCCTTGCTTGACTTACGTAATGTGATCAATCACAAGCGTAAGGCAAGGAAAACAACTGTGGCCGATGAAATATCCTCTCCAGGTCATCACTGTGATTGGATCATTATCAATTGCTGCTACAACAAAGTTGTAACACCCACAAGAAGGCTATCGGCCTTATAGCGACTACACCAGAAAGCGCATATCCTGCAACAACCCGGAGATCAGGTGCAAGTACCAGAGGAGGAGTAGCTTCCCTTCGCCTCATGCTACTCAACTCGAAAGGTTTCCGCCACCAAAGGAGGAAAGGAGTCGGGTACCTCCAGTCCGTCGCACTCTACCAGTGCATTGCGAAGGCGACTACTAGGAGGACCAGCAGCGGAAACTACAGAAGGTCTTTTCCAGAGCACCCACTCGAAGAAGAAGCTCCCAGCCGCTGGGGGTAGTTCTTCCTCAGAACTACTGGGGGTTGCGCAAGCTGGGGGTGGTAATCCCTTGGACCTATACAATAATTCGGCATTCCGAGGAACTAGCGATTCTCCAGGAACAGAAACTGGGGGTAGACACCCTCACCAAGGAGACACAGCCTCCTCCGTTGGGCGTAGTATTCCATCAGAGTCCGAACAGGATACAGCACTACCAGATCTCCACGATGACTATTAACTGCAAGAGTCGGAGGCAGAAAGTGCTATGTCAACCGTCCCTTCCTAATTGCCTTATATAAGAACGACATATATTGCAGAGGATGACCACGAAGGCCCCAGTGACCGGCAGCACTTCGAAACCCTCGAGGCCATGATGCAAAATATGAGCGAGTCAATGCAAGCCTTGACCCAAGTAGTGCTAGACATCAAGGCGACTGTAGCCTCCCAACTACCAAGGGCCTTAGGTCAAGACCTTGGAACTAATAAAGATTCAAATGCAACTGCTTCCTTCGTTGGCGGTCGTCATGCTCTACCAGGGTAGTCTGCTCCTCCCGCGACATATAAATCTAGGGAAGCGATAAGGGAGGTCCAAGAACTCCGAGCCCGCATAGATTCCATGAGTAATCGGGACTCACTCCGCGATCTCAGAGTGCTGCAGCCATATCCGCTAGAATAGAAAGATGTACCATATCCTCCCAAGTACAATCCCTTTAATATTGACACATTTGATGGAAAGTCCTCCCCCCGCCGGTATATGAGCTACTTCGAAATTACGATAGGGCACCTACCCCGCAATGATGCTATCCTCACTAGGCTCTTCGTCGGTGCATTATCCGGGGTAGCCTTCGATTGGTTTTGTAGCATCCAAGATAACCGTATCTCATCATTCGACTACCTCAAGAGTCTTTTTTCTTCAAAGATTCTATGAGGTGCGAAATGACATAACAATGTCCAGGGAGAAAAGGAACTAGCATAAAATTATATCGAACGGTTCTGACAAGCTGCGCTGAGGCTGCCTCCTGGAAATCCTGAGACGACGCTGATGGAGATGTGCCGAAGAAACCTACATCCGACAGTCAGCCTCTGGATGGGTGATAGACAGCTTAAAGACTGGACGACGTTCATTATAAACGTTGTCGGCACCGAGAAGAAAGTCAAGGACGTCCGAATCTTGGCCATACAGATCCCTGTTATCGATGATAGGGGGAGACGTCCCAATAACAACAACGACTGCAGCAGCAACCGCGAAGGAAAAGAGAAGCAGGCCTTGATCGCCAACTTAACTAAGAAGCCAGAGCAAAAATAGACAGCAGCTCCAAAACTAAAGTAGACTTACGCTTTCGAGGATGATGATGTCATGACCATCTTCGACATGCTGATAAAGGAAGAAAAACTTCGGCTCCCCGATGTCAAACGCCAGCTGAAAGCAGCATACTTAAATAACCCGAAGTATTGTCACTTCCACCGCTACGTCCACCACCCGACGCGCGACTGTTATACCTTGAAGCGGTACATCCAGCGTCTGATCTATACCAAGGCCCTCTTCCTGGACTTCGATGATGTAACGGTTACCGCCAAAATGGTCCCAGGATGGAGTGATCCTGATTCCCAGGACGAAAATGGAAGTTGTTAACCTTCCACGAGCTCGAGACCAAGGGACGGAAGTACAAATCCTGCCACATGGTGTCCCCTACCGCCAAGTCCAAGGGACAAAAGATATGGATTCACCAATACATGGGGGATTATGTGGATTCATCCCGACCTTGCTCCAGAAAAGATGCAGCAAGTAACGTCTTCCACGGCCAAGTCCAAGGGACGGAAGTACAAATCCTGCCACATGGTGTCCCCCACCATTGAGGAAGTCACAGCAGGAGCAACCAGGTCAGGACTCACCTAGCATCGGGATTCTAACACTCCCAATGACAATACTCCTACAAAACCTACGGCCTCTGATCCAGGTCCATCCCAGCCTCCCGCGACAGACAAATCTAAGCAAAAGGAGGTTCGCTTCGACAAACCACTACACAAAGTTGCAGCTCAGGGATTAGAAAAATTCTATAACTTTGATATCCTAGCAAAACTGGCCAACACTCCAGCAAAGTTTTCATTATTCGAGCTTATGCGGCTCTCCAGAGACTCGTGCTGCTCTGATTGCACTACATAATACCAACACCTACCTGGCGTAGGTCAAACCGCCAGCTGAGGACACGGCTGCTTGCCCCTACTGCAATAATAACATGGAGGCAATACCCAACATCATGTTCTCGCAACAAGATATGTTGCTAAAGAACAACTGGCATAATCGTCCCATGTATTACACAGGGTACATCGGCACCAATAAGTTGGACCGGATGCACATCGATCCCGGTTCATTAATTAGCATCATCCTACGGAGTCTACTTTATACCTTGGGCATCCCGATGAATCATCTGGCAGCCACCAGTACTGCCATTAGTGGCTTTAATATTGGAAGAAGCTACTCTCTGGCAAGGTTCGTCTGAAATATCAGATCAACGACTTGAAGAAAGAGGTCACTTGCTACATCATTGACGTCGAGGTATCCTACAATGTCTTGCTAGGATGACTTTAGATACACCAATACAAGATCATGCCATCAACTCTGTACTAATGTCTAAAGTATGTGGACGACCGTTTAAAGGGGTCGAGGCCTACTACTCCTATTGAATCCTCTACAAGAAAGTCCACCGAGATGAAGGTGGCAATGATGCTGACGATGAGGCAGAGGCCGGGACTACACCAGATGAACCCTTGAGAGTTCGTCTAAAGGCACGTGCTCCCGACACAATCGCTCCCCTTGTCGTAAAACTGAACAGGAAGGCACCTGAATCTTTGGTCGTCGGCCTTCATAGGTCGAATCGACTACCAAAGAAAGATATGGCACCACCTACAACATCTAAACCTCTGGTCGTTCGCCTTCATAGGCCGAATCAACCGTAGAGGGAATATCTGGGGCCGTCTACGCCAACGGTAGTTCGCCTTCGAAGACCACCAAGGGAAGCTCCGGTACCTCTTACAAATTCTGAACCCCTGGTGGTAAAACTGCATAGGAATCCACCGAAGCCTTCGCTCGTGCTAGGAGTAGTCCTCGAGAAAGATGAACTGGAGGAGTACGTGGCTGCTCATACTAACGTCCCTTCTCTCGATGATATAATCCCAGAAAAAAAAGTTACCTTATTTTATTAATAAAGGGTTATCTTTGAACAACTTTGAACTTGCACATATAACACCTTGTATTCCAAGGAGCACGGTCTGGGCCTTCATCTACAAACACAGGTGACTACCACCTATGTAGTAAACCAGATCCTCCCTAATCAAGGTTTCTACTTTACGGTTCCAGCAAGGAGGAAGGGAGATAATTCCATCATCTTCGGCAGGGTTGAATGCCCCCGATCCTTCATCCCGGAGGAACAAGAGCCAGAACTCAACATCGGCAAAATACAACTCTACTGGTTCAACGGTCAAGCCAAACACATCATCCAAAAGATGTATTATGATCTTAAAAACAATCGAGGTTTAAACTACAACAAGGGCCAATGGCTTCCCTTGCGTATATATGCTCCTGCAGGCAAGTCGGATGATTACTACCATAAAACCAAGCATGGCTTAGGGTACATAATGTCTCCTACAACCCCCGATGGTTCAGATGAAGAAGATGAGGTTCACTCCCACTCTTCGTAATCTTTCGCTTCGGACTCCGACGTCATTATCGGGGAGAAGCTCAAGCAAACATTATCTGCCAATATGGTGTCAACTGACCCTGAGGAAGACGACAAAGATCCACAGGAACTCCTCGAAGTAGAACCATGGGCCTAACTCCAAGACGTACAAAGGGAGATGCGGTTCGAACAACGAGAACCTCCAACCGAGGACGAAGTCGTACAAGTCAATCTGGGCGATGAATCCTCCCCCAAACCTATCTTCGTTAACAGAAGTCTATCCGACGAAGACCAAAAATCCTTGCTACATCTCGTCAGTTAATACATTAATGTCATTGCTTGGAGCTACGAAGACATGCCAAGACTGTACCCCCAAATCGCGATCCAAAAGCTCAATATCTTGACGGATGCCAAGCCTGTCAAATAACAGCAACGGCAGTTCCGTTCGGATATTATGAATGCCATCGAAGCTGAAATCAATAAACTGATCGCTAGTGGCTTCGTCCATGAGGAACAACAACCAGATTGGGTGGCCAACATTGTGCCCATTGTCAAAAAGAACAAGAAGATCCGGATCTGCTTAGAATTTTGTGATCTAAATTTGGCGTACCCTAAGGACGAGTTTCCTCTTTCGATCACCGATGTTATGATCGACAATACTTGTGGCTTCGAGCATATGTCCTTCATGGACGAATTCTAAGGCTACAATCAAATCAAGATATCTCCTGAAGATGAGAAGCACCACTATTTTTTGTGAACATCTGTGCAAGATTATGGAATGTTACGTTGATGACATTGATGTCAAGAACTACTCCAAAGATGATCACCTTCAAGACTTGTGGACTGTGTTCGACCTGATACGCGCACACCGTCTCAAGATGAATCCTACAAAATCCTTCATGGGAGTCTCCAGCGGTAAATTCCTGGATTTTATCATCACTTCCTGAGGTATCCACGTAGATCCCAACAAAACCAGAGCAATATGGGAGATGAAGCCACCAAAGAACCTCTGAAAACTTCGTGGCATGCAAGAAAGGTTGGCATACATCAGGAGGATTATATCAAATCTCTTTGGGCATTGTCGATCGTTCACCCAGCTCATGAAGAAAGGTGTCTTCTTTGTCTTGAATGAAGAATGCCAACGCACGTTCGACGACATCAAGAAATACCTACAAAACCCTCCAGTACTGGCAGCCCCGGTCGTTGGAAATCTATTCTTACTTTATGTGTGTGCAATGGATCACTCTCTCGGTGCTCTATTAGCCCAGAATAGTAATTTGGATCACGAACAAGCTATCTATAATCTCAGTCGAAAGATGGTTGGCTCGGAGCATAGAAACACCCTCGTCGAGAAGGAATATCTTTCTCTAGTATTTGTTGTCCAGAAGACTCGGCATTACGTGATTGGACAAACTATTCATATGACCTTACGAGTCAATCCTCTCAGAGTTCTCATAACCAAACCAGGGGCGCTCAGTTCCTGCCTAGATACCTGGGCGATACTACTGTCTCCATACGACTTGTTGTTTGTTCCTCAGAAAGTCGTCAAGGGCCAAGCACTGGTCGACTTTCTGGCAGCACATCTGGTGCCAGAAATCTCGAAACTCTATAATGAGATTCCAGACAAAGTGACAAACTCAAACGTGACTCCATGCGAAGTTTTCTGGTGGATGTTCTTCGACGGCGCTTCAAGAACATGGCCCAAAGGCAATATCGTCGTCGGAGTTGGGATAGTATTAATCTTCCCCTACAATCTGGTCATTAATCGAGCTTATTCCCTCATGGAGCCATGCTCCAACAATATGGCAGAATACAACGCTCGCATTATTGGACTCCAACTTGCTAAACAAGTTAGGATGGAATATTTAGAGGCATACGGTGACTACAAGATGATAGTCAACCAAGTCCAAGGAGAATATAAATTCCGTAATAAAGACCTAATTTTGTACCACCAAGCTACACTTGGCATCATCTCAACCTTTGAGGAATTCTTCATTAAGCACATCCCTCAGCTGCAGAACATCGAGGCTGACACCCTGGATGGCCTTGTTACCTCCTTGGCAGTTCCTGACAACACCCATCAACTAATCATGGTGATCGATCAAGAGCAGGTTTGCCCCAAAAATAACCTCTTCCTATGTCTGAGCTATGCGACGAAAGTACACACTGATACCCAGGACTGGAGACTCCTATTAATTGACTACGTGGTCTATGGAATTCTACCCAAAAACCCAAAGGATGCCACTTCAATCAGAAGATGTTCCCTTCGGTTCTATTATGATACAACTACCAAATGTTTTATCGTCGGTCCTACAACGACCTTCTACTATGATGCCTATCGAATTCAGAAGTGAAGCGGGCCCTCTACGAAGCTCACAATGGCGTCTGTGGTGCACACCAACCCGGCCCAAAACTACAGGACTGTCTCCGGAGAATGGGTTACTACTGGCCCACAATGGTAGCGGATGCCGTTGACTATGCAAGGAAGTGTCTAGCGTGCCAATTCCACGCAGACTTTATCCACCAGCTATCGGAGTTCCTACCCCCCAATGGTAGCATCCTGGCCGTTCGAGGCATGGGAAATGGATATCATCGGACCAATAAGTCCACCTTCGTCTAAGGGACACTGGTTCATCCTGGCCATCACCGACTACTTCTTCAAATGGGCGAAAGCAGTACCACTCGTGAAACTCAAGACATCCTACGTGTTCAGCTTTGTCAACTATTACGTCATATACCACTTTAGATTGCCATGAAGGATCATTCATGACAATGGTCCACAGTTCGTAAGTCATGCATTCTTCTGGTTCTACAACAATAATTGGATTCAGAATGTGGCTTCGACTGTCTACAACCCAGAGATAAATGGGTTAACTAAGGCGTTCAACAAAATCATCATCAAGCTTTTTAAGAAATTCGTGTCATCGAACAAGCGCGACTGGAACGAGAAACTGGACGAATGTCTCTGGGCCTACCGTACAACGGTCCGGGCAGCTACAGAAAGTACATCATTCTCTTTGGTGTACGAAAGGGAAGTGGTCCTCCCCCTCGAGATTCAAATCCCTTTACTCCGAGTGGCTCTCTCCAATCAAGTAACCGTGGACAACAACCATCACCGACGACTACAAGAGTTGTTAGCTCTGCAGCGCATTGAGTTGTACCAAGCGCGTCTCTCTGGAGACTTCAACAAGCGAGTCAAAGAGAGAACATTCCAAGTGGGCGATCTTGACTTAACAGTAAGAAGACCGATGGTTATGACCCACAAGACAGCCGATAAATTCTAGCCTAAATAGGAGGGCTTGTTCATCGTGGAGTCCGTATTCTCCAATGGTGCCTACCGGCTAGCAAAATCCAATGGCGACTTTCTCATGATGCCTATCAATGGCAAGTTCCTGAAAAAGTACTACATCTAACCTTGACTTGTACTCCTCTCATCAGCAGCAGGACAACCCAGATGTACATCCCTACACTCTTGGTTCTTCACTACCCGCAAGTGCCTATGTGCAACTTTTTCTCCTTCTTTGCAAATTTCTATAAAAGTCATTATCTGTATCCAGTAATCCTGGATAAGCAACGGATGATCACAGTGGGAATGAGCAATGCTGGTAACAGCAAACCTCCCCAAATTTCCCCAGTGGAACAGTCCTCGGGTTCATAGGCGCACTCCCGCTTGGACCACCCAAAAAAACCAGTATTCGTCAGCTCACGAGTACCTCTAAGCTATCCTCCCTACTGTCTCCCCATCGGAGCAACCCTCAGGTCTATCAACACTCTCAGGTGGACCACCCTTATTAAAAACTACTCTCCAATGATTCCTTGGAAAATTGGTTCATGTCCATATTACCTCTGAACCACTTTCCTCACACTTCTCCCTGGCCAAGTTTGTCACGTCCATATTACCTTTGAGCAAACTTATCGGGCCTCGGCTATCGATCATCACGTCCATATTACCTCTAATATCAGTCGTCGTCTAAACTTATCACCTGTACTCGATCCGGAGTACGCCAGCGATGCTAAGTCCATAAAATCTATCATGTCCATATTACCTCTGATAGGGCTTGTTTCAAACTTATTATTGGCACTCAACGTGCGCAACAAATAATAGGTCCACAAAGAATCCCCCAGTAGGATATCCTCAATAAATACGATATTGTACTACGTCTATATTACCTCTGGTATGATGTCCCAACTGCAAAATAAAGCTATACTTAGGGGACTATCCATGTCCCAACTGCAAAATAAACTTTAAAACAAGAACAAAACATAGTTTCAGAAAATGAAGCATAAACTACTGCTACTCCTCATTGGGGCACAACTCCTCTATTCGCCCTTGGAGCCGAGTAATGGAAGCGTCAATCTGCGCTTTGACTCTGCACCTAGCTTCTTGAGCCAAAGTCGCAGGATCTTCCAAATGGGCATAGGTCTGGCGCTTGTCCTCCAGCCTCTTCAACGTATTCTCCAGTGCAGCGGAAGACTGGGCCACCCTGCTAGTTTCCTCGCTCGACGAGCCTCATGAAGGTCGCCTTCCATGACAACTATCTGGTCTTGAAGTTGCAAAATTTGCTCATTGATCTCAGCCATGGCATGGGTTGCAGAGTCCTCCCGAGCAAGACAAACCTTCCCTCAATCATTCAACTTGTCATGCTTGAGGGCCAACTTCTAGAGGTCACGTTCCAGGGCCTGCTTGTTCTGCACATATGCGGTCTTCACCTGCTCCATGGACTTCAGGAGGAACTCATATTCCTCTTCCACTGCAATGAACGGGTCGACCTCCTGCGCCTGCTGTAATTCATTTAGACGCTGCTCCACCTCTGCCAATTTTTGGCTCAAAAGATCAGCCATCTGCTCATGACTAGGAAGTGTCCTCAAAAGCTCAGCCTGACTCTGGGCATAGTGCTTGGCCCAAGTAAAAGTCTTGTCTCATCCCAGGACGATTTGCTCCCCCCGCTTCAGATGCATGTAAAAGCTCTGAATAGTATCCTTCGAGGCTTCTTCCACGTCAGCAAAAGTAGAAGAAGTCAAAGGAGTCATAATTGTAGGGACTACAGTTGGCCGCGGAGGAGGCATAGCAATATTAGATGCCCAGGTAACAGAACAGCATCCGCGAAATGTTGAGATGCTCTGGCTTTTATAAACTGCGTCCCAGTTGAAGGAAGCGTCTGGGCACTAGGCAATCGAGCAATATCGACAGCCGTAAGATTGACATCTGAGGATGTGCCAACGTCAATCGGTCCTACAATATCATATGAGGAGACAGTCAACTCAGCCCCAACAACCGAGGCTCCCTTTACACCCCTTGGGTATCCACATCAGCTGGTATCACGATAACATCTGAGGACGACCCAACAACCACCGGGCAAATAACTTCGAGGGAAGCTGCCTCAGAGTAAGTCGCTCCACCATCAGGAGTGATCACAGTGGAAGCAATCACCATACTAGAATAATCCGCTGCAGACCCTATAGGGTGTTTCTCACCTCCAGAAGTTCTAGGAAGAGGGCCAGACTTTATTGGGACAAGCCCACTAGTCTCTTCCTCGATACCCTCTTCAGCGGCCACGTTCATCGTTCTTAAGGAGAAAGCCGGCCCTGTAGATTCAGAACAACCTGTGATTAGCTTCGCCCGAAGAATGTAAAGCTGAAGCCAGAATATTCCTTCATGGGTAAATATACATGATAACATACCAAAGAAGGCGGCAAATATTGAGGCTCACCCAGCGTAGTCATAGCCTTCCCCATGGCTTCTATATCATCCACGGAGACGTGCTCAAATGGTATGAAGGGATCCGCCACTGCCACACCTGTCTCCTGGGCCCCTAAAGTTTCAAAAGTAGGCTCTGACATGCTTGTATCCGCCTCTTAAAACCCCGAAGACTCAGGTACAGGCCCCGAGGTGCCCACGTCATACTCTGGGGAAGTCTTCCCCTCCGGCTCCTTATAAGAGACAATCGAGGTAGCTGCTCGTCGGGGACGGTCATTTCTCCCTTGCATTTTCGAATTATCAAAAATACCAGAACCAAGATATTTATATAAAAGACCAGGAATAATCAAACTAAGGGGTTCTATAGGTACCCCCTTAGCGTCCAAAGTAGGGTCTATTTCAGGATCCAACACCATGAAGGGTCCTACCTCTTCCCTGACAGCCTCCTTCATGAAAGGTTTCACTTGTGCTGAAGGCCCCTTACCTGGTGCCACCTCGGTCCTGGCCTTCTGTGAGTACCAAGCATGGGGGGTCTCCGCCTTCGCCCTCCGCTTGGCAGGCGGAGGTGCGTCGAACGGAGAAGTCGTATCCTCTTCTCCCGTCGAGGGATCCAGATCAATAAGCAAAGGCTTGGCGACGCCCTTGCCTTTCTTTAGTGTTCGTCGCACTTTTGTGTCCGGAGGCATCATCATGGTGTCTTTGATATAGCTCATCTCCGGGTTAAAGCCAGCCGATAGAGCATTGGTTGTGCAATAATACATCGTCTCCGTGTGTAGCATCTGCGGTGCTACCCCAGCCGATGGGAACCGGAACTGGACCTGAGTACTAGTGGCATTGTAGTAACTCTAGGCCCAGGCTCCATCAAGCAAGCTTACGCCATATCTGAGGGAAGCACTCGGGTGACCTAGCAGGAGCTGGGTATAACCGAACTGGCGACAAAGCAACTCAGCAGGTAAGGCTCTGCAAAGACCTAGTCTCGATTTTGATATACCAAATGGGAGGGACGAATAGCTTGAAACCAACGGAAAAGCCTCTCAGACAGATTCTGAGACTCTCCCCCGATATCCTGATGGATGATATCCGTTCCTCGAGCGTGAAATCTGGCTCAGAAGTAATAAAACTCCAGTCAGTCATAAATGAGAGCTTCCTCCTATAAGCAGGGACTGTGTCGAGCCCCCACTTCATCCCCCGATATTTGTGGATCATGGAATCGACTGCCACTATATCATCATCGGTTCCAGGGCTCATCAAAGAACCATGGTGTAAGAGAATCCAACCCATCAAATAATGATAGGGGAGCTCAATTCGGTTAAAATGTCCTTTGTCCAAATAATCCTCAAACTTTTGGGCGAAGTTGCGAAGCCCCCAATGGATGCAGCGTACCATCGTAGGTAGAAAAGCCACATTGTGGTCAAAATCTAACTTCCCGGCTGGGAGAATGAGGGGACGACTGATCCTGTCTATGGTTCCGGACTCGCCTGGGATGACGCAATTTTGCAACTAGAGCATCAAGTATCCCGCTAGCATGGCTTTGGCGGACAACTTGTGCACGTCCATGTAGAAGTAGCTAAGCTCCTCTTCGGAAGTAATCAGCTCATCGACGGGTTCCTCTTCCTCCTCGCTTGTGGAACCCTCAGCTTCTTCTTCCTCGCCCGCGGCCGATTCTTGTTGCGCTCAAATCAGGTCGGCCACCCCATGTTCAGTATACGGCGTCCGGATATGAACTTTCTTGGAATCCTTCAGGTCTGGAAAGAGGTAGCGAGTTCAGGTTATGATATGGGGGAAAGACCCGTCAAACAACTTCTTCTTCTTTGACATCCACTGACAGATATCGTGGTGGCAGAGTAGTTCCTGGTACACCACCATAATTTTTGGGTTCTCTGCCCCTAACTCTCCGAGTTTTTCGTTGCTCGGGGTATACTCTTCATAGGGCTCGTCACCCCAAGAAAGTTTTGAGACGACATGCATTTAGTGCAAAGCCATCCACATTTTGCCACAAGGTTTCAAGAAAGTCCCAGTGCGACAATTGTACAACTCTATCAAAGCGATGAATAGGGGCCGGTTAACCTCTAGTCCGTAGCATGTACCCTGTATGGCAAAGAACAGATTGGCTGCCCTAAGCTCCTGTTCATACTTCCTCAGGACCCACAGAGTCAAGCGACACCAGGATTCACTATAGTGTGCCCAACTGAGAGCCGGCAACTGGCCCGTAGGGTAGGAGCCCTTCTTGGTAACCTGATGAAGAAAAGTGCCCGCTGCATATATACTTATGTTCAGTCTCAGTTCACTGCTAACGAGACCAGGCTTCAGTCCGACTAGGGAATAAGAGGGTGACCCCTTGGCGTTATGAAATACCCCTTGCTTTGTCCAGCCCCTGGATAGATATTGCCCAGAGAGGCCCCCTTCAGCTCAGTGATCAGGTCCTAATCCATCCGTCGTGGACCCATCAGTACCATCAGGTCAGGTACAACCAAGTAACGGTTGTAGGAAGGAAATATCATCTCTGACCCGTTAAAAGTAAAAGACCAGTCTTCCCTGATAGGCCCCACCTGAGGAGACTCCAGTGCGTCCCCGAACAGGAAGTACGACTTCTGAAAGAAACGCTTTCCATATTCAGCAGGGATCTTCCCCGCGTTGATCTGACTCGGAAAGAAGAAAGGCGTCTGCTCGACGATCTTCTGTTGACGCTCCTGAGGGAGGTCCTTGTTAACTTGGTTCCTAATAGCCACCGCCAAGTCTCCAAGATTCATGTTGAGGGGTAGCAGGTTCTGCCTGAGTACCAGTTTGTCGGAGGATGTTGTGGGCAATACCATTGTAAATCAAACAAGAGAACATGGTCAGAATTAATCAAAGGAATTCGGCCAAGGGGACTGCCCCTATTATGTCAAATCTTAGTCATACGGCAGAGAAGCTTATGCGGATGGGACACCCATGTGGGAGAGACAACCATGCGATTGAGGTCAACTATACGACATGGTCACCCATGCGACAAAGCCAGTCATGCTGCTGAGGCCAACTATGCATGCGGCAAAGTTGGTCATGCGGCTGATTGGCTTATGCGGCTAAGCCACCCATGCGGCAGTGAGTAAGTAAGGAATTCGGCCAAGGGGACTGCCCCTATTATGTCAAATCTTAGTCATACGGCAGAGAAGCTTATGCGGATGGGACACCCATGTGGGAGAGACAACCATGCGGCTGAGGTCAACTATACGGCATGGTCACCCATGCGACAAAGCCAGTCATGCTGCTGAGGCCAACTATGCATGCGGCAAAGTTGGTCATGCGGCCGAGTGGCTTATGCGGCTAAGCCACCCATGCGGCAGTGAGTAAGTTGGCGCATAGACGAATCCATGCGTCCAACCGTGCATATGTGTCTCTGTGTTCAACTGAACCCTTTCATCTTCCTCGTTCGAAATATACCCTTGATCGGCGGCTGAACGTCGGTGGGGAACAACTGAGCGGGCCTTCCCCTTGCTCTTGGCCTTCCCATTGTTCTTAGCGACGGCGGCAGCGGCGAAGGAAGCGACTTTGGGTGCCATGTCAGCGAGCAAAAATAAAGAAAATGAAGAGGAGAAGAGAAGAAAGTAGAGATTTTCTTTCTTTCTCCTCAGGACCCCTATATAGGTGGGGATATGCGACTGGAGATAAATGCGCCGGCGGTTCGAATCCCAACGCCTAGATCCACGAAACGTCAAAATGATGATGGAGACTTCTCTTCTCTGAACTGTCGCCTCGGACTCTGTGTCAACTGGCAGCACAGAATCCCAAGAGATCTCGTCGAAGATTGAACCAAATCCACTCATTTGAGGACTCGACAGCCTGGCAGAACGTGCTATGCGGCAACACAGAGTTATGCGGCATGTCTCTACTATGCGGCCAAAAGTGCTCGATCATGCTTCTCATTCAAAGTATTCCAAACTCGTCATTTTGGAAACTTTGAAGGGGGTCTTGTTGAAGCATAAAAATACTACATGTCGCATAGAGAGCATGACGCTTAAAATATGATAGATACGACGAGGCAAAAGTCACATAATAGCCTTCATGTGGCCAAACCAACCAAGTAGCAAGAGGCCGCAAAAAAGATACTTGGCACACTCTCCAATGCCTGACGGCCTCGAGACTCATAAGAAGGCGGCATACAAAAAAAAGAGAGTCACATCCAATAATTAATGACCTCGTCAGATGAGCTGTACCATATGTCCCTCCTATGCGGCTTTAATATTATACGACATCAGTCAGATAAAAGCTCATATGCGGCCATGACACATATGCGGCTAGAGCACACATGCGACCTCGACTCAATACGTTCTTATCCTCATGAAGCCAAAGTGTCCATCAGACCAAAGGCGGACAAGAGTACATATGCGACCTCGCCAACATGCGGCCAAAGGGTCCATTCGACCAAGGCCCAAACGAGAGCACGTATGTGGCTACAAGATCCATATGGCCTCACCATTATGCGGCCAAGTTATTATTCTACCTTTAGCTCACAAGATCTTCCCGTTACAACTGCAGAGATCTTCGCACAGATAGTACTAACTATGTATCCAGCTTACCAAGTCACGTCCATAACGGGTTGATAACAACCCCGAGATATCATCAACAACATATCTGAACCGAACTCATGTGGCAGATTCCCCATAATGTCCGACCACAGTTACAACCGTATTTTGTTAAAGTAGCCCTACGCATCCACCAAGCAGGAATATATGCAGCATCCATAGCACGTCCTCAGGGCGGCTATAAATTGTAAGGTACCACACCCATACAAAGGGTTAGCTATCTATCTGCGAACCTACACTCAAGCGAGAGAGAAGAGCTTCTGCATTAGATCTTTAATTGAGTAAAGAGAGTTGCTATACTCCTAACCCTCTATCGTCACCCCCCAGAAAATAAATTTGTACCTAGATTCCCTTATAGGATTTCTCTGTACTTTCTTTAGTTTGTTAATCAAATCAAGTTCTTTTAGTTCTCCTTTTGATTTAATGGCAAACATTGAGATACTCTGGTATTATTTGTACCAAAGAAGGATGGGTCAGTATACATATGTATCGACTATAGAGCTTTGAACAACCTCACTATCAACAATAAATACTCGCTGCCGAGGATAGATAATCTCTTTGATCAGTTGAGCGGAGCGAAGGTATTTTCGAAGATAGACTTGAGTTCGGGTTACCACTAGGTAAAAGTGAAGAATAAAGATATTCCAAAGATAGCTTTTTGGACTCGGTATGGCCAGTTTGAGTTCTTGGTGATGCCGTTTAGGTTGACCAATGCCCTGGTGGTATTCATGAACCCGGTGAATAAGGTGTTCCACCAATATCTTGATAAGTTTGTGTTGGTATTCAATGATGATATTCTGGTGTATTCGAAGACCCCGGAGGAGCATGATGAGCACCTGAGGATAGTTATGGAGACTCTCAGGAAAGAGAAGATTTATGGCAAGCTTTCAAAGTATGAGTTCTTCCTTGACAAGGTTGAATTCCTTGGACATGTGATTACAAGATACGGGATCTCAGTGGACCCAAAGAAGATATCATCTTTTGAGTCGTGGTCTACCCCGAGTTTAGTGGCAGAGATCAGAAGCTTTCTAGGATTAGCAGGTTATTATCGAAGATTTGTTCAGGACTTCTCTCGGATTACAGAGCCGATGACTAGGCTGGCCAGGAAGGATGTAGAGTTTGTCTGAATAGAGGAGTATTAGGCCGCTTTTGAGGAGCTGAAGAAGAGGTTGACTACAGCTCCAGTTTTGACGTTACCATCGAGGACAAGAAGATTTACCATCTATAGCGATGCTTCAGGTAAGGGTTTGGGTTATGTGTTACAGCAGAACGGGAAGGTGATTGCCTATGCATTCAGGCAATTACGTCCTCATGAGAAAAATTACCCTACCCAAGATTTGGAGTTGGCAGTGATCATTTTTGCTCTGAAACTGTGGAAGCACTACTTATACGAAGAGCATGTAGAGATCTTCACAGACCACAAGAACTTCAAGTATGTGTTTATACAAAAGAAACTCAACATGAGACAGAGGCAGTAATTGGAGTTAATAAAGGATTTCAACATATCCTTGCAGTACCATCCAGGGAAGGCCAATATAGTCATTGATGCCTTGAGAAGGTATCCAGTGGCTATGTACTTTATGAGGGACAGATACTTATTGGCCGATCTTGATAGCTTGGGTATTGAGGTGTTAGTTCCTGGAGTCGCGACACAGATGTGGGGTCTCAGATACAGTCAGAGTTGATAGATCGAATCAGAGATGCACAGTTCGAAGATGAGTCTCTGAGGAATATCATAACGTAAGTTTAGATAGGACTGGTAGAGAATTTTACTATTGCTGAGGATGGAAACATTGCGACACGGTACCAGATTATGTGTGCCGAGTGGAGCGTTGTGTGAGGAGGTTCTTCAAGAGGAGCATCGATCCCAGTACTCTATGTATCCAGGTGCCAACAAGATATATAGAGACATGTGGGAGCATGTTTGGTGGTATGGTATAAAGTAGGAGGTGGCGCTCATAGTATCCATATGTCAAGTATGTCAGCAGGTAAAGGCGAAGAGATAGAGGCTAGGTGAATTGTTTCAGCCTTTACCCAATCCAAAGTGGAAATTGGAGAATGTGACGATAGATTTTGTTCTGGGGCTTCCACAATCTCCATGTAGTAAAGAAGTAATTTTGGTCATCGTAGACAAGTTGACCAAATTGGCCCACTTCTTGCCAATCAAGGAGGGTACATCTATAAAAAAGCTTACGAAGATGTATGTGCAGCAAATAGTCTGATTACATGGAGTTCTTGTGAACATCACCTCAGATCAGGATAGTCATTTTATATCCCACTTCTGGAGGAGTTTGCAGGCTAGCTTGGGCACCCAGCTCAATTTTAGTACCGCATATCACCTATAGATAGACGGGCAGTCAAAGTGGACTATTCAGACTCTCGAGGATATATTTTGTACTTGTATTTTGGATTTCAAAGGCTCTTGGGAGGATCATCTTCACCTGGTAGAGTTTGCTTACAATAATAACTACCAGGTCAACATTGAGATGTCACTATTTGAAGCATTGTATGAACGGAGATACCGTACTTCGTTATCCTGGGATGATATTGGTGAGAGAGGCTTATTAGGACCAGATATGGTCGTGGATGCAGCTGAGAATGTGAAGCTCATTAGAGATAAACTTTGGGTGGCACAGGACAAACAGCGGTATTAGGCCGACATCCACCGGAAACCCTTGGAGTTTGAGATATAGGTTATGTAATCACATGAATTTTTAGAAATTTAAAATTTTAATTTTTAGAATTATTATGAATTTTCTGTAATTTTTATCTAAATAAAACCAAGGTATTCTGAAATTAAAACAATTTTTACATGGTGTTAATTAATATTAAAATATTATGAAAATAATATTTTCTGGTGTAAAATGAAAAACTAGACATAGGGTAATTTTCCGGAAATTTATTGGACCCCGAAAACATTTTTAAAGCCCTAAAAACTAATTAATAAATAAACCAAAATGAACCCAGAAATTAACCCGGTTTATTTTCAAAATAAACCAAACCAGACCGGACCGGTTTGCCTGAACCGAACCCAATTCCTTAACGGGTTGAGTCGGATCCAAATTGAACCCGACCCGGACCCGTTAACCCGCTCACTTGAGAAACCCCTAACCCTTCTTCTCCCGTCGATTCTTCTTCCGGCGGCCGTTTCCGCCGCCGTGGCCGCCGGCGACCGTTCTCCTTCGCCTCCCTTGAACTCCCGAGTCCCTTCCCCTTCGCCTCCCTCAAACTCCCGGCTGTTCTCCTCCGTTTTCCCCGCTATTTAAACCCACCCAGAGCTCCGGCTGCCGTTTCTTCATCCCCCCCCGACCGCCACCTACGTCGAAGCCCTAGCACCCTCCATCCCTGCAGCCTCCAGCCTCCGTAAGCAGCGCCCAGAGCCGCCCTGGCCTCTCCCCTTGATGCTGCCCTCGCCCCGACTCCTCCAGCACCCTCCGCTCCTTCCGCCAGAGCCTGAACTCCTCCGCCAGAGCCGACGCCTCCCGCAGCTCCGTCCCCGACGACTCCGGCGACCCCGACGAGCTGAGCCGCCTCCGCCAGAGCGCTGACCCTCCTCCGGTGAAGCCCCGGCTAGTTTTGGCAGTCCCCGACGAGTGGCAGAACCCTAACCCTAGCCAGGATGCAGCCCGAACATAGTGTCGTGTCAAGACGACACGCGGACACGAGAAATTCGATTTCACGAAGCCCTGTTCAGGTAACCAGTTCTCTCTCCTCGCTGCCCCATTTTTAGTTTTGTCTGTTGTGACGCGTAGACTGCGTAATCCTCTCGATGCCCGTACAAATCGCTTGGTGCGTCGTAACCTGTGGTGATCGCGAACCGCGATCCAAAAACAGGAAAAATAATACCCTATTTTTCCCCGGAACTGAGTGCGCCCCGCCAAACGGGACGACTTGGTCGTGTGCGGTCTTCACCAAAGCGTGCACGCCGTTGATACGAATGTGCGGGATTTTGCAAAAGTTGATTTGGATGTGCGTGCACACCGGAATCAACGCGTATCCGCCGACAACGCCCTATATCCGTCCATTCTGGAATACGTCGTAACTTCGTGTACACACGTAGGATCGAAACAAAACTTGAACCATCGGA
The DNA here is from genome assembly GCA_036927795.1 of Iris macrosiphon. NCBI lineage: Eukaryota > Viridiplantae > Streptophyta > Magnoliopsida > Asparagales > Iridaceae > Iris > Iris macrosiphon. Next base: position 113,073,727 of record JAYESA010000016.1, on the reverse strand, counting down.
CTCTTAGCAATACGCTGGTCCTATGACCCAAGTTTGGTTCGATTCTGAGAATGTTGACAAAATTGCGTATCGTGGGCCCCATGGCTCCACTTGACGAGTGATTTTGTGATCGGCTCATCGGAATCCAATTCTGGAAGTTTCGTTGGGTTCATATCATCGTTCTGAACTTATTAACCCTAAGTTTGACGAATTTGGAGACCATTGTCCCTGACACATTTTTTGGTGCAAAGCGGCCCACATGTGGACCCCGCTTTGACCATAAAATGTCATTTTTGCCCTTGTGTCCAAATTGGACTCAAGGACAAGCGTTTCTAGCTATTTAATATTTTCTGAACCTGTTGGTGATGTTTATTTCAGCAACCGGAGTAATACCTGCATTTTCCACTGAGGTCAGAGCTACTGTTGGTATTCAAACCCCAGGCAAGTGTACCTTGCCAACTTTGTAGTGTTGTTATTTATTTCTTTGACTTAATTAATTGTTGTACACACTTAAACCTAGGATCGTGTGACTTACTTAGTGTCCGATTAATAGTCGGGTGCCAACACCGTACGCGGAGTTGTGTAACGTCACCTAGAGATGGCTACCGTGACCCTTTACATTCTTGTACTTGCCTTATCAAGTACCTCATAACCCAGGACACCTGATACTATTCATGCGATAGAATCTTCCTGAAATATTCAAGGTGATTCTGTGTAGGTTGCAGGATTATGACATAGACATTATATTCATAGATACTGTATGACTTGCTGCATTAGTTATGATCTCGCGTGATATGGACATGAGACATTATGGACATGAGACGTGTGATTATATTAGGTGGGGAGAGACACACAGGCTATAGGCTATTTATTTATATATATTTATTATTGTGAGGCTGTAGACTCTACATCAGAGCTAGGCCCATTATGTGATATTACTGCTACCCGGCTCCCCGACACAGAGCATGTAGCGGTCTCAGCCTGAGTACTAGTGATGCTCTCACTTGCATTTCACATAGATGGTTACATAGTTACCCTATTTATTTCATTTACTATTGTACTGCATTTATTTTGGCTTGTATTATTTTGTACCTTGCTATGTCTCCTGAGGACCTGGATTACAGAGGAGCATTATCCCGAGGTTTACGGGACAGGAGCAGAAGCTGTAGCAGGACCTGATAGTGGAGCTGAACCAATCCCCGAGGACGAGGTGACAGCTGAAGACTTTTCCTGAGTATCTGTGTTTCGTACTCAGTATCTACTTATTTCAGACATTTATGTTTTGGTCTGTTGAACCATTGTATCAGATTTATATCGGGTTGTTCCCCGAAGTACTTTGTTGAGACTGGTTGTTGCTTTACATTTCTTATTGCTGTTGATCATATTTATCTTCTGTGGATGAGATTAGTTATGGCATATTTTAGTAGACCTTATTCTACAGCTTAAGTACGCCCTGATGGATCCATTAAATTGGGTTTGTCCATCAGTGGGTACTGCTGGCCATTGTCACGTGTCTAGTCCCTCGATAATTTAGGACTGGGGCGTGACAGGTTATGATTGCATTGGTTGTGTTTACCTTATTTTAGATAGAGTGCTAAGGTTGTATTTTGTGCTAAGTTGGCAATCGGGTATTCTTGAAGATTTTGCTAACGTGGGGCAAGATTCACTTTGGTGAAGCGAAAAGCTTAGTACACGATATGTCGGACCCTTCGGTGTTCTTGAAAGGGTCGTTGCAGTGACCTATAGACTAGACTTGCCGCCTGCACTAGAGGGAGTGCACAACGTATTCCATGGGTCACAGATGAGACGGTACGTAGCAGACCCTAGTCAAGTATTGTAACACTCAAAGATCGAGGTGGGTCCGACACTCAGTTATCCTGAGCAGCTAGTGGAGATTCTGGATTATAGGGAGAAGGTGTTACAAAACCAGACGATTCTCTTGGTACGCATCGCGTGGAGGCATCACTCTCCGGGGGAGTCTACCTGGGAGAGAAAAGTCGTAATGCCCGAGTGATACCCTTATCTCTTTGAGCCGTGAGGTAATTTTCTTCTTGATGTGATTTCTTGTTGTAGTGCTAGTTCCTTCCTTAAATTTTGAGGACAAATTTTTCTAAGGCGGTAGACTTGTCACTACCATATTTCTAGATTAGAATATTTTAGTCTTTTTGCATATATTTATTTTTAGTGAATTAATATTTATTTATATTTGGCTATTAATTAAATATTGTGCTTGTATTATCTATTTATAGCTAGTATGCTAGCCTGTTAGTTAGACTTGACACTAGTGAACCCAATTAGACTTGTCATGACAATAAGTGAGCCCAACATGGACTAGGCCCATTAGACTCATTTTCTCTAGTTAATTAGAAGGATTGGCTTAATTCATATTAGTTTAGAGACTTCCCAAAATTGCCTTCCTTAATATTTTTCATATTAATTAAGTAGGGGTAGTTTGGACATTGTAGGTTGCTTGGAGAGGAAGGAAAGGGGGGTCGGCCATAAGAGAAAGGCCTTATCTCTCCTCTTCTCATTTCTTCATTCATTTATAGATCCCCAATTCACTTCATCCCTCCATAAATTTCAACCTAATTTCTTCTATTTTCTTTTAATTTCATCAAGCAAGGAGCATTGTAGCTTGAATTTGCAAGGAACACTTGGAGGAGGAGCATTTGGCAAGGAGCTTGTACCCAAATCGGGTCTATTTGGGTATTTTATTAGGAATTCAACTCTCAATAGGTATAGATATGAATTTTCTCTTTATTTTAGGTTCTAAATCATGTATTTGACCATTAGGAACCCTCTCATGGCATATGGCTACCTATAGGAAGAAGATCTAGGCTCTATTGATGTGATTTGACACTTCTACAGAGGTTTTTGTACACAATTAAGGGAAATTATGAGATTGAAACATCAAGTGTGTGTCATGAGACTAATTTTGTCCAATTAGACATAGATCGGAGTTGTAGGACTAGCTACGTGTCCATAATTAGATACAAGTAGGCCGTATCATGATACAGTGTAATACGAGACTCATTTTGGGTGATGTTGTGCAATACTCTTTAATTCCTATTGTAATTAGTTCTAATAGCTATTATTATATGTATTTGACATGTGGAAATGGTTATTTGTGAGAAATTGGGACTTTGGCTTCTCAATTGGGTGTATATCATGAATTTTCTAGGTGTATACTCTAAGTGTGGTAGTGACAAGTCTACCGCCTTAGAAATATTCAATACATATAACTGATTAAATGCTTCTAACTATCATATAGATATATGTATTGATAATATGTATATATAATTAAGGGTGTGTGTATCTTTGATAGCATGGGTGTGGTGGTGATGTTGGACTGTGAGGAAGGGGGGAAATAGTTGGTTTCAGTTCAGTTGGATTGATACACTAATCTATGTGCTCAGTTGATGGTAGATTCAGTGATACTTGGTTAGTATCATTTGTGCCCAGGTGTTGTGTAGTTCATTCGTGTATGTGTGCAGGTGGTTGTGATCAAGGTTAATTGTGATCAAGTAACATGAGTATGTGTGTGCCTAGCATCTATTTAACTAACTACCTAGCTATTTACCTACCTAAATGCAAGGGTATCTGCGTATGGGTGAGACAGTGGGGTTACTGAGGTAGTGTACTCAAAAGTTGGCGGTCGGGTTCTAAATAAGATCACAGCAGTAACAATAGTTTATGGAGCATGGGTTGGAGTGTATGCTTACAGCAGCAGTTGTAATATTGCCAGGTGCAATGTGAGTTCAGGTAAGAGGGTTGTGTGCTCGAGTGTATCTGATAATCTTGAGAGTATCAGATATTGAGGTAGTGCACAATCATTGAACTATAGCAGCAATATACCATAGTATTTAGGTATGTGGTGATTGAAGTAATTAAGAAGGATACAGTAGCAATAACTGAGAAGGATGAGGGGATCTCGGGTGTGTGTGGTTGGCCACATTTGCCAAGCAACTAAGTTGCTATCTCAACTCAACAACAGTAGCAGCAGTATTAGTGAATAGGGGGAATGTTAGGTTCAGTTGACATCAAGAGAAGGTGACAGTGAAGGAGAGTGCACTGCTACTAAGTGCCTAGCAGCAGATATGTGAAGGAGGGTCAGATATGGACTGATACTCAGTGAGTATTAGTGTATTTGGAGAATTAATTAGTGGGATGTCAGGTATAGTGTTATCAGTTAGTATATCTGTTAGTAAGATAAGTTAAGTTATATAATTAGCTACCTTAGTGTATCAGTTAGTATTGGGTCCAGTTAGCAAGTTAGTGTTTAGTTAGTTAAGTTAGTAAAATTAGTTAAGTTTGTAGTGGTTAATAGTTAGTATCAGTCATTAGTTATAAGTTAGTGCTATTAGTTTCAATCAAAAAGTAGTTAGATAGCTATATACTAGTTAGAGTATATGAGTAATGACCATATCATTTAGGGATAACCTATTATTGACCTAGAACATTATATTTTAGCTCATTTTAGCATTTTTATCACTCATTATACTATTTAACATGGTATTTCCTAAATAGGATTGTGTGACACCAGCTTGGGCATCGAGATACACCATTTTGCTCAGGACGAGAGGCGAGTATAACTCTCTGTTAGTTTTTATTTCATGATAGTGTATATATCACATATTCTAGAACTGTATACTTGATTCTAACACAGTGGTTACACAGACTGGTACTATATGAATCCTGTCACGAGATGTTATCCCCTTACCATGTTCAGCGGGTACTCCTTCACATGTATTTCATCGTATGCATCGGATATTGATTATCAGGTACTTCATATTCACATACTGTCTCGTGTACAGTGTGCCTATATTACTCGTGTTTGTAACATGTCGTGATCGGATTCATGAGTATTTATTGGGGACGGGGGAGTAGGAGTTTGTTATGTGATCAAAGCCCCTAGTATATTTATGTATATGTTGATTATACATCACACATATAATTGAGTTACCTTATTTCATTCGTGTTCAACCTAAATCGATCACATAACGAACTTGTACTCTAAGGCACATTAGCTAATATTATCTATTTCCATTACTTGCAGCTATTCTATATTGCATGTTCTTTCCTTCCAGTACTTTACATGCTTATTCTAGTTCATTTTTATTTCTTAGTTACTAGTACATCATGTATTCTTTTCTATTACCTGTCATATATGCTCTGCCATGTATTTGGAACTACTTTCAGAATTTTGTACTTCGCTCCAATCCTGATTGGATATATTTTTTAGACGACTGGTTAGTGGAGATATGTCCCACATATTACAGGGCACAAGTTGGCGAGCCAGTTGGGGAGATAGCACCTTTAGTCTAGGAGGATGTAACATTAGTCATCGAGGAGACTTAGTTTTATTTTGGCACTGTATTTGACTCTTAGACTTGGCATGTATTATTATTATTTTGGAGACTATGGTGTGGTGATTAGTTGTTGGACTTGAGATGTATTTGTGACTCTTGTACTTCTTTCCTTTATTTCATATCATACAATTTCTTCCTCTAGTTTGATATTTTGATTGAGTATTGTCTTTTATTATTATATCATCATATTTTTTCTCTATTTGGAGTTGAGATGACATGACAGGTACCATATATATATTGTGTACGATGTTAGATAGTATTGTTGACCTAGACAGCATTTGACGTTGTTGTTACAACGTAGGCTGGACGTTGTTTACGTACTCGTGCCCTTATTCCGGGTGCGGGTTGTGACAATAATGTCCACATACTACCAGAAAAAGTCAAATTAGCGACGTAATAAAATGTTGCTGAATGACCAAAAAAACTTCGCTAATAACTTTTAGCGACGTAATTAGCGACGTTTTATGGAAGTCGGAACTCAGCACATCGCTGAAAGGAAAAACGTTGCTAAACGTTGCTATACCGACATTTTTTAGCGACTTAAATGTGTCACTAAATTAGCGATGTTTAGCGACACAACGTCGCTAATTAGCGACGTGCTAATATGTCGATAAAAGTTGCTAATTAGCGACGTATTTAGCGACATATTCAACGACGTATAGTAACGTCGCTAAACATCGCTAAATTTTCAGTGAAAAATAAAAAAAATGTTAAAAATTACCAATCTCCTGCAATTTATGAATTTCTAATTAAAAATAGACCCGGAGCAACCCTTCGTTGAATTCTTTGGGTTCGCCGACCCCTTCGGTGGAACACTCAACACCGGTAAATTAACATACATTTAATATGAATAAAAAGTATCACAATCACACAATACACACAAATATTATAGACAGACCTGGAGCAACCCTCCATTGAAATTTCTGCGTACGAAATAACACAAAAAGTATATAAAATATCACAGTCATACAATACACAAAATAAAAGTACCACAGTTACACAAAATGCATAATATATAAGTATCACAATCACACAAAATACATAATATATAAGTATCACAATCACACAATAACCACAATAAAAGTATATGAAACATCACAGTATCAATCTCGAGGATATCCAATATGCTGGGGCACATACCAGTCCCTCAGATACTACGCATAAACAGCGTCTATGTGATCAATCTCCGCTATAGGTGGTGGGTGACTAGAACTCCCCCTCTGAGCTGGTGCCTGTCCAACAGTAGGAGGCACAACTTCTTCCTTAACAACTGCTTCCAATTTAACAGCAGGTGGTATCTCTTCCTCCTTAACATTCACTTACTCCTTAACAGTATGAGCCATCACTTCCTCCTTAACAGTAGGAGGCATCACTTCCTCCTTAACAGTAGGAGGTGTCTCTCTCAAGCGACGTGCACGTGCTCGGGTCATGGGTGCCATCTGGTAAGATAGATGAAAACAAAGAATATAATTGATAACAGATATAAATATATTGTCTAATATTAAATATTATATAAATTTTAGCGACATGAACTCAAACCATAAATTGATCTCTGCCACAACTATCTATCTTAACTTTGGGATGCATGTGATGGTCTTCCATGTTTTCCTCATCCACAAACCTAACCGAGTCTAGATGGAACACAACATGATTAAGGTTAAAGGCTTGGTTTGGTTCTGCTACTGCTTTTACAAAAAAGCAGACACAACATCCTGGAAAATTCTATATAATTAATTTCTTATGAACAGTGTATTTGATACCACACTCTATACCTATCTAGAACTCGTTCCTTGGTATCTCAAATATCTTACCTTATAATTCCCAAGCCCTAATACCTTGATACTTGGTATCTCAATATACCAACACTCTACCCTTACTTCACATTGGTACACAACACTTACCTACTTCTAATATCCTGATACATCACTAATTTATACTATCGATACCATTCATTTCCCTCAAGTACTCACACACTCACCAAAACACTAACTCTAATGCACTAGCACTCAGGTTTGTCCCTTTCTCTTTGCTTCTACCTGCAGATTATTGCTGCCACTCATGAATGTACTGCATACTCATATCAGTGTCCTAACAGTTTCTCCCTCTAACTGGTCCAACTCTGATACCCATCATAATTACCAAGCAATACATGATACTCTAACCTGAACATCTACGCACTAACTCACTAAACTCATAAACAATAGCTCCCATTACAACCTCACTACCCCTCAACTGAACTAATACCCGAGCCCTCCATGCCCTTAATCAAGCTTGCACTGCACTCCTGACTAGCCTGCAATCGAGCCTCCCCATCTTATATTGTATACACACATGCTGCAACACTTAAGCAGTACACAAGTGTGAATTTGTTGCACACTGACACCCCTCTTGATGCTGTTGTTGATATGCTCCAACCCATTACCAATAAACTGAATGGTCATATTGCATACTCTTCAGGCTTCAATATCTGTACACAGAGATCACTCAAGTCACAAGGATACACTATCCTATTTATTTCTCCCCACAAACCTGCGACAGAACACATTGCAGTACACTCCCAAAGCACCACTCAACCTTATATCTCACTTTAACTGATACTCTAACCCCACACACAGATATCCCTATTTACTTGTTTTGTGCCACAGTCCCTTGCAGCAACTAAGATATTTGACTCAAGCCTCACTGACTGATATCAACCCACAGTCTCCACTTGCCCTTGCCTTGGATTGACCCGAGCCCTCTCACCTGCAGTTTAATTAAACCCAGAGTATACCCAATAAACTCCTTGCACTCAACCATTCCTCCACCATACTCTATCACACCTCACAGGCACCCCACTCTTCACTGCCCAGACACACACAAACACAGTCAGTCACAATCAACACTGCCTAGACACACACAACAAGCAACATAGCAGTACAAAAACCCTAACCCTAACCTGAGGTCAAAAACCCTAACCCTAACCCCAGGTCAAAAACCCTAACCCCAGGTCAAAAACCCTAACCCTAGGTCAAAACCCTAACCCCAGGTCAAAAACCTTAACCCTAGATCCTGATCCCAGGTCGTGTTAGTTTTGGGTTAGGGTTTGTGTCACGTGTGTGTGTGTCGTGTCAGTGTCAATGTCTGTCACATGTGTGTGTCGTATCAGTTTCAGTGCCATGTGTGTCCTGTGAGAGAGAGAGAGAGGGAGGGTTTACCTAGAGGTGGAGGAGGAGGGGGGAGAACGCAGCCGGAGGGGGGTCACTGGGAGGGAGGAGGGGGCGCCGGAGGGAGGAGGAAAGCCGGAGGGGGAGGACGCGGGTTTAAAATTTGGGAGAAGAAGAGATCGAAGAAAATGGGGAGGAATCAGCCCTAAGTAAAAAAATTAGCGACGTTTTAGCGACGTCATTATTGACGTCGCTAAGTTAGCGACGTATGAAACGTCGCTAATGGCGTCGCTAAATGTCCAAAAGATATACGTCGCCAAATACGTCGTTAAACGTCGCAAAATAAAAATATTAGCGACGTTTAGCGACCTAAATTGAACTTATATCGACTAATCTTTTAAAAAAAAGATATACGTCGCTAAATACGTCGCTAAATAAAATATATTAGTGACGTTTAGCGACCTAAATTGAACTTATAGCGACTAATCTTTTAAAACTGAATAAAAGTCGCTAGACGTCGCTAAATGTCGCTAATTAGCGATGTCTAGCGATGGTTTTACATGTAGTCGCTAAATTAGCGACGTTTTATTTGTCATCGCTAAAAAATATCACTAATCCCGCTTATTCTAGTAGTGACAGATCTATGGACCTAAACCTTTGGAGTAGAATTGACAATGCATTAACCTTGTGCACCATCCTCCAATACGCCTTTCCTATTGTCATCGACATTAGGGATAAGAAAAACCCGGCTTGGATAGCCAAGTCCTTCAAGTCTTCTTAGGCTTTAAGATCGTTGCGGGACTTGAGCTTCCCTTTGAGAGCATGTTCTTGAATGCTCGTTAGTCAAGTTCGACGACCAAAGTCTTTTGAGTAGTTTCCATCAAAGCAATATCGGATTACGTCACTACATTTTCATTTATGGAGAAGGTCATCCCTAGCTGAATATTTCCATTAAACAAAGTTTTGCTAACTTTTGCTTATAAAACTTGATTATTGCTTTTAAAAATATAAAGACCCTATACAAGAATTTCTAAGTACAAGCAATGAAAGAAAAAAAGTGGGAAAGAGTAGTGGTGGAATCCGATCTGCACACAATCGCTTTATTTCATTGACTGTCCGAAGCGACGATGGAAGAACTTGCTAAGTCTTGGCTCAGTAACAATACAAGGAGACGATGGGAGAACTTGCTAAGTCTTGTCCCGACATATTTATAGATATTCATGTTGTAACGACTGTATGCGCAGAAAATAGGCAAAATTTACTATTTTTGACCATATGGAATGGCGTATAGTATATTGCAATAACTCTAGCACATAATGCAGATCTGGACGTCTGTGTATGACACGCATTGTACAACATGTAGCATCTGTTACGAGGAATAATAAGTCTCTTTTAATGACAACGGTTGTCGTTTCAAACTTTGAAACACATGTCATAATATGCACCATTAATACGTGATATCTTCTCGAGTTTCTAACTGCTCACTGACAACTGAGGAGAGAGATATTTATGTCGCATACGCGGGATTTCTCATACGCCAAATTCAAACGAGCGACGACATATTGAGCCACGTGGATCTGCCTTTCTGTAAATTAATAAAGCCTAATTATTATGCTAGCGCAAGCACTGTTGTCATCTTGATCTAAGCGTAATTACCATATATTGCAGATCACGAGCTGTCAGGAAGACTGACAGTTTTCTAATCTATTAATGCATTCTACTATCAGGGCATGGCAAGCGACGTATAGCACTAAGTCGAGTGCCGCATAGCTCCCCATATATGGAACTGAGAACATCTTTCACATATAGTACTCATTAGCGCATGACCTCTTGTGTATGGCCCTATCCACCAGCCATGTGTATGTTTTGAAGGCTCTTCCTTCGTGTGAAATTTTCTATGCATCTACAATCACGAGTCTACATTTTTACTTATACAAATGTGGATGTAGCTGAAGAAGAGATGTATATATCCTTAATCTTTTTGTAAATCTTAATAGGCTAGGTATGGTTTCGAGCAAGATGCCATAGCGTAGACATTTGTATTCATATAGAATATCGTATCGCACTAACCATCCCTTACAAGATCTCCATAGCTTTGTTCCTTCTTCTTTGATCTCTCAATTTTTTTAGTTTCTCTACCACTTTGAACAAGTCACACCTTAGTTTTTCTCAAGCAAACCTAGGAAAAACATTGAAATAGCTTATAAAACTTCATAAAATTTGAAATTAATTTGGATGGTCCATAACCTTACCAAAACTCAACCCAAACTGTCTGAAATGGAGGAAAGTTAGTATACCGCTATATATATGGTGAATTGGTAAGGTTGATTTTGGCTCCAATTTTAGTCTCATTAGCATCTTCGCTCCTTTCAGTCATATTCAATCTTTATATGTCGTTCGTCGCTCTCTTTCATTAGAATACAAGCCTTACTGTAAGAGAGAATTTTATTGATTGATGTATGTATGTAATGTCCTACTCAGTACGATGCATTATACTTGTTGGTTTGTTAGCTCGAAGGTCCTAGCTGGACTTGGATTCTTGCGGAGGAATCAATCAGATATTTGTTGATGTGGATAGAAAGAGCAATTCGTCAAATGGTGGATAATTTTGATCATTCTCTCATTTATCTTAACATTTTAATAAAAAGAACTCTTATTAGTCATTTTGTCTATATTCTACAAGATTGTTAATACTACATAAAAGAACCAAGATAAAAGAGAGTAATCTTATTTTTATTAATTTGGCTGTATAGAAATATAGAATATTGTACGTTTTTTATAATGAAATAGTATTATGGAAAAATGGTTTGGGACAATTTAGTGACGTGTGAAAATTCCTAAATTGGAAAGTGGTATAGATGTGGTGTGGTACCACAGAATAGTCAGGATGGTTTGGGACTAATGGGTCACCAATCAAAATAAAGTTGGATGAAAATGTAGATATCGCAAGAATAAACTATTGTACAAGTAGAGAATTTCATGTCTTCAATTTAGTTTTTATTATGCATGTTATATTTTAATAACTAAATTGCATATGCATGCATGGTCATGGACAACTTATGCACATTGGCTTTCCTTTAACGGTATCCGGTGCATCGAGACTCATTCTGCATAGGATAAAATGTCATGACCCAGTCCGAAAATATCGAGGGACTAGACACGTGGCAATGGCCAGCAGCACACACCGATGGGCAACCCAATTTAATGGATCCATCGGGGCATACTTAAGCTGTAATACAACAATAAGGGTCTACTAATCTCATCCACAGAAATGAATACACAATATCAGAATATAAAGAAATACCAAGTCACAATAAAACATAAGTCGGGGAACAACCCGATAATGAGTTTGATACATCAACTCAATAAACTGGAAATAAAGAGTCTAACAATAGAAATAACTGAGTATAGAATGTGCATATACTCAGGAGAAATCCTCAGCTATCACCTCGTCCTCGATTCCTGGTACTGCTCCGAGAAGTGCTCATGTTCCGTACACCTCAGGATAGATATCCTCTGCTAACCCTGGGGACATAATCCAGATCCAGGTCCTCAGGGGACATAGCAAGGTACAAAATAACTCATGCCAAAATAAATGTAGTGCAGCAATAAATGAAACAATATGGGGTAAACTATGTAACCATCTATGTGAAATATAATTTGAGAGCATCACTAAAACTCAGGCTGAGACCACTACAAGCTCTGTGTCTGGGAGCCTGTAGCAGAGATACTATGTAATTTACTATGTAGTTTACTATATAGTGACATATATATATATATATATATATATATATATATATATATATATATATATATAATCAGCATGTAGCCTGTGTGTCTCTCCCCACACAATGTAATCACACGTCTCATTTCCACGATGCCTCATGTCCATGTCACGTAAGATCATATCTAATGCAACAAGTCATATAATGTCTATGAATATAATGTCTATGTCATAAATCCTGCAACCTACATAGAATCACCTTGAATATTTCAGGAAGATTCTGTCACATGAATAGTATCAAGTGTCCTGGATATAACGTACTTGATAAGGCAAGTACGAGAATGTATAGGGTCTCGGTATCCATGCCTAGGTAACGTTACACAACTCCGCGTACGGTGTTGGCACCCGACTATTAATCGGACGCTAAGTAAAGTCACACGGTCCTAGGTTAAGCATGTACAACAGATAAATAAGTCAAGGAAATATGTAACAAGAACTGCAAGATTTGGCAAGGTACACTTGCTTGGGGTTCTGGCTCCAACTGTAGTTCTGACCTCAGTGGGAATTGCAGGTACTGCTCCGGTTGCTGAAATAAATATCACCATCAAATTCAGAAAATATTAAATAGCTAGAAACGCCTGTTCTTGAATCCAATTTGGACACAGGGGCAAAAATGACAGTTTCTGGTCAAGGGGGGTCCACATGTGGCCCACTTCGCACCAAAAAATGTGTCAGGAACAATGTTCTCTAAATTTGCCAAATTTAGTGTCAACAGGTCCAGAACGATGATACGAACCCAACAGAACTTCCAGAATTGGATTCCGATGGGCCGATCACAAAATCGCCCGTCAAGTGGAGTCGCGGGGCCCACGATACGCGATTTTGTCAACATTCTCAGAATCAAACCAAACATGGGTCACAGGACCAGCGTATTGCTACGAGCCTGATGGCGTAAGTTTCGTTTTGATCCGACGTGTGTACACAAAGTTACAACGAGTTCCAGAACAGGTCGATACGGGACGTTGTCGGCGGATACGCGTTGATTTCGGTGTGCACGCACATCCAAATCAACTTTTGCAAAATCTCGCACGACCGTATCAACGGCGCGCACCTTTCAGTGAAGACCGCATGCGACCAAGTCGTCCCGTTTGGCGGGGCTTACTCGGTTCCGGGGGAAATGGGGTATTATTTTTCCTGTTTTTGGATCGCAGTTTGCGATCACCACAGGACGCGACACATCGAGCAGTTTGTACGGGCATCGAGAGGGTAATGCAGGGTTCGCGTCATAACAGACGGAACGGAAAATGGGGCAGCGAGGAGAGAGAAATGACTACCTGAACAGGGCTCCGTGGAACTGGGATTCCTCGTGTCCGCGAGGCGACACGACACAATGCGACACGGTACTGCCTAGGGTTAGGGTTCCGATCGTCGGAGACTGGGTTTTTTGTGGAGGAAGGCGGAGGGCGGCGCTGCTGTGGCGAGGTTGGGGTGGAGCTCAGGGCGGCTAAGGCAGCTGCTACTGGAGGAGAAAGGCGGCTGCGGGTCTCAGGCGACTGCCGGCGGCGGGGAGAGGCGGCGCTGGAGGCTGGTGGAACTCGGGGGATGGCCGGGGACGATGGCTGAGGGTCGTCGGCTCCGGTGGTGGAGGAGAGCAGGAGGAGAAGGCTAGGGGGAAGTGGCTGGGGAGTTGCGGGGCTGAGGGCGGAGGCGTCGACGCCTGGAGGCTGGGGCGGCGGGTGAGAGAGGGTGGCAGAGAAGGGGTTTTGGTCGGGGACGACGGTGGAGGGGAGACAGGTGGTCGTAGGGTTTACGGTGGTGGAGACGGCAGGGAGAGGCGGGTTTATATAGGTCGAGGGCGGAGTAACCGCCGTGGGGAGGCGGGGCGAAACCGCCGCGGAGGAGGCGGCCGGATTCGTAACGGCCGGCGAGTCGGGGGAGAACGGTTACTGTAGCAGTAACTGTTGAAACAGGTCGGGTTCGGGTTCGGGTCGGGCGGATGGGGATCCGACCCGATCCACTAAGGCATGGGTGCGGGTCGGGTTCGGTTAAACCGGTCCGGTTCGGGTTGGTTTGGTTCAATTGAACCGGTTTAATCCTAGGGTTTAATTTGGTTTAATAAAACTTTGTTTTTTTTAGGTCTTTAAAAAATGTTTCCGGGGTCAAATAAATTCCCGAAAAATTATCCTATGTCAAATTTTTTATTTTACACCAGAAAATATTATTCTCATAATATTTTAATATTATTTAACATTATTTAAAAATACTTAATACCAGAAAATAATTGATTTAATTAGTTAAAAATCACCGAAAATTCAAGAAAATTCATTTTTAAAATCTGAAAAATTCTGGGGGTTTACAATCTACCCACCTTAAGAGGATTGCGTCCTCGCAATCAAAGAATAACTGGTCAACAGAGATGACACGGTTGTAAGCATTGTTCGAAGCACATCATGATTTAAGGAGAATCAAGGATGCGAGTTTAAGCAAAAATACATAGGGATTCATTTCCCTAAGCAAATGGAAGTTATGCAATTTCCAGAAGAAAAAAAAATCTAGAAAACTACAATTCAGAAAAATTAGGTTATCACTTTAATAAACATACTAGGTTATTAATTATTAGCAATTTTAAAACTGTCAGGTTAAGGCTAAGGTCACGAAACAATAGGCACGAACTAAAGCAATACTAGAAACGGATAACTATGAAAAAAAACTTACGTGCATTAGCTACTCCACGAGTCTGCACGTCCTCCAAGGTCATCGCGAAAGCTTGTCCGCATCCTAGTGGTGGATTCCTCTGCTGCTGTTGAGCCTGCTGGAAGAGTGCTGCTTGTGGTGCCAAGGGTGGCCTCGGCTGATACCCTCCTGGGGCAGGTGGTAGGACTCCTTCAACTCCCGTTTGTAGTGCTCCCAATGCTGGATAAACAGGCCTTGGTACTGGTAATACTTGTCTGTTTGATAGTTGTGCTCCCTCTCGATGCTGAGGACAATCCTTGGCTAAGTGTTGATTGGTTCCGCAAATCAAGCATAATCTCAACTTGCGTCTGCAGTCCCTCTCAATATGGCCTACCATGCCACAGTATTGACATGTAGGTAGTATCTTTGGAGAGGCTCTGGGTGGCTGGTGCATGTGAGGTCTCTTTGCAGCTTCTTCTTGTGGTGCTCTGGCTAGTGCTGATAAGGAAGACTATTTTAGACTGGTCTCTCTCTTGGTGACGCGTTCCATGCGTCGGGCTGCAGCAAGAACATCCGAGTAAGAGGTAGGTACGACTGATCTGATTAGTCTCTGTAGCTCGAAGTTTAGTCCGTCGAAGAACTTCTCGGCCTTCTCTTCTTCTGTCGGGATCAAAGTAGGGGCGAAGCGACTCAGACGAATGAACTCCGTGTTATACTCTTCTACGGTCATATTGTCTTGAGTGAGGCGATTGAACTTGTCCCGAAGTTCTGATCGAGCGATAGCCGGAATGTACATCTCCTGAAAGGGTCTGGAAAATTCTTCCCAAGTGACTCAGTTTGGTCTGAGCCGTGTCTCCTCAGATAGCCACCAGTGATGAGCATTTTCCATCAACTGCATTCTAACGACAATCATCCAACGTTCTTTTGGAAGCTCAGCTGCTTCTAATTGATGTTGAGTGTTGGTGAGCCACTCATGAACTTCGGTGGGCTCTTTCTTGCCAGAAAAGGTACGGGGCTTCAGCTGCCAAAAATTGGTGATAGAGCCCGTCGTTGGCCGTCGTGCTGTTGGGTTTGCCTGCTCCAGTGCGATTACTAGGCTGTGCCTCAAGTACTCCGCCTCGTGACGCTGAGCCTCTTAATGAATTTGTTGTTGGGCTTACATCATTGCGTAGATCATTTGGAATATTTGTTGCCCGTCCATAGGCTGCCCTTGTGGGAATACGGGCATTGGTGGAACAAACTGCGGCGACGATGGGATGTCATCACGCCGAAATCTAGAAGTATGCTGGCCCGCTTGATTGCTTTGAGCTGATTGTCCTCGGTCTTCTGGTGTCACTCATTCATCATAGGTAACCACAGGATCATGTGGTGTACCTAAGGGATTCTCGTCTCCAATTCTTAGATCCATTACTCTGCATCAAAAATAAACTTATAAGAGGCGCACAGGAATCAAGGCAGGATGCAAGTCAAGAAATTAATTCGAATCCGATATAGATATCAAGAACGTTTCAAGCAAGTGGATGAGATCCTAAAAACTTATCCTATTCTTATTGCATGCTTGCTCGATCCCTAAGTTGAAACTGAAGCAATTTAGTCGTTGACCTGCATGGGCCACCACAAAAACTATGTCACGCCCAGTCCCAAAATATCGAGGGACTAGACACGTGGCAATGGCCAACAGCACACACCGATGGACAACCCAATTTAATGGATCCATCTGGACGTACTTAAGCTGTAATACAACAATAAGGGTCTACTAATCTCATCCACATAAATGAATACACAATATCAGAATATAAAGAAATACCAAGTCACAATAAAACATAAGTCGGGGAACAACCCGATAATGAGTTTGATACATCAACTCAATAAACTGGAAATAAAGAGTCTAACAATAGAAATAACTGAGTATATAATGTGCATATACTCAGGAGAAATCCTCAGCTATCACCTCGTCCTCGGTTCCTGGTACTGCTCCGAGAAGTGCTCATGTTCCGTATACCTCAGGATAGATATCCTCTGCTAACCTTGGGGACATAATCCAGATCCAGGTCCTCAGGGGACATAGCAAGGTACAAAATAACTCATGCCAAAATAAATGCAGTGCAGCAATAAATGAAACAATATAGGGTAAACTATGTTACCATCTATGTGAAATACAATTTGAGAGCATCACTAAAACTCAGGCTGAGACCACTACAAGCTCTGTGTCTGGGAGCCTGTAGCAGAGATACTATGTAATTTACTATGTAGTTCACTATGTAGTGACATATATATATATATAATTAGCCTGTAGCCTGTGTGTCTCTCCCCACCCAATGTAATCACACATCTCATGTCCACGATGCCTCATGTCCATGTCACGTAAGATCATATCTAATGCAGCAAGTCATATAATGTCTATGAATATAATGTCTATGTCATAAATCCTGTAATCTACATAGAATCACCTTGAATATTTTAGGAAGATTTTGTCACATGAATAGTGTCAAGTGTCTTGGGTATAACGTACTTGATAAGGCAAGTACGAGAATGTATAGGGTCTCGGTATCCATGTCTAGGTGACGTTACACAACTCCGCGTACGGTGTTGGCACCCGACTATTAATCGGACGCTAAGTAAAGTCACACGGTCCTAGGTTAAGCATGTACAACAGATAAATAAGTCAATGAAATATGTAACAAGAACTGCAAGATTTGACAAGGTACACTTGCCTGGGGTTCTGGCTCCAACTGTAGTTCTGACCTCAGTGGGAATTGCATGTACTGCTCCGGTTGCTGAAATAAATATCACCATCAGATTCAGAAAATATCAAATAGCTAGAAACGCATATTCTTGAGTCCAATTTGGACACAGGGGCAAAAATGACAGTTTTTGGTCAAAGCGTGGTCCACTTGTGGCCCGCTTTGCACCAAAAAATGTGTCAGGAACAATGTTCTCCAAATTCACCAAACTTAATGTCAACAAGTCTAAAACGATGATACGAACCCAACGAAACTTCCGGAATTGGATTCCGATGAGCCGATCACAAAATCGCTCGTCAAGTGGAGCCGCGGGGCCCACGATACGCGATTTTGTCAACGTTCTCAGAATTGAACCAAACTTGGGTCACAGGACCAGCGTATTGCTACGAGTCCGATGGCTAAAGTTTTATTTCGATCCGACGTATGTACATAAAGTTACAACGAGTTCCAGAACAGGCCGATACGGGGCGTTGTCGGCGGATACGCGTTGATTCCGGTGTGCACGCACATCTAAATCAACTTTTGCAAAGTCCCGCACGTCCGTATTAACGGTGCGTGCCTTTCGGTGAAGACCACACGCGACCAAGTCATCCCATTTGGCGGGGCGTACTCGGTTCTGGGGGAAACGGGGTATTATTTTTCCAGTTTTTGGATCGCAGTTCGCGATCACCACAGGACGCGACACACCGAGCGGTTTGCACGGGCATCGAGAGGGTCACGCAGGGTTCACATCACAACAGACGAAACAGGAAACGGGGCAGCGAGGAGAGAGAAAAGACTACCTGAACAGGGCTCCGTAGAACTGGGATTCCTCGTGTCCGCGAGGCGACACGGTACTGCCTAGGGTTAGGGTTCCGATCGTCGGAGACTGGGTTTCTCGTGGGGGAAGGCGGAGGAAGGCGCTGCTGCGGCGAGGTTGGGGCAGAGCTCAGGGCGGCTAGGGCAGCTGCTACTGGAGGAGAAAGGCGGCTGCGGTTCTCTGGCGGCCCCCGGCGACGGGGAGAGGCGGTGCTGGAGGCTGGTGGAACTCGGGGGCTGGCCGGGGACGATGGCTGAGGGTCGTCGGCTCCGGTGGCAGAGGAGAGCAGGAGGAGGAGGCTAGGGGAAAGCGGCTGGGGAGCTGCGGGGCTGAGGGCGGAGGCGCTGACGCCTGGAGGCTCGGGCGACGGGTGAGAGAGGGTGGCGGAGAAGGAGTTTTGGTCGGGGACGACGGTGGAGGGGAGACAGGTGGTCGTAGGGTTTACGGTGGTGGAGACGGCGGGGAGAGGCGGGTTTATATAGGTCGAGGGCGGAGTAACCACCGCGGGGAGGCGGGGAGAAAACGCCGCGGAGGAGGCGGCCGGATTCGTAACGGCCGACGAGTGGGGGGGAACGGTTACTGTAGCAGTAACTGTTGAAACGGGTCGGGTTCGGTCTGGGTCGGGCGGATGGGGATCCAACCCGATCCACTAAGGCATGGGTGCGGGTCGGGTTCGGTTAAACCGGTCCGGTTCGGGTTGGTTTGGTTCAATTGAACCGGGTTTAATCCTAGGGTTTAATTTGGTTTAATAAAACTTTATTTTTTTTAGGTCTTTAAAAAATGTTTTCGTGGTCCAATAAATTCTCGGAAAATTATCCTATGTCAAATTTTTCATTTTACACCAGAAAATATTATTCTCATAATATTTTAATATTATTTAACATCATTTAAAAATACTTAATACCAGAAAATAATTGATTTAATTAGTTAAAAATCACCGAAAATTCTAGAAATTTCATTTTTAAAATCTGAAAAATTCTGGGGGTTTATATAAAATTATGTGGAATGTGATTCATGCACGAGGTATTGTGGGACCTTTAGTGGGGTTAGCTATCCGAATTGAAAGGGTGCGTCGCAATACCATATATAATCCAAAAATGGTGTGTCACTATTGACCATCATATACTTAGACTACATGCTGATGATAATTGTTTTGCCGGCTTAATAATTGATCAGGGGAGGACTATGAACGCTAACACTTGATGTAAGGACACACACACACACACACACACACACACACACACACACATATATATATGGTATTGCGACGCACCCTTTCAATTCGGATAGCTAACCCCACTAAAGGTCCCACAATACCTCGTGCATGAATCACATTCCACATAATTTTATATAAACCCCCAGAAATTTTCAGATTTTAAAAATGAAATTTCTAGAATTTTCGGTGATTTTTAACTAATTAAATCAATTATTTTCTGGTATTAAGTATTTTTAAATGATGTTAAATAATATTAAAATATTATGAGAATAATATTTTCTGGTGTAAAATGAAAAATTTGACATAGGATAATTTTCCGAGAATTTATTGGACCACGAAAACATTTTTTAAAGACCTAAAAAAAATAAAGTTTTATTAAACCAAATTAAACCCTAGGATTAAACCCGGTTCAATATATATATATATATATATATATATATATATATATATCATGAACGCTATAATTGATGTTTGGACACACGTATGACACATTTATATATTATGAATGTTAATCCGTGTTTTGCGAGGAATGATGGTAGCCTATGGTAAGATTCACTATTTCAATGACACATTTATGATTTATATATCTGTTTATGGAACTTTTAACCGACTCTAGAAAAAGTAGAAAGATCATATAATAATTTTATTCGTTCTCACATAATTACCGTATTGGTTTAGGTGAGTTGGGTTGAGACCGCTCACCGGTGCATTCCCAAATGTGATGAACCCCCCCCCCCCCCCCCCCCCCCTCTCTCCTCTCTTCCACGAGTGTGGGAATTCGCTTGGACGTTCTGAGGTGTTTGGGTCTCGTTTGACAACTTGAAACTATTCTTACAGATGTTATCTTTCGTTTATAGAAGACATAATGTATGAAAGATTGTAGATTGTGTTACTTTCACGAGTTATAAGCGATCGTTTATTGGAATAATGATCCATTGTTTATAGTCAAGTTATTCTTTTGGCCTAAGAGTTGTTGTAATTATACTGCAAATCATTAATAAAGAAAATTGTTTTCCATATATCTTGTGTGACTTCTTTTTTTTCTTATTTTTCACTGCAACGACTTTGTTTACGAGATGTTTTTATTTTTTGAGATGAAACAAAAAATGATTATTATTTCTGCGGAACGGAAGTTTTATCGATCACGTTTGTTTGTTTACAAGATGTTTTATCGATCATTTTTTTTTGTACAAATACAATTTAGATTTGTACAATATCACGTTTAGTGACTACTTTTATTTCTACGTAACGAAAGCGTAACAATGATAACTATTATGAGAGAAAGACGGAAAACGAGAAATTGGTGACAAGGAAATACTTTTACTCAAGAAAAAAAAAAATTATACGTTTTTGGAGGATAAAGTCCAAAGACACGAGGATAATTTAGAAGCCTATAAGGCTATACCGCCACCTAGTTTGCAGCTTTGCTATTTTGGTTTCCTATGCCGGTAATGCCTAAAGACGATAGACAGGTAGAGGACATAATTTAGGCCATTTGTAATTAATTGGAGTATTAATTTCTTGAGGAACTTGGAGACGTAATATAATAGGAGATCGTTTTTGTTATAACCCTAATGGACGTTAGTACCTTTGCTGTTCTATGGCTTAATTTCTTTGTCATAACCCTAATGGACGTTAGTACCTTTGCTGTTCTAGTGTGGGTCTATTTAAGGCTTGAGCTTCTCCCTTCAACTTCTTGAAGATAATTCAAGGTCAATATGAAGTGCACCATGGGAATGATCCTCTTCTTTGTGCTGCTTCTTGGTACATCCTTTGGTTCTTCTCTTAATAATCTTTTTAATTAAAATTGTGGTGTGCTATTTGGACCGTCCAATGAAAGTGATCGTCAATGTCCCACATCACATGACGGCTCTTCGTTGAAGGAGAGGGCCGGGATTTAAGAGGCCGGTTTGGAGCTAATAGGGAAGCCAAAGAAGGAGTTGCCACGTGGTGCGGACCAATAACGATCACGTTCATTGGGTGGGAAAAATAGTATTTTTGTTATAATTAATTATAATCTACGGTTAAATACTTTTAACTTTCTTGCATTTGCAGGTTGCTAGCTAAATGTACTATTTTTTATTAACGTATTTTGTTTTTGTTTTTCTTTCTTTCTCTTTTGATTCAGAGGACACAAAAAATAGACGAGGATGTTGGCATTTTTGTTGTTGTTATATATATGTGTAAAAATATTGTTCTAAACTAGTGTCGTGCGTTTGCACTTGACCTTCAAATAGGAAAGAAGATCAACTTCAGAAAGAATGTTGGTCATGATTTGCTAGCAAAAAATAATAATAAGGGTAGCAATCTTCAAACACCTCTACTATCTTATAAAATAGTCTAGTTTATAATATTGCATTAGACTTCTAAAGTATTATTCCATACATGATATTTTTAGACTCCAACGATAATTTCGTTTCATTAGTTGGTTGCTTGTTGTAGCAAACAACAAATTGGATGATTCGTTCATTAAGAAAGATTACATATATATAGAAGATGAGACAATCTTTCTCTAATATTCTATCCGATGTGGGACTAAAGTCCAATACACTAATACTTAACACCATCTCTTAAGCTGGAACATAGATGTCCAGTTTGTTATAAAAAAATTGAATCCGATAATCTAAAAGAGATTCCGTAAAGATATCAGTTATTTGATCACCGGTCCTCACATGGTGAACTTTATTACCCCATTTTTATACTCATCACGAACGAAATAAATATCAATCTCAATGTGCTTCGTCCTTTCATGGAATACAGAATTTGTAGCAATATGGATAGCAGACTGGTTATCACACCACATATCTGCTGCTTTAGATCCTGCTTCTTCTCCTAGCTCATGTAGAAGATGTTGTATATATAACACTTCTGCTGTGCCATGATCAATAGCTCGGTATTCTTCTTCTGAACTCGATCGTGAGACCACACTCTGCTTCTTGCTCTTCCACGACACCAAATTTTTGCCAATAAATATCGAATAGCCAGATGTAGACCTTCTATCCGTAAGATTAGCACCACAGTCAACGTCTGTAAAACACTTAAGTTGAGTATACCCCTGATTCTCCATCCGAATTCTTTTTTTCGGATTTTGGGCTAGATAGCGCAGCATTCTCAGAATTGCATGCCAATGTAGAATTCGTGGAGAAGCTATAAATCTACTCGCGACACTTACGACAAAGAAAATGTCAGGACAAGTCATGACCGCTAAGTAGTTGGATTTTCCAACCACTCGACGATACTGATCCGGATTGGTCATCAGGACCCCCTCATCGAGGAGTAACTTTATGCCTGGATCCATGGCCTAGGTTGCTCCCTTGGCTTGCATCATTCCTGCATCATTTAGGATATCCAACACATACTTCTTCAGATACATTACAATGTCTTGCTTATCCCATGTGACTTCAATGCCCAAGAACGTAGTTCAACGATCTCATATCCTTGGTTTAAAACGATTCTCCCAAAAACTTCTTTAGCCCTACAAAACCCTGGTTGCCATCTCCCGTAGTCACAATATCATCAACGTAGACGCCAAGTAGTATCCTGCCAGCTGATGTTTGTCTGTAAAATATCGAATGATCCTTCTTCGATTGACACATGTCAAGCTGGATAACAATATGTATAAATTGACCAAACCACGCACGAGGAGATTGTTTGAGACCGTGGAGGGCCTTCCACAGATGACACATTTTGCCCTCCCTTGCAACGAATCCATGAGTTTGTATCACATAAACTTCCTCTTCAAGATCCCCATATAGAAATGTATTCTTCGAATCCAGTTGAAGCAATGGCCAACCATAGCGGACTGCTAAGGCTAGAAGCACGCACACATAGGTCATCCGGACAACATGGAAGAATGACTTAAAATAATCTTCACCGTAAGTTTGAGAATACCGTTTTGCCACAAGACGGGCTTTAAGACGATCAAGTGTGACATCCGGTTTTACCTTTATTGTGAACACTCACTTGCAACCTATTATCGTCTTACTAGTAGGCAAATCCACCAAGTCTCATGTATGGTTATCCCGAAGCACTTTTATCTCCTCTTCCATCGCACGCCAACCGGGTTGTTTGAGTCCTTCCTCTATGGAATCGGGGATCTGAATCTCGTCTATAATTGCCACAAAGGACTGAGTCTGACATGCAAGCTCTTTGTAGTGCCAACAACTTACAGGATGGTCACGACATGCACGACGGGGGCGATACGGTATAATAGGCGGTGGTGAATCAGTGGAGCTGGAGGAGGACGTTGGCTC
This sequence comes from Iris macrosiphon, assembly GCA_036927795.1. NCBI lineage: Eukaryota > Viridiplantae > Streptophyta > Magnoliopsida > Asparagales > Iridaceae > Iris > Iris macrosiphon. The sequence continues at coordinate 113,049,824 of JAYESA010000016.1, read as the reverse complement.
GACGACCAATGGCACCATTGGTAATGTTTGTTCTGCCAGAGCTAGTGAATTAGTAGAGCTGGAGGAGGACGATGACACGATGGTCGGGGGCACCATTGCTGATGCGTGTTCTGTTGGAGTTGGTGAGATTGGCAATGCCAGTTCTGACTGGGCTGGATTTTTGGACCGTCCAATCGAGAGATTGGCTCAGCAGGGGAGGATACCCTTATGGGGGGCTGCGGTGTTTGAACTAGAAATAACATGAAATCCTCTTCTGGGTAAACCTTGAGAACAGACTTTGTAGTTGGGGGGAGAGGAAGAAACTCAATTCAAACAAAGGTAACATTCTGAGACATAAAATACCGCTTCAAAGTTGGGAAAACATAACAATATCATTTTTGATCTTTCGGATATCCGAGAAAAATACACTGGATTGCTTTCGTATCCAATTTAGAAAGATTCGGTCCAGTATCCCAAACATAACACAAGCAGTCAAAAAATTTAAGAGGTAGAGAAAATGGCTCACGATTGGGATATAATCGAGAAAATAGAGTATTACCATTGAAAACAGAAGATGGTATTCGATTGATCAGATAACAGGCTGTAAAGATTGTATCAAACCAAAATTTTCTGGAAGTACGTGCTTGAAACATAAGAGTACACGTTGTTTCCAAAAGGTGACGATTCTTGTGTTCAGCCACACTATTCTGTTGTGGTGTGTAAGAACAGGATGGTGGATCGATGATGCCATGTCTAGCCAGATGAGAATTGAACTCACGAGATAAATACTCACGACCGTTGTCACTCCGAAAATACTTAATTGGAACTCCAAATTGGGTATGAATTTTCGTATAAAAATTGTACCAAATATTAAATAATTCTGAGAGATTTTTCATCAAGTAGACAAAAATGACATGTGAGTAGTCATCAACAAAGGAAACAAAATACTTAAAGCCCATCACAGATTCAATAGGGCAAGGCCCCATAGATCAGAGTGCACTAGCTCAAAAGGAGTTGATACAACTTTATTTAGACTCACTAGATAGGGTACTCGGTGATGTTTAGCCAAACTACATGACTCACAATAAAATGGAACAAAAAATTTCAAAGATGGATACATCTTCTTGAGTGCTTGGATAGATGGATGACCTAACTGATAGTGCAACTCAAACGGATCAAGTTTTACGCCGGCATAGGCAACGAAAGAATTCATGCCAAACAAGTACAAGCCTCCAGTCATATGCCCCCTACTGATAGTCCTCCCAGTCTTTAGGTTCTGAAAAACACAACCATCAGAAAAAAAAATATTATGAAACATTGTAAGTCACGAGTAATTCTACTAATAGATTAGAGACTGAATATATTGTCAGGTGTGTTTGTAAAACTGATCTGAATGGCATACCAGGAGAAAGACAGATGCTTCATTTTCCATGAACCCTCAGGGAACTGCCATTTGTAATAGTAATATTTGATACACGACCGAAAGATATATAATCACACAGCATACCTGTATCGCCTATCATGTGATCAGATGCACCCGAGTCGATCACCCATTGCTTTGACTTGATCACACACGCTGCTGAATACCCGGCTGTGGATCCAGATGTAAAGGGTTCACCACGACGCTGAGCTTGAAACTCAGCAAATTCGACATAGGCCTCTGTCGTTATCTGTTCGGATACCCTATCATTGTCAAGATTATCTGATACAAAATTGACAGCAGGAGCTCTAGGATACAGCCACTGAAAATGGTCTTGTTGACCACAATTAAAGCATATGTGCTGTCTTCAGCCATCACGACCACCATTGTCTCGTCCACCATCACGGCCAACATTTTGGCCACCACGTCGACCATCATGACCTCCACGAAATCCACTACGAGCAGTACCCAGGCCAGACCAATTAGCAGAGGCATCACCCGAAGAAGTCTCAATGACTTCCGTTGTCCGTAGGACACAAAAGTGGGCTTCCATCAAAGACGAAACCTTAGCCCCAGCAATGATCTGAGACCGTGTAGAGTCTACATCAAGACAAAGGGAGGCAAGATACGCCATAACATAGAGTTGTTGTCATTGAGTTCTTGCCTCATTGATATCTGTCGTCAAGGGTAGCATGTTATCCACCTCATTAGTTAGTGCCATGAAGTAACAAAAATGGTCCTGATATGACTTTTCTCTTTGATCAACTCGTTAGACACCAACAACCGAGTCATAGATGCGAGACAAATCAGGTTTGCCATCAAACGATGTTGCAAGGACCTCCCAAAACTTTTTCACCGAGTCCGTATTCTGAATCATGTCCTCCACAGATGGTTCCATTGAATTCATCAACTATCTGAATAGTCGACTGTAATCAGTCTTCCACTGCTCATATTTGGGATCACTCACAGTTGGGAGATTTTCAGTTATATGTTTTGACAACCGTATTCCCCAAAGCATATTCTCGACCTTCTTGCGCTATATCAAGTAACATCTGGTCCATCCAACCGTCTATCAATAATTCGAACCGATGAAACCATCGTGCCAGTGCCCAATGTCCTCGCCACTGTATTTTTGGCACTACTTTTTGCCTCAGTTTTCATCATCCTTCAATGTTCTCGATTCGACTATCGTTTGGTCGTCCCGACCCGATAATCACATCAACTATGCCAATACGAGATCAACGTAGCCAGAACCAGCTTGCGCAAGGAATGCAAAGAGTGAAGGTAGATCACACAAGCCCGAATATATAAGCAACCCAGGTTACCTTCTGTTAGATCCTGATGTAGATACTGGGTTAAGAAAAGAGATTTACGCAAACCCAGATCTGCTCTCTATTAACTAATGATACCCTCGTCGAGAGTCAGAGGTTCATGCAAACAAACCATTATTTATCCTCTGAAGATCCCAATGGGTGGTGCCTTCCACTCGGACAGTGGGAGGTAAGGGGGGCCTTCCACTCTAACAGAGGGAGAAGGGGGCTGGGGAGGGCCTTCCACTCGGACAGAGGGAGGAAAAGGGAGGGAGGGGGGCTTCCACTCGAACAAAGGGAGAGGGGAGGGCCTTCCACTCGGACAGAGGGAGGCAAAATGGAGGGGGGGGGGTCCACTTGAACAAAAGGAGGGGGGAGGGCCTTCCACTCTGACAGAGGGAGGCGGGAGGGGGGGTGGCTTCCACTCGGACAAAGGGAAGCGGAGGGGTGGGGGTGCTTCCACTCAGATAGAGGGAGGCTTTTTTTTGTGGAGAAATGATTCAGAGTTTTAGCTCAGATACCATGTAGTAAAGAATAAATTGCATGATTCATTCAATAAGAGAGATTACATATATATAGGAGATGAGGCAACATCTCTCTATTATTCTATCCGATGTGGGACTAAGTCCAATCACTAATACTTAACACTTGCCACTTATCAATCAAAGCTCTATGAATTGTACCCATCTACCCACCACCTATTAATGGACATACCATCTATTAATGGACATGAAGAATATCTAAAAAGAAAATATAAATTTTGTATTATTGTGTAAAATATATATATATATATATATATATATATATATATATATATATATAACAGAAAATTGTATAGAAAGCATCGAACTTTTCTTAATTTATACAAAAGGCATAAAGTTTGTGCTAATGTTAAACTCAGTCCCAATATGCTCTTTAGAATAGTCTTTTTTTTCATGACTTACGTCCTTCGGAGGGGTGTATTTTTGCAAACTGATAAATTTTTAGTGACAAAATGTCTTTCAGTAACAGACTTTTAGTGACGAAATTGGACTTTTACTGACGATTGTTTTTAACCTTCTCAAAACACCGTTTCTCTGGAAAAAAATAAAATTTATATAAAAAAAAAAATACACACTTTAGAAGGTTGTATTTTTTGCATTCTAAAGGACGTATTGGGACTCAAATTACAAATCCACCAAACTTTGTGTTGCTTATGGAATTCCAGAGAATTAATTTGATGACGTTTTTTGCAATTTTCTGTATATTTAGTTGTTAGTTGCTAACTGATGTTCCTGTTTCAGGAGTTGAGAAAGTGAACGCAGAATGCGTGAGGTATCCGATCGATTCGTTCTGCCTCACAGATGTTTTCTGCGAGGATCCATGTAGTAGAGCTGGTTACTTTCTTTATGCTTGCGACGAAGACAACAAATCTTGCTTCTGCCCAGTCTGCAGCTAGGTTATATTTACTACGAACATGCTACTGTGCTAGCTATACTGTACTGTAATAATGGATCCTCTTCTTCCCAAGAGTATATGTATTTGTTGCCATTGTTATTGTTTGTTATAAATAAAGATCCTCAAGCTGATCAGCTTCTGATCATTCTATGATGGTAACTTTAAACGGATGTTCTAGTTATACAATCCCTGCAAAGTAGGATTTCATGCCTAATCATGTTGCTCCCCGTCTATACATATACACGGAGGTTCGCAGTATCGATATTGGGGTCAGTGTCGGATCCTTTCTATGAGTATCGGAATCGACAGTATCGATAGTTTCGGATTGGATTAGCAAATTTTTTGGTATCTAAAAACAAATAATTATCAATAAATTATTTAAAATTTAGAAGAAATATTTTATATATTTAGCCATAATTTTAAGTAATTCTTGTGTTGTTTCTTAGTAGTTTTGAAATTGAATTAAATAATAGTTATTGCGGAACGGTTTATCTGTAATAGATAAGTTTTTTTTTTTACATGCTTTTCCAATCTTACTTTGTTTTACATCCTTGTTGATTGGTTTTTTCTCATTCAATTTTTACTAAATTGACTAGAAAAGAGATCTCAAAGTCGATATGTGATAGTATGGTCGGTATCGAATAGAGACATGTTAAATCGTATCGGTATTGATTGATGTTGTAAACTATGCTAAATACTTGTCAAATACATCCCCTTTGGTGGGAGAGATCGTCAGAGAAAAATGATTTCTCTCTTTGAATCTCTACGAGGAGTATCTAAGCTAATCTATCTCGGGTGCACAAGCTACAAATTCATCTATATGGATTCAATTAGTGAACATCTAATTCAGTAACAACAAAACGGGTTAGGTGTGGGACAGTGGGCTCAAATAACATGTAACACAGTGTATATAAAGTTTCGTACATATCGTCAGACATCTTAAAAAAAAAAAAAAAAAATTAATAACAACAACAAAAAGTTTATAATATAAAAAACACCAAAATAGAAAATCAAATGAGTTGTAGTGCAGGACTGTTGAGATCGTTGGATCTCTACTGACTAGATATAGTGGCAAAATGTCACAAAATTCCTCTCTCTCTCTCTCTCTCTCTCTCTCTCTCTCTCTCCTATGAGTCAGAATCAAAGTTATTCTTACTCCACATCCACATAGAAAGTCATGAAGCATGGATAATACTCTTCTTTCTCCAATATATGGACGGAACTGCCATTTGAGTGATCATTTAGCATACTGAAAATTTCTGCTTGGTCGACATCTTAAGATGAGTTACTCTTTGCCTATCGCATAATATGAAAAGTAGTAGGAGAGAATAATCTACGTCTTTTATTCATTATGATATGACATATATATACATCTACATATTAACATGGGCTTAAGTTATATGGACCAATCACCATATATACAATTTAATCATACAATTTAATCACAATATCCCCCCTCAAGTTGGAGCTTGTAAGTCATAAATGTCCAACTTGCGCAAAAGAAATTCAAATTGTCGTTTGCCCAAAACTTTGGTGAAAACATCAATCAATTGTCCATCCGTCGGCACATGATATGGACGAATAACTCCATCAAGAACAGCATCCCTCAAAAAGTGGCAATCCACCTCAATGTATTTTGCACGCTCATGGAAAACTGGATTCTGCGCAAGATGTAAAGCAGATTAGCTATCACAAAACAAAACTATAGCACACGAATGTTGCACCCCCAAACTGCCAAGCAACCATTTGAGTCACTTAAGCTCACACGTGACCGCCGCCATCGCATGGTATTCTGCTTCGGCCGAAGAGGGGGACACCGTCACCTGTTTCTTCGTCTCCCAAGAGATAGGCGAATCACCAAGAAAAATCAACCAACCAGACAAAGCGCATCTCGTGATGGAACAACCCGTCCAATCGGAATCACATCACCCCCGGAGCCGCAAATCATAGTCAGAGCGAAGGAGAATGTCTTGACCAAGACAACCCTTCAGATATCTAACAACCCTCAAAGCCGCATCCCAATGATCACGGCGGGGCACATGCATAAACTGCAACAAGATATGAACAGCGTAAGCCAAATCTGACTGAGTAAACGAAAGATAGATCAGCCGCCCCACGAGTTGCCGATATATTTTCCCATCCGACAACAGTGGACTTGTAGAGCGTGTCAGTTGATGATCTTGTTCCATGGAAAAGCTTGCAGATTTTGCCCCCAACAATCATGTCTTAGAGATAATGTCAAGTGTATATTTTCGTTGGCACAAAAAAAATCTACCCGCACTTCGAGCTACCTCAACTCCAAGAATAAACTTCAACACCCCAAGGTCCTTCATATGAAAGTATGTACTTAAATAATTCTTAAAGGCAGTAAGAGCAGCGAAATTATTGTCAAAGAGAATCAAATCGTCGACATACACAAGAACATTTATCTGAACATCATCCTTATGAAGAGTAAAAAACGAGTAGTCAGAGTACGATTGGCAAAATCTGTACTCCTGCAAAGAAGATGCCAACTTCGCAAACCAACAACGAGGTGCCTGTTTAAGCGTATAAAGAGATTTTTGAAGCCGACATACCTGATCAGGACGTGTGGTTCGAAAACCATATGGTAGTTCTATATACACTTCTTCGGTAAGATCTCTATGCAGAAAAGTATTGTGAACATCCATCTGATGTAGTTCACAATTCTTTCCGGCAGCTACAGCTAGAAAAGCACGAATAGTAACCATTTTCGCAACCGGAGCAAAAGTATTAGTGTAATCAATCCCTTCAACCTGATAATTGTCGAAAACCACCAAACGGACTTTAAGCCGCTCAACACTCCCGTCAGAATTATACTTTATCTAATACACCCATCGTCTCCCTAGAGCACGTTTTCCAACCTAAAGCGTCTCCATTGTCTAGGTATCATTATCCTCCAAAGCCAGTATCTCCTTCTGCATAGCTTCACACCACAATGCATCTTTAACCGCCTTTTTAAAGAAGGTCGGTTCTGTCCCTGTAGTTACAGCTGCAAGAAAATTTTTGTGTCCCAGAGAAAATCGATCACAATTCAAAAAATGTGCTATAGGAAAAGGAGTACCTGAGGAGTGATTGGACGTGGTGGAAGATTTGGAGGAAGGACTATGACTCAACTTTTGTATTATATTTGTAACAAAATTGTAAAGCTTCATGGACGAAATTTTGGCACGTATTCTACCCCCTAGTATATCTTCACCATCTGGTGCCCCCACCACCGCCTCATCCTCCGCCGGCTTATCCTCCACAGCAGTCTCAGCCGCGCCACCCTCACCATCAGCCGCCCCTACCGCATCGTTCCCAACCGGGGATACAAATGTCCAATCTGTATGAGGTAAATAACACCCCGTAGTATTGTTGATCACATGATCAAAATCCAAATCATCATCACTCACGATAGGAGGCGCAAGCTCAGGTGAAGTCATTCCACCACGACCATCCTCAACAGAATAGGGGAACTCAGTCTCATAAAATTTAACATCTCGAGAGACAAAAAAATTACCAGTAGCAAGATCATACAATTTTTAACCCTTTTTGTCAAGGGAATATCCCACAAAAATACACTTTCGATTGTGACTTGCAAATTTGTCAATTTTAGCTTTTTAGTTGCGGACAAAACATAGACAACCAAAAATACGTAATTTATCATAAGAAGGAGAAGCACCGAATAAATTTTTATAATGGATTTTAAAACCATGAAGACTTGAAAGGGTTCAATTGATCAAATAACCGGCCGCCAAAATACATTCTCCCAAAAAATGGCAATTTTTTCTACAAACGTAAAGCATGTGCCATATTCAAAATATGTCTATATTTTCGTTCGACCCTCTCATTCTGCTGAGGTGTACCCACACAAGATGTCTAAAATAAAATATCATTTTGTGCAAAGTAGTCACGCAGGCAATTAAACTCAGTATCATTATCACTTCGCACAATTCGAACTGTAGAATTAAATTGTCGCTCAATCATAGAAAAATGACGAGAACATCTTGTATACTTCAGTCTTATCAATCAACAAAAATACCCAAACAGCATGAGAAAAATCATCCACAATCGTCTAAAAATATTGAGCTCCACATGAAGAAGGCGTAGGATACGGCCCCAAAACATCACAATGTATCAAATAAAAAATTGCAATAGACCGAGAGTCACTGACAAAAAATACCTCGAGTTTGCTTTTCCTGATGCCAAACTTCACATGTCTTATTCACTGAATTACTAGAGCTACTAACAATAGGAAGAGATTTTACTACTTTATTAGAATAATGCCCAAGTCACTAATGTCAAATGTCCAGAGAAGTTGTCCCAGCCACTGCCAAGGCCTGAGTCTTCGGTACAATACGAAATTATAGAGTCCGTCCCGTCGTTTACCGACGCCAACCAGGGTCCTCAAATTGGGGTCCTGTATCACTCATAATTTTTTAGTGAATTGTATAACACAATTTGTATCATCAATAAGATGGGCCACAGAAATTAAATTGTAATGTAATTGAGATACGAATAGAACATTCGTGAGAACAACACCCGGTGCAAGAGCAATACGTCCACAGCACAAGGCAACCGTAGTCCGTCCGGGAGCCCAACCGGACATTCCTCTATTTTTGTCATCCCCAATAATAAATCCAAATTTCCAGTAACATGATTCGAAGCACCTGTATCAATAATCTAAGGTGCAATAGACTTACCCACCATACGATCCTTCGGAGATTTGACCGAAAAGTTACCAAGCAAAAAATTAAGTTATTGCCATTGGTCCGGAGTTATTCTCGGAATACCGCCTACACCATCACCTGTCATACGTGTCTATGCCGCCATCGTCGTGCCACGTCCTGCCACCGGTGCACGCATCTCCGTACCCCGTCCACGTCCACCACCAGTCGCGTGTCCACCACCACATCTACGGCTAGCCCCTCGTCCGTCGTAACGTGGCCTATCCCCCCACCAATCTGGAAAGACATGTTTCTCGATGCAAGTGGCTTCTTTATGTCCGTTGCGTTTGCAAAAATTGTAAAGCATCTATGATTTATCCCGAGCATCCAAACGAGATGTCCCACGGCTAACAGAAGGAGTTTTAACCGCAAGCGCCATAACCTTGTCCCGTTTAGAGGAGACTGGTGTGGACATGCGCAATCGTTCCTTCTGTAGCATGGATTGATAAGCATGCATCAAAGTAAAAAATGGATCTTGTGCTAATAAAGTCGAGCGGATGTTGCCATAAAGTTTCCGATTAATCCCATAAAGAAACTAATAAAAGTGCTCCTCATCAACCCATTTCTGGAGCTTCTTCAGGATATCACACGTACATTTGCCACAACTGCACGCCGAAATAGGTTCATAAGTTTCCAAATTGTTACACCCTAGTCCCAAAATACCAAGGGACTAGCCACGTGGCAATGACCAGCAGCACAACTCCAATGGGCAAACCCAATTTAATGGACCCGTTAGAGTGCACTTAAGCTGTAATACATATAAAAGGGTCTACAAATATCTGTCACAGTCTATATATCTAATCTCATCCACGATAAGTAACGAAATGACAAAGATACAAGTCCAGTCACAATAATATAAAATAATCTGTCCAACCAAAGCAATATAAATAATATCACGGGAAACAACCCGTCATCAAAATGGAAAGAAAAATAACTCCAAGTACAATATCAAGAAGTCACTACAAGATCAAATATCTAAGAACACTAAGCATAATAAATGAATGGTTTGTGTGCTCAAGAGAAGTCCTCCGGAACAACCATGTCATCTATAACTTATACGTCTCCAATAGTAGCACATGCCCCATAAACCTCGGGATAGCTCTTCTCGTATACACCTGGGGACATAATCCAAATCCAGTTCCTCAGGGGACATAGCAAGGTAGAATAAACACTCAAGCCAAATAAAATGCAGCAAGTAAGTATAAACAGATCCTCAGGGCAAGCTATGTAACTAGCTAAGTGAAATACAAATGAGAGCATCACTAGTACTCAGGTTGAGACCACTACAAGCTCTATTTCGGGGAGCCCATAGCAGCAACTAGTATCATGACTCCAGTATATGTGCCAAAGATCTAAGGCAGAGTCTAAAGCACCTCTAGTAGTATATATATAAATAATCAGCATGTAGCTTATGTGTCCCTTCCCACCCAATGTAACCTCATATCTCATGTCCATGATGACTTATGTCCATAACACAGAAGATCATGACCTCTAACTAGTACAACAAGTCATAATAATATCCATATAATATGCAAGTCTCATATCACAAATCCTGTAAGCCTACACAGAATCACCACGTATAACTCAAGAAAGATTCTGTCATATGAAATATTGTCAAGTGTCCTATGATATGGCATACTTGGTACAGCAAGCACGTAAAAAATAGGATCGTGGAATCAACTCTCTAAGTGACGTTGCACGACATCGCGTACGGCGTCGACACCCGAATCTTGTTCGGACACTAAGCAACATCACACGTCCCTAGGCTGAACAGGCACATCACAAGAGTATATATATAAAGTAAGAACACAAGCAAATATTATAACAGGATCTCTGCAGGTTTGGCAAGGTACACTTGTCTGAATTCTAAACTCCGTCAACTGCTCCTAGGAAAGTGGAATTTACACGTACACCATCGGATGCTGAAACAAGCATCACCAATGTTCTCAGAATACTTGAAATAGCTAGGATTGACTACCCAAAAGTTCAATATGGATACAGGGGCATAATTGACAGTTTTTGGGTCAAAGCGGGGTCCACATGTGGCCCACTTCGCACCAAAAAATGTGCCAAAAACAAAGTTCTCCAAATTTTTTAAACTTAGTGTCTACTAGTCCATAATGGTGATACGAACCCAACGGAACATCCAGAACTAAATTCTGATAAGCCGATCACGAAATCGCCCGTCAAATGGAACAGTAGGGCCCACGAAATGACGTTTCGTCAATGTTCTCAGAATCAAACTAAACTTGGGTCACAGGGCCAGCATAACGCAGCGAATATGATGGCACAAGTTTCATTGTGAAATGACAAGCACACACAAAGTTATGACAAGTGTCAGAACAGGTCGATACGGTACTTTTCGACGGATACGAGTTGATTCTGGAGTACACGAACTTCCAAATCAAGTTTTGTGAAATCTCACACATCCGCATTGACGATACGCATCTTTCGATAAAATCCTCATACGAAGTTGCCTCGTTTAGCGGGACGCACCCCGTATCGAAGATTTTGAGTGTTAAAAACAATTTTTTTGTCGTTTTAGAACCAGAATAATTTAACCATTAAAGCAAAGTAATAAAAAATAAAAGAACAATAAAAATCTTGGTTATATTGTGAAGAATTCTTTTCAATTATATTTTGAAAATAATTAACGAGTTGGTAAAAAAATAGACATGAACAGGGGTACTTGGACTGAATTTCAGAACTGTTTTCGAACAGTTTTTGTGCCATCTTTAGGTCGATTTTTCGATCAAATCCGGGGGCCTAAATTCGTTCCACTTGAAGCAATTCCTAGGGGGTTAGGTTATGAACATACCGGCGAAGACGGGACACGAAACGGACGAGCGAGGAGGGCGGAACCTCCGCACAAAGGGGGGGCGCACGGTTCGGCTGCTGTATGTGCGCGCGGTCGGCCGCGCGGCTGCTGCTGCTGCCTGTGCGGGCGGCGCTACGAGTGGTCGGCGGCTCCGGCACTGCAACGGTGGTTCTGCGTGGGTGATGGTGGAGTTGGTGTGGTTTAGGGTTAGGGTTTATATATATATATATATATATATATATATATATATATATATATATATATATATATATATATATATATATATATATAGGGGTCTCCTGTGCACGGGTTGGATAGTTTTAGGTTTTGGGTATGGGTTTCGGGTTAATGGATTTGGGTTTAGAATTTAGGTTTTCTTTTATTTCTTTTATTTTATTTTATTTATATTCATAACTATATAAAAAAATTACCAAAAATAGTTAGGCACTTGAAAAAATTTAGAAAAAATTCCCCGGCGCAGCCCCGCTCCGCCGTGCCTCCGCCCGGCCGCGCCCCAGCGCCCCCGACCGCCTCCGGCCAGCCAGCGCCGCCCCAGCCTCCGGCCGGCCCCGCCGCAGCTCCCAGACCTAACCCTAGCCCTAATTTTGGACTCGGACACGTCGAACCGTGTCGGACACAATTTGACCCTGATTTTCGGGTCTCCTTCAGGTGCGTGTAACTTTTTGTTCGTAGCTCTGTTTTCGATTCCGTAAACTACGTTGCGAAGCCTGTATGACCCTCTCGGTGCCCGGATAAACTGCTCGGGGCATCGCGTCCTGTGGTGATCGCACACCGCGATCCAAAAACAGGAAAAACCAGACCCTGTTTCACCCCGGAACTGAGTACGCCCCGCCAAACGGGACGACTTGGTCGCGTACGGTCTTCACAGATACGTGCGCATCGTCGATACGGACGTGTGAGATTTTGTGGAAGCTGATTCGGGTGTGCGTGCCCACCGGAATCAACGCGTATCCGCGGACATCGTCCCGTATCCGACCTTTCTGCAATTCGCCCTAACTTCTTGTACACTCGTCGGATCGAGACGAAACTTGCGCCATCGGACTCGTAGCGATACGCTGGTCCTGTGGGTCAAGTTTGGTTCGATTCTGAGAACGTTGACGAAATCGCGTGTCGTGAGCCCCACAAGCCCCGCTCGACGGGCGATTTTGTGATCGGCTCATCGGAATCCAATTCTGAAAGTTCCGGTGGGTTCGTTTCAGCGTTCCTGACCTGTTGACACTAAGTTTGGTGAATTTGGAGACCGTTGACTCGGACACGTTTTTTGGTGCAAAGCGGGCCCACCGGCGGACCCCGTTTTGACCCGAAACTGCCGTTTTTGCCCTTGTCTCCAAATTGGACCCAAGAACAGGCGTTTCTAGCTATTTGACATCTTCTGAGCATGATGGTAATGTCTATTTCAGGTTTTGGACTCATCTCTGGAATATTTCTCTGCGTACAATTAATTGGATCCAAACAACAGGCAAGTACCTGCACTTCAAGTTTAATCTCTATATTGTGATAATTAATTCCCTGCTTTACTAGTACCCTTGATGATTACACGTAGTTCTAGAACATTGGATTTTATGTCTTGAATACTGGAGTTCATGTCTTGATTTTCCATGTCGGGTGGGAGAATACTAGAAGGCATGTAGTTTACCCTTCCCCTTGTCGTGTTTAATAGCTGTTGGTACGCGACTGTACCCAAAGCCGGATCTCGATTATTCCTGTTTAATAGCCGTTATGACGGCCGAATTAGTCTTATAAACTCCTACATGCCAACTATGTATTCTAAAACAAACACAAGTTCACACAGATAGTTCTGGATCTTGTTATAGTTCTTGCTGACTGTGGTAGTTTCTTTTCCCTGTCTCATTTATTCCTGTTTTCTCATCTTCCTGTTTATAGTATTAACTCTGAGATATTGATGTTCTTTTATGAAATTTTCTCAATATGATACTCATTTAATTGTCATAAATATTTAGTTTAATCTTGTTGTGCATTGTGTACTTTGCTCCTTTCTTGACTGGATCCGTTGATTTAGGTATAAATCCCCTGATTTTTCAAAATTTTAAAATCTGGATTTTTCACAATTTTCTGGAATTTTCTGGGATTTTTCTGTAAATTAAAAACAGGGTTTTAATTATTAAATAATTTTTAATTGATATTAAATAATATTAAAATATTATGAAAATAATATTTTTGGGTGTAAAATGAAAAACTGGACTTAGGGCAATTTTTTTGGAATTTATCGGACCCCGTACCTATTTTTAAAACACCTAAAACTATTTATTTAATTATTATTTATTTATGGATTTTTATTAATTTTTATTATTATTAATTACTGTTTCGGCCCGGCCCATTGGGCCCAAACCCAGTCCGTTGGGCTATCGGGTCGGGTCCGCCCAACCGAACCGGACCCGAAGCCGAACCCGAATCCGCTTCGCCTAGCGGGTCGGGTCGGGTCAGCCCAACCCGCTTCCGCCCGACCCGCAAACCCGCACAACCCCTCCCCGCACGACCCGCGCAACCGCCCGCTTCTGCCGCCGCTCCCCGCGCCTCCGGCCGCGCCGTCCGTCGCTCCGCCCGGCCCTCACCCCCACGTCCTCCGCCCCGCTCGGCCCCGCTCCCTCTCCTCCGCCCTATTTAAATCCCCCCTCCCCCGCCGTCTCCAGCTCCACGAACCGCCACCGCCACCACCCGCTCAGCCGACGCCGCTCCACCGCCTCGCCGCCTCGCCGCCGCGCCCAGCCTCTCCCCGTCCTCCTCCTTCCTCTCCTCCGGCGGCCACCGCAGCCACAGCCGCAGCGGCAGCAGCTCCAGCCCGCTCCGGCGCCGCTGCCTCCGGCCGCCCCCGGCCTCCTCCGCCTCAGCGCCGCCCGCAGCCGCTCAGCCCCCTCCGGCCGGCCTCCCCCGCCGCAGAGCCGCCCATCTCCGGCCAGATCCCCAAAACCCTAACCCTAGATTCTTCCCCTGTGTCCGACACGAGTCGAACACGTGTCGGACACGATCCAGACCCCAGTTTTTGGGTCCGCTTCAGGTGCGTGTATCTTTTTGCTCGTAGCTCCGTTTTCGATTTCGTAAATTGCGTTGCGAAGCCTGTATGACCCTCTCGGTGCCCGGATAAACCGTTCGGGGCATCGCGTCCTGTGGTGATCGCACACCGCGATCCAAAAATAGGAAACAATCAGACCATGTTTCACCCCAGAACCGAGTACGCCCCGCCAAACGGGACGACTTGGTCGTGCGCGGTCTTCACAGATACGTGCGCATCGTCGATACGGACGTGTGAGATTTCACAGAAGTCGATTCGGGTGTGCGTGCACACCGGGATCAACGCGTATCCGCGAACATCGCCCCGTATCCGTACTTTCTGGAACGCGCCCTAACTTTGTGTACACACGTCGGATCGAGTCAAAACTTGCGCCATCGGACTCGTAGCAATGCGCTGGTCCTGTGGGTCAAGTTTGGTTCGATTCTGAGACCGTTGACGAAATCCCGTGTCGTGGGCCCCATAGGCCCCGATCGACGGGCGATTTTGTGATCGGCTCATCGGAATCCAATTCTGGAAGTTTCGTTGGGTTCGTATCATTGTTTCTTACCTGTTGACACTAAGTTTGGTGAAATTGGAGACCTTTGACCCGGACGCATTTTTTGGTGCAAAGCGGGCCCACATGTGGACCCGTTTTGACCCGAAACTGCCGTTTCTGCCCTTGTCTCCAAACTGGACTCAAGGACAGGCGTTTCTAGCTGATTGATATTTTCTGGATCTGATGGTGATGTTTATTTTAGCAACCGGAGTACCGCCTACAAATCCAACTGAAGTCAGAGCTGCAATCAGAGCCGGAACCACAGGCAAGTGTACCTTGCCAAACCCTGCAGCTTGCTACTTATTTTTCTGGACTTATTTAGCATCAGTGGGCAAGTAAAGCTTGCCAATTCTCAGTAATTCTTGACATAGTATTTTACTTGATTTCTTGTGAATTTAAATGTAAACTTGTTTTAACTGCTTAACCTAGAAAATGTGTGACGTACTTAGTGTCCGATCATAGTCGGGTGCCAACCCCGTACGCGGTGTTGGGTACGTCACTTAGAGTTGGACATTCGATACCCTTACTCTTGGTACTTGTCCTATCAAGTACAACAAAACCCAGGACACTTGACACTATTCATGAGACCGAATCCTCTTGAGATATTCACGATGATTCTGTATAGGATACAGGTTATGACATGGACAGTTTGTTCCTAGACAATATATGACTGCTGCATTAGTTATGATCTTGCGTGTCATGGACATGAGACGTGTGATTACATTGGGTGGGGAGAGACACACAGGCTACAGGCTATTTTCATATATATATACTATTACTGTGAGGTCGTAGACTCTCCAGCAGAGCTAGACCCTTTACGTGTTATTACTGCTACCGGCTCCCCGACACAGAGCTGGTAGTGGCTCAGCCTGAGTTCTAGTGATGCTCTCAACTTGCATTTATCACTTAGCTGGTTACATAATTTACCCTGCTGTTTCATTTAATTTTGTTGTACTGCTTATATTTTGGCTTGTATTATCTGTACCTTATTATGTCCCCTGAGGACCTGGAATGGACTATGTCCCCAGGTATAGCTGAAGAGATCCATCCAGAGATACCTCGTACCAGAGCACTTCCAGGAGCTGTACCAGGACCTGAAGACGAGCTCGCACCAGAGGACTTCTCCTGAGCATTGGCCGTATGTAGTCAGTTATTTCTATTTTTAGTTGATTATTTCCTGTCTATTTGCGATTGTTGTACCAGACATATTCTCGGATTGTTTCCCGAGACATTTATTTGAGATTTGCTTATTTATTCTATTGCATTATTTCTGGCAGTTACTCTGTGTTTATCTGTTGTGGATGAGATTAGAATAATCTGTGACCTGTAACAATTGCTCTAATTCCTGTTAGACTACAGCTTAAGCATGCCCTGATGGATCCATTAAATTGGGTTATCCATCGGTGCGTGCTGCTGGCCATTGCTCACGTGCTCAGTCCCTCGACATTTTGGGACTGGGGCGTGACATAGTTTTTGTGGTGGTCTATGCAGGTCTACGACTAATTTGTTCGGTTTCAACTTAGGGACCGAACAGGCCTGCAATAAGATAGGATAAGTTTTTAGGATCTCGTCCACTTGCTTGAATCATTTTTTATATCTGTATCGTATTCGAACTAATTTGAACTTGTATCCTGCCTTGATTCCTGTGTGCCTCTTATCGTTTATATTTGATACAGGGAAATGGACCCACAAGCCAGCAACGAGGATCATGCAGAAATACCACAAACTGTTGTGGTTACCCAAGAAGACGATGTGATCCCAATCGGTGAAGGCCAATCATCACAAGGCAGTCAAGCCAGTCAGCCTGCCTCAATAACCCATCAAGATGGCGTTCCACCCTCGACACAGCCTACTCCACCGATGCCTTCCTTCCCACTGGGACCGCCTATGGACGAACAGCAGATGTTTTGTATGTTCTACATAATGATGCAAGCCTATCAGAGGGTGCAACAAGAAGCTCAACAAAACCAATCGGAGAACTCCATCGACAGAACTAGCTCGAAGTCACGGAGGCCAAACAGTTCAAATGCAACCGCCTTCGACGAGGACGTCCTTACTGCAGCAAGACCCGTGGAGTGCATCACAAGGATCGAGTCCAGCCAAAAGCGGCCGTATGCGTCAGCACCGGACCAATCACAACAAGAAAGAGCTGCAAAGCGGCCACAGATACATCCACTACCAAGAACAGCATCAGGAGCCTCATTTCTTCCTACTTGTCACTACTGTGGCAAGGTAGGCCACCTTGCTAAGGAATGCCGACATAGACTGGGACAATGTCTATCTTGTGGATCTAAGAAGCATGCGGTAAGGGATTGCCCAGAACGTTGAGAGAAACCAGTGGTGATTCGCCAACCAGCCACATCAACACCAGCCGGAATACCACAGGAGGAAACCCCAAAGAAGCCTCAGCTGCACCAGCCACCCGAAGCATCTTCGCAAGTACTGCCCACTTGTCTATATTGTCACAAACAAGGCCACATTGAGAGCGGGTGCAGGCGTAAGTTGGGATTATGCCTGATTTGCGGAACCAATGAACCCTTGGCCAAGGATTGTCCCCAGCATCGGGAGAAAGCATTGACGAATCTTCAACCTGCCTCATCAGCCCTAGCTGGAGTACCACAGGCAAAAATTGCAAGGAAGTCTCACATACACCAGCCACCAGAAGCATCTCAACCGACAATACCTGTCTGTCCATATTGTCACCGGCGAGGCCACACTAAGGACGAGTGCAGACGAAAGAAGAGATTATGCATAGCTTGCGGATCCAGTCAGCATTTATTCAAAGAATGCCTTGAGCGTCGAGACAAAGTACCAACAGGTAACCAGCAAGTGTTACCAGCACCACGGTCAGCCTCTCCAGCATTGCAAGCTTCACCAATACCGAGGCCACCCTTGGTAACCCAGGCAACACTCTTCCAACAGACTCAACAGCAGCAGAGGAAGCAACTGCAAGGATACGGACAAGCTCCAGCGACGACAGTGGAGAACGCGCCGATTCGTGGAGTAGCTGATGCGCGTAAGTGATTTGTAGTTATCCGTTTCTAGTCTTGTTTTAGCTCGTGCCCGTCGGTTCGTGACCTCAGCCCCAACCTAGTAATTTTGCAACTTGTTAATAACCTGGTTTTCATAAAAGTTGTAGTTCTTTTACTGTAACTAGATTTGTTTGGAAAGTGTATAACTTTCATTTTTAGGGAAACGGTATTTCCCTAAGTATCTTGTGATGTATTTTCAAACGATGCTTGCGACCGTGTCATCTCTGTTGACCGGTTATTCTTTGATTGCGAGGACGCAATCCTCTTAAGGAGGGTAGATTGTAAACCCCCTGATTTTTCAAAATTTTAAAATCTGGATTTTTCACAATTTTCTAGAATTTTCTGGGATTTTTCTGTAAATTAAAAACAGGGTTTTAATTATTAAATGATTTTTAATTGATATTAAATGATATTAAAATATTATGAAAATAATATTTTTGGGTGTAAAATGAAAAACTGGACTTAGGACAATTTTTCTGGAATTTATCGGACCCCGGACCTATTTTTAAAACACCTAAAACTATTTATTTAATTATTTATTTAATTATTATTTATTTATGGATTTTTATTAATTTTTATTATTATTAATTACTGTTTTCGGCCCGGCCCATTGGGCCCAAACCCAGCCCGATGGGCTATCGGGTCGGGTCGGGTCCGCCCGACCGAACCCGACCCGAAGCCGAACCCGAATCCGCTTCGCCTAGCGGGTCGGGTCGGGTCAGCCCAACCCGCTTCCGCCCGACCCGTAAAACCGCACAGCCCCTCCCCGCACGACCCGCGCAACCGCCCGCTTCTGCCGCCGCTCCCCGCGCCTCCGGCCGCGCCGCCCGGCCCTCACCCCCACGACCTCCGCCCCGCTCGGCCCCGCTCCCTCTCCTCCGCCCTATTTAAATCCCCCCCCGCCGTCTCCAGCTCCACGAACCGCCACCGCCACCACACGCTCAGCCGACGCCGCTCCACCGCCTCGCCGCCGCGCCCAGCCTCTCCCCGTCCTCCTTGTAACCTCCGATTTTCAAATTTCCGAAATAATTAGATTTTTAATTTTTATATCAAGATTATAGCATATTTTCTCCTTGAAATTGTGGTATTAGATTTTGAGCAATGTTTGATTTTTTGTAGGTGATTTGAAATCTTTTATAAAATTTATTTTTCCTAAATGTCGATTTTATTATAAATAAATAAATAAATAATATGTATATAGCTTCGAATATTTATTGGTTTGAAATTATGAAATTATTTGTTTAATAAAAATTATTGAAGGACTAGTTGTTCATAATAAAATTTTCATATCCATTTTTGGAATAGTAAATAAATGAATTACATATTTTCTAGGGTTTTGAAATATGGGTTTGTTTAGTAGCTAATTTAATCAGTTAGCCTTGGAAGCCTTTAAAAATATTTTTCTTAAATTATAATATTTTCTATTAATTTTATAAGGTTACCATCTTCCAATTTCACCCCCATTTTTTTCCACATGAAAACTCGTTTATTTATTATCTGGGCCATTCATTATTTGGGCCAACCCTCACCCTTCATCCCACACCCTCTCTCCCTATTTAAGTCCCTCATCACCATTCCCAAGAAACTCTAATCTCCAATTTATTAGCTAGCCCCCACAATTTTCACAAGCCAACAACCACCACCATTTTGTGTGCTCGTGTCCGTGTGTCCAGCATCACCGTGTCAGCCGTGTTGGCCTCGGGTCCGACCCCGGGTGTCCCACCGTATCCATTCATTCCTGTGTCCAGATTTACAACATTACAATCTGATTTTTCGTGTCCGACACACCCGGACACATCCGCATCCACCATTGTACACAACATCATCCCTGTGTCCAACACCCGGACACGTCCGCCCCCACACCACAGTACATCGAATCCGTGTGTCCAGCCTCGGACACAGCCACCACACAACAACCATCGTGACCAGCCGACACGATCCACCCCGACACAGAAACCTAACCCTAACCCTAGATCAGACCCGCCGCCCGCAGCCGACGTCGCCGCCGCCCGGTTGCTGCTCTGGTGTAGACCGCCGCCTCCTCGAGCCAGATCCGCCGGTGGCCGCCGAGAAGAACGTCGACCGCCGCGTCGAGCTCGGAGATTCGACGCCGCCGCCTCAGATCCAGTCGACGCCGCCGCCTCCTCGGGACGAGAGCACCGCCGCTGCCCCGAGTTCCACGCCGCCGCCGAGACGAGCTTCGACCGCGCCGACGCCCTGCCCGGCGGATCTCCTCCGCCGACGCCGGTAGACCCCTTCGTGAGCCCCTTCTCTTTCTTTCTCTTCCCTCTTTCTTCGACTAAGAGAATACTGTAAGTAAATAGTTTAGATATATAATTAGTTTAGTGTTTATTAGTTAATTAGATTAGTGGTTAATTAATTAATCAATTAGTATAATTAGATTAGTTTAGTTAAGTAGTAATTAATTCTTAATCAGTAAATTATTTATTAATCAGTTAATTAAGTTATTAATCAGCATTAATTTATTAATCAATAGTTATTTGTAATCAATTAGTTAATTTCTAATTAGTTTAGTAAATAAAATATAATTAGTTTTATTGTTTTAATGTACGAATTTAGTTAATTATTATGTGTGAAATTTAGTTATGTATATATATAAGGATTTTCGATTATGTAAGATATAATAATTTTGGGGTTTTATAATTAATTAAAAATTTTAGTTTCAATAATAAAATTGGTTCAAAAATTGGTTATTTGGATTGGTAACTGAAATTTCTAGGGATATATAAATATATTGGCTTTTACGTAAATTTTAGATTTTTATAAATAAACTTTTACTTGTAATTACTGTTCAAAAATAATTTTGAAATGATTTTCATTAAATTAAGGTGTTACCTTAATAACAAACAACGACCCTTTCTCTTATTAGCCTGGAATCCTTATCTCGGTTTTCGTGCCGAACTCCGATCATGGACTTCTTTATATAGTTTCTAGCTATTTGGACTGCTCCGGACCCATTGGAACTAACTATTAATTCATTTGGGATCACCTTGAGAAGTGTGGCATTATGTACATTCTCTGATTAGTTTAATATGTATAAAATATATTTGATTGATATATATATATATATACAAATATGTATTTTGGTATAAAAATATATTATATACATCTATTAGTGTATATACACAAATACGTATTTTGTACAATTACTAAGAGACTTATATATATATATTATGTACGTTTTATTGGTATATACTCTGAGTGTAAATGTGTATTATATACGTATCCCTAATAGATGACCCTAGTTGACTAGTGCCATACCTGGCAGAGCCCCTGAGTTCATGTATTTGTGATGTGTTAGTGTAGCACCTGATGTAAATGTTGTATTTGATATATTTTTAGGACTGTTGGTTCCTCCAGACGATACTCTGGGACAGGACATGGTTTACCAGCTAAGGACCCAAGGCGAGTACATTCTCTGATTAGTTTCTAATTTATGATATCTCCTATGGTCAATGTATCTAGTGTAAATATCCATGTTCTTGACACATTGGTTACACGGATTGGTATACACGGATCTCGTCATGAGATGCTATTCCTTATTCATGGTGTAGCTTGTACAAGACTTGTTTTCCTTGTTATCTTGTGCATGTACAGACATTGATTCCCGGAGAGATTTGCTACCTTCCTAGGGAATCTCGTGCCATAGCGTACCATGATTGGATCTACTATACCAGTCGGGGGTGGGGAGTATTTTAGTGTAGATATGTGATCATACCCAACTTTTCGTGCATCATAGCTCACCCCACATCTCACGTCGGGTGCGGCCTGACCATCTCCATGCTTCATAGCTGTTACGTGTGATTAGCCTGACCTCTCCATGCATCATAGCTAACCAACGGTTAGCCTGACCTTCCATGAATCATAGCTAATCACATGTAACCAGCCTGATCAAGTTCCCAAGCCGATCACATGTAAAGCTAGTACTCACACACTTAGTCATAGGTTTCTTGCTCATGGACATATTGTTTCTTTTCCTGCAGTTACTTACAGTATTTCTAGTATTTCTTTCATTGTACATTTCTTGTACCTATACATGCATTTGGTATATTTCCATCTAGAACTGCTACATAGTTTATGTCATTTATATAGAACTGCTATTTAGAGATGTACTTTGCTCC
The DNA here is from genome assembly GCA_036927795.1 of Iris macrosiphon. Classification (NCBI taxonomy): domain Eukaryota; kingdom Viridiplantae; phylum Streptophyta; class Magnoliopsida; order Asparagales; family Iridaceae; genus Iris; species Iris macrosiphon. Next base: position 113,027,372 of record JAYESA010000016.1, on the reverse strand, counting down.
TTCCTGACTGGAAAATATTTTTCCAGACTGTGACCTTAGTAGACTGGTTTCTGACACACTTGGAGATTGGAAGTTAATGATTGCAGGTATGATTATTTTGTCATTAGTCTTGTGTTGTGTTCTTTTGTTTTTTCAAATTCTTATCGTGCTGTAGTTGTGATTGAGTATGTTGTTCATTTTTATAGTGATATCCACGTCTCCTTATGGAGTTGGGTATTCACGTGAGTTGATTAGATAGTTACATGACCTAGACAGCGTTCTACCACCGATGCTGCGGCGTAGGCTGGACGTACCCACGCTCTCGTGCCCCTAAACCGGGTGCGGGTCGTGACACATTTTAGTGGTGGCCCATGCAGGTCAGACTTCGCTAGTGGTGCGATGTCGTAGTAGTGCGACGTCATAGTTGTACTACTACGTGCCTGCTATAGAATATAGGACATAGGATACTAGGATGAGAGAGGATACTCAATCACAAATTCTTGAGAGATTCCTGGGACGACCCCTTGAGAATCTTATTATAATTTACAATTTAAATCTTTCCTTGTTTCCGTCCACTTTCGCTTGTTGTTATTGAACTTGATCCTTATTGATCGGTTATTAAATTAAAATCTTAGTATCATTGTGAGTTTGATTCTTGTTGACCAGTTATTAAATTTAAATTCTTGGTATCGTTGTTGAGTTGATTTCATATCGAGATGAATTTTACGGGCTAAATTTACGGTATCATCTGATGACATATGTTGATAAGGACAGTGAGAAAGGTAAAACGTCTACTTTGGTTATGGACCCTAGAGTTTATCGCAGCCATATTAGCTGTGGTGATGAGAACGTAGGAACCTGACTTGGATGTACATACTATAGTTATGAAACTTAGAGTCTCTCGCAGCCATACCGGTTGGCGTGGCGAAGATTCTAGACGACATGATTATAGAGTTGCATACCTTAGTTACGAAACCTATCGTTTATCGCATCTATGCTTACTGGCGTGACGAGGATTCTGAGTGTCATGATTTCAGATAGACGTGTATGGTTATTGGGTTGTATCTTAAATTGGTTCTTAAAGTATCATCTCAAGACTTATCTATTTCTGTTATTCCAGGACTTTGTTCCATCGCTTCTTTCTTTACTAGCAGTAAAGATACCTTCTGTCCTCAATTCAGTCCTTGAGCTCCTATTCCTTGAGGATTCCTTGTTAAGTATGATAATTAGTGACTTGTAATTTTGTTTGTGTCTTGTATTAGTATTGACTGTGTTGCTAGTGAGTTGTAAGTGTTTCTTAGTTGGACATGTGAGCAGTAGGCTTTAATCTAGAGTTAGCCCTTAGCATAGTACCTTGTACCAATGATTCTAGGAGTAGTGTCATTAGAGACTGAGAGTTAAGGAGAGTATAGAGTATCAGTGATAGTTCTCAGAGTTAGTATCAGAGCCAATTACCCGTCCTGGATAATCATGATTATGTAATTGAGTGATCTATGTAAACGATTAAGTATCCAGGAATTGTGTTAAGGATTTATGGAGCATGATGTCCAATTTGATGATTGATATCGGAAATGTTAAAGGTAAAGAAATGTATATGCATAAAGGGTTTAATGAGATGTCATAAGTAGAGAAATATCAGGATTAGTAATGGAAGTTGTGAAGTGTATCACAATTAGTTTAACAGGCTGTAAAAGGATTAAGAGATATGCTTATACATCAATCGAGATATAGAACCATATGCCTGCCCTTGAGATTGAAGTAAAGCATGGGCATTATAGAAAGTGCATATAATCATGAGTTATAATGAGCTTGATGAGATGATCCATTAATGAAGCTAGTGATATAATACCAAGAGTGCTAATGATTCTATATCGAAGATTAGTCGAGAATGATGTTAATAATAGTAAGCACTCTGCGTGATGATAATTGGATGACATATCAGTTAATATAGATTGAAAATTATGGAAGAAAATACAGGTGATGATAACTTTGATCATTGGAGGAAATACTGTAAGTGATTCGGGCAGTACAAAAATTTAGTACACAGTTGTAGACAATAGAGGTATGGAGTGCACCTCGAGTATTAGAGACCGTGAGCACTTATATGTATATTTGTGGATTTATAAAAAAAAAAAAAAGTGGAAATGAATTTTAACTTTGAGAATTATTGAGGAGTGGAGATTACGTCATTAAATTTTGAGGATTTCAAATATGAATTCAATAAACATAGTTAAGGCTACACAGATTTTTTGGAGTAATTAAATTTTATTTCGATGTTGAGTATCTGATTTTGAGGAAGTATATACATTTTACTTTAAAGTTGTTCGAGAAGTTAAACCTTGACGATTATTTGAGGATTAATTTTATGGTAGATGAGAGATATGAATATTAATATATGAGTGGATGATATACATGTGTAAGGATCTGGTGATTGAGCATGATCGAGATGGCACCGCAGACTGACTTGGGTGTCCATCTAAAATTGTATTGGAAAGAGCAGTATTTAGTATGGTGTTGCACTTGACGTATATTGAGTGATAAGAACGATTAGTATGAACAATTGTAGTAGGAACGGGAACTGTCAGAGGGTATGGTACTAAAGAGATAGAGGTATCAACTTGGATGCATTATTGAATCATGGTTATATTAGAGATTCTTGGCATCAGATTTTGGTATTAATAAACAGGTGTGTGCAATACGGATATATTCATGGATCTTGTGGATTAATGATTAGTTGAGATGGGTACCAGTGTACAGGAATAGGAATTAGTTAGTGAATGTGCTAGAGCTAAGTGTATGTTAGAGATAGGAGATACCGCAAGAAATATGTTAGCAGGTTCCTTCTTTTCTCATGTTATTTTCGTCTTCTGATTGATTGATTCCCTAGTACCGTGGTTTGTATTCGTGATTTACTTGTTAGAATGTAGCTAGTAGTACACCTTAACAGAGACTGAAATACCATGACAAAAGATACATGACTCATATATTTTCTTAAATTGCATGGCTGTAGGTAGAGTTTTCTTAAACCATGATCATTAGGGTTTTTGACTATAGCAAAGGTCTATGACAAGGTTATGACCGACAAAAAGGGACAAGATGATTAAATTATGGATGAGCATTAATTTAAATAAAGAATTTAGGGGATTATTATAACAGAGTAGATGGATCATTGATTTTGCTAAAATCGAGGTATGATTGAAATTCGGGAATAACATTAACTTAAATGGAGAGTTAAGAAATTCACAGGGCAAAATGGAGGATTTATTAATCTTAGGAAGGTCTTGATATGATTAAATTGATTATTAAAATTTGAGAAAAAAATTGGAGAGATTATCATTTATCTATTTGATTGCAAGATAGAAATTTAAAATTTTATATTATGAATGTTGCATTGAAGATTCTGAAAGTATCGCATCGTTGAGTATTTGAGGAAAAAGGGAATCAGGAAAATAAAAATCGTTAATGGAATAGTGTCGAATTCAATTCTCGGGATGAGGATTTAGATTTGAATAAACATCAGTTGAATTTGAGTTAGAGGAGTAAGATGATTGATGAGTGTTTAAAATTTAAATTTTGGGATACAGATTTTTTAAGTTTTATAAATATGCATTGATTGGATTTCAATTGGAGGATTGGATATATCCTTGGGTATTTAGATGCGAACTTAAAATTTTTGGAGGAGATTATGACAAAGGGGATTTGATTTTTAAACTTGAAGATTTTTCAGGAATATGATGTTGTATAATTTTTGAAAGGTTGTGAAATAACATTATGAAATTACTTCATGATTATTGGTTTAAAATTTAAATTTTGATAGAAATAATATGATGAGTAAAAGCAATTATTGAGAATCCTAAATTTCGAGGACGAAATTTTTCTAAGGTGGGTAGACTTGTAACCTCCGATTTTCAAATTTTCGAAATAATTAGATTTTTAATTTTTATATCAAGATTATAGCATATTTTCTCCTTGAAATTGTGGTATTAGATTTTGAGCAATGTTTGATTTTTTGTAGGTGATTTGAAATCTTTTATAAAATTTATTTTTCCTAAATGTCGATTTTATTATAAATAAATAGATAAATAATATGTATATAGCTTCGAATATTTATTGGTTTGAAATTATGAAATTATTTGTTTAATAAAAATTATTGAAGGACTAGTTGTTCATAATAAAATTTGCATATCCATTTTTGGAATAGTAAATAAATGAATTACATATTTTCTAGGGTTTTGAAATATGGGTTTGTTTAGTAGCTAATTTAATCAGTTAGCCTTGGAAGCCTTTAAAAATATTTTTCTTAAATTATAATATTTTCTATTAATTTTATAAGGTTACCATCTTCCAATTTCACCCCCATTTTTTTCCACATGAAAACTCGTTTATTTATTATCTGGGCCATTCATTATTTGGGCCAACCCTCACCCTTCATCCCACACCCTCTCTCCCTATTTAAGTCCCTCATCACCATTCCCAAGAAACCCTAATCTCCAATTTATTAGCTAGCCCCCACAATTTCCACAAGCCAACAACCACCACCATTTTGTGTGCTCGTGTCCGTGTGTCCAGCATCACCATGTCAGCCGTGTTGGCCTCGGGTCCGACCCCGGGTGTCCCACCGTATCCATTCATTCCTGTGTCCAGATTTACAACATTACAATCTGATTTTTTGTGTCCGACACACCCGGACACATCCGCATCCACCACTGTACACAACATCATCCCTGTGTCCAACACCCGGACACGTCCGCCCCCACACCACAGTACATCGAATCCGTGTGTCCAGCCTCGGACACAGCCACCACACAACAACCATCGTGACCAGCCGACACGATCCACCCCGACACAGAAACCTAACCCTAACCCTAGATCAGACCCGCCGCCCGCAGCCGACGTCACCGCCGCCCGGTTGCTGCTCTGGTGTAGACCGCCGCCTCCTCGAGCCAGATCCGCCGATGGCCGCCGAGAAGAACGTCGACCGCCGCGTCGAGCTCGGAGATTCGACGCCGCCGCCTCAGATCCAGTCGACGCCGCCGTCTCCTCGGGACGAGAGCACCGCCGCTGCCCCGAGTTCCACGCCGCCGCCGAGACGAGCTTCGACCGCGCCGACGCCCTGCCCGGCGGACCTCCTCCGCCGACGCCGGTAGACCCCTTCGTGAGCCCCTTCTCTTTCTTTCTCTTCCCTCTTTCTTCGACTAAGAGAATACTGTAAGTAAATAGTTTAGATATATAATTAGTTTAGTGTTTATTAGTTAATTAGATTAGTGGTTAATTAATTAATCAATTAGTATAATTAGATTAGTTTAGTTAAGTAGTAATTAATTCTTAATCAGTAAATTATTTATTAATCAGTTAATTAAGTTATTAATCAGCATTAATTTATTAATCAATAGTTATTTGTAATCAATTAGTTAATTTCTAATTAGTTTAGTAAATAAAATATAATTAGTTTTATTGTTTTAAGGTACGAATTTAGTTAATTATTATGTGTGAAATTTAGTTATGTATATATATAAGGATTTTCGATTATGTAAGATATAATAATTTTGGGGTTTTATAATTAATTAAAAATTTTAGTTTCAATAATAAAATTGGTTCAAAAATTGGTTATTTGGATTGGTAACTGAAATTTCTAGGGATATATAAATATATTGGCTTTTACGTAAATTTTAGATTTTTATAAATAAACTTTTACTTGTAATTACTGTTCAAAAATAATTTCGAAATGATTTTCATTAAATTAAGGTGTTACCTTAATAACAAACAACGACCTTTTCTCTTATTAGCCTGGAATCCTTATCTCGGTTTTCGTGCCGAACTCCGATCATGGACTTCTTTATATAGTTTCTAGCTATTTGGACTGCTCCGGACCCATTGGAACTAACTATTAATTTATTTGGGATCACCTTGAGAAGTGTGGCATTATGTACATTCTCTGATTAGTTTAATATGTATAAAATATATTTGATTGATATATATATATATACAAATATGTATTTTGGTATAAAAATATATTATATACATCTATTAGTGTATATACACAAATACGTATTTTGTACAATTACTAAGAGACTTATATATATATTATGTACGTTTTATTGGTATATACTCTGAGTGTAAATGTGTATTATATACGTATCCCTAATAGATGACCCTAGTTGACTAGTGCCATACCTGGCAGAGCCCCTGAGTTCATGTATTTGTGATGTGTTAGTGTAGCACCTGATGTAAATGTTGTATTTGATATATTTTTAGGACTGTTGGTTCCTCCAGACGATACTCTGGGACAGGACATGGTTTACCAGCTAAGGACCCAAGGCGAGTACATTCTCTGATTAGTTTCTAATTTATGATATCTCCTATGTTCACTGTATCTAGTGTAAATATCCATGTTCTTGACACATTGGTTACACGGATTGGTATACACGGATCTCGTCATGAGATGCTATTCCTTATTCATGGTATAGCTTGTACAAGACTTGTTTTCCTTGTTATCTTGTGCATGTACAGACATTGATTCCCGGGGAGATTTGCTACCTTCCTAGGGAATCTCGTGCCATAGCGTACCATGATTGGATCTACTATACCAGTCGGGGGTGGGGAGTATTTTAGTGTAGATATGTGATCATATCCAACTTTTCGTGCATCATAGCTCACCCTACATCTCACGTCGGGTGCGGCCTGACCATCTCCATGCTTCATAGCTGTTACGTGTGATTAGCCTGACCTCTCCATGCATCATAGCTAACCAACGGTTAGCCTGACCTTCCATGAATCATAGCTAATCACATGTAACCAGCCTGATCAAGTTCCCAAGCCGATCACATGTAAAGCTAGTACTCACACACTTAGTCATAGGTTTCTTGCTCATGGACATATTATTTCTTTTCCTGCAGTTACTTACAGTATTTCCAGTATTTCTTTCATTGTATATTTCTCGTACCTATACATGCATTTGGTATATTTCCATCTAGAACTGCTACATAGTTTATGTCATTTATATAGAACTGCTATTTAGAGATGTACTTTGCTCCTTCCTGACTGGAAAATATTTTTCCAGACTGTGACCTTAGTAGACTGGTTTCTGACACACTTGGAGATTGGAAGTTAATGATTGCAGGTATGATTATTTTGTCATTAGTCTTGTGTTGTGTTCTTTTGTTTTTTCAAATTCTTATCGTGCTGTAGTTATGATTGAGTATGTTGTTCATTTTTATAGTGATATCCACGTCTCCTTATGGAGTTGGGTATTCACGTGAGTTGATTAGATAGTTACATGACCTAGACAGCATTCTACCGCCGATGCTGCGGCGTAGGCTGGACGTACCCACGCTCTCGTGCCCCTAAACCGGGTGCGGGTCGTGACACTCCTTCTTCCTCCCCTCCGGCCGCCCCCGGCCTCAGCGCCGCCAGCAGCCGCTCAGCCCCCTCCGGCCGGCTTCCCCCGTCGTAGAGCCGCCCATCTCCGGCCAGATCCAGAAAACCCTAACCCTAGATTCTTTCCCTGTGTCCGACATGAGTCGGACACGTGTCGGACACGATCCAGACCCCGGTTTTTGGGTCCCCTTCAGGTGCGTGTATCTTTTTGCTCGTAGCTCTATTTTCGATTCCGCAAATTGCGTTGCGAAGCCTGTATGACCCTCTCGGTTCCCGGACAAACCGTTCGGGGCATCGCGTCTGTGGTGATCGCACACCGCGATCCAAAAACAGGAAAAAACTAGACCCTGTTTCACCCCGGAACCGAGTACGCCCCGCCAAACGGGACGACTTGGTCGTGCGTGGTCTTCACAGATACGTGCGCATCGTCGATACGGACGTGTGAGATTTCGCAGAAGTCGATTCGGGTGTGCGTGCACACCGGGATCAACGCGTATCCGTGGACATCGCCCCGTATCCGTACTTTCTGGAACGCGCCCTAACTTTGTGTACACACGTCGGATCGAGACGAAACTTGTGCCATCGGACTCGTAGTAATGCGCTGGTCCTGTGGGTCAAGTTTGGTTCGATTCTGAGACCGTTGACAAAATCGCGTGTCGTGGGCTCCATAGGCCCCGTTCGACGGGCGATTTTGTGATCGGGTCATCGGAATCCAATTCTGGAAGTTCCGTTGGGTTCGTATCATCGTTCCTGACGTGTTGACACTAAGTTTGGTGAAATTGGAGACCTTTGACCCGGACGCATTTTTTGGTGCAAAGCGGGGCCCACATGTGAACCCATTTTGACCCGAAACTGCCGTTTCTGCCCTTGTCTCCAAACTGGACTCAAGGACAGGCGTTTCTAGCTGATTGATATTTTCTTGATCTGATGGTGATGTTTATTTCAGCAACCAGAGTACCGCCTACAAATCCAACTGAAGTCAGAGCTACAATCAGAGCCGGAACCACAGGCAAGTGTACCTCGCCAAAACTTGCAGTCTTGATAAATATTCCTTGGCTTATTTATACATCAGCAGGCAAGTGTACCTTGCCAAACCCTGCAGCTTGTTACTTATTTTTCTGGACTTATTTAGCATCAGTGGGCAAGTAAAGCTTGCCAATTCTCAGTAATTCTTGACATAGTATTTTACTTGATTTCTTGTGAATTTAAATGTAAACTTGTTTTAACTGCTTAACCTAGGAAACGTGTGACGTACTTAGTGTCCGATCATAGTCGGGTGCCAACCCCGTACGCGGTGTTGGGTACGTCACTTAGAGTTGGACATTCGATACCCATACTCTTGGTACTTGTCCTATCAAGTGCAACAAAACCCAGGACACTTGACACTATTCATGAGACAGAATCCTCTTGAGATATTCACGATGATTCTGTATAGGATACAGGTTATGACATGGACAGTTTGTTCCTAGACATTATATGACTGCTACATTAGTTATGATCTTGCGTGTCATGGACATGAGACGTGTGATTACATTGGGTGGGGAGAGACACACAGGCTACAGGCTATTTTCATATATATATATATACTATTAGTGTGAGGTCGTAGACTCTCCAGCAGAGCTAGACCCTTTACGTGTTATTACTGCTACCGGCTCCCCGACACAGAGCTGGTAGTGGCTCAGCCTGAGTTCTAGTGATGCTCTCAACTTGCATTTATCACTTAGCTGGTTACATAGTTTACCCTGCTGTTTCATTTAATTTTGCTGCACTGCTTATATTTTGGCTTGTATTATCTGTACCTTGTTATGTCCCCTGAGGACCTGGAATGGACTATGTCCCCAGGTATAGATGAAGAGATCCATCCAGAGATACCTCGTACCAGAGCACTTCCAGGAGCTGTACCAGGACCTGAAGACGAGCTCGCACTAGAGGACTTCTCCTGAGCATTGGCCGTATGTAGTCAGTTATTTCTATTTTCAGTTGATTATTTCCTGTCTATTTGCGATTGTTGTACCAGACATATTCTCGAATTTTTTCCCGAGACATTTATTTGAGATTTGCTTATTTATTCTATTGCATTATTTTCGGCAGTTACTCTGTGTTTATCTGTTGTGGATGAGATTAGAATAATCTGTGACCTGTAATAATTGCTCTAATTCCTGTTAGACTACAGCTTAAGCATGCCCTGATGGATCCATTAAATTGGGTTGTCTGCTGCTGGCCATTGCTCACGTGCTCAGTCCCTCGGCATTTTGGGACTGGGGCGTGACATTAGGCGATGATGAGGACCTTGCCCCTACATATTATGGTCCCTATGAGGGAACAGATGACACTTATGAGGAGCCAGATCCCACCCAGGAGACCCCTGCTGCAGAATAGTTAGCAGTAGCTATTTTTTTATTTCATACTCTTTTATCTTAGTAATCGGGTAATACCCTAGGACAGGGTATGGAATAAGATTGAGGATTCTAGGAACAGCTCATTCACAGTATAGGGTCATTATTTCAATTCTTGATATCATTCTGCTCAATTTTTCTATCGCCCTTGATTTCCAAGTAATCTATTCTGATCTCCCTGTCCCTTAATCTTTCAGAATGGTCCAGACAAGGAACACAGTAGGAGGCACATCAGAACCAGTTGAGCAGAATGTGCCCGAAACTCTTGCACTCCCGCCGCCTCCATCTACTCCAGCAGTTACTCTAGATGGGGCACAGCTACTCGGAGTATTCCAGGGACTCGTAGAATCCCAGAAAGAACAGACTGCACTTCTGCGAACCAGCCTCTCAGAAGCTCTTAGGTCCCAGGAGTCGCCACTCAAGAGGCCAGGGAGTGCCAAAGACTTCAAGAACCTTAGACCCCTGGAATTCTACGGAACTGAGGGCATTCTCTATGCCGATGAGTGGATAGAGAATATCGAGAGACTCCTGAAGACTGCTCGGGTTCCTGATGATCTCAAAGTGGAGTCCGCAAGCCTGCAACTGTTCGACATAGCTCAAACCTGGTTCAGAGATGAACCCCAACTATCTGCTCCTGACCTCACCTGGGAGGACTTCAAGAGGCTATTCAAGGAGAAATTCTACCCCGAAGTGGCTCGGGAAGCTCTCGAAAGCCAATTCGAGAGACTGGAACAAGGTAACCTATCCGTTGATGAGTATACTGCTGAATTTAGCAGGTTGAGCCACTTTGCGGAGTACATGGTTCATACCCCGGAGGACAGAGCCCGTAGATTCAAGAAGAGGCTGTCTTCGGACATTCGCCTTGCTGTCACCACCAGCCGAGCTCGCACCTATGAGGAAATCTTGAGCGTGGCACAAGGCGTTGAGAGAGACATGGGGCATAAACTAAAGCGAGAGAGAGATACCGGAAATGCGGGACCCAACAAACGCCCTTTTCAACAACAACAACAACAGAGGGCCCCGTAGCAAACTCAGCGTCCTCTCCCTCGAGCTCCAGCACCCCAACACCAGGCTCAAGGACAAAACCAACAAGCTACCGCTTGCAACTTTTGCCAAAAACCAGGTCACACTTGGCAAGTCTGCAGGAAGAGGCTAGGTGCCTGCCTCTACTGCGGCTCAGCAGCGCATCAAATGAGGGACTGTCCTGCTGCTCAAGGATGACCCGCTGCACCAAAGGCTCCCGTCCAGGCCAGGCCCCCAGCAGCACAGCAGAGGGGACCCCCGCTTTCAACACAACAACAACGCTTTGCTCAACACCAACAGCAGCAACAGAGGGGTGCACCGCAGCAAGGCCGTGCTTATGCAATGAATCTAGAAGAAGCTGAAGTCACAGCAGACGTGATCACAGGTTCTGTGCTTATAAATTCAATACCAGCCATTACTTTATTTGATTATGGAGCTTCACATTCATTCATGTCAGTAGATTTCCTTATGAAGCACAGCTTAATCACTGAACCCCTTAGGAATTGTTATAAGATCATTACCGGTGGAGGAATTATCCCGGTTAGTGATGCATGTAACAATTGTCCTATTACATTATGTGGAAGAGAACTATATGCTAGGCTACTCGTAATGCCAGTTCCCAGTTTTGACATTATACTGGGTATGGATTGGTTGAGTCAACACCATGCCACTTTAGACTGTCACCGAGGTAGTGTAATCTTCAGGCCCCCTGACAAGCCAGAATTTGAATTTGCTAGAGGTTCTAGAGAAATGGGTAGTAACAAAATTTGTGGAGCCCTAGTAACAGAAGAATTGCCACTACCTATCATCTCCGAATATCTTGATGTCTTCCCTGAGAATCTCCCAGGCTTACCCCCAGACCGAGAAGTTGAATTCTCTATTGACTTAGTGCCGGGAGCAGCGCCAGTATCTCAAAATCCCTACAGAATCAACAAGAAGGAGATAATAGAACTAAATGAGCAAATAAAAGAGTTAGAAGACAAATGCTTCATTAGGTCTAGTGTCTCACCCTGGGGAGCTCCAGTATTATTTGTGTCCAAGAAGGACGGAACATCCCGAATGTGTATTGACTATAGGGCCTTGAATGCCTTAACAATTAAGAATAAGTATCCCCTACCCAGGATAGATGACTTATTTGATCAATTAAGTGGAGCTCGGGTATTTTCAAAGATTGACTTGAGGTCTGGTTACCACCAAGTAAGGGTAAGGAAGGAAGACATCCCTAAAACTGCTTTCAATACCCGGAACGGACACTACGAATTCTTAGTAATGCCGTTCGGGTTGACGAATGCTCCAGCAGTTTTTATGAACTTAATGAACAGAGTCTTCCAGCCATACCTAGACAAATTTGTAGTGGTCTTTATTGATGATATTTTGATCTACTCCAAGACCCCCGAAGAACATGAAGAACATTTGAGGCTAGCATTGGAGACTTTGAGGAAGGAAAAACTTTATGGAAAATTATCTAAATGTGCATTTTTCCTAGACAAAGTAGAATTCTTGGGACATGTTGTGACTGGAGATGGAATAGCAGTAGATCCTAAGAAGATAGCGGCAGTAGAATCATGGCCCACTCCAGACTCTGTAGCAGAGATTAGAAGCTTCCTGGGACTAGCTGGCTACTATCGAAAGTTTGTGAAGGACTTTGCTAGAATTGCTGAACCCATGACAAAATTAACAAGGAAGGATGAAGAGTTCACCTGGACTGATGAATGTCAGCATGCTTTTGAAGAATTGAAGAAAAGGCTGACTACTGCCCCTATTCTGACCTTACCTTCTGGAACCGGAGGATTCGCTATTTATAGTGATGCTTCTGGAAAAGGTCTAGGTTGTGTATTGGAGCAGAACAAGAAAGTAATAGCATATGCCTCTAGACAGCTTCGACCTCATGAAAAGAACTATCCAACTCATGATTTAGAACTGGCAGCTGTCATCTTTGCTCTTAAGCTATGGAAGCATTATCTTTATGGAGAAAGGGTGGAAATATTTACGGACCATAAAAGTCTAAAATATATCTTCACTCAGAAAGAGCTGAACATGAGGCAAAGAAGGTGGCTGGAACTAATAAAAGATTTTGATATCACCCTTCAATATCATCCTGGGAAGGCCAATGTTGTTGCTGATGCTCTAAGCAGATATCCTATGGCGATGTACTTGACTATGGACCGACATTTGCTCGAGGACTTGGAAAGTTTAGGTATTGAGGTAATTATTCCAGGAAAAGAAGGCCAAATGATGAACTTGCAGATTCAGTCTACCTTAATAGACAAGATCAAGGAGACTCAGTTTCAAGACGAAGGGCTGCGAAGCCTTCGAGGTCAAGTGCAAGCTGGATTAGTGGAAGATTTCAGAATTCATGAAGATGGATCACTGAGGCATGGAGATAGATTATGTGTACCTCAAGGAGATATAAGAGAAGAAATTATGCAAGAGGCGCACAGATCACAATACTCTATACATCCAGGAGCCAACAAGATGTACAAGGACCTGAGGACGCATGTTTGGTGGCATGGCATGAAAAGAGAAGTAGCCAGGTTCGTATCTCGTTGTTTAGTGTGCCAACAAGTCAAGGCAGAAAGACAAAGACCTGGAGGATTGCTTCAACCACTACCCATTCCAGAGTGGAAGTGGGAACATATTACAATGGATTTTGTTTCCGAACTTCCAAGGACACCTAGTGGAAAGGATGCAATTTGGGTGATAGTAGATAGACTGACCAAGTCTGCACATTTTCTACCTTTCAAAGTAGGGCTATCTACAGAAAAGCTGGCAGATTTATATATCAGACATATTGTTAAATTACATAGGGTTCCAGTAAGTATTGTCTCCGACCGAGATTCAAGATTCACCTCTCACTTCTGGAAGAGCTTACAAGCCAGCTTGGGGACTCAACTCAAATTCAGCACAGCTTATCATCCCCAAACAGATGGACAATCGGAACGTACAATCCAGACCCTTGAAGATATGCTCCGTACATGTGTTCTGGATTTTGGAGGATCGTGGAAAGACTATCTACATCTTGTAGAGTTCTCTTATAATAACAGTTACCAAGCAAGTATTTAGATGACTCCATTTGAAGCTCTGTATGGCCAAAGATGTCGTACCCCGCTATCATGGGACGACGTTGGAGAAAGAGCCCTACTGGGACCAGAGATGGTGATCGATTCAACTGAGAAGGTAAAACAAATAAGGGACAGACTTCGAGTGGCTCAAGACAGCCAACGACATTGGGCCAATAGCCACCGAAGGCCCTTGGAATTTGAGGTAATTAAATTTATGAAATTCAAGTCAATTTAAATATTTTGATTATGGAACTAAGACTTGATTATAACTTTATTAAAGGTTGGAGAACTGGTATTCTTGAATATTTCTCCGACACGTGGCACCATTAGGGTCGGAAGGAGTGGAAAACTCAGCCCCAGATTTATTGGACCTTTTGGCATACAGGAGAAAATCGGAGAAGTGGCATACCGTCTGGCATTGCCACCCTCTCTGGATGGAGTCCATAACGTCTTTCACGTGTCGCAGCTGAGAAAATACGTGTCAGATCCCAGCCATATTTTGGATCACTCAGAGCTCGAAGTAGGCCCAAGTTTGACTTACCAAGAGCAACCCGTGGAGATACTGGATCGATCGGAGAAAGTTCTACGGAACCAGGTTATTTCCCTTGTTCGCGTAGCTTGGAAGCACCATTCTCCCGACGAATCCACCTGGGAGCGAGAAGACGAGATTAGAGAACGCTACCCTTATCTTTTTGAACCCTGAGGTATATTTTAATTTCTCGGCCTTTCCTTTCGTGCCTTTGTTATTCTTAAATTTCGAGGACAAAATTTTTATAAGTTGGGTAGATTGTAACCCCCTAAATTTTCAAAATTATTAAATCTTGGATTTTTTCCAATTTTCTGGAATTTTCTGGGAATTTTCTGTAATTAAAATCAATGTTTTAATTATTAAATAAATTTTTATGGTTAATAAATAATATTAAAATATCATGGAAATAACATTTTTGGGTGTAAAATGAAAAACTAAACTTAGGGTAATTTTTCTGAATTTTTTTGGGCCTCAGACCTATTTTTAAATGCCTAAAAACTATTTAATTAATTAATTAATTAAACTGTTTATTAAAAATATTATTAGTATTATTATTAATAATAATATTTTTATTATTTTTCTTGGGCCGGCCCGGCCCAGTGGACCGGCCCAGCAGCCAGCCCCCAGCCCGCTTCCTTGCGGATCGGGCGGGTCTGCCCGGACCCGTTAGCCGCCCGACCCGGAGACCCTTTCTCCCCCAGCTCCCCACGCTGCCCCGCGTCCGGCGCCGCCGCCCGCGCCCGCCGTGCCACGTCCCCGCTCCAACCGGCTCGCCTCCGCCTTCCCCGCCACGACGCCGCCATCCCCGGCCGACCCAGCGCCCCCCAGCCCTATAAAACCTCTCCCCTTTCCAGCCACCCGTCCGCCCCTCTCCTCCGGCGCCACCCTCCTCGAGACCTCGGCCACCCCCACCTGACCCTCGCCCCGCCTCGCCGTGCCCAGCCCCGCTTCCGCCGCACCCCGCCGAGAGCAGCCAGCCCCTCCTCCTCTTTCCCTCTCCTCCAGCACCCGCCTCCGGCCTCCCCACGAACAGTAACCGCCGTCCCCGGCGCCGCCCCGCTCCGCCGTGCCTCCGCCCGGCCGTGCCCCAGCGCCCCCGACTGCCTCCGGCCAGCCAGCGCCGCCCCAGCCTCCGGCCGGCCCCGCCGCAGCTCCCAGACCTAACCCTAGCCCTAATTTTGGACTCGGACACGTCGAACCGTGTCGGACACAATTTGACCCTAATTTTTGGGCCTCCTTCAGGTGCGTGTATCTTTTTGTTCGTAGCTCTGTTTTTTATTCCGTAAATTGCATTGCGAAGCCTGTATGACCCTCTCGGTGCCCGGACAAACCGCTCGGGGCATCGCGTCCTGTGGTGATCGCACACCGCGATCCAAAAACAGGAAAAACCAGACCCTGTTTCAACCCGGAACTGAGTACGCCCCGCCAAACGGGACGACTTGGTCGCGTACGGTCTTCACAGATACGTGCGCATCGTCGATACGGACGTGTGAGATTTCGCGGAAGCTGATTCGGGTGTGCGTGCACACCGGAATCAACGCGTATCCGCGGACATCGCCCCGTATCCGACTTTTCTGCAATTTGCCCTAACTTCTTGTACACTCGTCGGATCGAGACAAAACTTGCGCCATCGGACTCGTAGCGATACGCTGGTCCTGTGGGTCAAGTTTGGTTCGATTCTGAGAACGTTGACGAAATTGCGTGTCGTGGGCCCCACAAGCCCCGCTCGACGGGCGATTTTGTGATCGGCTCATCGGAATCCAATTCTGGAAGTTCCATTGGGTTCATTTTAGCGTTCCTGACCTGTTGACACTAAGTTTGGTGAATTTGGAGACCGTTGACCTGGACACATTTTTCGGTGCAAAGTGGGCCCACCGGCGGACCCCGTTTTGACCCAAAGCTGCCGTTTTTGCCCTTGTCTCCAAATTGGACCCAAGGACAGACGTTTCTAGCTATTTGACATCTTCTGAGCATGATGGTAATATCTATTTCAGCTTTTGGACTCATCTCTGGAATATTTCTCTGCGTACAATTAATTGGATCCAAACAACAGGCAAGTACCTGCACTTCAAGTTTAATCTCTATATTGTGATAATTAATTCCCTGCTCTACTAGTACCCTTGATGATTACATGTAGTTCTAGAATACTGGATTTATGTCTTGAATACTAGAGTTCATGTCTTGATTTTCCATGTCGGGTGGGAGAATACTAGAAGGCATGTAGTTTACCCTTCCCCTTGTCGTGTTTAATAGCTGTTGGTACGCGACTGTACCCTCAGTCGGATCTCGATTATTCCTGTTTAATAGCCGTTATGATGGCCGGATTAGCCTTATAAACCCCTACATGCCAACTATGTATTCTAAAACAAACACAAGTTCACACAGATAGTTCTAGATCTTGTTATAGTTCTTGCTGACTGTGGTAGTTTCTTTTCCCTGTCTCATTTATTCCTGTTTTCTCATCTTCCTGTTTATAGTATTAACTCTGAGATATTGATGTTCTTTTATGAAATTTTCTCAATATGATACTCATTTAATTGTCATAAATATTTAGTTTAATCTTGTTGTGCATTGTGTACTTTGCTCCTTTCCTGACTGGATCCGTTGATTTAGGCGATGATGAGGACCTTGCCCCTACATATTATGGTCCCTATGAGGGAACAGATGACACTTATGAGGAGCCAGATCCCACCCAGGAGACCCCTGCTGCAGAATAGTTAGCAGTAGCTATTTTTTTATTTCATACTCTTTTATCTTAGTAATCGGGTTTGTCCCCGATTTCAATTCTGAATTCTGTATTAAACATTTGATTCTGTTATCGCATTTATTTCATTTAAAATCTTAAGCATTTTTCCCATTATTATCTTGCCTATGTTTTTGTGAATGAGCTAGTTTAGTTAAATGTGGATTTGACCTAGACAGCGTACTACCGCCGACTCTGCGGCGTAGGCTGGACGTACCCACGCACTCGTGCCCGAATTTCCGGGTGCGGGTCGTGACAGGTGCCAAGGATGGCCTCGGCTGATATCCTTCCGGTGCTGGTGGTCTGAATCCTCTATCTTCCGCTTGTGATACTTTTAGTGCTGGATAAGCTGGTCAATGTGGCTGCTGGACTGGCTCTGGTACTGGTAAAGTGGATCGATGAACCATCGGTGTGCCTCCCCGATGCTCAAGGCAATCCCTGGCTGAATGTTGACTGGATCCGCAAGCTAAATATAATCCCAATTAGCGTCTGCACTCCCTCTCAATATGGCCTAGTGACAAGTAGGAAGGGATGGGGCTCATGATCCTTCTTTCTGTGGTGGATTCATCTGGGGTCACTTTGCAGGCTCCCCGTGTGGTGCTCGAGCTGGTACTAATGCATGCGGTCTCTTCTGGCTGGACTTCCTCCTGTGGATGCACTCCATGTTTCGATCTGCGGCAAGGACATCCGTATAAGAAGTAGGTGCAACGGAGCCTATCTGTCTCTGTAGCTCAAAAGCTCAGTCCGTCAAATAATTTCTCTGCCTTCTCTTCTTTTTTAGGGATCAGTGTAGGGTTGAACAGTTGAATCAAGCATGATCAAGTCAAAGAATTTATTCTAGTCCGATATAGAGATCAAGAACGTGTCAACATATAGATAAGATCCTATAAATTTAGCCTATCCTAATTGCAGGCTTGCTCGGTCCCTTTGTTGAAACAAAAGCAATATATCTTTAGACCTGCATGGGCCACCACAAAAACCATGTCACGCCCTAGTCCCAAAATACCAAGGGACTAGCCACGTGGCAATGGTTAGCAGCACAACTCCAATGGACAAACCCAATTTAATGGACCCGTTAGAGTGCACTTAAGTTGTAATACATATAAAATGGTCTACAAATATCTGTCACCATCTATATATCTAATCCCATCTACCATAAGTAATGAAATCACAAAGATACAAGTCCAGTCATAATAATATAAAATAATCTATCCAACCAAAGCGATATAAATAATGTCATAGGGAACAACCCGTCATCAAAATGGAAAGAAAAATAACTCCAAGTATAATATCCAGAAGTCACTACAAGTTCAAATATCTATGAACACTAAGCATAATAAATGAATGGTGAGAATACTGTGTGCTCAAGAGAAGTCCTCTGGAACAACCTCGTCCTCTGCAACTTGTACGTCTCTAATAGTAGCACATGCCCCGTAAACCTTGGGATAGCTCTCCTTGTCTACACCTGGAGACATAATCCGGATCCAGGTCCTCAAGGGACATAGTAAGGTACAATAAACACTCAAGCCAAATGAAATATTGCAAGTAAATATAAACAGATCCTCAAGGCAAGCTATGTAACCAGCTAAGTAAAATGCAAATTAGAGCAATACTAGTACTCAGGCTGAGACCACTACAGGCTCTGTGTCGAGGAGCCCATAGCAGCAAGTAGTATCACGACTCCAGTATATGTGACAAAGATCTGAGACAGAGTCTAAGGCACCTCCAGTAGTATATATATATAAATAATCAACATGTAGCTTGTGTATCTATCCCCGCCCAATGTAACCTCATGTCTCATGTCCATGATGTCTCATGTCCATAACACGTAAGATCATGACCTCTAACTAGTAAAATGAGTCATAATAATATCCATATAATATGCAAGTCTTATATCACGAATCATGTAAGCCTATACAGAATCACCATGAATAACTCAAGAAATATTATGTCATATGAAATAGTGTCAAGTGTCCTACGATATGACATACTTGGTAAAGCAAGCACATAAAAAATAGGATCATGGAATCAACTCTCTAAGTGACGTTGCACGACTCCGCGTACGGCGTCGACACCCGAATCTTGTTCGGACGCTAAGAAACATCTTACGGTCCTAAGTTGAACAGGCATATCACAAGAGTATATATATATATATATCGAACACAAGCAAATATTATAACATGATCTCTGCAGGTTTGTCAAGGTACACTTGCCTGGGTTCTGAACTCCATCAACTGCTCCAGAAAAAGTAGAATATGCACGTACACCTTCGGATGCTGAAACAAACATCATCAATGTTCTCAGAATACTTGAAATAGCTATGATTGACTATATATAAGTCTAATTTGGATACAGGGGCAAAATTGACAATTTTTGGGTTAAAACGGGGTCAACATGTGGCCCACTTCGCACTGAAAAATATGCCAAAGGAAAAGTTCTCCAAATTCATCAAACTTAGTGTTTACTAGTCCAGAAAAATGATACGAACCCAACGGAACGTCCACAACTGGATTTTGATGAGTCAATCACGAAATTGTCCGTCATGTGAAATCGTAGGGCCCAAGAAACGATGTTTTGTCAACGTTCTCAGAATCGAACCAAACTTGGATCACATGACCATCATAACGCTGTGAATCCGATGGCGTAAGTTTTATTGCGAAACAACAAACATACACAAAGTTAGGACAAGTGTCAGAACAGGTCGATACGGTATTTTTGACGGATATGCGTTGATTCCGGTGTGCCCGCACATCCAAATCAAGTTTTGCAAAATCTCACATGCGTTGATGATACACGCCTTTCGCTAAAATCCTCACACGACGAAGTTGTCTCGTTTAGCGGGATGCACCACGTATCGAAGATTTTGGATGTTTTAAAAATAAGTTTTTGGTCATTTTGGAACCAGAATAATTTAACCATTAAACTAAACTAATAAAAACTAAAAGAACAGTAAAAATCTTAGTTATATTTTGAAGAAGTCCTTTCAATTATATTTTAAAAATAATTAATGAGTTGGTAGAAAATTGGACATGAACATGGATACTCGGACTGAATTTCTGAACTGTTTTCGAACAGTTTTTTGGCCAACTTTCGGTCGATTTTTTGATCAAACCCGAGGGCCTAAATTCGTTCCACTTAAAGGAAATCCTAGGGGGGTAGGTTATAAACATACTAGCGAAGACGGGACACGAAACGGACGAGCGAGGAGGGCAGAACCTCAGCGTGAAGGGGGGGCGCACGGTGATGTTGTTGTGCCGGTGCGCGCGGTCAGCCGTGCAGATGCTGCTGCTGCCTGTGCGTGCGGTGGCGCTGCGGGCGACGATGCGGACGGCGCTGCATGTGGTCGACGGCTCCGGCACTGCGACGGTGGTTCGGCGTGGGTGATGGTGGAGGTGGTGTGGTTTAGGGTTAGGGTTAGGGTTAGGGTTAGGGTTAGGGTTTATATATATATATATATATATATATATATATATATATATATATATATATATATATATATATATATATATATGGGAAGGGGTCTCCTATGCACGGGTTGGGTAGTTTTAGGTTTTGGGTTTGGGTTTGGGTTTGGGTTTGGGTTTGGGTTTCGGGGTAATAGGTTTGGGTTTAGAATTTAGGTTTTTCTTTTCTTTTATTTATATTCATAACTATATACAAAATACTCCCAAAAATAGTTAGGCACTTGGAAATTTTCTAGAAAATTTATATTTCCTACAACAATTAATTTACAACCAAA
Source organism: Iris macrosiphon (assembly GCA_036927795.1). Lineage (NCBI taxonomy): Eukaryota > Viridiplantae > Streptophyta > Magnoliopsida > Asparagales > Iridaceae > Iris > Iris macrosiphon. The sequence goes on along the minus strand of JAYESA010000016.1, from coordinate 113,006,524 downwards.
TTTATATCAATTAAAAATATATTTACTATATATGAATGAATATTAAATTAGTTAAATAAATCCATAAATTTTATTTTCTACTTAATATTATATTAGGAGTATGCAGGGGGTTCGAATAATGCAACACGAGTGTCATGTGCGTAATAGGATCAGTTAGGCTCATAGCATGGATTTAGTTGGAAGCAATGGGTTGGGGTGGCGTGTTAAAATCGTACGCCACGAAAAAAGGATTAATTAATCATTGTTTTCTCATAATTGTGTCGCGAAAGTTGTGCGACCAAAATAAGGCATGGAATTGTGAATATGTGAGTGACAGTCATGGCAGGAGCCTAATTTGACTCATCTAAGTCGAGCATTCTAGGTTGGTTGAAAGGGAAAGGCTAGTGTTGCACTCAAGATCTTAAAATCATGGTGGTTGGTTTCCAAAATTCAACTAAATTATCGAATAAATATTTAAATAAAAAAATAATTATTAATTACCGAACTATCCCTATATAAAAACCAGGGTGCTCACACAACTCATCCCAAAGAGTCTGCAATTGGCCGAAGTAGTCAACCACGGACATCGATTTTGTCTGGTGACACTCTGTCAACGAATGTTTCATCTGTTGAATTCTAGCGTCATTCTCCATGCTAAATCGACCCTTGAGCGAATCCCACAATGATTTTGCCTCCTCGAAGTAGGGTATTGTCTTCTTCACCGAAGCGTCAATAGTATGCAAGATCCATTGCACAAGCATCGATTGGACACAGTACCAATCCTCCAATTTGTCATTCTCCGTAGGTTTATCGATAGACCCGTCAATTAATCCAAATTTCCGTCGAGTCCGTAGAGAAAGCCGAATAGATCTCGACCATTCCTCATAAAAAAAATTTATGAAACACCACTTTCGTAATTGTATTACCCGAGTTATCATTAGAACCAAGGTAATACGGGAATGTGGGATTGATCCTTGTTGTCGTCGCCACCGACGTAGAAAACTCGCTGCTGCTGCCACCGACGTAGAAAACTCACCGCCGATGCCACCGCTCTTCATATCGCCGGTCGAAGGGAGACTCGTCGCCGCCGCCGTGGAGAAAAAAAATCGTCGCCGCTACCACCGCTATGGGAAAAGAAATCGTGCCATAGCCGTCATCCTCGGATACCATGTGAAGAAGTAGTAGGAGAGAATAATCTATGTCTTTCATTCATCATGATATTACATATATACGCATCCACATATCAACTTGGGCCTAAGCCACATGGACCAATCACCATATATACAATTTAAACATACAATTTAATCTCAATACATAACAAAGTATATTGTTCATGTGACACTCCGATCCAGCTTATTCAAGAACCTATTATCCAAAGCGAGTTGTAGCTTTAAAATTTTCTCCAGCAACATGTCCGTAGCGACTAACAAGACACCCCCTTCGAGAGCAGAACTAGAAATTCAAATTGGAGTGGACTAAATTAGGCTAAGGTGGGCTAAAGTATGAAGTAACTCATATGAAAACAAAAAATAAAATTAGAGTAGGATGGAGCCCACTTTAGTCCTAAGGTGCGTCCGTCCTTAGACTCGAGTCCTGCCATGAAGGAGTGAAAGTGGTACTACTGAACAGGGTCTGATAATATAGAGGGCTCTTATATTTTCCTACTTAAACCTATGTATCAGTCCATTTTTATAATGAAACAAAAGTTTTATGTGAATTTGTAACAAAATGAGAGGGGCCCAAGTTGGCCGAATTTGTCAAACCATTATTTTGCAGCATGCAAGGCTGTTGCCTGTTAGGTTTCCAATGAAGATACAAATTTTTCATCCGCCATCATTTACTCGAGAGAAAACTCTTTCGTAATGATGAATGAATCTCTTCATTCTCAAGTCTCAAGAACCCAATAGAAGAAAGAAGAATTTTTACTCCATGTTCTCCTTCTTCCTTTTGTTCCTGAGAGAGAATTCCGGCGGCCGGTGACAAGAATCTAGCTTTATTGAACGAGAAGTCCAAGTTGTCAAACAATTCCAACAACCAAACTCGAGCGATTAGTTACTTTCGTGCCATTCATTGTGAATGGAACTATAGAAGTATTTTGTATTTTAAGTACTCTGAACTTTAATATTTGGTTATATCTTGTATGAATATCCCTGTTGCAATATTCCCAAATGAAGTGTTCAGTCTTCAGTAGAGTACTGTACAGTCCTCATTAGCTAAATGTAGTGTAGAGGCAGTGTAAAAGCTATGAAACAGGTGCAGAGATGTTTAATTTAAATGCTAGTAAAGCTCCGGAGCCAGATTACTACTTTATCCCTTGAGCCAGCTCAGTAGTTAGTTACCAGCTCAGCATTCAATCTGCACAGTCAGTTTTTCCATTTGCATAATCAGCAGAATTAGTTACTTTTTACTATCAATCGAGTATCAGTTGTATAGTGGGTATCAGAGTGTGCAAGGGATGGGGAATTCTATACTCCATATAAATTGTGAGAGTAAGAGAGGAAAATATATCAAGAAATGTCTCTAATTCTATTATTCTTTCTTTAGTTTCTCTACTCTAGTAATTCTCCTTGTTATTGAGCATTTTAATACTACAAACCATAGTTCTTCCCCAATTCTGTTCTATTCATTCAATTTCCTTGCAAATTATTCTCCAATTATGTCAAATTGTGTTCGTTCTCCACCAGTTCCTGGTTTATAAGGAAAAAGTTACATTAATTTGGTATTAGAGGCTCTCGATCCCGTGATCCAGAGCAGCCGGAAGCAAGGCTCGAGGTACCGTAGCTCCAGCTACAAGTCTCCGGAGAGAAGAGCTAAAAGAGATCAAATTTGGAACTTATACAAATATGGGTGCAGAAGCTTTAAATAAAATATGAACAATTAATTACTATATATTTATTACAAAAATTGTAATAGAAATACAAAAATAACAATTAGGAATGCTCGAATGTCGTGTTAGAGACGTCAATGTTGGAGACGAAGAAGAAAATAAGATAGAGATAGATCCATTTTTGGTTTCCAACATCGCACCATACAAATTCATAAATAGATTTCTCATTCACTAATTTTTCAATTAAAAATCTATGCACTTACAGACTATTTATAGACTATAAAACAATCAAAATAATATAAATTAAATATCTAAATACTTATCCATAAGATGAATCAAATCTCTAACAAACTTAAGGGTGGTCTGCTTGGATTGAGGAGAAAAAATAAGCAGGGTTAAGTGAGGTAGAGTTAAGTAGGGGGGGGGGGAGTCAATACATATAACCTTGCTTGGATTTGAGAGAGAGTTAAGTGGGGTGTGTTTAATAACCCTTGCTTGAATGGGAGGTTTTGAGTAGAGAAAATAGTTAAATGGGGTGTATTTATTACTTTTTAAACAAAAATCCCCACTTCTCTCTCGTTAATCTCCCCGATTTGGAGGGTTAAAAAATGAACAAAAGAGGGTTAAACAAATCCCCACTTAACCCTCTATTACTCTTCTTCCTAAACCTCTACCCTCAAACCAAGTATAGCTCTCTTTTTCCCTCACTTAACTCTCAATCCAGCACACACTAAGAGATAAAGTTCTCCTTATTTAGATTTATCCTAACAAACAACCAAAAAATCTAAAACATAAAAAATTCCAACTTGTTCTCCATTATTTGTCTTCTAAACCTTGTCCATCTTAAACCTCTCAAGTACGTACGCTTTAAATGTACGTACCTTTTAAATGTACTTCCAATCTTTGAATATGTTCATCACAAAAATAGTCATGGTCGCCCTCTAAGTCCTTCAAAGAGTAGGACTTACTCATCACGTGCTTCTATTTGGTTATTCTCGAAGCATTTGAACCGATAACTAGCATGCTAGAGTATTAAGATTAATTGAGTACTAGAGCCTACGGATTAACTAATAAATTTTGTGATCTAGTATATGTCCTAGAAAACTTATATTTGTGGTAGCTTAATTTGTGGCCATACCCAGCCCTAGATATACATAATACGTAGTGGATCAAGAAAGTATTGATAATATTGAATCCATGAACGATTACATGATTATCCATGACCTAGCTATAATTATTCATGCTATATTAACAGGATACCCTTTGAGGTTATTGTACCAATTTGCTCTTGTTTACCTGTTGCACTGAGGTATTGTATGTCAGTTGTTTTAGAGTATATTAGGAACATGATAATTATGTATTAATTGTTGCACCTATGCTCATAATAAATCTATGTTGCTTGGGAGCCAATTATGATTCACACACAGCATACACATACTTCGGTATGACATATATGACCGATAGTCTGTGTCAATGACACGGGTTCCATATGAAACGGTAGAGTTAATTAGCTAGTTAAAATTATATAGATCATTAAAAGAGAAATGATCTTGATTTTGTGCTTTTCTTATTGGCTAACCCCCATAAACTGTGGCATATCCTTATATTTTTTTAGCACAGTATATGTTATATTTATAGTACCAACCCGTGTTTGTCCTATATGAGCGATAAGATAGTGACTATATCTAATATCGCCGACCTGATAGCCGTCTTACGAGGATACCGTGGACTATCACTAATTATTATTATTCAGGGTTGGCCAACCCTACTTAGGAAGTCCAAGTTTAACGAATTCTTTTATTACATCTTAATTGGGATAACCTAAATATTAATATAACAAGCTGTAGGAACTGATTAGTCGCTCATTAAATCCATGGATGTTATATTATGTTTCATGTCAATAACCTGGGGACATATGTTATCTCTGCGTAGTAGTTCACATCTTGTCATTATTTGGTGTAGGGGTAAATTATTGCTCTGATGATAGACTATGGATCTAGGCTACGACACAGGTACCTATATATTATTTATTGATTCAGTTTTCCTATATTAATCGCTCATACTTTCTGGTGATACTTGATTAGGGGTTGACCCATCTAGTTTTGTTTGGCCATATTTAGTAGCGGAGCTTGAGGATCTACCATGCCTCACACACGATGGTGCATACCAGGAGGATGACCGCTGAGGGACTTGAGTGGATTTCTCCTCCATAACTCATGATTATTATTTTGATTCTTTTCAAGCATTAGCTGTCAGCCACTTGTTCGCTCGTATATTCTGGAGCATGTTCCCCAATCATTTGGACATCGTGATTGTATATATTAGACTCTACAATAAATGATGCCATCATATATGACTTGATACTATGTTAGCTTTCCATTTTATATAGCTAACTTCATGATCATTTTGATAGAGCATGTGTCTTCTTAGTGCTTTATTTTATATGTTCTATATTACTGCTTCTTGTTTGATTGATTAAGACATAGTATAATTTTTTAGACCATAAAGATACTTGTATTTAGTATACACCCCCTTATCTAGGTACAACCTTGACCATATTGTGGGATATTGGAATATAGTGCGTAACTGACAAAGTTATACTCACGTTCTTCGTATTCTAATAATGGGCATGACAACTAGCCTATATCATAACGTAGAAATACACTAGAAAGCATAAATGAACCAAGCCATCACGTCATTGGTGTTAAAAAAGACTTTTCTACTTCATTGTCTTTTGTGAATATAGTCTTGGCACCTAGGAAAGACATTCCCTTGTGCCTTATGCCACATAGGAATCACAAAATATTACAAGACAATATGGTAGGGGATGCTCTTAGGATATCTTCAAAGGAAATTTCTAATTAAATTGAGTTTATATCCTACTTGACATTATACTTTAAGAAAATTTATATTCTAGTTGGCAGGATTTTTGCATAGAAATTGCATGGGGGAAAAACACTCGTTGATGCTTCCCAATTTATATTGTGATAAAAATAAAAGTGTCAATCTAATGATTTAGTTTTAAAATAGAGCACAATATATTCCATAATATAAAGCGGCTTCTAGATGGCTCAAATTGAGTTATCTAAGCCGTAAGTAAATACTCAACCAATTAAAAAAAATTAATACTTACGGAAGATAAATAAAACTTTAACTCAACTTTCATCTTATCCGCCCAAACCGTTAATAAATACTCAACCAATATAATTAACAAAAAAAACTGATGGGAGAAAACAAAAAATCAAAAACTAACTCAATCCACTCTTTTCCTCATCATCCGTAACCTACACTTTTTTTACGTAATTAATAACTATTAATCTACACATAATTAATAATTAAAAATTTCTAAACAAAATTTTTTTACTCGCGTACGTGTTTCCCTTACGTAGAAATATTTTCAAATCATCATAATTACCTATATATATATATATATATATATATATATATATATATATATATATATATATATATATATATTCAAATCAAATTTAAATTATTTTAACATAATTTAATTTTTTATCAAATCTTCAATAATATAAAACAGCTTCCAAAAGGCTCAAAAGTGAACCGTCTAAGCCGTAAGTAAATACTCAACCAATTAATTTTTAAAAAAATACTTATGGAAGATAAATCTCTAATCTTATAATGAGGCTTCAAAACGGCTCAAAAGTGAGTCATTTAAGTCGTTTGTAAATACTCAACTATTTATTTAAAAAATTAATATTACGTAAAAAAATAAATTTGTTATAAATAACGTCATGAAGAATCAAACTTGACCAAACAAGAAGAATGTCTTCCACCTTAACCACATGAGCTAGAAGAAGTGTTTGATTATAATCATATAATATTATGTAGTTAAAATTTATTTAATTTTAATTACGTGGGGATATATGTATAGCTTAAACGGCTAGCCTTTTCAAGACTTTTTATAAAGGGTAGAAATATATCCATAATAAATTATAATTATAATATATTTAAATATTTAAAGTATTTATAATAATATAATAAAATTTTATTTTGCGTGCAATGCCCATGCATTTACTAATAAACTTTAAACCAACTTCCATATTATCCGTCCAAACCGTTAATAAATACTCAACCAATTTAATTAACAAAAAAAACTAACGAAAGATTTAAAAAAAATCTAAAACCAACTTAACCCACTCTTTTCTTCGTCATTTGTAGCCCACTATTTTCTTAACGTAATTAATAAGTAAAAATTTAAATCAACTTTTATTTAATCTGTCCAAACCGTTAATAAATACTCAACCAATCTAATTAACAAAAAAACCAACGGAAGATTAAAAAAATCTAAAAACAACTTAACCCACTATTTTTCTCATCATACGTAACCCACTATTTTTTTCAAGCAATTAATAATTATTAATCTTCGCGTAATTAATAATTAAAAATTCTAAATAAAATTTAACTACCCGTGTTGTGAGACTCGTCTTACTGTTCTAGTATACGTACCTGATATATGCATAGAATACGTATATAGCTTGCACTACCAAAATATGATGAAATAGCGACATTTTTATTGACGTCATAATTAAACGTCGCTAATATTAAAGTTTTCAGCGACTCCAAAAATAAACGTCGTTATACGTCGGTGTTGGCGACATATAGCAACGTTTAGCGACAGTAATTAAGTTTTTTTTAAGAATAGTCGCTATAAGCTTATTTAAGGTCGCTAAACGTCGTTGAGTTTTTTAATTTATCGATGTTTAGCGACGTATTTAGCGACGTTTGTTTTCTCGATTTTTAGCGATGTCTATAACGTCGCAAGCTATTTTATTAGCGACGTCATAAGTTGACGTCGCTAAACGTCGCTAAAATTTTAATATAGATATCGATTCCCCCTTTTGTCGAAGACTTCCCCCAATTTTTCAAAAACTCCCCCTCTTCCCCCCTCCTCTCCGGCGAAGTGCACCCTCCGACGTCCTCCACAGCCACCTACTCCGGCATCCCCCTCCTCCTCCTTCTCCTCCTCCTCCAGGTAAACCCTAACTCTCTCTCTCTCTCTCTCACAGATGCAGACGACATGACACTGACACAGACATGACACGAACTATGAGAAGGTGTAAACCCTAACCCGATCTCTCTCTCTCTTACACAGATGCACACGACATGACACTGACACAGACACGACACACATACACACTGACACAGACACGACACAAACTGTCACAGAGGGTGTAAACCCTAACCCTAACTCTAACTCGATCTCTCTCTCTCTCTCTCTCTCTCTCTCACAGATGCACACGACATGACACTGACACAGACACGACACACACACACGGACACAAATATGACACAAACTGTCACAGAGGGTGTAAACCTTAACCCAATCTCTCCTCTCTCTCTCTCTCTCTCTCTCTCTCTCTCTTTCTCTCACAGATGTAGATATGACATGACACTGACACTGACATGACACACACACCCTGACACATACACGACACAGACACTGTCATAGAGGGTGTAAACCCTAACCCTAAACCTCTCTCTCTCTCTCTCTCTCTCTCTCTCTCTCTCTCTCTCTCTGACATATGTTTAATACTATATAATTAGTACATAACTTATACTGTCATGACTTACTAACTTACAATAGCTGCTACTAACTTAATATAACTGATACCAACTTAATATCAATACTAATGCTAGATGACACTAGACTAACTAGACAAACTTAGCTTACTCTAACTGATATCTGATATTCTAACTTGATATCTTACTCAAATAACTAAAATCTAAACTTTACCCTAGTTGATAATTACTAACTAGCATTCACTAACAATGCATCTAACTGATACATTCATCAATCAATGATACACACATAGTAGTACATAAACACAGTGGACTAAAAATTAATACAGCCACTACTGATATTTCCTATAATATATACATCAATACCTTCCTACTGGAGGCACTAACCGAAGGCCCATCAGTGTACTACTGGTACCAAACTAGATTGACATCAAGCCCTTAGTTGTAGTGTGATCAACTCGAGTGAATCTTACTCGCAACTTATACCTATATCCATTCCTCACCTACACACATCCATAATTGATACACATAAGATACATAAAGATTCCCCCAATCTTTTAATGCCTGTTGTGATACTCAAGTTTAAAATGCAACTTCAAATTGCTGCTGCCTAATGTCGCACCCTGCTTTGTACGATGGTGTGCACAGACCCTGTGAAGTCTGCCGCAACACTCATGTGCACATCAAATATGCATTATCGGGTCTGTGCAGATGGTGTGTGCAACAGCATCTCCCCATCTTACTGCTCAATGTGTTGCTCCCCAAATCTGATGTCAACATGACATATACTCCTATGGAAAGGCACTCTCCTATAACCAGATGACTAATACTTAAAGAAGTGCACAAACCCTAACTGTAACCCAAATCTGCTCAGTTGATACTAACTGATACACTACAATATGAGTATCCAGGATACAGAGTTGGACGAAGAAGTATCAGTACTAGGACTAGGTGTATCACTGCATGTATTATATTCCTGAGTATTCTTAAGTGTGTGTAGACGAGTAGGTGTATAACATAATTGGGTATTCCTGTGTATATATGATAGGACTGGGAGTATCAGTGCATGTATTGTATTTAACGATAAGTATATACTTGAACGATGTCTATTCATTTTTGCAGAAGTATCTAGAAATGGATATAAATTACTATTTACGTCATCGTTCATGGATGTACAACTGTCATCCTGATAACATATGCGGTATACGGAATGAATTCATTGAGGGTGTACATCAATTCTAGCAGTTCGCCAAGACGTTCCCTCAGTACATGGACGGTACCAAAATTAAGTGTCCATGTGTGAGATGTCGCAACTTGAAATATCATCAAGAAGTGGAAGTCATATATCATTTATACTCGAAGGGTTTCATGTCGAATTACTATCAGTGGACCGTACACGAAGAACTTATGTCTTTAGCATCAGAGTCGGAGCCTTAAGTGGAGCCGTATATGGATGTCCACGACCACGCAGCTTACGAGGACGGGTGGATGAAACTGGTTTTTGATGCAGCGGGGCCTAGTTTCGATCCGAACAATCATGATGCGGTTGAGGAGGAACCAAATACCGATGCTGCGAAGTTCATGGAGTTGTTGGAGAATGCAAGGACTCCATTATATCCTGGTTGTGAGGATCATTCACCGTTGGAGGTGGTTACAAGATTGTTGAGCATCAAGTCCGATTTTAATATGTCGCAAGAATGCTATAACCGACTGATGGATTTGATTATAGAGATCTTACCAGAGGGTAAAAAGTTGCCTAAAGACTTATACCGATCTAAGAGGATGGTGAGATCGCTCTGGATGGGATACGAAAAAATTGATGCATGTCACAACGGGTGCATGTTGTACTACAAAGACGACAAAGATGAAGATGCGTACAGATTCTGTGGTGTTGATCGCTACAAGGTCACTAGAAGAGAAAAGTATGTCGGTGCAAAGAAGCCTACCGATTCGATGTACTACTTGCCTTTGACGCCGCGGTTGCAGAGGTTGTTTATGGTGAAGGAGACTGCAAAAAATATGAGTTGGCACAGGCAAAAATAAATTGAAGAAGTATTGGATCATCCATCCTGTCACGCCCCAGTCCCAAAATACTAAGGGACTAGACACGTGGCAATGGCCAGCAGCACGCACCAATGGACTACCCAATTTAATGGATCCATCGGGGCATACTTAAGCTGTAATATAGGTCTACAACAATAAGTCAAAACTAATCTCATCCACACAAATAATAAGAAAAACAGCAAATAAGGAAAGTACATCAATGTCCAGTCTCAGCAAAGTATGTCGGGGAACAACCCGATAAAAGTCTAAAACACTGGTTCATCAGACCAGAACAAATGAGTCCAAAATAAAGTATCTGATGAGTACAAATAACATAAACTCAAGAAAAGTCTTCAGCCATCACCTCTGCTTCTAAGTTTGGTTCAGCTTCAGCAACAGCTTCTGATACAGCTTCAGCTCCTGTCCCGTAAACCTCGGGATAATGCTCTTCTGCTAAACCTGGGGACATTATCCGGATCCAGGTCCTCAGGGGACATAGCAAGGTACAAATAATACAAGCCAAAATAATGCAGTGGAATAATAAGTGAAATAAGCAGGGTAACTACATAACCATCTATGTGAAAATACAACTAAGAGCATCACTAGTACTCAGGCTGAGACTGCTACAAGCTCTGTGTCGGGGAGCCGGTAGCAGTAATAACAAGTAATGGGTCTAGCTCTGCTCGAGAGTCTACAACCTCACAATAGTAGTAGATATATATAGAACAGCCTGTAGCCTGTGTGTCTCTCCCCACCCAATGTAACCACACGTCTCATGTTCATAACGTCTCATATCCATGTCACGTGAGATCAGAGCTAATGCAACAAGTCATAATCTAAGAATATAATGTCTATGTCCGTCCTGTATCCTATACAGAATCACCATGAATATCTCAGGAAGATTCTGTCACATGTATGGTGTCAAGTGTCCTAGGTTATGTCACGCCCCAGCCCCAAAATACCGAGGGACTGGACACGTGTCAATGGCCAGCAGCATGCAACGATGGACAAACCCAATTTAATGGATCCATCGGCATACTTAAGCTGTAATATAGGTCTACAACAAAAAGTCAAAAACTAATCTCATCCACACACAGAATAATAAGAACATCAGCAAATAAAGAAAGTACAACAAAGTCCAGTCTCAGCAGAGTAAGTCGGGGAACAACCCGATAAGAGTCTAAAACACTGGTTCATTAGACCAAAACAAAAGAGTCCAAAAATAAAGTATCTGAAGAGTACAAATATCATAAGCTCAAGTAAAGTCTTCAGCCATCACCTCTGCTTCTATATTAGGTTCTCCTTCAGCAATAGCTCCTGGTACAGCTTCAGCTCCTGTCCCGTAAACCTCGGGATATTGTTCTTCTGCTAAACCTGGGGACATCATCCATTCCAGGTCCTCAGGGGACATAGCAAGGTACAGAAATCACAAGCCAAAAGTAATGCAGTGAAATAGAGAATGAAATAAGCAGGGTAACTACATAACCATCTATGTAAAAAATGTAACTGAGAGCAACACTAGTACTCAGGCTGAGACTGCTACAAGCTCTGTGTCGGGGAGCCGATAGCAGCAATATCTAGTAGTGGTCTAGCTCTGCTCGAGAGTCTACAACCTCACAATAGTAGTATATATATAGAACAGCCTGTAGCCTGTGTGTCTCTCCCCACCCAATGTAACCACACGTCTCATGTCCATGTCACGTGAGATCAGAGCTAATTCAACAGTCATAATCTAAGAGTATAATAACTATGTCCATCATGTATCCTATACAGAATCACCTTGAATATGTCAGGAAGATTCTGTCAATGTATGGTGTCAAGTGTCCTAGGTTGTAGTGTACTTGATAACAAGCACGAGAATATAAAGGGTCTCGATTGTCCAACACTAATGACGTACACAACTCCGCTTACGGGGTTGGCACCCGACTGTGATCGGATGCTAAGTTTGTCATACGGTCCTAGGTTATATCATGTATACTAGTCACAGAAAATAAAGCAATAGAACTAAATAACTAATAAACTGCAATTTATGGCAAGATACACTTGCCTGGGATTGGAATATCAGTGGTGGTCCTTGTAACAGTGGGTTCAGTAATAACTCCTCCAAAAGCTGAAATGAACATTACCAACAGTCTCAGAACATAGGAAATAGTTAGAAACGCCTGTCCTTAAGTCCAGTTTGGACATAAGGGCAAAAATGACATTTCTGGGCCAAAGCGGGTCCATATGTGGGCCGCTTTGCACCGAAAACTGAGTCAGGGTCAAAGGTCTCCAAATCAGTCCAACTTAGTGCCAACAAGTCAGGAATATTGATACGAACCCAACGGAACTTCCAGAATTGGATTCCGATGAGCCGTTCTCAAAATCGCCCGTCAGGTGGAGCCTGTAGGGCCACGACACGCGATTTTCCAACATTCTCAGAATCGAACCAAACTTGACCCACAGGACCAGCATATTGCTACGAGTCCGATGGCACAAGTTTCGTCTCAATCCGATGTGTATACACTAAGTTACAGCAAATTACAGAGAAGTCGGATACAGGGCGTTGTCCGCGGATACGCACTGATTCCGGTGTGCACGCACATCCGAATCAGCTTCTGCGAAAGCCCGCACGTCCGTATCTACGATGCTCACGTGTTGGTGAAGACCGCACGTGACCAAGTCATCCCGTTTGGCGGGGCGTACCCGATTCCGGGGTGAAACAGGGCTAAGTTTTTTCCTGTTTTTAGATCGCGGTGTGCGATCACCACAGGACGCGATGCCCCGAGCGGTTTGTCCGGGCACCGAGAGGGTCATACAGGCTACGCGATACAATTTACGGAATTAAAATCGGAGCTACGAGTAGGAAGTTATGGGTACCTGAACTGGTCCGAGAAACCCGAGTTCGAATCGTGTCCGACACACCTAGGGTTAGGGTTTACTGTTCTGGCTGTGTCCGGTCTCCTCTGCTGTGTCCGTGTCTCCTCAGCTGTGTCCGTGTCTGGGTAGAGGCTTCTGTTCACTGGGTGTCGCCGGAGTCTGCTGAGCACGGTGGCAGCGGCCAAGGGCTCTCGTCGGCAAGGAGGTTGGAGGAGGAGGCTGTAGCGCCCCGTTCTCCCGGTGCGGAGATCGCGGCTAAGGAACACAAGACGGTATCGTTCGATCGGGATAGATTGAATTAAGAACTCGTCCTCGTTATGGATTTGTTTCTTCGGAATCGATTCCCATATTCAGTGGACTGCGCCCCAAGGATCGGCTTAGCGGCAAAGTCAGGAGGGACCTCTCCACTGCTATCTTTTATTGCCTCGGTTTTCGATGTCGCTTGTTGCTTTCGTGCTTTGAGTTGGTTTTGGGATTTGCTTGTTTTCCTTGAACGGTTTCGATGGTTTTTATTGTTTTCGTTCATTGAACTGCACTTCTATTCCGAGATTGGAAAGAGAGGAAGAAGTATTAATCGAGCTGTTCGTGTGCAGGTGAACGAGCAGTAGGCGGCTTACGAGCGGAGTCGTGAAGCGCCTCTTTCCTTCTCCCTTCCAAAATCTAAGTGAGTGGCTACCAACCCGATTAGCTAGCCCTGCTTCCAAGCTTCACTCCTTTGCCCCGATCAAACGATACCAAGTAATAATAAAAGAAACCAAGATAAAAGAGAATAGACTTGGTTATTATGCTTGTCAATATAACTTCATGAACGGATACTAAATTACATGCTTGTTCGTTCGGGAATAGATCATGAATGACTGCTTGTCTTGTTCAGTGCTTGTCTTGTACTTGCTTGTCTTGTACTCGTGTTGCCTTGGCTGCTTGAATGGTTAACTTAGTAAACATATTGTTCGATCACGGACAACTTGTGCACAAGGGTATAGTTCTGCGGATGGTCGCTAGGGCACTGGTACCGATCCGGTACGGGCGGAACTCTATTGTATAGTCCATTGTGCTGGACGGGGTGGCATGTAGCGCTCCTTGTTCATTCGCTGCATACCATTCCCGCCAGTGACTATTGTCTATTGTGGCATCCCGCCAGTGATCTCTTGTATATTTAAACCTGTTGCAAACTAACTTGTGTCTTCGTGGCAGGGAAGGCAAGGTAAGTATTGTGCAGGTAATTCAGACGGTCAGGTAAAATCTACCGAATGGTGGCACGTTCATTTCAGTAAATTCTATATGCTGCTTACTTGTAAATGAACTAAGGCAAGATAGAAACCCACAAAAATATGCATGCTTCACTAAACAACGTGTTGATTGGTATAGTTCGGCTAGCTCGCCTTCACCAGCATGTTTCGATATGCTGACCCTCGTTGAAACAGGTTCTCCGCACCAAGGCGAACCGAGCGAGGAGCCGAAGTCGTCTACCCGATCCAGTCCAGCTGTTGGCGCATCTTCACCGCGCCCTCGAAGCATTTTGAAGCCAGAAACTGTAACTCTTCATACACAAATGCAGCTCCGTGGCAAAGCCGTCCTCCAGCCTGGAGGTCTTTATCGTTTTGAGTTTATAAAGGGATGTAATGTACAGGACTGATATCTCATTTTGAGTCATCTCTTTTGTAAGCCGTTCGGCATATTAGCTAACTCGTTCAAGAGTTTGTAATAGATGTTCATTATCAATAAAGAGAACTTTTCTATGTTTTAAATCTGTGTTTCAATTTATCTGCGTACTCTGAATATGTGCTTGCTATGCAAATCATTAAAGCCTCGTGCGGGCGCAACTCCAGGCCCGCACGGCGGTCACGATTCGGGGGACGCCTCAAACGATTCTACGGAATCGGATCGTGACAGAGGCCAGGGAAGGAAGTTGAGCGGGGGAAAACACTGGAGAAAAATAGGGATGGCCGGCTGGGCAGCTCGTCGTCTAGGGTTCAGGGGTTCGGCGCGAAGCTGCGGCGAGGGGCGTCGGATCTGAAGGGGATTTCCGGTCGGGTAGCTAGGTATTTATAGGAAAAATAGGGATGGGAACAGCCTGGAGTTAGTCGGAAACCGAAGGGGAGATGTAAACTCCCTCGACCAGATTTCAGTAAATTAGGATTAGTTTAGACTAATTAGAATTTTGGCAACTTTTTAAAATTTATTTATGATATATTCTGTTAATTGTGCACCTGTCTGTTACACAATTAGTTAGGATATCCCACTAACTGTTAAATCCTAAACAAATTCCACATACCTGCCCTAGACTTGTTAGACTACTTTTTCTGTATTTTTAGCAACTCCCAGAAACCTCGTTTGGTGCTTCGTTTTAGTCATACAAACATCATTACAAACGTACGTATTTATTTCCTATTTAATTTTCTGCTCTTTACCCATCTCTATATCCCTAGAGATTTGAGGACCAGTAGGCACCTGTTTTGCCCAAACAAAAATACGATAATATTCTAGACTGAATATACTACAATTAGTGTATTGACACCGTAGAGAAATTATGACCCTAATAGCCTCTAAATAATTAGTGAACACCGTGCGCAGTATTTATTAATTAATAAATACGAGGACCCGTATCACCTGCAGAATCAGATCCTGCATCTGCCCAGACTCACCCCACACTGTCCAAAATATTTTCCCCAGCTAATTAACTCATTTTTGTACAATTTAGAATTTCGGAAAATCAGTATTTAAAATCAGGTAAATTGCGAAATTACGCAAAATACCAAATTCATGCATTTATGCAATTATTGAAAAGTTAGGGGTCTTTATGCAAAATTGCATGCTAGGTGGCCTAATCCTATTGGCTAGACCATAGGTGTGAGGGACCCACCATAAGAATCCAGAGAAATCCTGTGAAAATATCAGAAAATATCAAATTACCAAATTACCCTCAAACTTCCCTATATTTACAAAATTGCCACTCATTCCCAAACCCTATATAAACCCCATACCCCTCCCATTCAAATCCACACAACTCCTCCCTCCGACCACCGCCGGCCGCCCAACTCCGGCCAACCCTTCGCCCTGACCCCCTCTCCCCTCCGGCCAAGCCCCACCGCCAGCGCCGCCCTGCTCCGCCGGCCACAGCCTCCGCAAACACCCTACTCCCTCACTGCTACCCACAGCCACCACCACCCGAACCACCTCCCCCGTCGCCTCCGGCCATCGTACACCGCCACCACCCTCACCAATCGCCTCGCCACCCTTCCCTCCACCGGACCACCAACCCTCACCGCCCCACGACGTCTCCTCCGCCGGCCAGAACCCCCGCAACACCCTTGGCCACCCCCAACCCTAACCTACCCTCTCTACTCCGGCCGCCCCTAGCCGCCACCACCACCGTCGTGGACCTCCGCCACCACCACCAAACTGACCGCCACCCTCCCCTCTGCCGAACCCGCCGCCTGCCCGGCCACCTCCGCCGCTCCTCCGCCGGCCAGAGCCCCCGCACTCTGCTGCTACTGCTACTGCTGCTAACAGCTACTGCTGCTGTTCTCTCTTCTCCGGCCGCCTCCGGCCAGCTCCGCCGCCGTCCACCCGCCGTCGACGACCTCTAGGGCCCACCTGTCAGAGGGTATATCCCTAAACCCTAATATATATGTAAATATACATATATTCCTATATGTATATGTATATGTATATATATGTATATATATATGTATATTACTATGTATTTATATGTATATTTAAATATATATTATATTATAAAATATATATGTATTATATACTGTAATTATACAGTATATTATAATGTATATACTGCTATTATATACTTACTATATAAATGTATATATATATATCTATTATACTATACATATATAATTATATATGTATATATGTATATATGTATATGTATATATATGTATATGTATATGTAATGTCTATTTATATATACTATATAAATATTATAATTACTAATATGTATATATGTATTAAATTCTGTTTTAATTATATATATATGTAATATATATAAATATATGTGTATACATATATTTATATGATATACTTATATATAACATAATATATTATATTATACTATGCATTTTTAGTTATTTATTTTTCTGCATTTATTTCCTGCACTTATTATATATATATATATATATATATATATATATATATATATATATATATATATATATATATATATATATATATATATATATATATATATCTATATATATATATATTATTTATATGGTATATATAGATATACTATGCATTTTTTTCTTTTATTTTATTTTCTGCACTTAATTTCCTGCACCTATTATATATGTTTATATATATATATATATATATATATATATAATCTATATCCAGCTGGATAATACAGCTTAAATATATATTATATATTTTAATTCTTGTACTGTCATTTCAATTTATTATTATTATATATTACTGTGCTGGATAATACAGCCTACATATATTTATGTATAATTTAAATTCTTGCACTGTCATTTAAATTCATTATATATATATATTATCTATATACATTATGTAATATTACCTAGATATATATGTAATTATTTTCTGTCCTGTCATTTTAATTTATATATATATATACATCAGTGGATACACCCTGATATCATAATATTATTTATATATGGCAGAGGATATACCCTGCTACTATTATAAATTCTATATATACCTGCATTTTTTTCTGTTCTGTATATACTATATATACTGCTATATATATTATATCTATATATATATATATATATATATATATATATATATACATACTATATATATATAACTATATTAGATATGTAGATATAAGTATATATACATATGCTTTATATCACAACTTTGATATTCACGAACCATGTCTATTTTAACAGAAACCAACTTCAGTACAGCCAGTGACCCCCAGTCACAAGCACCCTCAACCCTGACTGGGAGATCAGGTTTTCAGTACTATCAAGGAGTAGGCAAGTATACCTTGCCAAGTTAATGTTCAAATTCAATTATTGATATCTGCTTTGTTCCTAAATTTTATATACCATGATTACCCGAGACTGCCTTGGGTACAGTCAACTGATATGTTGACAAAAGCATGTTTAACTTAGTCTTACAGACTCACCCTTTTCTGTGAGAGCATTCTAATATTCTCCTAGATCCTAACACGGGAACACGCAACATGGTTGCAATACATATTGGGATGCGAGCTGCGTAGTTGATTAGCTACCAATACGTGTGACCCGCATCACGGATTAGATTAATTCAGGAATAGTATGACTTGACATTTAGTTTCATTGGGATGGGAAAGATAACTAGTAGACGTATGGGACACCCCCTCCATAAATGTTTTATACTTTCGTACCATGATGGTCGATTGCAGAGTTCCCTTGAGTCAGGGGGCATATGACACATACACTAGCCAGTCCCCACGATTGGTGAACTACGTCAGCATATGTCTAGCCGATACAATCCCCATGCGTACTACAAGGTCTTTACTTGCATTTCACTTAGAATGATTAGCACCCTGTATTTATTTTCTTTATTCAGTATTTACATACTTGGCATGTCATTTTCTGTATCTTGTTATGTCCCACTGAGGACCTGGTTCCCTGCCAGATCTAGACGAGGCTTTCTACCCCACTGTGTACGGCCCTGATTAGGAGGCTAGATGTGTTACCGAGGAGGAGCTCGAGGAGACACCCTCAGAGAATGCTTGACCCAAGAGGCCTGCCACTTGGAGATGGAGATGTTTTGATCAGATAGACACTGCTTAGTCTATCTAATTTTTCTGCGCTAATATCAGTTTTGTAGTAGGCTTGTAATCTCACCAGTTGTGTACTGTATCAGACTCAGTTTTTATATATATTCAGCACTTGTTTTTCTGACATTTTGTTGTGGATGAGATAGTTTGCCTGTGTTGTTCTTGTAGTATCTTAGGACAGCGTAGCACGTCCCTATGGGTCTATTCAAAATAGATTAAACCCTTAGTGACGTGTCAGCTGGCCAGTGACATGTGGCCTAGTTCCTGACATTTTGGGACTGGGGCGTGACATGGTTTTAGTGGTGGCCCATGCAGGTCTAGTTTTATTGCTAGTGGTATGATGACATGCCCAGCAATGCCTGCAATAGGATAGGAATATTAGGTCTCATCCACACTGACACCATCTTTACAATTTCTATTATTGCATCTTGCTTGATTATCATTATTTATCTCCTTTGTGTTTTCTAATTATCCTATTTTCCTCAGAAATATGGACATACCCGGGAAACTTGCGAATAATGGGGCTGACCAAGCAACAGACCCTTCGCCAAGTGCCCAAGGAACTCCGTCCAATCACCAGAATTCTGGCCAGGAGACGACACCAATACCACAGGCAGAGACACCTTTGTCTCCACCTCCAGTCTTGCCTATCCTGATGCCACAACTTGAGGGTCAACCTCAAATGTTACAGTTTCTCCAAACTATGTTGCAGAACCAGTGGCAACAAACTGAGGCCCTGAGACAGTCTCAGTGGCAGAAACTGAAGCTCTGTGACAGACGTTAATGACGGCTTTGGAGAGAACTACTACTCCGACACCAGTACCTGTCCAACCAGCGGGCACAGTTCGGGGCTTCCGTCAAATGAGCCCGAGAGATTTCAAAGGCAACGAGACTCCTGAAGAGATCTCCGATTGGATCTCCAATACCGAAATGCTGCTAGAAGGATCGCAACTCACCCCCGACCTATGGATGACCGCTGTGAGGGGCCAACTTCTTGGCAACGCCCATCACTGGTGGGAATTCATAAAGCGCAGCGTCGGCAAAGACCAAACTTGGCAACAATTCTTGGAGCATTTCAACGCCAAGTACTTTCCAGCGACAGTCCAGAATGCCCTATACTCCCAGTTCCTGCACCTAGAGCAGGGAAACATGACGGTAGATGCCTACGACGCGGAGTTTAGCAGACTAAGTCGTTTCGGTGCTGATCTGATTCCGAACGAGCTGAAGAAGGCTAAAAGATTCCACCATGGCCTTAACTACGAGCTCCAGAGGTACACAATAATGCAGTCAAGAATCTCCTACAACGAGGTTCTTACAGAAGCCAGGGAGCAAGAAGCCATTGGCCGAGGAGCCAGACGCTCAAATCCAACCTTCCCGGCCAAGAATCAGCACGGAGCAGGAGGACCTATCCGTCGTCCACAATATCAGACGCAGCAGATAACGGGACCCTATCAGAAGAAGGAGCTCCCGACTTGTCACTTTTGTGGCAAGAAGGGACATTTTGCCAATGACTGCAGAAAGAAGCTGGGATTATGCCTGCTATATGGAGCTAAAAATCATATGGCCAAAGACTGCCCACAACGCAGAGATGCAGCACCACAGCAAGGGCAGAAGCCAGGAGCCCAAGCTCAGAAGATGCTTTCCTCCACATCAGGAGGATATCAGAGAGGAGCACCTCTGCCTACTCAGGAGGCCCAGTTCAAGGCCAGACAACAAACCGGAGGACAAAGGCACGGACAAGCCTTTGCGTTAGCTGCCGTTGCAGAAGAGCCTGAAGGGGAAACTATAACAGGTACCATTTTAGTTGCATCATTACCTGCAACTGTATTATTCGATTCTGGGGCTACTTTGTCTTTCATATCCAGTAGTTTCGTAGCCATGCACAAGCTATCCACTTTGCCGCTACCCAAGTGTTGGAAAATACTTACTGGAGGAGGTATTGTTCCAGTTACCAACATTATCGAAACCTGTCTGGTAGTTGTTTGTAGTAGAGGACTAAGAGCGCGATTTTTGGTACTCCCAATGCCAAATTTCGACGTTGTCTTAGGCATGGACTGGCTAAGCCAGAATAATGCTATCCTAGACTGCCGAAAGGGTAGTGTTATCTTTAGACCCCCAGATCACCCAGAGTTCGAATATATCCGAGGAACCATTGAGCAAGGAGTAGGCCAGACTCCTAGAGCTTACATGGCGATGGAGACAGCACTTCCCTCAATTATAGCAGAGTTCGAGGACGTATTTCCAGAAGAATTGCCAGGCCTACCGCCTGACAGAGAAGTGGAGTTCATTATTGAGCTGATACCCGGAGCTGTACCAGTATCCTCCAATGTATACCGACTGGCGAAGAAGGAGCTTGACGAGCTGAAGCTTCAACTGGAGGAACTACAGATCAAGGGATTTGTTCATCCTAGTGCATCACCCTGGGGAGCACCAGTGTTGTTTGTACCAAAGAAGGACGGAACATATCGCATGTGCATTGATTACAGAGCCCTCAACGCTCTGACAATCAAAAACAAGTACCCCTTACCGAGAATTGACGACCTGTTCGATCAACTAACAGGAGCCGTGGTATTCTCGAAGATAGACTTGAGATCAGGCTATCATCAGGTCAAGGTACGGAGGAAAGATATTCCAAAGACAGCATTCAGGACTCGTTATGGTCATTACGAGTTCCTGGTGATGCCTTTTGGACTAACTAATGCACCTGTCGTATTCATGAACCTGATGAACAGAGTCTTCCACCAATATCTGGACCAGTTCGTGGTAGTCTTCATCGACGACATTCTGGTGTATTCAAAGAGCCACGAGGAGCATGAAGAGCACTTAAGGTTGGTATTAGAGACGCTGAGACGGGAGAGCCTTTATGCTAAGATGAGCAAGTGTGAATTCTTCCTTGACCGTGTCGCATTTCTTGGATACGTTATCACAGGAGAAGGCATCTCGGTAGACCTAGCAAAGATCTCATCTGTTGAGACGTGGCCAACCCCGACCAACGTCTCAGAGGTGAGAAGCTTTCTAGGACTTGCCGGATATTACCGGCGATTCGTAGAAAACTTTGCAAGAATCGCGGAGCCGATTACTCGTCTTACCCGCAAGGAGCAGGAATTCATATGGACTGAAGATTGCCAGACAGCTTTTGATGACTTGAAGAAGAGTCTGACTACAGCTCCCATCTTGACTATACCATCTAGATCCGGAGGTTTCGTCATATATAGCGATGCATCCGGAAAAGGATTTGGTTGTGTCTTAATGCAACATGGGAAAGTTGTAGCTTATGCCTCAAGACAGTTGAGGACTCATGAGAAGAATTACCCCACTCACGACCTGGAGCTTGCCGCAGTCATCTTCGCCTTGAAGCTATGGAGACACTATCTATATGGCGAACGAGTGGAGATATTCACCGATCATAAAAGTCTGAAGTACGTCTACACCCAGAAGGACCTAAATCTGAGACAAAGACGATGGCTCGAAGTGATGGCGGATTTCGAAATTGATCTACAATACCATCCAGGGAAAGCTAATGTGGTGGCAGATGCTCTAAGCAGAAGACCCTCGGCATTCTTTATGATCACCCAACCAGGTCTTCTGAGAGATCTAGAAAATTTGGGAATAGAGGTCATTATGCCAGGACTTGACGGCCAATTATCAAACTATCAGCTGCAATCAACCCTGGTAGAAAAAATCAAAACTGCTCTACCAACAGATGCAAGATTTCAGAGGCTTCGACAAAGAACAGAGGCTGGAATTCAGACAGGATGTCGCATACACGAAGATGGGACTCTAAGATGTGGTGATCGTCTTTATGTTCCAAATGGAGAACTTTGTAATGAGCTGATGTCAGAAGCTCATAGCTCAACATACTCTATACATCCAGGAGGCACAAAGATGTACAGAGATCTGCGACAATATTACTGGTGGCATGGAATGAAGTGGGAGATAGCACGCTTTGTGGCCAAATGCCTGGTGTGTCAGCAAGTCAAGGCTGAGCATCAGAGATCTGTCGGTCTACTTCAACCCCTCCTAATACCTGAGTGGAAATGGGAACACATTACAATGGACTTTGTTACGGGCTTCCCAAGAAGTCCTAGTGGTCGTAATGCTGTATGGGTAATCGTAGATAGACTCACAAAGGCTGCTCATTTCCTACCTTTTAGAGTTGGACAATCTACAGAAGTCTTGGCAGACATGTACATGAAGGAGATAGTGCGTCTGCATGGAGTACCAGTCAGCATAGTATCTGACAGAGATACGAGATTTACATCTTACTTCTGGCGAAGTATCTAAGAAAGTCTTGGTACCCGCCTCAAGTTCAGCACCTCGTATCACCCACAAACAGATGGTCAATCAGAACGCACCATCCAAACACTTGAAGATATGCTGAGAGCCTGCATGCTTGATTTCAGCGGATTATGGGAAGATCACTTGCATCTGGTGGAATTTTCCTACAACAACAGCTATCAAGCGAGCATTCAAATGGCTCCCTTTGAAGCTTTGTATGGAAGGAAATGTCGTTCCCCAGTATGCTGGAGCGATGTTGGCGAGAGACAGATCTTGGGTCCAGAACTGATCATTCGTACGGTGGAGAAAGTAAAGAAGATCCAGGGACACCTACGAGCTGCACAAGACAGGCAGAAGCACTGGGCCAACATTCATCGCCGACCTCTAGAGTTCCAAGTAGGGGAGCATGTGTTCTTGAAGATCTCACCTACCAGAGGAACTATCAGATTTGGAGGAAGAGGGAAGCTAAGTCCAAGGTACATTGGACCCTTCGATGTGCTAGATCGCGTCAGAGAAGTTGCTTACATGCTAGCTCTACCTCAGACCTTGGAGGGAGTACATGACGTTTTCCACGTATCTCAGCTGAGGAGGTACATTCCAGACCCGAGTCATGTGCTGGACTATTCAGAGATCACCATCGGGCCAAGTTTATCATATCAGGAGGAGCCTGTAGAAATCCTGGACCGTAGCGAGAAAGTGTTGCGAGGCCAGACTATTCCTCTCGTTCGTGTTGCATGGAGACATCATGCACCAGGTGAATCCACCTGGGAACGAGAAGAGGATATTCGTCAGCGTTATCCCCACCTATTTCCAAACCAGGGTATGTCCAATATTTCAAAAATTCAATCTTTCTTAATCATCATATGTCCTTAATTAAATTTTTTTCTCATTATATGTGTGTTTTTATTTCGAGGACGAAATATTCTAAGGAGGGTAGATTGTAAACTCCCTCGACCAGATTTCAGTAAATTAGGATTAGTTTAGACTAATTAGAAATTTGGCAACTTTTTAAAATTTATTTATTATATATTCTGTTGATTGTGCACCTGTCTGTTACACAATTAGTTAGGACATCCCACTAACTGTTAAATCCTAAACAAATTCCACATACCTGTCCTAGACTTGTTAGACTACTTTTCCTGTATTTTTAGCAACTCCCAAAAACCTCGTTTGGTGCTTCGTTTTAGTCATACAAACATCGTTACAAACGTACGTATTTATTTTCTATTTAATTTTCTGCTCTTTACCCATCTCTGTATCCCTAGAGATTTGAGGACCAGTAGGCACCTGTTTTGTCCAAACAAAAATACGATAATATTCTAGACTGAATATACTACAATTAGTGTATTGACACCGTAGAGAAATTATGACCCTAATAGCCTCTAAATAATTAGTGAACACCGTGCGCAGTATTTATTAATTAATAAATACTAGGACCCGTATCACCTGCAGAATCAGATCCTGCATCTGCCCAGACTCACCCCACACTGTCCAAAATATTTTCCCCAGCTAATTCCCTCATTTTTGTACAATTTAGAATTTCAAAAAATCAGTATTTAAAATCAGGTAAATTACGAAATTACGCAAAATACCAAATTCATGCATTTATGCAATTATTGAAAAGTTAGGGGTCTTTATGCAAAATTTCATGCTAGGTGGCCTAATACTATTGGCTAGACCATAGGTGTGAGGGACCCACCATAAGAATCCAGAGAAATCCTGTGAAAATATCAAAAAATATCAAATTACCAAATTACCCTCAAACTTCCCTATATTTACAAAATTGCCACTCATTCCCAAACCCTATATAAACCCCATACCCCTCCCATTCAAATCCACACAACTCCTCCCTCCGACCACCGCCGGCCGCCCAACTCCGGCCAACCCTTCGCCCTGACCCCCTCTCCCCTCCGGCCAAGCCCCACCGCCAGCGCCGCCCTGCTCCGCCGGCCACAGCCTCCGCAAACACCCTACTCCCTCACTGCTACCCACAGCCACCACCACCCGAACCACCTCCCCCGCCGCCTCCGGCCACCGTACACCGCCACCACCCTCACCAATCGCCTCGCCACCCTTTCCTCCACCGGACCACCAACCCACACCGCCCCACGACGTCTCCTCCGCCGGCCAGAACCCCCGCAACACCCTCGGCCACCCCCAACCCTAACCTACCCTCTCTACTCCGGCCGCCCCTAGCCGCCACCACCACCGTCGTGGACCTCCGCCACCACCACCAAACTGACGGCCACCCTCCCCTCTGCCGAACCCGCCGCCTGCCCGGCCACCTCCGCCGCTCCTCCGCCGGCCAGAGCCCCCGCACTCTGCTGCTACTGCTACTGCTGCTAACAGCTACTGCTGCTGTTCTCTCTTCTCCGGCCGCCTCCGGCCAGCTCCGCCGCCGTCCACCCGCCGTCGACGACCTCTAGGGCCCACCTGTCAGAGGGTATATCCCTAAACCCTAATATATATGTAAATATACATATATTCCTATATGTATATGTATATGTATATATATGTATATATATGTATATGTATATATATATGTATATTACTATGTATTTATATGTATATTTAAATATATATTATATTATAAAATATATATGTATTATATACTGTAATTATACAGTATATTATAATGTATATACTGCTATTATATACTTACTATATATATGTATATATATATCTATTATACTATACATATATAATTATATATGTATATATGTATATGTATATATATGTATATGTATATGTAATGTCTATTTATATATACTATATAAATATTATAATTACTAATATGTATATATGTATTAAATTCTGTTTTAATTATATATATATGTAATATATATAAATATATGTGTATACATATATTTATATGATATACTTATATATAACATAATATATTATATTATACTATGCATTTTTAGTTATTTATTTTTCTGCATTTATTTCCTGCACTTATTATATATATATATATATATATATATATATATATATATATATATATATATATATATATATATATATATTATTTATATGGTATATATAGATATACTATGCATTTTTTTCTTTTATTTTATTTTCTGCACTTAATTTCCTGCACCTATTATATATGTTTATATATATATATATATATATATATATATATATATATATATATATATATATATATATATATATATATATATATATATATATATATATATTATCTATATCCAGCTGGATAATACAGCTTAAATATATATTATATATTTTAATTCTTGTACTGTCATTTCAATTTATTATTATTATATATTACTGTGCTGGATAATACAGCCTACATATATTTATGTATAATTTAAATTCTTGCACTGTCATTTAAATTCATTATATATATATTATCTATATACATTATGTAATATTACCTAGATATATATGTAATTATTTTTTGTCCTGTCATTTTAATTTATATATATATATACATCAGTGGATACACCCTGATATCATAATATTATTTATATATGGTAGAGGATATACCCTGCTACTATTATAAATTCTATATATACCTGCATTTTTTTCTGTTCTGTATATACTATATATACTGCTATATATATTATATCTATATATATATATATATATATATATATATATATATATATATATATATATATATATATATATATATATATATATATATATATATATACATACTATATATATATAACTATATTAGATATGTAGATATAAGTATATATACATATGCTTTATATCACAACTTTGATATTCACGAACCCTGTCTATTTTAACAGAAACCAACTTCAGTACAGCCAGTGACCCCCAGTCACAAGCACCCTCAACCCTGACTGGGAGATCAGGTTTTCAGTACTATCAAGGAGTAGGCAAGTATACCTTGCCAAGTTAATGTTCAAATTCAATTATTGATATCTGCTTTGTTCCTAAATTTCATATACCATGATTACCCGAGACTGCCTTGGGTACAGTCAACTGATATGTTGACAAAAGCATGTTTAACTTAGTCTTACAGACTCACCCTTTTCTGTGAGAGCATTCTAATATTCTCCTAGACCCTAACACGGGAACACGCAACATGGTTGCAATGCATATTGGGATGCGAGCTGCATAGTTGATTAGCTACCAATACGTGTGACCCGCATCACGGATTAGATTAATTCAGGAATAGTATGACTTGATATTTAGTTTCATTGGGATGGGAAAGATAACTAGTAGACGTATGGGACACCCCCTCCATAAATGTTTTATACTTTCGTACCATGATGGTCGATTGCAGAGTTTCCTTGAGTCAGGGGGCATATGACACATATACTAGCCAGTCCCCACGATTGGTGAACTACGTCAGCATATGTCTAGCCGATACAATCCCCATGCGTACTACAAGGTCTTTACTTGCATTTCACTTAGAATGATTAGCACCCTGTATTTATTTTCTTTATTCAGTATTTACATACTTGGCATGTCATTTTCTGTATCTTGTTATGTCCCACTGAGGACCTGGTTCCCTGCCAGATCTAGACGAGGCTTTCTACCCCACTGTGTACGGCCCTGATCAGGAGGCTAGATGTGTTACCGAGG
The DNA here is from genome assembly GCA_036927795.1 of Iris macrosiphon. Lineage (NCBI taxonomy): Eukaryota > Viridiplantae > Streptophyta > Magnoliopsida > Asparagales > Iridaceae > Iris > Iris macrosiphon. The sequence continues at coordinate 112,978,652 of JAYESA010000016.1, read as the reverse complement.
AGGAGCTCGAGGAGACACCCTCAGAGAATGCTTGACCCAAGAGGCCTGCCACTTGGAGATGGAGATGTTTTGATCAGATAGACACTGCTTAGTCTATCTGATTTTTCTGCGCTATTATCAGTTTTGTAGTAGGCTTGTAATCTCACCAGTTGTGTACTGTATCAGACTCAGTTTTTATATATATTCAGCACTTATTTTTCTGATATTTTGTTGTGGATGAGATAGTTTGCCTGTGTTGTTCTTGTAGTATCTTAGGACAGCGTAGCACGTCCCTATGGGTCTATTCAAAATAGATTAAGCCCTTAGTGACGTGTCAGCTGGCCAGTGACACGTGGCCTAGTTCCTGACATTTTGGGACTGGGGCGTGATGTCGGTGTAGGCCAATCCTTGACATTTTGGGACTGGGGCAATCCTTGAGAAATTTTCTACGAACCTTCTGTAATATCCAGCAAGTCCTAGAAAACTCCTCACCTCAGCAACTGATGTCGGTGTAGGCCAAGTCTCAATGGCAGCAACCTTCTCCGGATCAACTGACAGTCCTTCTCCTGAGATAATATGCCCTAAGAATGGCACCTTATCCATGCAAAACTCATATTTACTGAGCTTAGCATAAAGCTTCTCCTGCCTCAACGTCTCTAGCACGATTCTGAGATGCTCCTCGTGCTCTTCGTGGCTTTTGGAATATACCAGAATGTCATCGATAAATACCACCACGAATTTATCCAAGTATTTATGGAAGACTCGGTTCATCAAGCTCATGAATACAGCAGGCGCGTTGGTTAAACCAAACGGCATAACTAAGAACTCATAGTGTCCATACTTGGTCCTGAAGGCTGTCTTCGGGATATCTTCCTTCCTCACCCTAATCTGGTGATAACCGGATCTAAGGTCAATCTTTGAAAATACCCTAGCTCCACTCAATTGATCAAATAAGTCATCAATGCGGGGCAAGGGATACCGGTTCTTAATGGTCACAGCGTTTAACGCCCTGTAATCAATGCACAGGCGAACTGTTCCATCCTTCTTTGGTACAAAAAGTATAGGTGCTCCCCAAGGTGAAACACTGGGCCGGATGAAACCCTTCTCCAGAAGTTCATCAACTTGTTTCTTCAACTCTACTAACTCTTTAGGGGCTATTCTATAAACCGATGAAGTGATAGGTTCTGCTCCTGGAGTTATAGTGAATTCTATTTCCCGATCAGGTGGTAGACCTGGAAGATCATCGGGAAATACATCCACAAACTCTGATATAACTCTTGGGTAACTTGACTCCCCTTCTACAGTTAATACCCTAAGAGTTGGCTGAACACCTTGTTCTACAGCTCCTCGAAGAAATTCAAACTCTGAGTGTCCAGGTGGTCTGAATATAACTTTTCCAAGCCGACAATCAAGAGTAGCATGATACTGACTTAACCAGTCCATACCAAGTACAACATCATAGTCAGGCATAGAAAAGATCAAAAATTGGGCTCGCATCTCTCTCCCGCAGACTACTACTGAACATGATCTACAGATATCACTAACAGGTATAATTCCACCTCCCGTAAGAATTCTCTTAGTCTTCGGAAGGGGTGCAGTAGCTACTCTATGGGTGGCTACGAAGCTAGCAGCTATAAATGAGTGTGATGCCCCCGAATCAAATAAAGCTACAGCAGGTAATGAAGCTACTAAAATGGTACCTGTTATAACTTCTCCAGCAATAGCTTCTTCCTGTACAGCCAATGCAAAAGCCTGACCTCGTCCCTGAACTGGACCCCTCTGCTGACGAGCCTGTTGGAATAGTGCTGCTTGAGGTGGTAATGGTGGTCTTGGCTGATATCCTCCTGGAGCTGGTGGTCTGACTCCTCCAACTCCTGTCTGCGGTGCTCCTACTGCTGGATAATCTGGCCTTGGTGCAGGTAGAGCTAGTCGTGGTGCTTCCTCTCGACGTGCTGTGCAGTCCCTGGATAGATGCTGGTTGGATCCGTGTCACCACCCCATTTCCAGAGCCGGGTATTTTTTTTTTTTTAATTTGGGTTAATTGTGTATTATTTATAATTAATTGTATTTATATTTAATTAGTGATTGCATTATTTTTATTATTTTTATTTTGATTGTTTTAGGGTTTTGGCTAGCCTGGACCCATGTCAGACCCTAGTGGACCCATGTCTGACCCAGCCCACACCCTTGTGAGAATTATTTTGGGGCTTAGAATATTTATTTTATTTTTAGGAGGTTAGTTGGAGAGATTTGGAACTAGTTTGAGTGCTTTTGGAACCCGGAACCCGAAACCAAGTGAATAGGGGCGTTTTGGGAATGTGGAACTTATGTAAACCCCTATTTACTTCCTTTGGCCGGCCCCAAACCCCTCCCTACCCGTGAGAACAGCAGCCCCACTTCCTATTCTTCTTCATTCTTCATTCTTCTTCTTCTTCTTCTTCTCCATTCTCCACTCTTCCTTCTTCTTTTCTTCTTCCCACTCTCAAGTAAGTTCCCATTTCTCCTCTTTCTTCTTCTATTCTTCTTTATGATTAACCCTAACCCTACATTCTTCCCCAACCTAGGTGGGTAGAGCCTAGATTTGGTGTTGGAGCTTGGATTTGAGGCTTGGAAGCTTGGATTGGAGGATTTGGAGCAATTTTGAGATTTTGGCTTGGGATTCCAACTCCCAAGAGGTAAACCCTAATTTTCCCCTTGTAATTACTCTTTTATAGTGTAATTAATATTTTAGAACCTTCCTAGACCCTTAGGCTACCCGTGGGAGGAAGTTGGAACTAGTTGGGTAGTGTTTGGAGACTTTAACACTAGGTTTTGTGTCAATTTCGGGTGGAATCCAAATTTGGCCCAATTTTGGGTGATGCCCTAGGTTAGACGGACCTAGGTAGACGTTGTCGGGTGTCTTGAGGGTGAGTGCGTGTCTTCGTTCGGACACGGGAAGCCGTGTTGCGGAGAAACGGGCGTTTCGGGCGAAATTGGGGCTTTTCGTCGTCGCCGATTCTAAGTGCGTGTGCGTTTCCGCCACGGACCTAGAATCGATGCGGGAGCGCATTTTCTAGGATCTAGGCATCATTTAGAGTGCGTGGGTAAATTTTGGGCCGATTCCGAGTTCGTTTGGTGTGCGTTTCAGGAGGTTTTCCGAGCCGCGCACCACGTGTTCGTCGAAATGACCGAACGGCCATTTCGACTTGGGTTCCTCGTTTCGGGCTTGTGCGCGCGTTGGGTTAGTATTGGGGAGTGTGTGCTAGAGTTCTCGGGCTATATTTTATATATTTTTTAGGTGTTTGGGCGTGTCGGGGTCGTTGGGCGTGCGTTGGTGGGCGTTGTGGGCGTGGTGTGCGTTGTGTTGTGTTTGTTTATATATATGTGTATATATATATTGTGTGTGTGTTTTTATATATATATTTATATATATATGTGTGGTTATGTGTTTGTGAGCGTGTTAGGGAGTGCTTGTGTGAGTGTGTTTGTGAGTGTGTTAGTGAGTGCTTGTGTGAGTGTGTGCTAGTGCGTAGGTGAGTGTGTGTGAGTGTGAGTGAGTGCCTATATATATATATATATGAGTTTGAGTGAGTGTGTATATATGTATATATATTTATATATATGTAGGAGTGTTTGTGTGTGTGGTTGTGTGTTTGTGAGAGTGTGTGCTAGTGTGTGCGAGAGTGTGTGTGTGAGGGTGTGTGAGTGTGAGAGTGTGTGAGGATATATATATGTATGTGTGTGAGAGTGTATATGTATAGATGTATATAGATATATATGTATTTATATATATGTAGATATATGTGTGTGCTTGTGTTTGTGTGTGTGTGTAGATATATATGTTAATGTGTGTTGGTATATAGGTATTAGTATATATGTTAGTTAGTATGTATATATATATATATCTATAGAGTTATATATATGTATATATATGTATGTATATATATAGATATATATATATAGTGATATGTATATATGTATATAGGTTGTGTGTGTGTGTTTGTGTGATGGAAGAGGGGGGGGAACCAACTGCAGAAGGGCAGCAGCTGCTGCTGCACTGCAGCAACAGCACAGCAGCAGCAGGGAGCTGCAGCAGCAGCAGCAGCAAAGAGCATAGCAGCAGCAGGCAGCAGCAATTCAGCAGCAGTAGCAGCATGCTTAGCAGCAGCAGCAGCAAGCAAGAGCTAGCAGCAGCAGTAGCAATGCGAGGGAGGGAGAGAGAGGTATATATATATATAGTTAGATAGATAATAAGTTAGACATTTAGATAGATAGTTAAATAGATACATAGATAGTTAGATAAATAGATAGATATTATAGTTAGGTGGATAGGTAAATAGGTATATAGATATATGATAGATAGATAAATAGATAGATATCTATAGATAGTTAGATAAATAGATACATGAATAGATATATTAGATAAATACATAGATAGATAATAGATAGTTATATATATAGATATATACATAGCTAGATAGATAGATAGATATATGAGATAGATATATTAGATAGAAGATAGATAGATATATAGTTATATAACTAGATAGGTAGATGGATAGGTAGAGGGGTAGCTAGAAATATAGATCTATATGTATAGCTATATACATATAGCTAGGTAGATAGTTTAGATATCTAGATATAGGGATACATATATATTTATGAGGAAGGTAAGGTAAGGTAAGTTAAGGTAAGGTAAGGTATATGGGTTTTAAGTGTATGTGTGTATGTGTTATGTATATATATATATAGATACTTAGATATATATAAATATATGATAGTTATATATTTTCTAGCCTAAATTAATAACTAGGTATATATCTATTAGCCTAGATAGCTAACTGGAGGGATAGTTAGAGGGGTATTGGAGAGTATCCCAATACCTTGAGATATCAAGGTATCTCACCAAGGTATTGAGTTTCGAGCGGGGTTTTTGAGCAATAGCCTAGAAATAATATTGGAGTGATTTTTATATGCTTATGTGTATATATTTACGCGTGCTAGCATAGGTTTTAGAGGGTATAGGCGGGGTGCGTAGCCTAGGTTGAGGTATCGGATACCGAGGGTATCCCGGTATCTCAAGGAGGCGAGTTTGTGAGTTTTCTAGCTTAATGACCTCGGTTTGACCTAGAATTTCAGGAGCACCCTAGTTTGACCCAGACTTGACCGTAGTTGACCCGGTTGACCGCCAAAGTCAACTTTTGACCTAGTTTTGACCTAGAGTTGACTTTTTGGACCCAGAGTTGACTTTTTGACCCAGATTTCACCGGTTTGACTCGTTTGACCTAGAACGACCCTAGAAGCCTATTTTTTAGTTATTTTATATCTGTTTAACTCATTAGAACCCTGTTTAACCTTGCTTTTCACATAGGTCCTTGCGACACCGGTTCGGATCGCCAGTTGCTCAGGACGTCAGGCGAGTACATTCTCTGATAGTTTTCATTATCTGATGATTATTATGATTCAGCTTCTAGTATAGTATCATCTGATTATTCTGGCACAACACGAGACACTAACTGGTATTTCTGGATTCATTTACTTACGACACGTACATTTCATGTTTCTGGCCTCTATTCTGGAATCACTACTGGCATCACCTACAGGCATCATTCATGTTCAGGCTGGACTCATCTTGATTTGCGTGTCGGGTCTTGGATCCACTTGTATTAGTCGGGGCGGGGAAATACTCGAGTAGACATGTAAACATTCCTATCTGGCATCATCAGGAATCACTCCCTCTGGTCTAATCTGGAATGATAGCAGCCGTGCACCCAGTGCGCGGTGAGCCGTACTTACCCCTAGCCGTTTACATGTCGAAACAAGTATTTCAAAGACACCGAGTTCATTCTTTATAGTCTGGACTCTCATGCATTTCTTGACTTGTCTCACTTACATGTTTCTGGACTTGACTCACTACATGTTTTTCATGCTGGACTCACCACACGTTCATGTGCACAGACTTACTCTTAGTGTAGATTTCTTGTATCTTGTAGTTATTACTATCTTGCTCTGATATCCATGCATCTTTATCTTTATGCACCAGTTATACATATTTTCTTGTTTCATACTTGCTTCATTCTTCTTGCTACTTGCTATAACTGTTTTATAGTTTTTATCATTTAAATGGAACTGCTGTTAGAGATGTACTTGCTCCAGTCCTGACTGGATATATTTTTCAGAGTATCCGGAGGATTAGTGTTCGACGTTTTATGGACCTGAGTCTGTCCATGGTGCGGACAGGGACCCTCTAGTTTAGGGGTGATTTCCGGGTTGGTAGCCGGGATCACTGAGACTTTGTTGTTGTTCTTATTAGCTTTTAGCACCGGATTTGTCTCCGGTTTTGGATTGAGACCTTGTTTGTATATTATTTTGGATATTGTTGTATTATTATTATGGATGTTATGGTTGTTGTAGTAGTTGTTGTTGGTTAGACTTTATAGTTGTTAGATCTCTGTGTTATCTTATCGTGCTTAGATTCGTGATTGAGTACTTGATTATCATTGTGATATTTGCTCCTCCGTTTGGAGTTGAGATCTTGACAGGTTTATATTGTTTGTGTGGTTGCCCTCCTTTTGGAGAGGTCATGGCCGATTTTTGTGTAAGATTATTATTTAGTTAGTTGACCTAGACAGCGTTCTACCGCCGATGCTGCGGCGTAGGCTGGACGTACCCACGACTCATGCCCGATTTTCCGGGTGCGGGTCGTGACACGTTTTTGGTGGTGGCCCATGCAGGTCTCGATTCGCAATTAGTGCGATATCGTGGTGGTATAACAACTTAGTTGTACTGCTGCGAGCCTGCTATAGGATTTAGGATCTAGGATGAGAGTGTACTCAATCACGACTAGGAACAATTCCAATCTAATTATTCTGAAATTGCTTCTTTTGAAATATTACTGTCCTTCTTTGATGATATCGTATCTTGCGCCGTATTAACTTCTTTTGATCTGTGTTCAGGATGCCTCCGAAGACACGATCTCATCGTACCGTCCCAGCAGTTGCCACTGAGAGGTCTGCTACCTCTCGTCCAGCTCGTATTCAGGCAGCTGCTACCGCTCCACTCACCACTCCTGCGGTTGAGGGAGCATCTGCTTCTCTCGGGGATCCTCCTTCACCTGTCGATCCGAGGACTACCCCAGTCGTTCCGGTGGTTCCTCCATCGCTTCCTGCTCCAGTAGATGCCGCACAGTTGTTTGCGTTCTTCAGGGAGATGATGGACACGCAGCACCGTCAGGTGGATGTGATGAGGCTGGGCATTGAGAACGCCCACCAGGTGGCCATGACGGTAGTGGATAGGGTGGCACAGGTTCAGCCACAGGCAGATCAGATTCAGCATCCGAGGCCGGGCAGTATTATCGACTTTCAGAGGATGCGGCCCAAGGAGTTCCGTGGTACAGAAGGTATCCTGTACGCGGATGACTGGATAGAGCAGATTGAGGGCATCTTCAGGCTGGCGCAGATTCCAGACAGCATACAGATAGAGGCAGCGGGCAGTCAGATGTTCGACCTCGCCTTGACATGGTATCGCACAGATACGAGGATTGCGGCACCAGGGCTTACTTGGGAGGCTTTCAAGAGGCTTTTTGTAAACCCCCTGAATTTTCAAAATTTTAAAAACTGGATTTTTCACAATTTTCTGGAATTTTCTGGGATTTTCTGTAATTTAAAAACAGGGTTTTAATTATTCAATGATTTTTAAATGATATTAAATAATATTAAAATATTATGAAAATAATATTTTTGGATGTAAAATGAAAAACTGGACTTAGGGCAATTTTTCTGAAATTTATCGGACCCCGGACCTATTTTTTAAATGCCTAAAAACTATTTATTTAATTATTATTATTTATTAATTAATTTACTGATTATTTAATTATTTATTTATTATTATTATTTATTTTATTTTTATTATTTATTTTGAGTTTTGGGCCCGGCCCGGCCCAGTGGGCCGAGCCCGTTCGGAGTGGCCCAACCCTCACCCTTAGCGGGTCGGGCGGGTCCGCTCACCCGGATCCGCGCCCGACCCGGACCCGCTTCTCCTTCACCCGTTCCCACGTTCGGCCACGAGCCGAAAATCTCGCCGGCCGCCGCGCTCTCCGGCGCCACGACCGCCACCCTGGATCCCACGACCCCGACGCTCCTCCGCGTTCCCCGGCCACTCCCTCGGCCAACCCCCGCCCGAGCCACCTATAAATACCCCCATCCGCCCTCTCCTTTCCCCCGTAACCCTAACCCTAGATCTAACTGACCTCCGGCGAGCCCTCCGCCGACCGCAAGCCCCGCGCCACCGCCTTCTCAGCCTTCCTCCTCCTCTCCCCTTCCTCCTCCTCTTCCCTTTCTCCTCCTCCCCAGGCGGCCAGACCCCCGAGCCCTCCTTCCCACTGCTCGAGCTGCCGGCCGGCCCTCTCGACGCCGCCGGAGACCTCGCCAACCGCCGCCAGAGCCCGGCCGACCTCGCCGACCGACGACCAGCCCCCCCGAGCCCCGGACACGGCGGCAGGACGCAGGACACAGCCCAAACACAGTGGACACAGCACTGGACACGTGTCCAGGACACGATTCGGACTCGAAAAGCCCCGATTTTTGGTCCTCTTCAGGTATTCATATCTTGCAACCCTGATCTCCGTTTTCGATTCTGTAAATTCCTACGCGTAGCCTGTATGACCCTCTCGGTGCCCGGACAAACTGTTCGGGGCATCGCGGCCTGTGGCGATCGTACACCGCGATCCAAAAACAGGAAAAACTCAGACCCTGTTTCACCCCGGAACCGAGTCCGCCCCGCCAAACGGGACGACTTGGTCGCGCGCGGTCTTCACAGATACGTGCGCCTCGTCGATACGGACGTGTGGGAATTCGCGGAAGTCGATTTGGGTGTGCGTGCACACCGGAATCAACGCGTATCCGCGGACATCGCCCCGTATCCGTCTTTTCTGCAATTCACCCTAACTTTGTGTACACACGTCGGATTGAAACGAAACTTGCGCCATCGGACTCGTAGCGATACGCTGGTCCTGTGGGTCAAGTTTGGTCCGATTCTGAGAACGTTGACGAAATTGCGTGTCGTGGGCCCCACAGGCCCCGCTCGACGGGCGATTTTGTGAACGGCTCATCGGAATCCAATTCTGGAAGTTCCGTTGGGTTCGTATCAGCGTTCCTGACCTGTTGACACTAAGTTTGGTGAATTTGGAGACCGTTGACCCTGACGCGTTTTTCGGTGCAAAGCGGGCCCACCGGTGGACCCCGTTTTGGCCCGAAACTGCCGTTTTTGCCCTTGTCTCCAAATTGGACTCAAGGACAGGCGATTCTAGCTGATTGATATTTTCTGGATCTGATGGTGATGTTTGTTTCAGCAACCGGAGTACCGCCTGCAATTCCCTCCGAAGTCAGAGCCGTAAACATAGCCGGAACCACAGGCAAGTGTACCTTGCCAAACTCTGCAGCTTGCTAATTATTTTCTGGACTTAATTATGCAATAAAGGACAATTAAAGCTTGCCAAATCTCAGTAATCCTTGACAAAGTATTTTACTTGTTTTCATGTGAATTAAAATATAAACTTGTTTTAACTGCTTGACCTAGGGAACGTGTGACGTGCTTAGTGTCCGATCATAGTCGGGTGCCAACTCCGTACGCGGGGTTGTGTAACGTCACATAGACATGGATATCGAGACCCGATAATTCTCGTACTTGTCCTATCAAGTACACCAGAACCCAGGACACTTGACACTATTTCATGAGACAGAGTCTTCCTGAGACATTCAAGGTGATTCTGTATAGGTTGCATGTTGATGACATAGACTTTACATTCTTAGACATTTGATTCATAGCTATCAGACTTACTGCATTAGTTATGATTATGCGTGTCATGGACATGAGACGTGTGATTACATTGGGTGGGGAGAGACACACAGACTACAGGCTGATATTATGTATATATAAAACATAGTTTATATCATAGTGTAAATCATAGTTATTGCTGCTACCGGCTCCCCGACACAGAGCTTGTAGTGGCTTCGGCCTGAGTTCTAGTGCTGCTCTCATATTGCATATCACATAGCTGGTTACTTAGTTTACCCTGCTGAATTATCTGATTGCTGCACTGATATTCATTTGGCTTGAGTTTTTCTGTACCTTGCTATGTCCCCTGAGGACCTGGAATGGATGATGTCCCCAGGTACAGCTGAAGAGAACTACCCAGAAGTGTACGGTACCGGAGCACTCCTCGGAACAGAACCAGGAACACAGGACGAGATAGTGGCCGAAGACTTCTCTTGAGCACCGGCTACATCTACACAGTATTTACATTTTCCAGCATTTTATTTCCTGTCTTTCCTTAATTGTAACAGAATAATTCTCGGATTTGTTTCCCGAGATAACCTTATTTCATATTGCATATTTAGTTTCATTACATTATTTCTGGCTTCAATCTGTGTTATCTGTGGATGAGATTAGAAATACCTGAGACTTGTAATTATTACTGCTAGACTACAGCTTAAGCATGCCCTGATGGAGCCATTAAATTGGGTTGTCCATCGGTGCGTGCTGCTGGCCATTGCCACGCCTCTCCAGTCCCTCGTCATTTTGGGACAGGGGCGTGACATGGTTTTTGTGGTGGCCCATGCAGGTCTACGACTAAATTGTTCGGTTTCAACTTAGGGACCGAACAGGCCTGCAATAAGATAGGATAAGTTTTTAGGATCTCATCCACTTGCTTGAATCGTTTTTGATCTCTATATCGACTTCAATTAATTTACTTGCATCTTGCCTTGATTCCCGTGCGCCTCTTATTGGTTATTTTTGATACAGGAAAATGGACCCACAAGAGTGCAATGAGACTCCCGTCGAAACACCACAAGCTGCAGGTGTCACCTACGACGACGAAGTGACACCCGTCGGAGGAGTTCCCACAACTCAACAGAGCCAGCAGGCAGGTCAACCTAACTCCCGATTCCGACGCGATGATATTCCGCCTCCGCCGCAGTTCGTTCCACCAACGCCCGTACTCCCACAAGGACAACCAATTGACGGACAGCAGCTATTCCAAATGATCTACGCGATGATGCAAGCTCAGCAACAAGTCCAACACGAGGCTCAGCATCGCGAAGCCAATTTCTGGAGGGACAGCATCGTAACTGTACTGGAGCAGGCCAACCTACCAGCTCGACGGCCAACTACAGGCTCAATCACTGACTTCCGCCAACTGAAGCCCCGCACCTTTTCTGGAAAAGAGGAGCCCACCGAAGTTCATGAGTGGCTCACCAACATACGGCATCAACTTGAAGCAGCTGAGCTTCCACGGGAACGCTGGATGACTGCCGTCCGAATGCAATTGACAGGCAACGCGCACCACTGGTGGTTGTCTGAGGAGACGCGACTCGGACCAGACCGAGTCACTTGGGAGGAGTTCTCCAGACTCTTCCAGGAGATGTACATTCCTGCCATCGCTCGGTCAGAACTGCGGGACAAATTCAATCGCCTCACTCAGGACTCTATGACGGTGGAAGAATACAACGCAGAATTTATTCGTCTGAGCCGCTTCGCCCCCACCCTGATCCCGACAGAGGAAGAGAAGGCCGAGAAATTCTTCGACGGACTGAACTTCGAGCTACAGAGACTCATCGGATCCGTCGCACCTACCTCCTACTCAGACGTTCTCGCTGCAGCCCGACGCATGGAACGCGTCACCAGGAGGGAGTCGCGCCACAAGCGGCCAATCACCTCAGCACCGGACAAAGCATCACCAGGAGAATCTGCAAAGAGATCTCACACGCACCAGCCACCGAGGACAGCTTCGCAGACCCTTCCTACCTGTCACTACTGCGGCAAGATAGGCCATGTCGAGAAGGACTGCAGACGCAAGTTGGGATTGTGCCTGATTTGCGGCACCAATCAGCACATAGCCAAGGACTGTCCCCAGCATCGAGAAGGAGCACCGAGGGCAAACCAACCAGCTTTGCCCGCACCGAGGCCACCTCTGGCACCTCAGGCGACACTCTTCCAGCAAGCCCAACAGCAGCAGAGGAATCCACCTCAAGGACGCGGACAAGCTTATGCGCTGACTGTGCAGGACGCTGGTGCGAGTAAGTGATTTATAGTTTTCCGTTCTAGTCTTGTTGTAGTTCGTGCCCGTTGGTCCGTGACCTCAGCCCCAACCTAGTAATTTGCAACTTGTTAATAATAAACCTGGTTTTCATAAAAGTTATAGTTTTAACTAGATTTTCCTGGAAAGTGTAAACTTTCGATTTTTAGGGAAACGGTATTTCCCTGAAGCCTCTTGTGATGTGTTTCAAACGATGTTTGCGACCGCGTCATCTCTGTTGACCGGTTAATCTTTGATTGCGAGGACGCAATCTTCTTAAGGGGGGTAGATTGTAAACCTCCTGAATTTTCAAAATTTTAAAAACTGGATTTTTCACAATTTTCTGGAATTTTCTGGGATTTTCTGTAATTTAAAAACAGGGTTTTAATTATTCAATGATTTTTAAATGATATTAAACAATATTAAAATATTATGAAAATAATATTTTTGGATGTAAAATGAAAAACTGGACTTAGGGCAATTTTTCTGGAATTTATCGGACCCCGGACCTATTTTTTAAATGCCTAAAAACTATTTATTTAATTATTATTATTTATTAATTAATTTACTGATTATTTAATTATTTATTTATTATTATTATTTATTTTATTTTTATTATTTATTTTGAGTTTTGGGCCCGGCCCGGCCCAGTGGGCCGAGCCCGTTCGGAGTGGCCCAACCCTCACCCTTAGCGGGTCGGGCGGGTCCGCTCACCCGGATCCGCGCCCGACCCGGACCCGCTTCTCCTTCACCCGTTCCCACGTTCGGCCACGAGCCGAAAATCTCGCCGGCCGCCGCGCTCTCCGGCGCCACGACCGCCACCCTGGATCCCACGACCCCGACGCTCCTCCGCGTTCCCCGGCCACTCCCTCGGCCAACCCCCGCCCGAGCCACCTATAAATACCCCCATCCGCCCTCTCCTTTCCCCCGTAACCCTAACCCTAGATCTAACTGACCTCCGGCGAGCCCTCCGCCGACCGCAAGCCCCGCGCCACCGCCTTCTCAGCCTTCCTCCTCCTCTCCCCTTCCTCCTCCTCTTCCCTTTCTCCTCCTCCCCAGGCGGCCAGACCCCCGAGCCCTCCTTCCCACTGCTCGAGCTGCCGGCCGGCCCTCTCGACGCCGCCGGAGACCTCGCCAACCGCCGCCAGAGCCCGGCCGACCTCGCCGACCGACGACCAGCCCCCCCGAGCCCCGGACACGGCGGCAGGACGCAGGACACAGCCCAAACACAGTGGACACAGCACTGGACACGTGTCCAGGACACGATTCGGACTCGAAAAGCCCCAATTTTTGGTCCTCTTCAGGTATTCATATCTTGCAACCCTGATCTCCGTTTTCGATTCTGTAAATTCCTACGCGTAGCCTGTATGACCCTCTCGGTGCCCGGACAAACTGTTCGGGGCATCGCGGCCTGTGGCGATCGTACACCGCGATCCAAAAACAGGAAAAACTCAGACCCTGTTTCACCCCGGAACCGAGTCCGCCCCGCCAAACGGGACGACTTGGTCGCGCGCGGTCTTCACAGATACGTGCGCCTCGTCGATACGGACGTGTGGGAATTCGCGGAAGTCGATTTGGGTGTGCGTGCACACCGGAATCAACGCGTATCCGCGGACATCGCCCCGTATCCGTCTTTTCTGCAATTCACCCTAACTTTGTGTACACACGTCGGATTGAAACGAAACTTGCGCCATCGGACTCGTAGCGATACGCTGGTCCTGTGGGTCAAGTTTGGTCCGATTCTGAGAACGTTGACGAAATCGCGTGTCGTGGGCCCCACAGGCCCCGCTCGACGGGCGATTTTGTGAACGGCTCATCGGAATCCAATTCTGGAAGTTCCGTTGGGTTCGTATCAGCGTTCCTGACCTGTTGACACTAAGTTTGGTGAATTTGGAGACCGTTGACCCTGACGCGTTTTTCGGTGCAAAGCGGGCCCACCGGTGGACCCCGTTTTGGCCCGAAACTGCCGTTTTTGCCCTTGTCTCCAAATTGGACTCAAGGACAGGCGATTCTAGCTGATTGATATTTTCTGGATCTGATGGTGATGTTTGTTTCAGCAACCGGAGTACCGCCTGCAATTCCCTCCGAAGTCAGAGCCGTAAACATAGCCGGAACCACAGGCAAGTGTACCTTGCCAAACTCTGCAGCTTGCTAATTATTTTCTGGACTTAATTATGCAATAAAGGACAATTAAAGCTTGCCAAATCTCAGTAATCCTTGACAAAGTATTTTACTTGTTTTCATGTGAATTAAAATATAAACTTGTTTTAACTGCTTGACCTAGGGAACGTGTGACGTGCTTAGTGTCCGATCATAGTCGGGTGCCAACTCCGTACGCGGGGTTGTGTAACGTCACATAGACATGGATATCGAGACCCGATAATTCTCGTACTTGTCCTATCAAGTACACCAGAACCCAGGACACTTGACACTATTTCATGAGACAGAGTCTTCCTGAGACATTCAAGGTGATTCTGTATAGGTTGCATGTTGATGACATAGACTTTACATTCTTAGACATTTGATTCATAGCTATCAGACTTACTGCATTAGTTATGATTATGCGTGTCATGGACATGAGACGTGTGATTACATTGGGTGGGGAGAGACACACAGACTACAGGCTGATATTATGTATATATAAAACATAGTTTATATCATAGTGTAAATCATAGTTATTGCTGCTACCGGCTCCCCGACACAGAGCTTGTAGTGGCTTCGGCCTGAGTTCTAGTGCTGCTCTCATATTGCATATCACATAGCTGGTTACTTAGTTTACCCTGCTGAATTATCTGATTGCTGCACTGATATTCATTTGGCTTGAGTTTTTCTGTACCTTGCTATGTCCCCTGAGGACCTGGAATGGATGATGTCCCCAGGTACAGCTGAAGAGAACTACCCAGAAGTGTACGGTACCGGAGCACTGCTCGGAACAGAACCAGGAACACAGGACGAGATAGTGGCCGAAGACTTCTCTTGAGCACCGGCTACATCTACACAGTATTTACATTTTCCAGCATTTTATTTCCTGTCTTTCCTTAATTGTAACAGAATAATTCTCGGATTTGTTTCCCGAGATAACCTTATTTCATATTGCATATTTAGTTTCATTACATTATTTCTGGCTTCAATCTGTGTTATCTGTGGATGAGATTAGAAATACCTGAGACTTGTAATTATTACTGCTAGACTACAGCTTAAGCATGCCCTGATGGAGCCATTAAATTGGGTTGTCCATCGGTGCGTGCTGCTGGCCATTGCCACGCCTCTCCAGTCCCTCGTCATTTTGGGACTGGGGCGTGACACTTTTTAAGGAGAAGTTTTTTCCAGATGTGGCGCTCAGTGCTTTGGAGAGCCAGTTCGAGGCACTCGTCCAAGGGAGCATGACGGTGGACGAGTATGCAGCAGAGTTCTGCCGTCTGGGCAGATTTGTGGATGGCTTGAGTGAGGCAGCTAAGGCGAGAAAGTTTCGCAAGGGCTTGGTTATGGCGGTCAAGTCTTTGACCAGGAGCGACCGCGAGGCAACTTTTGAGCAGATAGTAGGAGATGCTCAGAGAGCAGAGGATGACTTGGAGCTCAAGTCCAAGAGAGGCAGGGATGATTCAGGCAGTGCGAGTGGCAGTGCGGGACCAGCTAAGCGTTCCTATGTGCAGAAGGCAGCATAGCAGGGTCAGGATCAGAGAGTGCCCACTTGTGCCTACTGCAGGAAGACAGGACACACCTGGGATGTTTGTAGGAGGAGGCTGAAGGTGTGTTTGTTCTGTGGATCCGCTGCTCACCATATGCGAGATTGCCCTACTGCACCTCCATTGGGTGGAGCACAGGATCAGAGAGTTGGAGCTAGGCCATCTGTGGCACAGCATCATGCCCCGCACCAGCAGAGGGATACACCCCAACAGGGCAGGGCTTATGCGTTGACGGTCGAGGAGGCCGATGCTACGGATGTCGGGTTAGCAGGTCTGTCTCTTGTTTCTTCTTCCTGTCCTTTTCCATTCCTGTGGTGTGCTTCATTAGTACCTGTTAGATTTTCTTTGTGCTGTGGTAAATAGTATAGTGACCCCGATTGAGACTGTAATAACACGACCAGTAGGACCCTGATCTTGTATGTTGTTTAGGTAGAATTTCTTGACTGTGATTGTTGGGGGTTTGACCTAGAGAGAGTGTGATTGACTTTAAATTTCGAGGACGAAATTTTCTAAGGAGGATAGGCTTGTCACCACCCCATTTCCAGAGCCGGGTATTTTTTTTTAATTTGGGTTAATTGTGTATTATTTATAATTAATTATATTTATATTTAATTAGTGATTGCATTATTTTTATTATTTTTATTTTGATTGTTTTAGGGTTTTGGCTAGCCTGGACCCATGTCAGACCCTAGTGGACCCATGTCCGACCCAGCCCACACCCTTGTGAGAATTATTTTGGGGCTTAGAATATTTATTTTATTTTTAGGAGGTTAGTTGGAGAGATTTGGAACTAGTTTGAGTGCTTTTGGAACCCGGAACCCGAAACCAAGTGAATAGGGGCGTTTTGGGAATGTGAAACTTATGTAAACCCCTATTTACTTCCTTTGGCCGGCCCCAAACCCCTCCCTACCCGTGAGAACAACAGCCCCACTTCCTCTTCTTCTTCATTCTTCATTCTTCTTCTTCTTCTCCATTCTCCACTCTTCCTTCTTCTTTTCTTCTTCCCACTCTCAAGTAAGTTCCCATTTCTCCTCTTTCTTCTTCTATTCTTCTTTATGATTAACCCTAACCCTACATTCTTCCCCAACCTAGGTGGGTAGAGCCTAGATTTGGTGTTGGAGCTTGGATTTGAGGCTTGGAAGCTTGGATTGGAGGATTTGGAGCAATTTTGAGATTTTGGCTTGGGATTCCAACTCCCAAGAGGTAAACCCTAATTTTCCCCTTGTAATTACTCTTTTATAGTGTAATTAATATTTTAGAACCTTCCTAGACCCTTAGGCTACCCGTGGGAGGAAGTTGGAACTAGTTGGGTAGTGTTTGGAGACTTTAACACTAGGTTTTGTGTCAATTTCGGGTGGAATCCGAATTTGGCCCAATTTTGGGTGATGCCCTAGGTTAGACGGACCTAGGTAGACGTTGTTGGGTGTCTTGAGGGTGAGTGCGTGTCTCCGTTCGGACACGGAAAGCCGTGTCGCAGAGAAACGGGCGTTTCGGGCAAAATTGGGGCTTTTCGTCGTCGCCGATTCTAAGTGCGTGTGCGTTTCCGCCACGGACCTAAAATTGACGCAGGAGCATATTTTCTAGGATCTAGGCATCGTTTAAAGTGCGTGGGTAAATTTTGGGCCGATTCCGAGTTCGTTTGGTGTGCGTTTCAGGAGGTTTTCCGAGCCGCGCACCACGTGTTCGTCGAAATGACCGAACGGCCATTTCGACTTGGGTTCCTCGTTTCGGGCTTGTGCGCGCGTTGGGTTAGTATCGGGGAGTGTGTGCTAGAGTTCTCGGGCTATATTTTATATATTTTTTAGGTGTTTGGGCGTGTCGGGGTCGTTGGGCGTGCGTTGGTGGGCGTTGTGGGCGTGGTGTGCGTTGTGTTGTGTTTGTTTATATATATGTGTATATATATATTGTGTGTGTGTTTTTATATATATATTTATATATATATGTGTGGTTATGTGTTTGTGAGCGTGTTAGGGAGTGCTTGTGTGAGTGTGTGTGTGTAGATATATATGTAGATATATGTGTGTGCTTGTGTTTGTGTGTGTGTGTAGATATATATGTTAATGTGTGTTGGTATATAGGTTTTAGTATATATGTTAGTTAGTATGTATATATATATATCTATAGAGTTATATATATGTATATATATGTATGTATATATATAGATATATATATATATAGTGATATGTATATATGTATATAGGTTGTGTGTGTGTGTTTGTGTGATGGAAGAGGGGGGGGGAACCAACTGCAGAAGGGCAGCAGCTGCTGCTGCACTGCAGCAGCAGCACAGCAGCAGCAGGGAGCTGCAGCAGCAGCAGGCAGCAGCAATTCAGCAGCAGTAGCAGCATGCTTAGCAGCAGCAGCAGCAAGCAAGAGCTAGCAGCAGCAGTAGCAATGCGAGGGAGGGAGAGAGAGGTATATATATATATATAGTTAGATAGAAAATAAGTTAGACATTTAGATAGATAGTTAAATAGATACATAGATAGTTAGGTAAATAGATAGATATTATAGTTAGGTGGATAGGTAAATAGGTATATAGATATATGATAGATAGATAAATAGATAGATATCTATAGATAGTTAGATAAATAGATACATGAATAGATATATTAGATAAATACATAGATAGATAATAGATAGTTATATATATAGATATATACATAGCTAGATAGATAGATATATGAGATAGATATATTAGATAGAAGATAGATAGATATATAGTTATATAACTAGATAGGTAGCTGGATAGGTAGAGGGGTAGCTAGAAATATAGATCTATATGTATAGCTATATACATATAGCTAGGTAGATAGTTTAGATATCTAGATATAGGGATACATATATATTTGAGGAAGGTAAGGTAAGGTAAGTTAAGGTAAGGTAAGGTATATGGGTTTTAAGTGTATGTGTGTATGTGCTATGTATATATATATATAGATACTTAGATATATATAAATATATGATAGTTATATATTTTCTAGCCTAAATTAATAACTAGGTATATATCTATTAGCCTAGATAGCTAACTGGAGGGATAGTTAGAGGGGTATTGGAGAGTATCCCAATACCTTGAGATATCAAGGTATCTCACCAAGGTATTGAGTTTCGAGCGGGGTTTTTGAGCAATAGCCTAGAAATAATATTGGAGTAATTTTTATATGCTTATGTGTATATATTTACGCGTGCTAGCATAGGTTTTAGAGGGTATAGGCGGGGTGCGTAGCCTAGGTTGAGGTATCGGATACCGAGGGTATCCCGGTATCTCAAGGAGGCGAGTTTGTGAGTTTTCTAGCTTAATGACCTCGGTTTGACCTAGAATTTCAGGAGCACCCTAGTTTGACCCAGACTTGACCGTAGTTGACTTGGTTGACCGCCAAAGTCAACTTTTGACCTAGTTTTGACCTAGAGTTGACTTTTTGGACCCAGAGTTGACTTTTTGATCCAGATTTCACCGGTTTGACTCGTTTGACCTAGAACGACCCTAGAAGCCTATTTTTTAGTTATTTTATATCTGTTTAACTCATTAGAACCCTGTTTAACCTTGCTTTTCGCATAGGTCCTTGCGACACCGGTTCGGATCGCCAGTTGCTCAGGACGTCAGGCGAGTACATTCTCTGATAGTTTTCATTATCTGATGATTATTATGATTCAGCTTCTAGTATAGTATCATCTGATTATTCTGGCACAACACGAGACACTGACTGGTATTTCTGGATTCATTTACTTGCGACACGTACATTTCATGTTTCTGGCCTCTATTCTGGAATCACTACTGGCATCACCTACAGGCATCATTCATGTTCAGGCTGGACTCATCTTGATTTGCGTGTCGGGTCTTGGATCCACTTGTATTAGTCGGGGCGGGGAAATACTCGAGTAGACATGTAAACATTCCTATCTGGCATCATCAGGAATCACTCCCTCTGGTCTAATCTGGAATGATAGCAGCCGTGCACCCAGTGCGCGGTGAGCCGTACTTACCCCTAGCCGTTTACATGTCGAAACAAGTATTTCAAAGACACCGAGTTCATTCTTTATAGTCTGGACTCTCATGCATTTCTTGACTTGTCTTACTTACATGTTTCTGGACTTGACTCACTACATGTTTTTCATGCTGGACTCACCACACGTTCATGTGCACAGACTTACTCTTAGTGTAGATTTCTTGTATCTTGTAGTTATTACTTTCTTGCTCTGATATCCATGCATCTTTACCTTTATGCACCAGTTATACATATTTTCTTGTTTCATACTTGCTTCATTCTTCTTGCTACTTGCTATAACTGTTTTATAGTTTTTATCATTTAAATGGAACTGCTGTTAGAGATGTACTTGCTCCAGTCCTGACTGGATATATTTTTCAGAGTATCCGGAGGATTGGTGTCCGACGTTTTATGGACCTGAGTCTGTCCATGGTGCGGACAGGGACCCTCTAGTTTAGGGGTGATTTCCGGGTTGGTAGCCGGGATCACTGAGACTTTGTTGTTGTTCTTATTAGCTTTTAGCACCGGATTTGTCTCCGGTTTTGGATTGAGACCTTGTTTGTATATTATTTTGGATAATGTTGTATTATTATTATGGATGTTGTGGTTGTTGTAGTAGTTGTTGTTGGTTAGACTTTATAGTTGTTAGATCTCTGTGTTATCTTATCGTGCTTAGATTCGTGATTGAGTACTTGATTATCATTGTGATATTTGCTCCTCCGTTTGGAGTTGAGATCTTGACAGGTTTATATTGTTTGTGTGGTTGCCCTCCTTTTGGAGAGGTCATGGCCGATTTTTGTGTAAGATTATTATTTAGTTAGTTGACCTAGACAGCGTTCTACCGCCGATGCTGCGGCGTAGGCTGGACGTACCCACGACTCATGCCCGATTTTCCGGGTGCGGGTCATGACAATCCGCAAACCAGGCACAGTCCCAATTTGCGTCTGCACTCCTTTTCAATGTGACCCAACTTGCCGCAAAAATGACAAGTAGGTAGGGTTCTTGGTGCTGCTCTCTGCGATAGATTCCTTTGGAGTCGCTTTGTAAAATCTCCTTGTGCTGCCTTGGATGGTGCTGAGGTAAATGGTTGCTTCAGGCTTGACTCCCTCCTGGTGACGCGCTCCATGCATCGGACTGCTGCAAGGACGTCGTTGTACGATATAGGGGCAACTGATCCAATCAACCTCTGAAGCTCGAACCTGAGTCCGTCAAAGAATTTCTCCGCCTTCTCTTCTTCGGTAGGAATTAGAGAAGGGGCAAAACGACTCAGGCAAATGAATTCAGCATTATACTCTTCCACCGTCATGTTGCCTTGGATGAGGCAGTTGAACTTATCTCGGAGTTCTGATCTAGCAACGGCTGGGATATACATCTCTTGGAAGAGTCTGGAGAACTCCTCCCAAGTGACTCGGTCATGTCCGAGCCTTCTCTCTTCAGCTAGACACCAGTGGTGCGCGTTGTCCGTCAGTTGCATTCGAACAGCAGTCATCCATTTCTTCCGCGGAAGTTCAGCTGCTTCCAACTGATATTGTGTATTAGTGAGCCACTCATGCACTTCAGTTGGTCCTTCCTTGCCCGAAAAGGTACGGGGCTTGAGTTGACGGAAATCAGTGATAGACCCCGTCGCTGGTCGCCTAGCTTGCGGGTTTGCCTGCTCCAATGCATTTACTAGGCTGTTTCTCAAGTTCTCTGCCTCCTGACGCTGCGTCTCCTGTTGAACTTGTTGTTGAGCTTGCATCATGGCATAAAACATCTGGAACATTTGCTGCCCGTCCATTGCTTGCCCTGGTGGGAAGGCAGGCATCTATGGAGTGAACTGAGGCGGTGGTGGGATATCATCGCGCCTGAACCTTGAGTTATGCTGCTCATCTTGTCCACTTTGAGAGGATTGACCTCTGTTCTCTGGTGTAACTCCATCACCATAAGTAACCACAGCGTCTTATGGTGTAAAAGGAACTTCTTCTCCATTTCTCGGATCCATCTTTCTGTATCCAAAATAAACTTTATGAGAACGTTTAGTAGAGTCAAGCAGGATGCATAATCAAGTACTTAATTCGAATGAGATATAGAGTTTCAAAAATGTTTCAACAAATGGATGAGATCCTAAGCCTATCCTATCCTTTACAGGTTTGTTTGGCCCCTAAGTTGAGACCAAATAATTTGTCGTGACCTGCATGGGCCACCACAAAAATCATGTCACGCCCCAGCCCTAAAATACCGAGGGACTGGACACGTGTCAATGGCCAGCAGCATGCAACGATGGACAAACCCAATTTAATGTATCCGGTTTGACCTGCATGGGCCACCACTAAAAACGTGTCACGACCCGCACCCGGTTTAGGGGCACAAGTGCGTGGGTACGTCCAGCCTACGCCGCAGCATCGGCGGTAGAACGCTGTCTAGGTCATGTAACTATCTAATCAAACTCACGTGAATACCCAACTCCATAAGGAGACGTGGATATCATAAAATAATACTAGAAATACTCAATCACATAAACTAAAGCACGATGAGATATCAAGGCAAACAAGAAATACAAGACAAGTCTAACGACAAAATAATCATACCTGCAGTCATTAACTTCCAATCCCCAAGTGTATCGGAACCCAGTCTACTAAGGTCACAGTCTGGAAAAATATTTTCCAGTCAGGAAGGAGCAAAGTACATCTCTAAATAGCAGTTCTATATAAATGACATAAACTATGTAGCAGTTCTAGATGGAAACATACCAGATGCATATGTAGATACGAGAAATGTACAATGAGAGAAATACTGGAAATACTGTAAGTAAATACAGAAAAAGAACAATATGTCAATGAGCAAGAAACCTATGACTAAGTGTGTGAGTACTAGCTTTAACATGTGATCGGCTTAGGAACTTGATCAGGCTGGTTACATGTGATTAGCTATGGTTCATATAAAGTCAGGCTAACCGTTGGTTAGCTATGATGCATGTAGAGGTCAGGCTAATCACACGTAACAGCTATGGAGCATGTAAATGGTCAGGCCGCACCCGACGTGAGATGTGGGGTGAGCTATGGTGCATATAAAGGTGGGTATGATCACATATCTACACTAAAGTACTCCCCAAACCCCCGACTGGTATAGTAGATCCAATCATGGTACGCTATGGCACGGGATTCCCTAGGAAGGTAGCAAATCTCTCCGGGAATCAGTGTCTGTACATGCACAAGATATCAAGGAAACAAGTCTCGTACAAGCTACACCATGAATAAGGAATAACATCTCATGACGAGATCCGTGTATACCACTCCGTGTAACCAATGTGTCAAGAACATGGATATTTATACTAGATACAGTGAACATAGGAGATATCATAAATTAGAAACTAATCAGAGAATGTACTCGCCTTGGGTCCTTAGCTGGTAATTATTGGAATGTGGTAACAATATTTAATTAATTGTAACTAGCATAATATTAAATATTGTAAAAAGTCAAAAATACTCCTGTTTTCGGAATGTGGTAGTGACAAGTCTACCCACCTTAAAAGAATTTCGTCCTCGAAATTTAAAATCCTCAAAGTAGCGTTTATTCATACACATTATTATTTCCCTCAATTTAAATTCATCAACCACGAATCAATTAATAATCGAAAAGGTCTTTTCACAATTTTAAAATTCTAAAATTATTGCATAACCTGAAAAAAATCCTCAAAATAAAATCAAAGTCCATTTTTATCAAAAATTTCCTCAAAATTTTTTTTAGCTAATAATTCAATACTCAGAATTTAATATCCACTCCTCAAATTTAATTTTAATCAATGCACATATATAAAATGTAATCCCGTCAAAAAGTTTGAATTCAACATTAATCCATCAAAATTTTATTTCTCGATTTCCTCTTCCTCAAAATACTCAACAATGCGATACTTATGGATTTTCCAAATGCGACATTCAAATATAACATTTTAAAAATTCCCATAACTTGCAATCAAATAATTATGGTGATAATCTCTCTAAATTTCCTCAAATTCTAATGATAACCTCAATCATATCACATCCTTCCTGGAATTAATACATCATAAATCCTGCCATGTTAAATTCTTAACCCTCTATTTAAATCAATGTTTATCCTCGAATTTTTTTTTTTAAATCCTCAATTGTTTTATTTATTTATTTACTACCATCAAAATTAAATTCATCAAATCATATAATCATGAACTACTTCATATTGTTATTTCACAATAAAATTTTTTTTTTTTCAAAAATTCTATAAATATCATATCCCTAACTATCTTCAAATATAAAATCAAATCCCATTCTTATCACAATATCCTCCAAAATTTTTAAGTTAGTAACGAAATACAAGAATTTAATATTCTATCCTCTAGTTGAAATCCAATCAATGCATATTTCTAAAATTGAATCTCATCCAAAAATTTTGAATTCAACACTAATCCATTTGTGTTCTTATTCCTCGATTTTTTTTTTCCACATAATATGCAACGATGTAATACTTATGAAACCTCCAATACAATATTCAAGATATAAGTTCGTAACTTGCAGTCCAATAAATATATCGATGGCCTTCTTAAATTCCTTAAATTCAATGATAAATTCAATTATTTCATAATCTTCTTAAAAATCGATGATTTAACAAAACTTCAATTATGCCATATTAAATTCCCAACTCTTTATTTAATTTTTAATATTTTTCCTCAAAATTTAGGGCACCTTGTCTCTCTTTGTCAAGTCACAACCTCTTCGTTAATCTTTGTCATGGTTAAACCTCGATAATCATGGTCAAAACTTCCTACAATCATACAGCATGTAACCTAAGGGAAATATGTATGATCATGGTGTCTTTTGTCATGGTATTTCAGTCTCTGTATCAGGGGTACTACTAACTACATTATAATAAGAAATCATGCATACAAGCTATGGTACTAAGGTATCAATCAATCAGAAGACACAAAAGAACACGAGGAAAGAAAAGAAAGAACCTGCTAACGCATTACCTGCAGTATCTCCTATCTCTAACATAATCCTAGGTCAAATGATGCATGTAAAGTTTGATACCTCTATCTCTTTAGGTACCACACTCTACTACAAGCATACTCACTGCTAGCTTCCTTACCTACTGCAATAGTTGATACTAGTTATTCTTATCACTCAAGTGCATATCAATTGCAACACACTATACTAAGTACTGCTCTCTCTAATACCACCCTAGATTGACACCCAAGTCAGTTGGCAGTGAGATCTCAATCATACTCAAGTCATCAGATCCTTACACATGTATATCATCTACTCACATATTAATATTCATCTCTTATCTACCATAAAATTAATCCTCAAAATAATCGTCAAGGTTTAACTTCTCGATCAACTTAAAAATAATTGCATATACTTCCTCAAAATCAGATACTCAAATATCGAAAATTTAATCACTTTTAAAATCTTTATAGCCTTAACCATGTTTATTGAGTTCATATTTGAAATCCTCAAAAATTTTAATGACATAACCTCAACTCCTCAATTATTCTAAAAAAAAAATTTTCCACCTTTTAAATTTATAATTCCACACATGTACATATCAGTGCTCACGGTCTCTGATACTCAAGGTGCACTCAATGCATCTAGTGTCTATAACTGTGTAATAAAATTGTACTGCCTGAATCACTTGTGCTATTACCTCCAATGATCAAAGTTATCATCCCTGTATTTTCTTTCATGATTTCAATTTATGTCAACTGCTATATTATCTAATTATCATCACACAGAGTGCTTACTGTTATTAATGTCATCCTCGACTAATCCTTGATATAGAATCATTAGCACTCTTGGTATTATATCACTAGCTTCATTAATGGATCATTCATCAAGCTCATTATAACTCATGATTACATGTATCTACTATAACACTCATGTTTCTTTACTCTCATGGGCATGTATATGGTTCCTCATCTCGATGGTTGTATAGGTATTTCCTTTTAACCTTTTTCAGCCTGTTAAACTGATCTGTGATACGCTTCACCATCTTCATTACCCATTCTGATATTTCTCTACTCATGACACCTCATTATAACTCCTCATGCATATAAATTTCTTTACCTTTAACACGCCCGATATCAATCATCAGATTGAACGTTATGCTCCATTAATCCTTAACACAATTCCTTGATACCTAATTGTTTACATAGATCACTCAATTACATAACCATGATTTTCTAGGACGGTAATTGGCTCTGATACTAACTCTGAGAACTATCACTGATACTCTATACTCTCCTTCCACTCTAATAACACTTATCCCAGGACCATTGGTACAAGGTACTATGATAAGGGCTAACTCTAGATAAAACCTACTGCTCACATGTCCAACTAGGAAACACTTACAACTCACTAGCAACACAGTCAATACTAATACAAGACACAAACAAAATTTCAAGTCACTAATTATCATACTAACAAGGAATCCTCAAAAACTCAAAAGGAAACTGGATAAGGACTGAAGGTATCTCTACTGCTAGTAAAGAAAAGAATCGATGGAACAAAGTCCTGAATAACAGAAATAGATAAGTCTTGAGATGATACTTTAAGAACCAATTTAAGATACAACCTGATAATCATACAC
This sequence comes from Iris macrosiphon, assembly GCA_036927795.1. Lineage (NCBI taxonomy): Eukaryota > Viridiplantae > Streptophyta > Magnoliopsida > Asparagales > Iridaceae > Iris > Iris macrosiphon. The sequence goes on along the minus strand of JAYESA010000016.1, from coordinate 112,952,349 downwards.
GTCTGTCAGAAATTATGACATACAGAATCCTCGCCACGCCAGTAAGCATAGATGCGATAAACGACAGGTTCCGTAACTAAGGTATGCAACCCTATAATCATGTCATCTAGAATACTCGCCACGCCAACCGGTATGGCTGCGAGAAACTCTAAATCTCATAACTAAAGTATGTACATCCAAGTCAGGTTCCTACGTTCTCGTCACGACAACTAATATGGCTGCGATAAACTCTAGGTTCCATAACCAAAGTAGACGTTTTACCTTTCTCACTGTCCTCATCAATATATGTCATCATATGATACCATAAATTCTAGTCCGTAAAATTCATCTCAATTTGAAATCAACTCAACAACGATACCAAGAATTAAAGTTAACAACTGGTCAACAAGAATCAAACTCAACAATGATACCAAGAATTTAATTTAATAACTGCTCAACAAGAATCAAGTTCAGAAATCAACAAGCGAGAGCGGACGGAAACAAGGAAAAAGATTTAAATTGGAAATTATAATAAGATTCTCAAAGGGTCGTCCCAGGAATCTCTCAAGGAATTGTGATTGAGTATTCGCTTTCGTCCTAGTATCCTATGTCCTAGATCCTATCGCAGGCACGCAATAGTGTAACAAAGATGCCACACTACTACGACATCGCACAACTCGCGAAGTCTGACCTGCATGGGCCACCACTAAAAACGTGTCACGACCCGCACCCGGTTTAGGGGCACAAGTGCATGGGTACGTCCAGCCTACGCCGCAGCATCGGCGGTAGAACGCTGTCTAGGTCATGTAACTATCTAATCAAACTCACGTGAATACCCAACTCCATAAGGAGACGTGGATATCATAAAATAATGCTAGAAATACTCAATCACATAAACTAAAGCACGATGAGATATCAAGGCAAACAAGAAATACAAGACAAGTCTAACGACAAAATAATCATACCTGCAGTCATTAACTTCCAATCCCCAAGTGTATCGGAACCCAGTCTACTAAGGTCACAGTCTGGAAAAATATTTTCCAGTCAGGAAGGAGCAAAGTACATCTCTAAATAGCAGTTCTATATAAATGACATAAACTATGTAGCAGTTCTAGATGGAAACATACCAGATGCATATATAGATACGAGAAATGTACAATGAGAGAAATACTGGAAATACTGTAAGTAAATACAGGAAAAGAACAATATGTCAATGAGCAAGAAACCTATGACTAAGTGTGTGAGTACTAGCTTTAACATGTGATCGGCTTGGGAACTTGATCAGGCTGGTTACATGTGATTAGCTATGGTTCATATAAAGTCAGGCTAACCGTTGGTTAGCTATGATGCATGTAGAGGTCAGGCTAATCACACGTAACAGCTATAGAGCATGTAAATGGTCAGGCCGCACCTGACGTGAGATGTGGGGTGAGCTATGGTGCATATAAAGGTGGGTATGATCACATATCTACACTAAAGTACTCCCCAAACCCCCGACTGGTATAGTAGATCCAATCATGGTACGCTATGGCACGGGATTCCCTAGGAAGGTAGCAAATCTCCCTGGGAATCAGTGTCTGTACATGCACAAGATATCAAGGAAACAAGTCTTGTACAAGCTACACCATGAATAAGGAATAACATCTCATGACGAGATCCGTGTATACCACTCCGTGTAACCAATGTGTCAAGAACATGGATATTTACACTAGATACAGTGAACATAGGAGATATCATAAATTAGAAACTAATCAGAGAATATACTCGCCTTGGGTCCTTAGCTGGTAATTATTGGTGTCCTGTTCCAGAGTATCCCCTGGGCGAAGCAACAGTCCTATAAACATATCACAAATACAACACTTGTATCAGATGCTACCCTAACACACAGTCTATAAACACTGGCCTCAGGGCCATGCCAGGCAGGGCACTAGTCAACTAGGGTCATCTAGTAGGGATACATATTTAAATAACATCTCATTAACTAATATATATAATTTCCATCCATTACAATAATAGATATATGTAAATATATATACTTTAAAATAAATAATACTTGTATATATATAAACATAATAAATAATACTTGTATGTGTATAGTTCATGGAAAGAATACAATACGTATTTATTTTGTATACATACAAAAGAAATTTAATATAATATATATATCTAAACTATATACCAATATAAATACACTGCTATAGTTGTATATTTATCAAAATACGTTCATTTATATATTAACATATGTCAAAAAGCGTACATATCATATATGTGCAAAAGTGCATTTTTTTTAGAATATATATATATATAGAAAATATATTAATTGTATGTACAATATATATATATATATATATATATATATATATATATATATATATATATATATATGTATATATATATATATTTATGCTAATAATACATATTTGAAAATGTATTAAGTATATATATATATATATATATACAAATATATATACATATACCAACCATTACATATTTTTATACCAGAATACATACATATATATATTAATTGAAATACACGTACTATACAACCAAAATACGTTTATTTGAATATATACCAATTTACATATATATACATGTGCATTAATTTAGATACATACTTATTCCATTTATTATACATACTATAATTAATTCACCAAATTATAGTTATACTATACATTATGCATGTATTAAACATTAAAATAAAAATAATACTATACCTACACCTACACATTGATTAATATATATATACCAATACATTCACATTAATTAAATACCTACAATACATATACATATCTTATATATATACTCATGTGTATATACATATGTATATACATATATATATATATATATATATATATATATATATATATATATATATATAGAGAGAGAGAGAAGGAAGAGGGAGAAGAAGGAGAAACTTACAGCGTCAAAGGGGTGGTCGGAGCTTGCTGGCCGGCCGGAGGAGTAGGCCAGCGGGATCGGGTTCAGTCGGAGCGTAGAGAGGAAGTCGGGGTCAGCTGAACAGCGGGCTGTGCAGGGGAGTGGTGCAGCGGGGAACTCAGCCGACTGGCCGCCGGACCGGAGGGAGATCGTGAGGGGGAGGAGCAGCCGCCGTGGGGGATGTCCGGCGGGGAGATGTCGGCCTGGAGCAGCGGGGTTGGGCCGGACTGGAGTCGGAGCAGCAGAGGCCGAGGGGGATCGAGGCTGGCTGCCAGCGGGTTCAGCGGGCCGCCGTGAGGTGATCCGCTCGGTCGGACAGTCGCCGCGGGGAAGAGTAGAGGGAGGGCACGGGGGCTCGGCCGCCGGGCTGGAGGAGCGAGGATGGAGGAGAAACACGGTGGGAAGTCGGGGTCAGAGGAGTCGGCCGCCGGAGATGCAGAGGGGGCCGCCGGAGGAACTGTGCTCGGCCGGGAAGCACAGTAGGGAACAGTGTTCCCTCCCCCCTATGAAGATTTAAATCTTCAAATGAAAAAAGAAGAAAACAATAAAGAGGAAGAAGGAGAAGAAGAAAGGAAAGAGAAGAAGAAAAAGGAGTAGTTTACATACGTAGGAGAGAGGGAGGAGGCTTGTGAGGAGCGTGGTGTTTCCTAGGTTGTCTAGGGATTAGGGTTTGATGGTGACATGATATTATATAGGGAGAGAGGGTGTTGATGGAGGGTGAGGATGCACCCAATTAAATGGGTGATCCAGATTGTTCATGAAGGAAATTAATTCATGTAGGAATGGGGGTGAGGGCTAAAAATAATATTAGGTTCCCTCATTGTTTAAACAATGAGGTGTTGACACCAAAAATGCCAATTTGCAATTTAACCCCCTTAAATTTGGGAAATTGCACAAACACATAAAATGACGAAAATTTGGCGGGCGATTCGGTGTCCGGTGTTTTGTAGGGTCAGGGGACGCTGTATGATCGGTGTGGGCTAAAATAGCAGGGCACTGAAATTAAATTGGAATTTCAGAATTGGTTTAAATAGTATCCTCAATTTAAATAGAAAATAAATGCAAGTTGTGTTCAACAATTAATTAGGAGTACATGGGATCAAAATCAGGTCAGGTTATCAATACCAATAATGAAGAAGACTCAGAACAGGATATTACCCTAATTTGGGCCGTACGAAAAATAGGTCAAGATTGCCTCCAATTTTTGATTGGAACGCACAACGATAAAAATAGGAATTTATTAAATAACGTCCGCGACGATTTTTTTTGTGCGGCTAGAATTAATGCACAGAGAGCATAATTATGAGTTGCAAAAATAGCAGAATGGAAGGCGGGCATGTCTAGGATAAGATTGTAAAATTTGCTGGAAGACAAAAGTCAGGATAGTGCTCCAAATATCGAAGCAAAGGCAATGCGCAATAATTAAATAAAATACGGTAATTAATTACAATCTCCAATAAATAAATTATAAATAAAACAATTAATTACAGAATTCCATAATTTGGACAGGTGTTCCTCTACTGGGCTTCTAGGTCAAGTCTGCTAGCTCAAAATAATTGAACACTGTAAATATAATAATATATTTAATTTACACATCATACATTTATTTAAATCAAATATACTATCAGGCAATTAATTAATTGTAACTAGCATAATAATAAATATTGTAAAAAGTTAAAAATATCCCTGTTTTCGGAATGTGGTAGTGACACGGACAACTTGGAATCAAGGGGGATCTTCAGATCTCGTCCCACGGATGATCTCCGGCGTACCGGGGCCGATCCGATCCAGATGGAACTTCACGATTGTCTCACGTACTGGACGGGATGACTTATAGCGCCTCACATACTTTCATTGCATAACATCCTCATTCAAGACTATAACTCGTCCTTTATGGCTATGCCAGCAACTCACATTCATATAGATAAGTCATCCTCGCTTAGCGACAATTCGCGTACGAGTTATTGCATCGCATCCAGTAAGCTGAAACACTTGAACGATTACGAGTATAAGTCATTTATACATAAATTGAGTGACCTGAGCAATCCATTGAATACTTGAACATCCATTGCAACACGCTTAGATAATCTGTGTAACTTGTGCACCGAAACATAACCTCGCACATGACACTTTGCTTACTTATGTTATTGCCCTGGATTTTATTATATATATGCTCGTGCTAGATTTAACTTGGTTGCCTTGGATAGGGAAGGACAAATGGTAAGTTGGTAAGTCTCTCCGTGTTACTCTTATATCGCACGGTGCACTGCCATACGAATTAGGCTTTTCATTATGTCATAAAACTGATTCTAAGGCAAGACTAGAAAGATAACTTAATAGATGGTGCACGGAACCTTTGTAACGTGTTTGGATTTGTTGAGCGGGCGAGAAGTCTCCCTACCAGTGCATTCATGTACTAATAATCCACCAGATTGCTTGCAGGGTGAGAGAGAACCTCGTTCAGTGCGGATGCCCCCTTCGTGCGTGCTAAGGCGTGGAGGTTACTCTGAAGTCTTGGAGCGTTGCGTCCGGAACTGAAGCACATATACAAGATATAATGTTGGAATATCGTCTATGTATCACTCCACAAATGTAGCCACTTGGCACGCTTTTACTGTTTCAAAGAGATAGAGGCTTGAGCGACTTGTAATCTCGGCCTAGCACCGCCTGTAACACTTGTTCAATATCAATAAAGAGCTTATTTTATTTGTATACTTGTGTTATTCAATACTTTTGCTATTTACGACTCTGTGAACTCGTTACCAATCGCATGTGTGTTTCTTATTCTGCTGCACCCGGACTATCTGTGCGACTCTGTGGCTTAGTCATCTTATCGCCTGTTCGGATCATGGCCTTGCACGCGTACGGCTTACGCTAGTGCGGCATCATGGCCAGATGGGAAAGATCGTCCCGTGGGAGCGCTGGTGCGGTGATTCGCGACTAGCGGGAATGGCCGATTATCTATGGGAGATCGAGGCGTGACATACTGGTATCAGAGCATGGCTTTACGCCTTTGGACTTCTTATCAATTTTCTCAGTTTTAAAAGCTCGTTCGTGGGTTATGTGCATACACTCTCTCTCTCTCTCTCTCTCTCTCTCTCTCTCTCGTTGACCCGATGGGATATTCCATACAATGAGTCTAAATAATTTTAAAAGTGCTTGTAAATAATAATATTGTTTATACGAAATCGTCATGCGAAGGCCTTTGTGTCGACTGATGTTAGACTTTGTTGGAATAGACTCATGCTAGAATTTGCAAGTTATATGCAAACCCGAATACCTATACATGAGTTTCCAGCTGGTTAGTGTGCGAAATAGAATATCGTTCGAACGGTTAACTACACACACAGCCTTTCGGCTAAGTTATGTTGAGTATCGTGCGCCAAGAACCATTTGGTGCGAGCAAGTTTGCAAGCGAGATTAGGATATTATTCAAGAAAAGACAAGTCAGACTTAAAATGGCAACCGATAGAAATATTATCAGATTATCGCTAAGGCGAATATAGATAATTGTGCTTGAATTTTGGAAATAGCTCGAACGGTATTTCATGTCGGCATATACAAATCAGATATGGTTTACTTGGTTGACTATCAATAAGATATGTATAAGACTAAGATTTATCAGGCGATGCTTAGGTATCGCGCAAGAAGTCTAAGGAACGACTTGGTGAATATGCTAGCGATTGATGCGAACATCGATTGAGGATTTAATTGGGTAACTCGATTCCTGAGTGGTGTATGGTTCATTTTGAAAATATCCAAACGGATTCATAGGTCTCGGGCGATAGTTGGATTAAACGATTTGAGAATGTCTTGAATAAGTGATAAGTCTTATATCGAATAGAGATTCATGGAAAAGGAAATCGATATCTTGGTTAAGGAAACTTGTTGGAAACTTGGAGGATCATGCGAGAGAATTCGGATTGAAATAAACGGATTGAAGCTTGATAAAATATTGCTCAAATAAAAGTTAGTCCGAGAATGAATATAGTGGTTCGATGAAAGAGATAAGTGATAACGGATTTGACCTAGAGTTTGAAAGAATGATCTTGAATCTAGTTCGAAAAGATAACCTTCGAAATCAGTCCCGACCGAGAACGATTATCTGCGGGAGCGTCGGCGTGATAATTTCACGTACGACGGGGATAATCGAACTCATCGGAACAAGTTCGGTGATTATTCCAAACGAACTCGATAAATGGAACGTATCAAAAGTTGATAGACTTTGGCTCGAATATTGAACTTAGTTGTTTAAGGAATGCTAGAAGGAGACTGTGGATTTATCAACGGTAACATTAAAGTTGGATGATTTTGCTAGAAGAATTATAACTACGGCATGAACGAACATAACTTGGTGGCTTATATATATAACTTGGATGGAGTGAAGTAAAATATTAAGGTATCTCGATCGTTTCAAAGATAACCATCACGTTCGACATTCTTGTCTTGTGCGATTGTAAGTCTATGCTCGTACATGCGTCACGTTTGAATTAGAATAATTATCCAGCGGGAGCGTTGGCGTGGTGATCTCACGTCCAGCGAGGATGATCGAACTTATAGGAGATTGGAGCATGACAACTGATGGATTATCTTGACTTTTGGTTCGATACGATAAGACAAATTTGAAAATGCAAGTGGATCGAAAGTGTTTCAGGGATAAGTTAGCCTAGAACCTGGAATAAATCACGCTTGATGGTTTCGTTAACGGATACGTGAATCTTGTTGGACGACTTGGATTTATAATCAAAGGTTTGGAATTGAATCTTGGCTTGGTGGTCTAGACTTAGAAAGGATATATGGATTCTATCAAATATACTTGAGGAGATAGACTATACGAATTGCTAGGCTTATCCTGTAACTTGGATATATCATGGATTTTACTGAACGAACTCGAACCATGTGCGAACAAATATGTTAATGTGAGTATGATGATCCATGCTTGATGTTTAGAAATTTGAGTAAAATAAGCTTGGGTAGAATATCCCGTACAAATGAACAATGGTTTGACCTTAAGAATTGGGGCGAGCATCTTGCGGCAAATTTGTACGATGAATCGTGTGCTTGAACTTGTACCTATAACCTTGTGAGCTGACCTAGTAATTAGGCAGATGACCCTGTGCCGAGTGAAAGAACTTGGGTGACCGACTTTAGAATATTGCTTAAACAAGCCATAGAACTGGGGCAGCAATACTTAGAGTTAGACTTGGAACAGTAATGTGTGCTATGTTTAACCCGAATGGATGGACGCTAGTCGATTGATCGGATAGATCGTGCTTAACGGTAGTACAATGCTTGACATTTGAGTTGGAATAAAAAATGGCTTGGATTTTGATTGACCATGTTGGAGATATCATTGTGATTCATAAGACGAGAACCCTTTGAGATTTTTACAAGTAGCTTGTCCGAATTCACTACCGCTAAGTTTGGTTGAATGTTTATGTTTGAGGGACGCCTTGAACGTGTGCACGATGCAAGATCCAGTGATATATGGAACTCGAGTACAAAGACTTCGCTATCGCTAAGTTGGTTGACATGCATATGTTTGAAGGACTCTTTGAATATGTGCACGATCCAGACTCGCGATATGCTGATCTCGAATGCTAGTGCAAGTGAATATGTTAGACTCGCATGGACAAGTATAACGACTTGTATAAGTTTGCCTCAGCCTTAGATCGTCATTCAAGCTGGATCATAATGTACCCCGTGTTGAGAGAGATATGTTTCGCGCTAAGGCGCAATAGAGACTGAGTCAGAACTTGGATTGAATGATAGAGTCATTCAATGAGACCGACCCAGCATACACGTGACACGATATAAGAAACGAGTAGGAAATTATGTTCGAATGGATCTAGTGGTACCGATTTCTATACTTGAAATAGATTTGATAATGTGATAGGACGGCATGCGCTCCGGAAGTCTCGAGGACGAGACTTTTTCTGAGTGGTATATAATATGGCGACCCATTCCGTTCAAGCGGACAGCCGATTCAAACGGCGCAAGTGCAATGACCCAACCCGCTTTGCACAACGAGAAGACTCATTTTAGGCAAAGGATTTCCAGACTTGATCCTTCAGGGGTTTCAACTTAGACTTTCAAATGATCGCTAGGAGTATCGCTCGACCGAGGCAAAATATCTCTAAGGTGGGAGGCTACGATGAACTTGTCTTTGCTTAGCCAGCACACTTAAAATATGGACGAGACATGCTAGTCGCTAGGTGAATCACCCTCTGCTTGCTAATAAATAATACAACGCACCTAGCTAAGGAAATAATCATAACGTATATTCCTTGTGTTAGAACATGAAAATGAAACTTTGCTTATAAATGGGCCCTCGCATGCTACCTTTGTCTTGTGCAACTAGACCCCTCTATGCCTCGAGTAGATCATTATATACTCTTCGTAGTACACTGCTTCACTTGCTACACTGCACACCCATAGACTATGTCGCTCGATATGTCACTTTACGGATTCACTCCTCGCACTACCCCTGGACCGTGCCAACGTAAATGCTTATGTTTCATATAAATGCATGCTTGCGTGCTTAAAGTGTAGTTACTATTTATTGCCTCCTTTCAATGCTTGTCACATTATTCATGCCAAAATCAAGTAACACTATCCGTATCGTGCATGCATCTAGTTAGCCAGAAGACTATCAAATAGTCCTTCTGTGCAATATGAACCTGCAAGTATCCGGGATCGTTGGGTCGCCAAGGCAGTCCCCGCACTAGGGGAATGTATCAAGTCAAGTTGAACACTGAATAAGAATTATGTCAAGTAAAGCAAGAATCACAGATCGTAGAGCAATGCTCATTCTGAATAAAGATTAATGGATTATCATGTCAAGTTGTGAAAATGGAATGACCCAAGAATTGCATGTCGCGGACAACTTGGAATCAAGGGGGGTCTTCGGATCTCGTTCCACGGACGATCTCCGAGGCACCGGGACCAATCCGATCCGGATAAAAATTCACGATAATCTCATATGCTGGACGGGATGGCTTGTAGTGCCTCATCTACTTTCGTTGCATACCATCCTCGTTCAAGACTATAACTTGTCCTTTATGGCTATGCCAGCGACTCACGTTCATATAAATAAGTCATCCTCGCTTAGCGATAATCCGCGTGCGAGTCATTGTATCGCATCCAGTAAGCTGAAACACCTGAACGATTATGAGTATAAGTCATTTGTACACAAATTGAGCGACCTGAGCAATCTATTGAACACTTGAACATCCATTGCAACAAGCTTGGATAATCCGTGTAACTTATGCACCAAAACATAACCTCGCACATGATACTTTGCTTACTTATGTTATTGTCCTAGATTTTATTATATATATGCTCGTGCTTGGTTTAACTATGTTGTCTTGGACATAGAAGGATAAATGGTAAGTTGGTAAGTCTCGTCGTGTTACTCTTATATCGCACGGCGTACTGCCACACGAATTAGGCTTTTTATTATGCCATAAAACTGATCCTAAGGCAAGACTAGAATGATAACTTAATAGATGGTGCACAGAACCTTTATAATGTGTTTGGATTCATTGAGCAGACGAGAAGCCTCTCCACTAGTGCATTCATGTACGTATAACCCACCAGATTGCTTGCAGGATGCGGAAGAACCTCGTTCGGTGCGGATGCCCCCTTCGTGTGTGCTAAGGCTGGGAGTTCACTCTGAAGCCTTGGAGCGTTGCGTCCAAAACTGAAGCACATATACAAGACATAATATTGAAACATTACCTATGTATCAATCCATAAATGTAGCCACTTAGCACGCTTTTACTGTTTCAGAGAGATAGAGAGAGGCTTGAGCGACTTGTAATCTCGGCATAGCGCCGCTTGTAACACTTGTTCAATATCAACAAAGAGCTTATTTTATTTCTATACTTGTATTATTCAATGATTTCGCTATTGATGACTCTGTGAACTCGTTACCAATCGCATGTACGTTTCTTATTCCGCTGCACTCAGACTATCTGTACGACACTGTGGCTTAGTCATCTTATCACCTGTTCGGATCATGGCCTTGGACGCACGTGGCTTATGCTTGTTCGACATCATGGCCAGATAGAAAAGATTATCTCACGGGAGCGCTGGCGCGATGATTCACAACTAGCGGGGATGGTCAATTACCTGCGGAAGATCGGGGCGTGACAACCCTTGGCGTATAAAGCAAATTTCTAGTGAGCGCACTTGTGTGTGTTTCATAAATTCCTTAGAAAGTGTGCCAAGATATGTTGAGTACTCTGGATACACTTCTATACTCCTACATACGTTTTGTACTATAGTAATTCCTCCAAAAGTACGCCAATCATATATGGCACACTTTTGAATGGGTCTACAAGCCATCAAGAATGTACGCCACTGCTTAAATAGCCAAATTGGCGCACTTTGCATATATTGCAGAGTTGGCGCACTTTGGTGAAACTTTTCTTACTGACGCACTTTGTTGCTTCTAGAAAATAATGTATTTTGCTGTGTTGGTGCACTATGTGGCATTCTCCAGAGACAGCGCACTTTGTAGCCCTTCATAATTACTTAATGACTAAGCAATGACTTCTGACCATTCTCGAGAATTATGTTCTTGACTGCATGGTTGTCTCGACTGCTGTGCCATGCATTGAGACTTGCGTTTTGTCTTTTAGTAGACCTTTCCACGCTCTTTGTGCACCAACCCTCCTTTTTGGGCATACTTGAAAAAATACGCCAGGCTCCTAGCTAGTTTTAGTATCAATTTTGTTCATCAAGGTTCTAGAGTGCGTTTTAGTATCAATTTTGTGTCACCTTTTGCTCAGAGCACTTTTAATATCATAGTGCACCAGAACTGCCTGGACTAGTGATTGTGCGCCAATAGTAGTTTTGGTCCATTGTGTGCGGATGTTATTTTCTTGCCTGATGTTATGCGCCAACCCTTAATTGATGTTTTATGGGCATGTATGTCAGTATTCTCTTTAATATGCTTAACTCTTGATGATTCTCTGGTTCTTTTTTATTCCGTTATTTTAGTTAATTTTGGTTATTTTCTGAATATGACATTCTTGATATTGATCTTGATTTCCAGACATGATCTAGTGATTGTACACTATAAATAAACTCCTGAATCTTGAAATGGAACTGATAATCCTGATATTGTACTAACAATCCTGATATTGTACTGATAATCCTGATAATGTACTAATAATCTTGATACTATATAATAAACCAGATACTGTACTGATAATCCTGATATTGTACTGATAATCCTGATATTGTATTGATAATCCTGATAGTGGCTTGACGTAGCGCACTCCTGACTCGAGAATTCATGTACTTTGTTGATCAAGTCCATAAGTAGCACATGTATTTCATGTCCCGTTATTCCCGTGGTTGATTTTGATTATGCTTGTCAAGCTATTGTCCAGTATTGCATTATGTATAAGACAAATTTTTGAGCACCACGGTCAAAAATTTTGAATAAATTGTCCAGGCTAATAAACTAGATTGATAACTAGAATCATTTAGGAAAATATTGTGGCTATATGCAATCCTGACATCCCAGCAACACCAGTAGATTTGGAGCTCTCGTCGTGAGGGAAATACTTCCAGCACACCGTCGAGTGTTACATTACAAGTAAAATATCTATACAAGTTAATTATATTATGTATCTCGTACGTCTGGATGATCCGAATAGACTACAGGGCATATGGCTGTATAAAAATTTTAAACTGCATATTTTAGTTACTAGGACTATGATAACCCAAGTTATCTAATAATAGCAAGCCGTAGGGCATGATTGGCCATGATTGCTTGATTTTCAGTCTAGTCTAGTCCTATCCCGATTTATTTAACAATTGATCCAAAAATTATAACCTGGGTACTGATTCCAAATATCCTTGTTTAAATACTCCATAACTGTTTAACTGTTATTTTACCCGCTGTACTTATTTAAATATTTCTTGTGTTATTTCTTATTGATTTGTCTGCATGTTGGTTTTTAGTTCCTAAGATTGGCTCCCTTGTAGTACTTCTTATTTGGGAGACTGATCCCACTAGTTTTATATGGCCAGATATCAGAGCAGGACCGCAGGATCTCTCGTACTTCCAGCCTCAAGATGGTGAACACCAAGAGCACCCGGGGCCATAAATGGGTTCCTCTTTCATTAGCCACTTGATCTTGTATAATTATTATTTTGAGGCGTTTAACCCCCGATCATGTGTTTAGCTCGTATTTTGGAACTTTATATTCTAGCCTGTGGGCCTACGTATAAAGCATATTCTAGACTATAGCTAGAGTTGATCATGTAATATGGTACTCTTGCTAGTCCTTCGTTTTGTAACTATCTTCATGATCATCCGTGTATATATAGTTTGGGATGCCTTACTATTATATGTTTGGTGATCATACATCTTGTAACTTGTTGCTTGCTTGAGATTGAGACACCTAGGATTTTTGACCTAGGAATGACTGTTGGTTTGTAGAGTAAACCCTCATATGTTTAGGCAGCAGTGACCGTATCTCGAGGTATTGAGTACTCTGGTGTACGTAGTTGGCTTTGTCTTCCCCCGCTCTCCAGTATTCTAGTTTTGGGACATGACAGGGTTTAAGTGGTGGCCCATGCAGGTCTGAAAAATTCAGAAGTATGGGGGCTTACCAGATATTTTAGATGTCTCAATTATGTTACTCATTGATCTACTACAGTGTCGAATTTATATCCCTGAACACATCTACTTTGTTCCTCGATCAATCTTGTTCGTCCCTTTGATAATCTTTGTATCATTTATCTTTCAGGAACATTATTCCTGGTCCTTCAAATCATCCACCTAGAGATCCTCCAGTAGCAGGACAACATCTCGATGTCCAGCAAACCCTTGAGGTTCAGCCTCAGCATTCGGGGCCGGTCCAGAACAGCTGAAAATGAGGAACCTCGGATCCAGTCAGTAACTCCCATACAACCAGTACCTGATGCAGGAGGGAACAACCTTGTGCTAATTGGTATCCTTCAGAAATTGTTGGCATCTCAAGGACGTCGGGATGACACCCTCACTTGGTCAGTACGGGAGGCTTTGGAAAGAGGCGGACCTCGTGCCAACAACTCGGCAAGCAACTTCAAGCGCCTCCAACTCTCGTATTTTTATGGCACCGAGGATGCGATTGCATCGGACACATGGCTTTAGGACACTAAGGCTATTCTAGAGGCAGCCAGAGTTCTGGCTAGAGGGCAAGTCTCGGTGGTTCGTTTGCAGTTGCTAGGTCTGTCCTGAGACTGGTGGGAAGCATAGATGGTTTCACTAACATTATTCGTCCCCTGTGTCGTATTCAGCAAAAGGTTTCAGGTCAGATACTTTGAAGCGGTGTCACATTATGATCTGCAACAGAGATTTAATAACTTTAAGCAGATGGGTAGGACTATCGATGGCTGTAGCGCCCCGTTCCTCCTATTCGAGGAGCGCGGCTAGGAAACACAAGACGGTATCGTTCGATCGGGATAGATTGAATTAAGAACTCGTCCTCGTTATGGATTTGTTTCTTCGGAATCGATTCCCATATTCAGTGGACTGTGCCCCAAGGATCGGCTTAGCGGCAGAGTCAGGAGGGACCTCTCCACTGCTATCTTTTATTGCCTCAGTTTTCGATATCGCTTGTTGCTTTCGTGCTTTGAGTTGGTTTTGGGATTTGCTTGTTTTCCTTGAACGGTTTCGATGGTTTTTATTATTTTCGTTCATTGAACTGCACTTCAATTCCGAGATGGAAAGAGGGAAAGAAGTATTAATCGAGCTGTTCGTGTGCAGGTGAACGAGCAGTAGGCGGCTTACGAGCGGAGTCGTGAAGCACCTCTTTCCTTCTTCTTTCCAACTTTTAAGTGAGTGGCTACCAACCCAATTAGCTAGCCTTGCTTCCAAGCTTCACTCCTTTGCCCCGATCAAACGATACCAAGTAATAATAAAACATACCAAGATAATACGGGAATAGACTTGGTTTGTATTGCTTGTCATTTAACTTGGGAACGATTACTTACACTGCATGCTTATTCGTTTGGAATGTTCAACATATGTTTCAATTTTAGTTAGAATACATGTTTCTTCTATAAATTGTGCTATGCATATGGAACACACTTTAATTTGGCATAGATTGATCAGTAAGACTATGCAAAACTGTTTGGCTATGGAGCTTGCTCCTATTCGTTCGAAATTTGTTTGTAATTCGTGTGAAATAATTCGAACTAAATGTGCTTGATCACGGACAACTTATGCACAAGGTATTTTGGCTTCCGCGGACGGCCGCCAGGGCACTGGGGCCAAATCTGATCTGGGCGGAAGAGTTCGTATAGTCGTTTGTCATGGACGGGATGCTATGTAGCGGGGCTCGCCACCTGCGTTGCATAACATTCTTGTCCCGAGACTATAAACCGTCCTTTTGTGGCATTAAGCCAGTGATCCCTGTGTATATTTAAACCTGTTGCATACTAACTTGTATCTTCGTTTCAGGGAAGGCATGGTAAGTATTGTGCAGGTAATTCAGACGGGCAGGTAAAATCCACCGAACGGTGGCACGTTCATTTTCAGTAAATTCTATATGCTGCTTACTTGTAAATGAACTAAGGCAAGATAGAAACCCACAAATATGCATGCTTCATTTAAAACAATGTGTTGATTGGTATAGTTCGGCTAGCTCGCCTTCACCAGCATGTTTCGATATGCTGACCCTCGTTGAAACAGGTTCTCCGCACTAAGGCGAATCGAGCGAGGAGCCGAAGTCGTCTTCCCGATCCAGTCCAGCTGTTGGCGCATCTTCATCGCGCCCTTGAAGCCTTTTGAAGTCCGAAGCTACAACTCTTCATACACAAATGCAGCTCCATGGCAAAGCTATCCTCCAGCCAGGAGGTCTATATCTTTTGAAGTTTAGTAAAGGGATGTAATGTACAGGACTGCTATCTCATTTTGAGTCAACTCTTTTGTAAGCCATTCGGCATATTAGCTAACTCGTTCAAGAGTTTGTAATAGATATTTATTATCAATAAAGAGAACTTTTCCATGTTTCAAATCTGTGTTTCAATTTATCTGCGTACTCTGAATATGTGCTTGCTATGCAAATCATTAAAGCCTTGTGCGGGCGCAACCCCAGGCCCGTACGGCGGTCACGATTCGGGGGACGCCTTAATTGATTCTACGAAATTGGGTCGTGACATAGTGGTATCAGAGCACAGATTCAAGTTCCTTAGACTTCGTGCTGAAAAAGTTCCTTTAACAATCAAATTCCTGTGCGAACTCTTGAACTCGCTAGGCCAAAATGAGATACGTTCATGCAATAAGTCCATAATACATGATAATTCTAATGTAATTTACCTTCTTTTGAAGGAATGGTACCAGCGCAATCTGCAGCGCAACCACTGAACGAAACACAGAAAAGTAGTTCGGGTACTTCGGGAAGTCCTCAGAGCCAGCGCGGCATATCTCAAGTCGATCCGCTTGAGCGGGTAATGCAAATGTTAGAATCGCAACGACAAAGAGATGATGCTCGCCAAGCCAAGTTCGAAAGCAATTTAGAGACCCGATTCTCAGTCCAACAGAAGCAGGTAGATACCCTGCAACAGATCGTTCAGACTTTGGCTGCCAACCATTCCGCCGCAACAGCAACGACTCCGGTGGAACAGCCCGTGCTTGAAGTGGAGATGCCTCAAATCCCAAGGCCGAGGGACGTGACTGCCTTTAACTTGGGCCATTTCAAGAAAGTCTGCAACACCCCATTCAACGGGACTGAGGACCCAGTGGTAGCTCTAGATTGGCTAGCCGAGCTTGAAGATCACTTCGCTCTGCTAGAGGTCCCCGAAGATAAGTGCGTCGCCTGCGCGCAACTACAGCTCTGCCTCAACGCACACGATTGGTGGAACGTGCATCGACGATCTCTCCAATTTGATCACGGAGAGGAGGCGATCTCGTGGACGACCTTTCGGGCCGCGTTCGAAGAGGAGTTTATACCCCCTCTAGTACAACGTCAAATGGAAAATGACTTCGTGCAGCTGAGGCAGGGCAGTATGACGGTGAATCAGTACTCTGCTGAATTCAACCGACTCTCAAAATTTGCTAAGGCCTATTTACCTGATGCAGCGAGTCGAGCTAGAAGGTTTGAAGGCGGTCTGTGCCCTGTCATTCATGGGCACGTAGTCAATAATCAGTACGGGACAATGCGTGAAGTCATGAATCATGCCCTATCTCTCGAACTACAGTATCCTCACGTTTCCACTGGCACTGTGCATACCTACAATCACAAACGCAAAGGCAACGAGAGAGGAAACAACGCTGCAAAGCGACAAAACAACGATGGTCGAAACAAAACAAATGCAGGAGTGCGTTGTGAGCACTGCCACAGGCCGGGGCACACCATCGTTAATTGTTACTTGAAGAATGGGTCTTGTTACAACTGTGGCGGCAACGGACACTTGATTCGAAACTGTCCGCTCCCGGATCACCGCCAGCAACAAAATAATCCCTAACGGTTGGTTCTATTCCTAAGTTTCGGGACAAAACTTCCAATTGGTTGGGTAGGATGTAGCGCCCCGTTCCTCCTATTCGAGGAGCGCGGCTAAGAAACACAAGACGGTATCGTTCGATCGGGATAGATTGAATTAAGAACTCATCCTCGTTATGGATTTGTTTCTTCGGAATTGATTCCCATATTCAGTGGACTGCGCCCCAAGGATCGGCTTAGCGGCAGAGTCAGGAGGGACCTCTCCGCTGCTATCTTTTATTGCCTCGGTTTTCGATGTCGCTTGTTGCTTTCGTGCTTTGAGTTGGTTTTGGGATTTGCTTATTTTCCTTGAACGGTTTCGATGGTTTTCATTGTTTTCATTCATTGAACTGTACTTCAATTCCGAGATGGAAAGAGGGAAAGAAGTATTAATCGAGCTGTTCGTGTGCAGGTGAACGAGCAGTAGGCGGCTTGCGAGCGGAGTCGTGAAGTGCCTCTTTCCTTCTTCTTTCCAACTTCTAAGTGAGTGGCTACCAACCCGATTAGCTAGCCTTGCTTCCAAGCTTCACTCCTTCGCCCCGATCAAACGATACCAAGTAATAATAAAATATACCAAGATAATACGGGAATAGACTTGGTTTGTATTGCTTGTCATTCAACTTGGGAACGATTACTTACACTGCATGCTTATTCGTTTGGAATGTTCAACATATGTTTCAACTTTAGTTAGAATACATGTTTCTTCTATAAATTGTGCTATGCACATGGAACACACTTTAATTTGGCATAGATTGATCAGTAAGACTATGCAAAACTGTTTGGCTATGGAGTTTGCTCCTATTCGTTCGAAATTCGTTTGTAATTCGTGTAAAATAATTCGAACTAAATGTGCTTGATCACGGACAACTTGTGCACAAGGTATTTTGGCTTCCGCGGACGGCCGCCAGGGCACTGGGGCCGATCCGATCCGGGCGGAAGAGTTCGTATAGTCGTTTGTCATGGACGGGATGCTATGTAGCGGGGCTCGCCACCTGCGTTGCATAACATTCTTGTCCCGAGACTATAAACCGTCCCTTTGTGGCATTAAGCCAGTGATCCCTGTGTATATTTAAACCTGTTGCATACTAACTTGTGTCTTCGTTTCAGGGAAGGCATGGTAAGTATTGTGCAGGTAATTCAGACGGGCAGGTAAAATCCACCGAACGGTGGCACGTTCATTTTCAGTAAATTCTATATGCTGCTTACTTGTAAATGAACTAAGGCAAGATAGAAACCCACAAATATGCATGCTTCATTTAAAATAATGTGTTGATTGGTATAGTTCGGCTAGCTCGCCTTCACCAGCATGTTTCGATATGCTGACCCTCGTTGAAACAGGTTCTCCGCACTAAGGGGAATCGAGCGAGGAGCCGAAGTCGTCTTCCCGATCCAGTCCAGCTGTTGGCGCATCTTCACCGCGCCCTTGAAGCCTTTTGAAGTCCGAAGCTGCAACTCTTCATACACAAATGCAGCTCTGTGGCAAAGCTATCCTCCAGCCAGGAGGTCTATATCTTTTGAAGTTTAGTAAAGGGATGTAATGTACAGGACTGCTATCTCATTTTGAGTCAACTCTTTTGTAAGCCGTTCGGCATATTAGCTAACTCGTTCAAGAGTTTGTAATATATGTTTATTATCAATAAATAGAACTTTTCCATGTTTCAAATCTGTGTTTCAATTTATCTGCGTACTCTGAATATGTGCTTGCTATGCAAATCATTAAAGCCTTGTGCGGGCGCAACCCCAGGCCCGCACGGCGGTCACGATTCGGGGGACGCCTCAATTGATTCTACGAAATTGGGTCGTGACAATGGCTATACGGCAGAGTTCTGTAGGTTAAGTCTGTTTGCTCCAACTTTGGTGGGGACCGAATTAGATTCAGCAAGGAGGTTCCAGCAGGGACTTCACCTAGAAATTATCTTGGCAGTAGAACAACATGAGTTTCAGAAGTTTGACGCCATGATGCGAGCGACGAGGAGGCACGAGTACACCTCCCAGAGGATTGTCGGTAGAATTAGGGGCCGAAAGAGGTCTCACACATCAGGGGGTTCTTACACCCAGTCTTCTGCACCAGATCCAGCAGTGTAAGCTTTAACAATTGGAACCCCGACCAGGACAACTTCAGTAGCATCATTTCAGCGACCAGCTCTGACACGTCCTCAGCAGCAGAGATCATCTCCTTCAATGGTATCTTCTTATTATGGAAAACTATGGCATGTTTTATCAGAGTGTCGCAGAGCACAAGGGTTGTGCTTAGTCTATGGAGCTTCAGACCAAAGGGTGGGATCTTGCCCACTTAGAGCTAGTTCATCATCATCTTCCCCGGCAGGACCATATTACAGGGCTCCAGTGCCGGTTTAGCATAACCAGGGTCTGAGGCCTTTGTCGACCCAGCAACAGAGGCCACAGCAATATGCGTAGGCCCAAGCTCAAGTACAAGCCAGGCAAGGAGGTCCACAGCAGCGAGAACCAGCACCAAGAGGACGAGGTCAAGTGATGGAACTCACTGTGGAAGAGCAATTATCTTCTGGTGAAGTGGTAGCAGGTACCATTCTCGTCAACTCTCATTCAACTTTAGTATTGTTTGATTCTGGTGCATCACATTCTTTATGTTTGCACGATTTGCAACACGAGTTGGATTGGACCATGAATCCTTATCAGTAAGACTCAATATACTTACTGGTAACGGTATCGTTGGAGTAGATAGAGTTTATACCTCGTATTAAGTCATAGTGTATAGGAGATATTTTTCTGCTAGACTGATAGAGTTTTCGATGGGCGAATATGACGTCGTCCTATGAATGGATTGGTTGAGTGCTCGACACGCATCGATAGATTTTTATGATGGTAAGGTTATCTTTCGTATCCCCAGTATGAAAAAATTCTTATTTTTTAGAGAAGAGATGGAGTCTCCGTCAGCAATCATAAGAATAGTAGTAATAAAAGGAGTACAATACCCCAGAGTGGTCAATGAGTTTCCAGATGTGTTCCCAGAAGAACTTCTAGGCATGCCACTAGAAAGAGAGATCGAGTTTACCATTGATCTACTTCCAGAAACAACACCAGTGTCAGAGAGAGTCTACAGGATAGCACCATCAGAGTTAGAAGTCTTGTACCGAATGATTAAAGAATTAAGAACCAAGGGATTCATTCATGCTAGTGGATCGCCTTGGGGAGCCCCAATGCTACTTGTGAAGAAGAAGGATGGAATATCACGATTATGTGTTGATTATCGTATCCTCAACGCAGTAACCATAAAGAACAAGTATCCCTTGCCAAGGATCGATGACTTGTTCAATCAGCTTAGTGGAGCAGTAGTGTTTTCTAACATTGATTTGTGGTCGAGATATCATCATATCAGAGTCAGAGAGCAGGATATACCCAAGACGACGTTAAGATCAAGATATGTATATTGGGAGTTTCTAGTAATGCCCTTTGGAGCAACCAATACGCCAGCAGTGTTTATGGATCTCATGAATCATATTTTCATGCCATACTTGGACAAGTTCGTGATTATGTTCATTGACGACATCTTGGTGTACAGTTGAACTGAAGCATAGCACGAGTAGCATCTTCGCGCAGTTCTTCAAGTCCTTAAAGAACATAAGTTATATGCCAAGTACAACAAGTATAAGTTCTGGCTTGATCGCATTTCATACTTAGGGAATATTATTGCTAAAGGAGGAGTTGAAGTAGATCCCCAGAAGATATTATTCCTGGGACTAGCAGGATATTATCGAAGATTTGTGTTAGACTTTGATAGGATTTTTGCACCCTTGACATAATTGAATCGTAAGGATGTACCCTTTGATTGGAAAAATGAATGTCAAACATCTTTTAAGAAGTTCAAGTAGAAGTTAATTACGGCACCAATTTTGACTCTTTCAGATGGGTCAGGTGGGTTCACCGTATATTACGATACGTCAGGAAAATGACTAGGATGTGTTCTTATGCAGCATGGCAAGGTTATAGCTTATGCGTCCCGGTAGCTTCAAGACCATGAGAAGAATTATTCGACGAATGACTTGGAGTTGGCAGCAGTTGTCTTCGCACTCAATCTTTGGAGACATTATCTATATGGAGATCGGGTAGAAATTTTTACTGATCACAAGAGTTTGAAGTATGTCTTTACCCAGAAGGACCTCAACATGAGGCAGAGGAGATGGCTAGAGCTGATAAAAAACTATGATCTTGACCTTCAGTATCACCCTGGAAATGCTGTCATAGCGGATGCTTTGAGACGGAGAGCAGGAGCTTATTTTCTTACGGCACAGCAAAAAATTTTAGAAGAACTTCAGGAGATGGAAATAGAAGTAGTATTACCTGTAAATATGGCATTGATGGCTGGCTTGCAAGTTCAATATAGTATTGTGGAGAGGATCAGAGCAGCTCAGTCCACAGATATCAAGCTTCAGCGACTCAGGATAGAGTGTGAGGCAGGACGTAGACCCGAACTAAGCATTCACAGTGACGAAACTCTCTGATTTGGTAATCGTCTTTGTGTACCAAGTGGAGATATCCAATAAGAGATCATGTCAGAAGCCTAAAATTCTCAGTATTTCGTTCATCCAGGAGGAACGAAGATGTACAAAGACATTCGTCTGCATTTCTGGTGGAATGGTGTGAAGATGGAGATAGCCCTATTTATCTCTCAGTATTTGGTTTGCCAACAGGTTAAAGCTGAGCATCAGAGACCAGCAGGACTTTTTCAACCTTTACCAATTCTCCAGTGGAAGTGGGATCATAACACCATGGATTTTGTGATCGATTTTCTAGATCCCCAGCTGGCAGAGATGCTATTTGGGTAATAGTGGATCGACTCATGAAGGTTGCCCACTTCCTTCCTTTCAGAGTAAGACAGTCTACAGAGCAGTTATCCCAGATGTACATAAATCAGATTATCAGACTTTATGGAGTACCAGTCAGCATCTTATCAGATAGATATTCTAAATTCATATCTCACTTTTGGCAGAGCCTTTAGCAGAGTTTGGGTACCCGTCTGAAGTTCAGCTCATCTTATCATCCGCAGACAGATGGTCAGTCAGAATGTACCATCCAGACCCAAGAAGATATGCTTCGATCATGTACCCTTTACTTTGGTGGTTGGTGGGAGGATCACTTGCACTTGGACGAATTCTCTTACAACAACAGTTTTCAAGAAAGTATCCAGATGGCACCCTTCGAGGCACTGTATGGCAGAAAGTACAGATCCCCTGTAGCTTGGGATAATATTGGTGAGAGACAATTGCTTAGCCTTGAGATGATAGCCAAGATAGTTGAGGTAGTCAGGAAGATCAGAGAGCGTCTTCGAGTAGCTCAGGATCGTCAGCGACATTGGACCGATTCGCATCGGCGACCACTTGAGTTTTTTGTCGGCGACCATGTATTCTTTCGGATTTTGCCTACCCGAGGGGTCATCAGATTTGATGTACGAAAAAATCTTAGTCCGAAGTATATAGTTTCATTCGATATCCCCGAGCGAGTATGAGATGCTTCATATCGTCTTGTTCTTCCGTCGTCGCTTTGTGAGATACATAATATTTTTCATGTATCCCAGTTACGACGGTATGTACCGAATTCAAGCCATGTCATGGATCATTCAGAATTAGTCGTTGGTACTGACCTTTCATATGAGGAGAGGCATGTATCCATTTTAGACGAAAGAGAGAAGATTCTCAAGAACCGGACTATTCAGTTAGTCCGAATTGCTTGGGGGCATCACTCACTGGGAGAGTCAACTTGGGAGCGCGAGGATGATATCCGAGCTCGATACATGTATTTTGTTTGACTCATGAGGTATACTTTTTCGTATATCTTGTACCTTGATTTTGTCTTGTGCATGGTTGTTTTGTTCTAGGATTGTGCTTGATTCTCATATGCCCTTGTTTACCTTGATTGCATGTCCCATGAGTTTTTGCTAGACCCCGTACCTTATTGAAATTTCGAGGACGAAATTTTCTAAGGAGAAGAGAGTTGTGAGACTCGTCTCACTGTTCCAATATACGTACCTGATATACGCATATAATACGTGTATAGCTTGCTTTATGTTTAATTGCTTACTTTATGATTTATGTCATTCATGCATTGTCTAGGTTGTTTTTGTAATGTTTTCCCATAGTTGCATGATTTGGACCATTGGTCCCTTGGTTTTCGTATGCATGGCTATGATGAACCCGGGAGAGGGACATAGATTATGATCAAATGGCCTATAATCAACCCTTTGCCTATTTAAGCAAATCATTTCTCTTTCCTTCACTTTTCTTTTTCTTTCATTTCTCTTTCCTTCTTAACTTCTTCAGCCTTTACCGAGAGCAGTCGAGCTTGGCCTTGGCCGTGGGTGACCTTGGTAGTATTAGGCTAGAACTTGACCACGTAGGCAAGTACATCTTGCCAACCGAAGGAACAACCATGGATCTTGCTTTGATTCTTAGTATAACTTGTTTTAATCATTTGATCGGTTTTATTTTTGGGTAACACTTAGAACTTATCTCATTTATGGTTTTACTTTCCTTGAATTGGGTTGCTCATGGAACCCGAGAACAACAAGTCACAGAATGCAAAGTTGGCCTGAGAATGCATACAAAAATACGTAGGGAACCGTGGGCGCATAAAGCGAAGTTCCAGTGAGGGCACTTGTGTGTATTTCATAAATTCCTTAGAAATTGCACCAAGATATGTTGAGTACTCTGGGCGCACTTCTCTACTCCTACGTACGTTTTGTACTATGGCAATTTCTCCAAAAGTACGCAAATCCTACTTGGCGTACTTTTTGAATGGGTCTGTAAGTCATCAAAATGTACGCCACTACTTAAATAACCAAGTTGGTGCACTTTGCAGATATTGCAGAGTTTGTGCACTTTGGTGAAACTTTCTTTACCAGTGCACTCTGTTGCTTCTGGAGAATGACGTACTTTGCTGTGTTGGCACTATATGGCATTCTCCAGAGACGGCTCACTTTGTAGCCCTTCGTAATTACGTAATGACTAAGCAATAACTTCTGACCATTCTCGAGAATTATGTTCTCGACTGCAGTGTTATCTCGATTGTTGTGCCATGCATTAAAACTTGTATTTTGTCTTTTAGTAGACCTTTCCACGCTCTTTGTACGCCAACCCTCATTTTTTGGGCATACTTGAAGAAGTGCGCCAAGCTCCTAGCTTGTGCACTTCTATCATTGTGCGCCAAGATTCTAGAGTGCGTTTTAGTATCAATTGTACGACATCTTTTGCTCAGAGCACTTTTGGTATCAAAGTGTGCCAGAACTGTCCGTACTAGTGATTGTGGACCAATAGTGGTTTTGGCCCATTGTGCGCGGATGTTATTTTCTTGCCTGATGTTATGCGTCAACCCTGAATTGATGTTTTATATGCCTGTATGCCAGTATTATCTTTAATATGCTTAACTCTTGATGATTCTCTAGTTCTCTTTTATCCCGTTATTTTAGTTAATTTTGGTTATTTCCTGAATATGACATTCTTGATATTGATCTTGATTTTTTGACATAATATTGTGATTGTACGCTATAAATGAACTCCTGAATCTTGACATGGAACTGATAATCCTGATATTGTACTGATAATCCTGATATGTATTGATAATCATGATACTATATTGATAAACCTGATATTGTATTGATAATCCTGATACTATACTGATAATCATAATATTGTACTGATAATCCTGATAGTGGCTCGACGTAGCGCACTTCTGACTCGAGAATTCTTTTACTGTCCTGATCAAGGCCATGAGTAGCACCTGTATTGTATGTCTCGTTGTTCCCGTGGTTGATTTTGATTATGCTTGTTAAGCTATTGTCCAGTCTTGCATCATATATAAGCAAATTGCTGAGCACCACGGTCAGAAATTTTGAATAAATTATCCAGGCTAATAAACTATATTGATAACTAGAATTATTTACAAAATTTTGTGGCTACATGCAATCCTGATATCCCAGCGACACTAGTGGATTTGGAGCTCTCTGTCATGAGGGGCACACTTCCAGCATACTATCGAGTGTTGCATTACAAGTAAAATATATATACAAGTTAATTATATTATGTATCACGTATGTTTGGATGATCCGGATAGACTGTAGGACATGTGTATGTATAAAATTTACAAACTGCATGTGTTTGTAACTAGAACTGTAATAACCCTAGTTAGCTAATAATAGCAAGCCGTAAGGCATGACTGGCCGTGATTGCTTGATTTCCAGTCTAGTCTAGTCCCATCCTGATTTATTTAACAACTTATTCAGAAATTGTAACCTGAGTACTGATTCCAAATACCATTGTTTAAATACTCCAGAACTGTTTAACTATTATTTTACCCGTTGCACTTATTTAAATGTTCCTTGTGCTATTTTTTATTGATTTGTCTTCATGCTGGTTTTTAGTTCCTAAGATTGGCTCCCTTGTGGTACTTGCTGTTTTGGGGTCTGACTCCACTGGTTTCGTATGGCCATATATTGGAGCAGGACCGCAGGATCTTCCGTACTTCCCGTCTCAAGATAGTGAACACCAGGAGCACCCGGGGCCATGAGTGGGTTCCTATTTCATCACCACTTGATCTTGTATAATTATTCTTTTGAGACGTTTAGCCCCCGAGCACGTGTTTAGCTCGTATTTTGGGACTTGACATTCTATCCAGCGGGCCTACATGTAAAGCATATTCTAGACTATAGCTAGAGCTAATCATTTAATATGGTACTCTTGCTAGTTCTTCGTTTTGTAACTAGCTTCATGATCATTAGTGTATGTATAGTTTGGGACGCCTTACTATTATATGTTTGGTGATCATACATCTTGTAACTTGTTGCTTGCTTGAAATTGAGACACCTAGAATTCTTGACCTAAGAATGATTGTTGGTTTGTAGAGTAAACCCTCACATGTCTAGACAGTCGTGACCGTATCTCGGGGTATTGAGTACTCTAGTGTACGTAGCTGGCTTTGTCTGCCCCATCCCCCCCCCCCCCCCCACCCCTCTCTAGTGTTCTGGTTCTGGGACGTGACACGTGTACGTGTTTCCCTTACGTAGAAATATCCTCAATTCATTATAATTACCTATATATATATATATATATATATATATATATATATATATATATATATATATATATATATATATATATATAAGAGAGAGAGAAAGAGAGAGTAAACGGAATATGAGTCATAGTGCTCATATTTCTACATGAACCAAGCACATATGGACCAATAGAATATATATATATATATATATATATATATATATATATATATATATATATATATATATATATATATATATATATATAACAAATTTTATTTTAAATATATTCAAATCAAATTTAAACTATTTTAACATAATTTATATTTTTATTAATTTTTTCAATAATATTAATAAAATTTATAAATCTAATTTTTAAATAAATATATATATAACAGATCTTAATTTACAAATATTAAAACTATTTTCAACAATATTAGAAAAAAATATTTTGCGTGCACCGCATGTACATTTATTAGTTAATTACTATGAGAGAGAAAAAAATTGCTATGAGAGTTTATACACGTAGAAATTCTCTATCCTACATCAGTGCCAAGTAAGATAGGAATTGAAATTTTAATCACGATTAGAATATTTAAAAAAAAAGTGTTTCTATTATAGGAATATGCGAGAGAATTCCGTCCATCATCTAAGTTTCGAAAACTAACAAAAAGTCAGAATTCCTTCAGATAATGAGAGCCCATGGCAAAATTCCAAAATTTTCAAATGTTCTTGAAATTTCTGGGACCAAACATGCCTTATAAAAGCCAACTAGATATAGGAAGAATCACATTGGCAGACTCTAATCAATTTGTGATCAAAGGTGCACGTAAAAAAAAAAAAAAAGATGGGATGACACATAAACTTGGGCAATGTTTTACAAAGTTCACTTCCATCTAAGACTAGTTAAATTCAAACGGTTTTGTGATCCATTGTTGGTGGTACAGCTGCTGAGGCAAAATAAAAACGAAAAAAAATACATTATTTTTTTGTTGTCGTAGAAATTAATATCAGAAACAATTAGCAAGTATTTTATCTATACTATTATAATGCGACTTAAAAAAATTTCAAAAAATAAGCCATCTAAATAAAATATATATCATCAATTAATAATATAAAAAAAATTAAAATAACTACCATCTTCTTCTGCACAATTGAAAAAACTTTAAACCACCTGAACATCTAACATTCTAAAATATATTCAAAATTTAAATTATATTTAAACTAACTACAAAATATTATCTAATTAAACACATATCCAAAATTCAAAAAAATATTTATAACAAATTATAATTAAAATATATTTCAATCATATTTAAAATATTCTAATATAATTTAAATTTCTATCTAATATTTTTAATAATATCATAGATTTTTTATACGTACAATACAAATTTTTACATACAATACACGTGAATTTACTTAGAAGCCGTTTGATTCACTGCAATATAATCGTAATGGAATCGAATAAAAAAAGAATAAAATATTTTTTTTATTCGATTTTATTACATTGTTGTAAACACAAACCACCAACCAACCTCACCTCTGAGATAACGTCTAGAAATAAATAGAGTCCATTTTCCGACTATGCCAACTACCAACACTCAATTATTTCTGCCAATTCCTCAGACCCTCCCTCTCAGGAAACAGAAGAGGGGGCCTCCTCTGTTGCCTCTTTCTTAGAGTAGAGCCAAACTCTGCCAACCCAAAACCCTAAATCTCTGTGGTGTGAGCAGGACCACAGAATATGCTCAGGAATTGAATGCTTCTCTCTACCACAAAGGTCCTCAGCACCAGCACGTACCCAAAAGGGTCAAGCCTAAGTATTAGTTACATTTCGTCCAGAATCAAATATAATGGTGGGGCAGAACAACCCAAATGTGTCATTCATTTCGGGACTCAAAAAAATATTAAAATTATTTTCATAACACTAGTTCTAGAAATAAAAATCTGAACAAACGCCAACCAGCAAACAAACTCCCAAAGACGGTTTTAGTTTGGACACATGATAATTCTTGAGTGGAAGGAACAAAAATGAGTCGGACTCACTTTATGCTATCCCACAGAAATTATTCAGTGAGTCCGACTCATCGTGCATCTTTATTCAACTCCACTTGATGGAGTGGGGATGAGGACTGTTTCCAGGCTCCCACTGCATGCACTCGTCTCCATGCTATCAAATGGAGGAGAACAAAGGTGCACGGTGAGCCTGGCTCACTGAATAATAATTTTTCCGCCAACAAATATCAAGCTTCAAGAACACAGCTCATAAATATGTTTATTAGAATGTCAAACTATAGGAAATAAACATTAGATTCACTCTGACTGCAAAACAAAGAAAAAATTGATCTGACGCTGAGCCTCCTTGAAGAGGAGGCTGCTTGATGAGTACCAAGAACAATAAAGTTGCATCTATTTGGCTATATTGAGTTCAACAGCAAGTAATAGGAAATTGATAATGAGAGACGGACAACAAAGTAGTAGTCAATAGAACCTAAACTTTCTATTTCTTCACTGCACCATTGGATGCTCCAGCGGGTGCCGCAGCAGCACTGGAAGGGTTGAGTTCGTCCCAGGCCTCGATCCATGTGACCATGGCCTCGGCTAGCTTGTTGAAGTAAGGATCCACCTTCCCGAGCTTCTCCTTGACCTGCTTCGAGAGCTCGATGTAGCACTTCTGCACGGTGGTGCACTCCTTCGAGAGGGTCGCTGACTGGAAGAAGGGGATCAGCTCCTCCTGCCAGAAGATGCCGTTGTATTCCTTCTTGAGGTTAACAAACGGGTTGCTGGCCTTGCTGTGCCAAATGTAGGGCAGACCCGTCTTCACTCCCAGTCCCAGGTGGTCACAGATCACCTGCAATCAATCAAGTGTTTAAGAAAATACTCGATACGAAATAAATACATTAACCCCCTCTATGTTTCATGGGTATTACAGGGACCACCCTTATTTTGAAAATAATTATGGGACCACCCTTATTTTGAAAATAATTATGGGACCACCCTTATTTTGAAAATAATTACACGGACCACCCCTTTGCTTTGTGTTTTTTTTTTGAAATAAGGATGGTTAGTGTTATAATTCTTTATAGAAAATATAAAAGACACGGGTGGTCTGTGTAGTAAGTTTCAAAATAATGGTGGTTAGTATAATAAGTATAAAACATAGGAGTAGTTAATGTAAATTGTCCTACTAGATACAAATATTTTCTACCACTAGAAGAGTATTAATTAGGATTTCTGCTGAATTGCATACAAGATAATGACAAATTATATTTTGGTTCACCTCAGATTAAAAAAACATAAGATGGTTAGCGGATGGCAGTGGGCAAGAAGGGAAGGAAAGCAATCGCCATACCCAAGAGAATCAGAATCTCCAATCCCAGGACCAATTATACATGTACATATAAAGTCATACAGCTCACGAGGGGCCAGTGTTGCACAGGTATGAATAATAACACGAAATGGGCTCGGGACATGGACAATGTCACCAATTTTAGGTTGTCTTAGTATATTTTGAAATGTATATATCGTGTTAAATACATGTCAACACAGAAATGTACACGGCATTGACTTTTGGAGTGACCGTGCTTCCTAGTTGAGACATGAGTGACATGTCGAGCATCAAATTCTCAACTGCTATTCTTTTAACACTTCGATTTGAGTTAATATTTGGTTACATCTCCTAACTTGTATTTACTCGTTAGTACCAACCATGTATCTAGGCAAAATTAGCCATATTCTGAAACTGTGAAAATACTTTCAACTATTCAATCTTGGGTGTGTTGCCTAAAAGTGTTATCACAAGGCTACCGTTTTACTCAACTGGAAACAGTTCAAAATGAGTCAAGATCCGTAATATGTTAATTGAGTGTAACAGTAATGGCTCACCTTGGTGCACCATCCTGCCCACATGTCGTCGTAACGCCCAATAGGCTGGCCATCACCCATGAGCCCAAAGTACATTGCAGGGCCTATAAGCTCTCGGTCAAAGGCCAGATTCATCCCGCACATAGGGAACAAAGTTCCCTTGGGGATAGTAAGAACAGCATCGACAAACCTGATAAGATAATACTTAGAAATTTATAATGCAAGTGTCCATGGGACTTACTGGAAACAACTACCCCTCAAATCAAATGTACAAGCAAGCGGTACCTGTTGTTTCTTTCCAAAGGCTTGACAAGCTGAGTTGGAGCATCGTAGTCAGGAATGTTAAGCCAAAGTCCATGAGAAACAGCAGTTTTAACACCTTCCCTAAGGCTGAAAGGATATCCACGAACAAAGTCTGTCCCCTCACGGTATGGGTCATAGAGAGTATTGAAGAAGTACGGGGTAGATGGACTCAAGAGATTCTCAATGTGCTGCTTAAGAGCATTGATCTCTTTGCCAGATGGATCTTTGGCAACCTGTTTAAAAAGTATTAAGAATAAGAAACACAAACAAAATAATAAAAAATAAAAAATAAAAAATAAAAAATGATGATGGACGACTACTATCTAGAATAAACAGTTCAATAGAGTTCACAAGAATGACGAGCACCAAATTACAAAACATTAAGCACAGAAAGCTGGATAATTCTATTTGTAAAGTGCTATATGCAAGTTTATTAATCAAACAAGTGGAAGGTAATAAAACCAGATTATATATGTACAGCTAGATCTTCCAAGTATTATGAAGTTCACAAGTTATACAACCAAAAAGTTTTGAATTTTCAAATATTTACCAATAGAAGATCAACATAATACAGTTAATGTCAAGTGGCTCATGATGGTGATGTTGTTTGACTTAAAATTTTGTACACAAGATCTATAAACGAGATGTGTGGCATTCATAAGTCTTATTAAGTGTCTATTCTAAGTCAACAAGGCATGTGCCAACATTTAATTTGAAATGTTAGTCCAACAAAAAACAATAGCTATTGGCTGTAATTTCTGAAAACAACCTAAATAAATAGACAGATTATAATTCCAGATAATAAGTTCCCTTCACTATTTGGGGTAAGAATAGTGGCCCATGCATTAAGTTTCATTTGAAGTGATCGAAAATGACAGCAGTCAGAAGAGACAGAACAAGATTTAAAGATCTGAACATGGTATACAACAAATAATAATAACGAACAAATATTGATAAATTTGAGAGAAATAGCTATCAACATGTTAGATACTTGGTGCCAAGAATCTCAAGGAGAAACAAATAAGATTGTTTATAGTGCCCTCTATAATATCCTAGTATAGTAAGCTCGCGCCGATGGGATTCAATTGAAACATTCGACGGACAAATTAAATTAACAGATCCAGTAGCCAAACAATAATAATGAAGTTCTCTAAGATATTGAAGCGCCATAGAGGTACTTAATCAAGTAAGTAAGCTAAAGCAAGAGTATCATTTAACAACTTTAGTAGCTTATTGATTCAGATATAAAATTGACAAGGACATGGATTTTAGTTTGTGAGAAAATTGTATGCTACCAAAACACAAAAGGAGAGATCTTGTGCATATACACGGTGATAAAGTCCCCACTCATACCAAATAAGAGGATGTTGAGTAGTCTAATTAATACAAGCTAGAAAGCTACATATAAAATTGCATATTTGTGGTCAATATTAAAAAAAAATTAATAGACAGATCATTGTTATCAATATTTTTCTTAAATTAAATGCAGATCACTGCGATAGAGTGATCGAATCTTTATACACATTAAGATTATATATCATCCAAATATAATAGAACCCATACAAACAACAATCTTTTCAACTCAAATCTGAACTAAGGTTGACAACAATAAAGCCACAAACATAATTTTTCCAAAAACTACATGAATTTTCTAAAAAAATTGTAAGTAAATAAAAAAAGCCCCGTCAATCTAAACCTTTAAAAAAAAAAATAGATCTCAGTTTCCTACTAAAACTCAAAATACCCTAAATAAACCAGAAAATCTCCCAAAACAAAAGGACAAGAATGCAAATTCCCATCTTTCTTACTCCCATTACCACATCCAGAATTCTACATGAAAGAAAAGAATTAAATCTCAAGTATGCATGAAATACTCGATCTTTCTTACTCCTAAATGATGAAAAATCCATTTTGAAATTTAAAAAACCCTAAAAAAAAAAAAAGAAGAAGAAAAACACAGAAATTTCCCCAGATCAAAGAAATCCACAATAAAGATTCAATCTTTCCTCCTCCAAAGTAATAAAAATCGCATATTTCCCCCCATACCACACTCCAACCCAGATCTCAATTCCCTAACAAAGGCTCCAGGAGTCAAAATCCCATCGTTCTCCCACGTCCGACCCCCAAAACCCTAGGAATAAAAAACCCAGATCTAAAATCCCCAAAGCAAAGCAATAATGGAAGTGATGAGTGAACTCACGAAGCAGTCGTCGTCGATGGTGAAGATGTACTTCTTCTTGGAGACCATGTAGCCGAAGCAGCGGCAGGCGGAGTCCTTGAAGGAGATGCAGGAGGCCTTGGGGCCGAGGATCCGGTTGATGTCGTTCCGGTTGTAGAGCTCGTAGTCGAACCCCTCCGGGACCTTGATCACCTTCGAGGGGTCCCCGTCCTGGACTATGATGAGGTGGTACTGCTCGAAGAAAGGCCTCCACATCTCCAGGAAGTCCAGGTTGCGGATCGTCGGGATGACGATGTCCAGCTCGTCCTTCAGAAGCGGAGTGCTCGGGACCGACGCCATTGCTCACCTCTCTCTCCCTCTCTCTCTCTCTCTCTCAAGAAAATGCTAAAGATGGATTTTATTTCTTCTTAGAGAGATGGTGATGGGAGAAGGAAGGGGTTGTGTATTGTTCGTTATATAACGTTTTGGGGGGAGCAAGGGAAACGTGTTTATGGGAAACGTATTTTGGGACGGTTCTTTTTGCATGGGTGAAAAGTGTGTTTACATGTGAATTTTTTTTTTTTCTTTTTTTTTTTTTTAAAGGTTTGAGGAATTTATATTTTTAGTTAGATTAAAAAACCTAGATCTCTATCTTGAAAGATTTTACTCGGCTATCCCTATTTTTATTTTGTTTAAAATTTATTCAATCTTTCCTGGGGAAAAAAAAGATGGAATTTTTTTTTATTTTTGAATTGTTGAATAATTAAAGATGGTCAATTAGGATGGGACATAATCCCAATTTTTTAGGAAATCATTTTTTCTATGGTTATATCATCATACAAGTCTTCTTACCTTTTAGCTTAATTGTATAACACTTTTTAACTATTCCGGTTTGAATTAATGTAATAAAAATACAAAAAAGAATCTTATAGAGTTTAAAGTTTCAGTAAATTACGTAAAAAAAAATGTTTTCTAAATTTACTTGGAGAGAACATAAACGTATTTACTAATAACGTTTTAGTTCTCTTCAAATTTTAAAATGATATCCAAACGAAAACATCCTTAATAGTGTTTTTAAATTTTATTTAATTTTTTTCTTTCATCTATATGAGAAATCTGAAGAAACCAAAAAAAAAATATTCTATCAAAAACGTCACACATAACAAGGTGACTAAGGGTGTTTTCTATTTTTTTTATTTTTCCTATGCGAAAAAAACTTAAAAATAATTAAGTTGAAAATGTCTTAAATAAGAGCGTTTTTCATTATTTTTATTTCTGCGTAGAGAAAACTAAAAATAAAAAACAATCCAAAACGTTCTTTGTAAGGACATTTTATTTTTTTATTGTTTAACATTTTAAAAAAAATTAGGAAAAATATTATTAAGGTGAAAACTGAAAACAACTCCAGAGGGAGGTGAATAGAATGAATGCAATAATTAACCAATAAAAATAATGATAATCACTTATGAACAATTCAACAAGTTATTAATCAAAGTATAAGAAGTCAAAAACACAAACATCACGACGTATTCTGGTATCCTTCGTGGAAGGCAGTCTAGTCTCCAAAACTAATCTGAATTTAATCCACTATTGAATAATAGCATACACCACGAGCTTTGATTCGAAATGCTCGCCGACTTCTTACATCCGGAGGGATCGTCGACTTCTACAACAAAATAGAAAACTAACTTAGAGGTCCAAGCTTTACAACTCTCGTAGACTTCTAATCGAATAGCACTTGGCACTTTAGAAGGTTAGGAAGTTTGTCTGAGTGATGGGAAGGTTTATAGCTCAGAAAAATATAGAATTGCAAGTGTAGAATGGTGAGTTTCAATGGCAAACTCAAGAGCTATTTATAGCTTTTCAAAATGGCCAAACTGACCGAATTCGGCCCGAGTTCGGTCAGTCCTAACGTTCAGAAATTCGAACGTCTTCAGGAGGAACATACAAATTTCTAAAAACTATGTCAGAGAGCCCGAGTTCGACCCGGGTTCTGTGTAACCGAACTCATCCCGAGTTCGGCTGCCTCTGTGCCAAAATGTTTTGAATTTTGGGTCATATTTGTTTTGGTGGACTAGGATCTGGTTTAGTATGGATTTGAGGTTCCTACTGCCAGTGCGACTCGACTTACATAAGTCCTAACAATAAAGAGAAAATACAGAATAAAGAATAAAACTGGAAGCACTTTGACGATGCCAATATTTGAACTTTGCTGAAAAGATTGCATGACTTGGCTTGTCTTCTTCCTTTATACGAAGATGGTGTTTTTCCTTGACGGTAGTTGTTCAAAGATAAACAGATCATGATATTTGTATATCGTCGAGTGCGTAGTCCCGAAGATGTCGTAGGCGGTTTGAAAAAATCTTCTTGGTCTATCATGATTTCTTTATTGCATATATTTATGGTTTGATCTTGCTTTTCTACAACAAATATATGTTAGACGAACAAAGCAATATGTTTAGTAGCAAGTGTGATATATTTAATGCACAATAGGGCATTGCTAAGTCTAAGTATCAACATTATAGAGATTTAATGACTATTAGTGTTATTATAATGTTAAACTTAATCGATTAGCCATATTTAAAAATTCAACTTAATCATTGGACTAACAAAAGCATCCTTAGTAAGGACAATTTCATTTTTTTTAATTAAAAATTAATTTTTTTTATTAAGGTGAAAACATATTCCTTTTGTATATTTTTTTATTATTTCTAATTTATTTTAAAAAAATTTAAATATTATTTTCTTATCATGGTGAAAACGACCTTACAACGTTTTCTATTTTTTTTAATAATCTTTAGGAAAAAAAAACTTGAAACGCTCTCTTATCAAGGATATTTTGGATAGAGAATAATTTTGCTTTTCTTATCCTCTTCAGATAAAATAAAAATTAAATTAAATTAAAAACGCCCATAGTAGAAACATTTTGAATGATTAAATATTATTTTTTTATTAGAACCACTAAAATGTCCTATGTTTTTTTTTTTTTTGGTTTTTTTCTACAATTATTTTAAACTATTTTCTTTTTTTGTATTTTTTTTCAAAGTTTGATGTTCTATATGAAAATTTCTGATAAAAATAAGAAGTCGTGATGGTTACGTATACAAAGCATGTGTTTGGGTTGGTCCATAGCATAAGATCTTCAATCTATTTTGTTATGTTATGTTCTATAATGGCTATCTAGCTTCAACGACGTAAAGTTTGTATTCAAAAAATGATAAGTTTACTTCTTCTTTTTATGGGAAACTTATTTTGGGAGGGTTCTTTTTGCGTGTGTGAAGAAGTGTGTTTATATGTTTTATCTTTTTTTGAAAGTTTGAGAATTTTACATTTTTAGTTATGTTTGAAAACCTAAATCTCTATCGTGAAAGATTTCCTTGGCTAGCTCTAATTTTATTTTGTTTAAAATTTATTCATTAGAATATTTGAAACAATCTTTTCTGGCGAAAAAGATAGACTTGTTGGACAATTAAACATGAAAAATTAGGATGGGACAATCCAATTGTTTTAGGAAATCACAAGAGTCATGGCATTGATTATATCTTGGTTTTTTTCTTTGTAAAGCTTGTGATAAATCATTTGTGATTTCCAAGATATTCTTCATCAAATATAAATGAAATGTAAATTCAAATTGAGAAATGATTCCAAAAATATTTTCTGCAAGCCCTCTTACCTTGTGATCATTTGCATCCTCCTCAACAATCACAACAACATCAACCACCGACGAGTACAAGCAAATCAAACTCATTAGTGTACCATAACGAGAACCCCACCGAGTGCTTCCTGCTCGTTTCAATGTCATTTCTTGATTATTTCCTTGCCCAGTCAAAACATCACCGCTATAAATTCCTTCAATAACTTTTTCAAATTGTTTTTCGCGAAGAATGTCCCTACGCTTGCACGAGGCTCCAACAATATTTGATAAAAACGTAATAATATCAAAGAATAAAGAAATCTTTTTGTGACTATCTGCAGTAGCTACAAGTGTTAACTCCAGTTGGTGAGCAAAGCAATGAGCATAATAAGCAGACGTATTCTCCATCATAATCAAGCTTTTCAATCCATTGAATTCTTCCCGCATGTTGCTAGCTCCATCGTATCCTTGTACCCGAATGCTCGATATACTTAATCCATGTTGGGACAACAGAGCCTCAATAGCTGCCTTAAGTGATAAGGCAGCAGTGTCACCAACATAAACAATACCAAGAAAACGTTCCATAATATGCCCCCTTCCATCCACAAAACGCAAAACAACAGCCATTTGTTCTTTTACGGATATATCGCGCTCCTCATCAACCAAAATAGTGAACAATTCATCATCAAGATCTATAATAATAACATTTGTAGTTACCTTTGCAATGGAAGTAATAATCTCTTGTTGGATTTGAGGAGATGTCAATTTGAGATTTTTAGGAGCCTTGTTCAATGCAACCCTACCGATATTCTCATTGTGGTCGCAAAGAAATTGTAGAGTTCAAGAAAGTTTCCCTTATTTAGTGATTCCTCGGATTCATCATGACCACGAAAAGTCAATTCTTGACGCAAAAGAAATTTAATGCAATCAATTGATGCTATCAAACGAAGACGATAGTCGGCTTGAGTTTGAATACACTGAGTAGCCAAAGAATGTTCAATGTGTTGTGGTTGCTTCAAAGATCATAGCCATCCCTCACACATGTGTTATGCGTACTAGTGTGATCTCCAACATGCCCATCCAACTTCATTTTCTTCCTCCAATTTTTAAATCCCTCTCCAACAAAGGAATCACCACTGCTTTGACCATCATGATCCACTTTAAAAAGATAACAAGGCAAACAATAAACGGCATATGTTGTGATGCTATATTCCAGCCAATTGGGATGTTCTTTGAACCACGAAGGCTGGAATCGACGCTTCTCAATTGCACATGAATGCCAAAAAAAGTTGTGATCTTTAGGCTGACATGGACCTTTTTGCAAATAGTATCGTCGAACCTTCTCTCTTTCTTTAACATCATACTCAAATATTTTTTTCTTAATGCAAGATCAGACGGATACTCATCTTCTATTTTGCACATAGACAAGGGTTGGACAACGGGCTGACATGGGGGTGCAGGTGGCCCGGTCGGTGGCTCTTGGCTGCTTGAAGCAGCTCGTTCTCGAGATTTATTGAAAATTTTGAATAGTGTATTATTTTTCATCTGAAAAATATTCAATTTTTGAAATATTAAGCGGATACTCATTGTAACATTTTTATGAAATATTTAAAATAACATACTTCATTAATAGCATAAGTGACTTATCCAAGTGTCCAAGTTCCTGGTTTATAACTTAGAGATCTCCACCATTATCTAAATGGCATTAAATTCTCCCTTCATTTAGTTCTTATTTTCTAGTACTGTTAAAAGGTGAAGTGAATGTGGATAGTTTATTCAGAAACATATGCAAAATACAAGCACAATATGTAAATACAGCAGCAGTATAAATAACTAAAAATTGACAGAATCCAGAACATTATTGACTTATTTTGTTAAATTAAACGGAAAAAAAATTTCTGCTCGTTGTTGCTGCTCCAACTTGAAGAGAAATTTGGAGATGAATAGACAAATAGTTGGATTGAACTTTGAATTGAAAAAAAGTTACCAAATTTGTTTTTTTTTTTTCTTTTTCATATAAGTCAATCCACGTCTAGTTGTCCACTCTATCCGACTCCAGCTCATCCGAGCTTGACTTTCTGGTTTCGTTATTGCACAAACATACAGATCAGATTTGGTTGCACTCCGATTCGAACAATACTTGTTCACACTATCTATATACCACGTAGGCACCTACTCGTTTATGTTCAGAAAATACTTTGAACTTAAAAAGTGGCAACACTTTTGCTATTCTACGTTAATCACAAATCTAAAGTAAATTAAAACACTCCCAATGACCCTATCCCTTTATATCTCTATTATTTTCTTCCTTAAATCCTCTTTACAGCAAACCAACAGTCAGAAATGAGTATTTTACTAAGCAGATAAAAAATAAAATAAAATAACTTGATTGATAAATTCCATTATATTTCATTTGCAGTACTTGCACCCTCACTAGTATAAGTAAAATTGTAGTGAATCGCCAGCTAAGAACAGCTAGAGGCCATCTGTTGTTTTGCCACTCCTCATGGGTCATGGCAGTAGCTTACCAAGTTCAACCACTACAAAGAAATTGAAAAATCAAACAATGTGAAATGCAAGAGACCTATCGATGGTTACAAAGTTTTTTTTTTTTTTCCTTTTCTTTGTTGGCACAACATGGGATCAAAATTAATTATCAAGTTAGTTTCTTCCTTGTCAATTTTGGACTTCAACCTCCATTAGATTGGAGGATGCATGAGCATTATTTGGACACATATATGAATTAGTAGGTTTTCTTATGGAGAGGTAGGAATATGTTAGCAAATTGATAAGTTCCAAATTATGAAAACTAAGAGCTGTAATAAATCATGAGTATTGAGTAAACATGAGGATTAATTATAGGATCCGGTTATACACATCACATCCTCTACTTAACACATCACATATTACATGAAATAAAAATAAATATATATTAAAAGACATGATTATCCACATTTCAAACACCTCCACCAAATATAATTTCTATTGAATTCCAAGTACGTGGACCCGGACGATGACGGGAGGGGCGCGAGTCGTCGGCGACGCCGCTGCTGGCCCGGCAGCCATCGTCTACTGGCTGACCTTCGACGAGTTCCAAAACTCCTTCGGCAGGAACCGGGTAGAATTTTGGCTCCATGAACATGGACGAGCTCCTCCGACGAGTTCCTGAACATCGGCAGTTGTCGGCGTCGGCGGAGCCGACGCCGAGGTTGTCGGAGGAGGGGGAGAAGTTGCAAAGGAAGAGAGGGGGGGGGGGGGGGCAGCGAGCGGAGCGGCGGGAAGCGGAGGATCGGCGGATGGGGGGCGAGCTTGATGTCGGGACTGCAGTAGCAGGCCTCGTTGAAGACGCGACTAACGACCGAGTCGTCAAGTATCGCGAGAACCAGCTGTTGCAGTTCCACCTTGACGCTGCCGCCGAGAAGGAGGAGCTCGACGTTGCCGCTAAGGAGGAGGAGGAGAAGGAGAATATCGACGCCGATGTCGGGGCGGGGGGGTGTTTAGAAATTTATCCAAAAATTTAATTTTATGGTGTGTTTAGAAATTATATTAGGTGTGGGTGTTTGGAATGTGGATAATCATGTCTTTTAATATATATTTACTTTTTATTTAATTTAATATGGAGTGTGTTAAGTAGATGGTAGGGTGTGTATAGCCGGACCCTTAATTATATTATGGATCTTAAAATATTCAAAAATTAGCATTTTGGTATTAAAAGATGTCTATTTAGAATTTGAATTCTGACATAAGATTAACTAGTATTGATCATCCAAATGAGATGAATGGGTTGGATTTGTACGAGAATATTACCAATTTATAATATATAAAAAGCTAAATTTTAACTTTGTACCCTCAACTATCCATGTTTGGCAATTTGACACATAAACTTTCAAAATAGCCAACTTAATATCCTGAAAAATAAATTTTCAAAAATAACTCTCTCTCTCTCTCTCTCTTTCTCTCTCTCTCTCTCTGCTTCTCCCCAACCCGCCCTCTCCCCCCCCCCCGGCTGCGCCCCCTCCTCCCGCCGTTCGTCCCCCCTTCTTCTAGTCCTCCTGCCTCGCCACGTGCACGTTGCCCACGCGCCGCTCGCCTGCTCGCGCGTTGCCCGCAACTACGCGCGCAGTCCGTGCCTGCACTGCAACTGTCTCAGCTGCGCCTCGAACCAGACTTGTTGGATAAAGTTAAGTTCTCTCAGAATGACGACATATTTCTAGAGAAGATGCTTAATTTATCTCAGCAGAAAAGGTGACCGACTTTGCGGTGAGCACAGATGGAATGATGCGGGTGAATGAAAGATTGTGTGTTCCTAACGATGCAAACCTCAGAATGGAGATACTCACTGAATGTCACGACCCGCACCCGAAAAATCGGGCATGAGTCGTGGGTACGTCCAGCCTACGCCGCAGCATCGGCGGTAGAACGCTGTCTAGGTCAACTAACTAAATAATAATCTCACACAAAAAATCGGCCATGACCTATCCAAAAGGAGGGCAACCACACAAACAATATAAACCTGTCAAGATCTCAACTCCAAACGGAGGAGCAAATATCACAATGATAATCAAGTACTCAATCACGAATCTAAGCACGATAAGATAACACAGAGATCTAACAACTATAAAGTCTAACCAACAAACTACTACTACAACAACCACAACATCAAATAATAATACAACAATATCCAAAATAATATACAAACAAGGTCTCAATCTAAAACCGGAGACAAATCCGGTGCTAAAAGCTATAAAAACAACAACAAAGTCTCAGTGATCCCGGCTACCAACCCGGAAATCACCCCTAAGCTAGAGGGTCCCTGTCTGCACCATCGACAGGCTCAGGTCCATAAAACGTCGGACACCAATCCTCCGGATACTCTGAAAATATGTCCAGTCAGGACTGGAGCAAGTACATCTCTAACAGCAGTTCCATTTAAATGATAAAAACTATAAAACAGTTATAACAAGTAGCAAGAAGAATGAAATAAAGTATGGAGCAAGAAATATACATATGTCACTGGTGCATAAGGTAAAGATGCATGGATATCAGAGCAAAATAGTAATAACTGCAAGATACAGGAAATCTAAGCTAAGATCAAGTCCGTGCACATGAACGTGTAGTGAGTCCAGCATGAAAAACATGTAGTTAGTCAAGTCCAGTAACATGTAAGTGAGACAAGTCAAGAAATGCATGAGAGTCCAGACTATAAAGAATGAACTCGGTGTCTTTAAAATACTTGTTTCGACATGTAAACGGCTAGGGGTAAGTACGCTCACCGCGCACTGGGTGCGCGGCTGCTATCATTCCAGATTAGACCAGAGGGAGTGATTCCTGATGATGCCAGATAGGAATGTTTACATGTCTACTCGAGTATTTTCCGCCCCGACTAATACAAGTGGATCCAAGACCCGACACGCAAATCAAGATGAGTCTAGCCTGAACATGAGTGATGCCTGTAGTGATGCCTGTAGGTGATGCCAGTAGTGATTCCAGAATAGAGGCCAGAAACATGAAATGTACGTGTCGCAAGTAAATGAATCCAGAAATACCAGTCAGTGTCTCGTGTTGTGCCAGAATAATCAGATGATACTATACTAGAAGCTGAATCATAATAATCATCAGATAATGAAAACTATCAGAGAATGTACTCGCCTGACGTCCTGAGCAACTGGCGATCCGAACTGGTGTCGCAAGGACCTAATGCGAAAATCAAGGTTAAACATAGTTC
The DNA here is from genome assembly GCA_036927795.1 of Iris macrosiphon. Taxonomy (NCBI): domain Eukaryota; kingdom Viridiplantae; phylum Streptophyta; class Magnoliopsida; order Asparagales; family Iridaceae; genus Iris; species Iris macrosiphon. The sequence goes on along the minus strand of JAYESA010000016.1, from coordinate 112,910,238 downwards.
TAATGAGTTAAACAGATATAAAATAACTAAAAATAGGCTTCTAGGGTCGTTCTAGGTCAAACGGGTCAAACCGGTGAAATCTGGATCAAAAAGTCAACTCTGGGTCCAAAAAGTCAACTCTAGGTCAAAACTAGGTCAAAAGTTGACTTTGACGGTCAACCGAGTCAACTACGGTCAAGTCTGGGTCAAACTAGGGTGCTCCTGAAATTCTAGGTCAAACCGAGGTCATTAAGCTAGAAAACTCACAAACTCGCCTCCTTGAGATACCGGGATACCCTCGGTATCCGATACCTCAACCTAGGCTACGCACCCTGCCTATACCCTCTAAAACCTATGCTAGCACGCGTAAATATATACACATAAGCATATAAAAATTACTCCAATACTATTCCTAGGCTATTGCTCAAAAACCCCGCTTGAAACCCAATACCTTGGTTATCTTAAGGTATTGAGATACCTCGGTATCTCAAGGTATTGAGGTTTCGCTCTAAAACCCTCTAACTAGCTATCTAGCTATTGATTATGCACCTAGTTATTAATCTAGGCTAGGTAATATAGATACCTATCATATTTATATATATCTAAATAGGTATCTACCTATATACATATATATCCACACATATATACCCATTACCCATTTACCTTACCAAACATAACATATATATATATATATATATATATATATATATATATATATATATATATATATATATATATATATATATATATATATATTACCTATCAAGATATCTATAGATATATATATATAAGTATAGGTAAATAGATATCTATCTCTTAGATAGATATATCTAAGTATCTAGCTATCTACCTATCTAGTATCTAGCCATCTAACTATCTACCTATTATCTAGGTAACTATCTAACTATCTAATCTATCTAATAACTTATCTAACTATCAATGCATCTATCTAACTACCTATCTAACTATATGTATTTATATCTATACATATAGATATAAATATATATCTAATACCTATCTAGATATCTATATATATATATCTATCTAAGTATCTATCTATCTAAATACCTAGCTATCTAACTATCTATTTATCTTATCTACCTATTTATCTATCTAATGATATATCTATCTATCTAACTTATTATCTATCCATCTATCTATTTATTTATCTAACTAACTTATTATCTAACTATGTATCAATCTATCTATATCTATATATATATATATATATACCTCTCTCTCCCTCCCTCGCATTGCTACTGCTGCTGCTAGCTAAGCATGCTGCTACTGCTGCTGAATTGCTGCTGCCTGCTGCTGCTCTAGCAGCTGCTGGTTCCAGATTCTGTTCCTCACACACTCTCCTATAAACACACACACATATATATATATATATATATATATATATATATATATATATATATATATATATATATATATATATATATATATATATATATACATACATATATATATCCTCACACACTCTCACACTCATACACCCTCACACACAAACACTCCTACATATATATAAATATATATACATATATACACACTCACTCAAACTCATATATATATATACATAGGCACTCACTCACACTCACACACTCACCTACGCACTAGCACACACTCACACAAGCACTCACTAACACACTCACAAACACACTCACACAAGCACTCCCTAACATGCTCACAAACACATAACCACACATATATATATATAAATATATATAAAAACACACACACAATATATATATACACATATATATAAACAAACACAACACAACGCACACCACGCCCACAACGCCCACCAACGCACGCCCAATGACCCCGACATGCCCAAACACTTAAAAATATATAAAATATAACTCGAAAACTCTAGCACACACTCCCCGATACTAACCCAACGTGCGCACAAGACCGAAATGAGGAAACCAAGTCGAAATGGCCGTTCGGTCATTTCGACGAACACGTGGTGCGCGGCTCGGAAAACCTCCTGAAACGCACACCAAACAAACTCGAAATCTGCCCAAAATTTACCCACGTGCTCTACACGATGCCTAGATCCTAGAAAATATGCTCCTGCGTCGATTCTATGTCCGTGGCGGAAACGCGCACGCACTTAGAATCGGCGACGACGAAAAGCCCCAATTTTGCCCGAAACGCCCGTTTCTCCGCGACGCGGCTTCCCGTGTCCGAACGGAGACACGCACTCACCCTCACGACACCCGACAACGTCTACCTAGGTCCGTCTAACCTAGGACATCACCCAAAATTGGGCCAAATTCGGATTCCACCCGAAATTGACACAAAACCTAATGTCAAAGTCTCTAAACCCAACCAAACTAGTTCCAACTTCCTCCCACGGGTAGCTTAAGGGTCTAGGAAGGTTCTAAACTATTAATTACACTATATAAAAATAGTTACTATGGGAAAAATTAGGGTTTACCTCTTGGGAGTTGGAATCCCAAGCCAAAGTCTCAAAAATGCTCCAAATCCTCCAATCCAAGCTTCCAAGCCTCAAATCCAAGCTCCAACACCAAATCTAGGCTCTACCCACCTAGGTTGGGGAAGAATGTAGGGTTAGGGTTCAATTAAGAAGAAGAAATGGAAAGAGGAAGGAAGAAAAATAAGAAAACTTACTTGTGAAGGAGAAAGGAAGAAGAAGAAGTAGTGGAGAAGAAGAAGAAGAAGAAGTGAAGAAGAAGAAGAAGAAGTAAACCAAAAGGAGGGGGGGCTGCTGCTGTCTACGGGTGGAATGGGGTTGGGGGGGACCGGCCAAGCACATAAAATAGGTCTCCAAAGTCTCCAAATGTCCAAAATGCCCCTACATGACTTGGTTTCGGGTTCCGGGTTCCAAAAGCACTCAAACTAGCTCCAAATCTCTCCAACTAACCTTCTAAAAATAAAATAAATATTCTAAGCCCCAAAATAATTCTCACAAGGGTGTGGGCTGGGTCGGACATGGGTCCACTAGGGTCTGACATGGGTCCAGGCTAGCCAAAATCCTAAAACATACAATAAAAATATAATACAATCAATAATTAATTATAAATACAATTAATTAAAAATAATGCACAATTAACCAAATTAAAAATAAAAAAAAATACCCGGCTCTGGAAATGGGGTGGTGACAAGCCTATCCTCCTTAGAAAATTTCGTCCTCGAAATTTAAGGTCAATCACACTCCTCTAGGTCAAACCCCCAACAATCAAAGTCAAGAAATTCTACCCATACAACATACAAGATCAGGGTCCTACTGGTCGTATTATTACAGTCTCAATCGGGGTCACTACACTATCTACCATAGCACAAAGAAAATCTAACAGGTACTAATGAAGCACACCACAGGAATGGAAAAGGACAGGAAGAAGAAACAAGAGACAGACCTGCTAACCCGACACCCGTAGCATCGGCCTCCTCGACCGTCAACGCATAAGCCCTGCCCTGCTGGGGTGTATCCCTCTGCTGGTGCAGGGCATGATGCTGTGCCACAGATGGCCTAGCTCCAACTCTCTGATCTTGTGCTCCACCCAATGGAGGTGCAGTAGGGCAATCTCGCATCTGGTGAGCAGCGGATCCACAGAACAAACACACCTTCAGCCTCCTCCTACAAACATCCCAAGTGTGTCCTGCCTTCCTGCAGTAGGCACAAGTGGGCGCTCTCTGATCCTGACCCTGCTGCGCTGCCTTCTGCACATAGGGACGCTTAGCTGGTCCCGCACTGCCACTCGCACTGCCTGAATCATCCCTGCCTCTCTTGGACTTGAGCTCCAAGTCATCCTCTGCTCTCTGAGCATCTCCTACTATCTGCTCAAAAGTTGCCTCGCGGTCGCTCCTGGTTAAAGACTTGACCGCCATAACCAAGCCCTTGCGAAACTTCCTCGCCTTGGCTGCCTCACTCAAGCCCTCCACAAATCTGCCCAGACGACAGAACTCCGCTGCGTACTCGTCCACTGTCATGCTCCCTTGGACGAGTGCCTCGAACTGGCTCTCTAAAGCACTGAGCGCCACATCAGGGAAAAACTTCTCCTTAAAAAGCCTCTTGAAAGCCTCCCAAGTAAGCCCTGGCGCTGCAATCCTCGTATCTGTGCGATACCACGTCAAAGCGAGGTCGAACATCTGACTGCCCGCCGCCTCTATCTGCATGCTGTCTGGAATCTGCGCTAGCCTGAAGATCCCCTCAATCTGCTCTATCCAGTCATCCGCGTACAGGATCCCTTCTGTACCACGGAACTCCTTGGGCCGCATCCTCTGAAAATCAATGATACTACCTGGCCTCGGATGCTGAATCTGATCTGCCTGTGGCTGAATCTGTGCCACCCTATCCACTGCTGTCATGGCCACCTGGTGGGCATTCTCAATGCCCAGCCTCATCACATCCACCTGACGGTGCTGCGTGTCCATCATCTCCCTGAAGAACGTAAACAACTGCGCGGCATCTACTGGAGCTGGAAGTGGTGGAGGAACCACCGGAACGACTGGGTAGCCCTCGGATCGATAGGTGAAGGAGGATCCCCGAGAGAAGCAGATGCTCCCTCGACCGCAGGAGTGGTGAGTAGAGAGGTAGCAGTCGCCTGAATACGAGCTGGACGAGAGGTAGCAGACCTCTCCGAGGCAACTGCTGGAACGGTACGATGGGATCGTGTCTTCGGAGGCATCATGAACACAGATCAAAAGAAGTCAATACGGCGCAAGATACGATATCATCAAAGAAGGACAATAATATTTCAAAAGAAGCAATTTCAGAATAATTAGATTGGAATTGTTCCTAGTCGTGATTGAGTACACTCTCATCCTAGATCCTATATCCTAGAGCAGGCTCGCAGCAGTACAACTAAGTTGTTGTACCACCACGATATCGCACTAATTGCGAATCGAGACCTGCATGGGGCCGCCACCAAAAATGTGTCACGACCCACACCCGAAAAATCGGGCATGAGTCGTGGGTACGTCCAGCCTACGCCGCAGCATCGGCGGTAGAACGCTGTCTAGGTCAACTAACTAAATAATAATCTCACACAAAAATCGGCCATGACCTCTCCAAAAGGAGGGCAACCACACAAACAATATAAACCTGTCAAGATCTCAACTCCAAACGGAGGAGCAAATATCACAATGATAATCAAGTACTCAATCACGAATCTAAGCACGATAAGATAACACAGAGATCTAACAACTATAAAGTCTAACCAACAACAACTACTACAACAACCACAACATCAAATAATAATACAACAATATCCAAAATAATATACAAACAAGGTCTCAATCTAAAACCGGAGACAAATCCGGTGCTAAAAGCTAATAAAAACAACAACAAAGTCTCAGTGATCCCGGCTACCAACCCGGAAATCACCCCTAAGCTAGAGGGTCCCTGTCTGCACCATCGACAGGCTCAGGTCCATAAAACGTCGGACACCAATCCTCCGGATACTCTGAAAAATATGTCCAGTCAGGACTGGAGCAAGTACATCTCTAACAGCAGTTCCATTTAAATGATAAAAACTATAAAATAGTTATAGCAAGTAGCAAGAAGAATGAAATAAAGTATGGAGCAAGAAATATACATATGTCACTGGTGCATAAGGTAAAGATGCATGAATATCAAAGCAAAATAGTAATAACTGCAAGATACAGGAAATCTAAGCTAAGATCAAGTCCGTGCACATGAACGTGTAGTGAGTCCAGCATAAAAAATATGTAGTGAGTCAAGTCCAGGAACATGTAAGTGAGACAAGTCAAGAAATGCATGAGAGTCCAGACTATAAAGAATGAACTCGGTGTCTTTGAAATACTTGTTTCGACATGTAAACGGCTAGGGGTAAGTACGGCTCACCGCGCACTGGGTGCGCGGCTGCTATCATTCCAGATTAGACCAGAGGGAGTGATTCCTGATGATGCCAGACAGGAATGTTTACATGTCTACTCGAGTATTTCCCCGCCCCGACTAATACAAGTAGATCCAAGACTCGACACGCAAATCAAGATGAGTCCAGCCTGAACATGAGTGATGCCTGTAGTGATGCCTGTAGGTGATGCAGTAGTGATTCCAGAATAGAGGCCAGAAACATGAAATATACGTGTCGCAAGTAAATGAATCCAGAAATACCAGTCAGTGTCTCGTGTTGTGCCAGAATAATCAGATGATACTATACTAGAAGCTGAATCATAATAATCATCAGATAATGAAAACTATCAGAGAATGTACTCGCCTGACGTCCTGAGCTACTGGCGATCCGAACTGGTGTCGCAAGGACCTAATGCGAAAAGCAAGATTAAACATGGTTCTAATGAGTTAAACAGATATAAAATAACTAAAAATAGGCTTCTAGGGTCGTTCTAGGTCAAACGGGTCAAACCGGTGAAATCTGGGTCAAAAAGTCAACTCTGGGTCCAAAAAGTCAACTCTAGGTCAAAACTAGGTCAAAAGTTGACTTTGACGGTCAACCGAGTCAACTACGGTCAAGTCTGGGTCAAACTAGGGTGCTCCTGAAATTCTAGGTCAAACCGAGGTCATTAAGCTAGAAAACTCACAAACTCGCCTCCTTGAGATACCGGGATACCCTCGGTATCCGATACCTCAACCTAGGCTACGCACCCCGCCTATACCCTCTAAAACCTATGCTAGCACGCGTAAATATATACACATAAGCATATAAAAATTACTCCAATACTATTCCTAGGCTATTGCTCAAAAACCCCGCTTGAAACCCAATACCTTGGTTATCTTAAGGTATTGAGATACCTCGGTATCTCAAGGTATTGAGGTTTCGCTCTAAAACCCTCTAACTAGCTATCTAGCTATTGATTATGCACCTAGTTATTAATCTAGGCTAGGTAATATAGATACCTATCATATTTATATATATCTAAATAGGTATCTACCTATATACATATATATCCACACATATATACCCATTACCCATTTACCTTACCAAACATAACATATATATATATATATATATATATATATATATATATATATATATATATATATATATATATATTACCTATCAAGATATCTATAGATATATATATATATAAGTATAGGTAAATAGATATCTATCTCCTAGATAGATATATCTAAGTATCTAGCTATCTACCTATCTAGTATCTAGCCATCTAACTATCTACCTATTATCTAGGTAACTATCTAACTATCTAATCTATCTAATAACTTATCTAACTATCAATGCATCTATCTAACAACCTATCTAACTATATGTATTTATATCTATACATATAGATATAAATATATATCTAATACCTATCTAGATATCTATATATATATCTATCTAAGTATCTATCTATCTAAATACCTAGCTATCTAACTATCTATTTATCTTATCTACCTATTTATCTATCTAATGATATATCTATCTATCTAACTTATTATCTATCCATCTATCTATTTATTTATCTAACTAACTTATTATCTAACTATGTATCAATCTATCTATATCTATATATATATATATACCTCTCTCTCCCTCCCTCGCATTGCTACTGCTGCTGAATTGCTGCTGCCTGCTGCTGCTCTAGCAGCTGCTGGTTCCAGATTCTGTTCCCCCCCCTCTCATCTCACATACACACACACACACTCTCCTATAAACACACATATATATATATATATATATATCTATATATATATATATATATATATACATACATATATATATATATATATCCTCACACACTCACACATCCTCACACACAAACACTCCTACATATATATAAATATATATACATATATACACACTCACTCAAACTCATATATATATATATATATATATATATATATATATATATATATATATATATATATATATATATATATAGGCACTCACTCACACTCACACACTCACCTACGCACTAGCACACACTCACACAAGCACTCACTAACACACTCACAAACACACTCACACAAGCACTCCCTAACACGCTCACAAACACATAACCACACATATATATATATATAAATATATATAAAAACACACACACAATATATATATACACATACATATAAACAAACACAACACAACGCACACCACGCCCACAACGCCCATCAACGCACGCCCAGCGACCCCGACACGCCCAAACACCTAAAAATATATAAAATATAACTTGAAAACTCTAGCACACACTTCCCGATACTAACCCAACGCGCGCACAAGACCGAAACGAGGAAACCAAGTCAAAATGGCCGTTCGGTCATTTCGACGAACACGTGGTGCGCGGCTCGGAAAATCTCCTGAAACGCACACCAAACGAACTCGGAATCGGCCCAAAATTTACCCACGCGCTCTACACGATGCCTAGATCCTAGAAAATGTGCTCCCGCGTCGATTCTAGGTCCGTGGCAAAAACGCGCACGCACTTAGAATCGGCGACGACGAAAAGCCCCAATTTCGCCCGAAATGCCAGTTTCTCCGCGACGCGGCTTCCCGTGTCCGAACGGAGACATGCACTCACCCTCACGACACCCGACAACTTCTACCTAGGTCCGTCTAACCTAGGACATCACCCAAAATTGGGCCAAATTCGGATTCCACCCGAAATTGACACAAAACCTAATGTCAAAGTCTCTAAACCCAACCAAACTAGTTCCAACTTCCTCCCACGGGTAGCCTAAGGGTCTAGGAAGGTTCTAAACTATTAATTACACTATATAAAAATAATTACTAGGGGAAAAATTAGGGTTTACCTCTTGGGAGTTGGAATCCCAAGCCAAAGTCTCAAAAATGCTCCAAATCCTCCAATCCAAGCTTCCAAGCCTCAAATCCAAGCTCCAACACCAAATCTAGGCTCTACCCACCTAGGTTGGGGAAGAATGTAGGGTTAGGGTTCAATTAAGAAGAAGAAATGAAAAGAGGAAGGAAGAAAAATAAGAAAACTTACTTGTGAAGGAGAAAGGAAGAAGAAGAAGTAGTGGAGAAGAAGAAGAAGAAGAAGTGAAGAAGAAGTGAACCAAAAGGAGGGGGGGCTGCTGCTGTCTACGGGTGGAATGGGGTTGGGGGGGACCGGCCAAGCACATAAAATAGGTCTCCAAAGTCTCCAAATGCCCAAAATGCCCCTACATGACTTGGTTTCGGGTTCCGGGTTCCAAAAGCACTCAAACTAGCTCCAAATCTCTCCAACTAACCTTCTAAAAATAAAATAAATATTCTAAATCCCAAAATAATTCTCACAAGGGTGTGGGCTGGGTCGGACATGGGTCCACTAGGGTCTGACATGGGTCCAGGCTAGCCAAAATCCTAAAACATACAATAAAAATATAATACAATCAATAATTAATTATAAATACAATTAATTAAAAATAATGCACAATTAACCAAATTAAAAATAAATAAAAAATACCCGGCTCTGGAAATGGGGTGGTGACACTGAAGCCCACTATGTGAGTTACACTTCACATCCAGGAAGCACAAAGATGTATCGAGACCTCCGCACGATATTTTGGTGGCACGACATGAAAAGGGATGTAGCGCTATTTGTTTCGCAATGCATGACTTGTCAGAGAGTAAAGGTCGAGCAACAGAAGCTGGGCGGAGAGATGCAGAACCTTGCTATAATGGAGTAGAAATGGGAACACATAACAATGGATTATATTGTTGGTTTGCCAAAGACGCAACGGAGAAATGATGCCATATGGTCATTGTCGATCGACTCACCAAGTCAGCTCACTTTTTGCCTATCAAAGTTACTTGGATCGCCGACCGTCTGGCACAGATCTACCTCAATGAGATCGTTCGACTCCATGATGTTCCCGTATCCATTATCTCCGAACGAGATAAAAGATTCTTATCACGCTTCTGGGAGAGCCTTCAGTCAGCAATGGGGACGAAGTTGAAGTTCAACTCCGCCTACCATCCTCAGACAGACGGTCAAACAGAACGGGTAAACCAAATCCTCGAAGATGATATGCTACGGCTCTGCGCCTTGGACTTGAAGTCAAGTTGGGACATGCATCTACCGTCAACCGAATTTGCATATAATAATAGCTATCAATCCAGCATTCATATGGCGCCGTATGAGGCGTTATATGGGCGGAAGTGCAGATCCTCTATCTGTTGGGATGAAGTTGGTGAACGACAAATTCTTGGCCTGGAGCTCGTAGAATAAACAGTACAAAAGATCCGCTTGATCCGCGAACGGCTGAAGGTAGCACAGAGTCATCAGAAAAGTACTCAGACACGCACTGTCGACCTATTGAGTTCTTAGCAGATGATCGAGTGTTTCTCAAAGTCTCGCCCATACGAGGAGTTACCAGATTTGGAGAAAAAAGGAAGCTAAGGCCAAGATTCGTCGTCCCGTTTGAGATACTTAAGCTGTAGAAGTATAAAAAATACGCTGGGGAATCATACGCGTAAAAACTTCAACGTGCAGGAAGCCTGCGTAAAACAGAGCTCCAGCACTGGGTGGCGTAAAAACATGATTCCAGAGCCATCGGCGTACATCAGAGCTTCAACGCTAGTTCAGCGTAAAATATAGCTCCAGAACAACCCGCGTAATGCAGTATTTCCAGACTGCTTCGGCGTAAAAATGTTGTTACATCGCCACTTTGGCGTAAAACCTGCTTGCTTTTAATGCAGCGGGAAGTTGTACGAGGATCTCTTCGTATTCCTCGAATGAACCTGTCAGATCAAGCAGTGAACCTGACTCCTGACAAAGAGTACTGCACGACGACCGAGAGGACGGCTGTTATGATGATTCTGCACAAAACTCCAAACTGTCGTTTAGTGACACCAACCTTGATGTAAGACATCATTTACGTATCTAAGGGATACGCTGCCTGTTTTACATAGGCAAAGGTGAGCTTTTACGCTCAGGAAGAGACGAAACTAACCGCCACGTCAAAAGCTGTTCTTCGTACAGAGTTCGAGGCACGTCTCTGCAGTTAATGCGCGTGATGGAGGCAGACCTCTGCATTTAATGCACGAGATTTGGTTCTACTTTCAAAGACTGGGTGAGCTATAATTAGGGCTAATACGTCCACATCACCATCCCCGCACATTACGCTGACCTGGCTATTTTCAGCTATAGGAGCACGCTGTACACTATCTCCTTGAAATACGCCGACCTGGCTATTTTTAGTTATAGGAGCACGATGTATGCTATCTCCTCGAATTACGCCAAATCAGGCTATATTTGCAAAGCATCAGGCTTCTACGCCTACTTGGCTTCTATGCCAACCTGACAACTATTCGGCTTCTACGTCTATTTTGGCTTCTATGCCAACATGACAGATATTTGGCTTCTATGCCAATATGACAGCTACTTGGCTTCTACGCCAACAGAACAGCTATTTGGCTTTTACGCCAACGAGATAGTTATTTGGCTTTTATGCCAACCATCTCTACGCAAGGGGCAGTTATCTACGTGGCTTGCATGCCGTGATCTTCGATGAGCAGTTATACGCATTACCTCATAATGGGACACGCGTCACATGCCGATTCAGAAGGTCATTCATACGTGGGTAGCAGTTATTGTAACCGCCGCGTAAAAGGTGCAGCTCTCTCCGCTGTTCGGTTTCTACGCCGACTGTAGCTGAACTCTATAAATAGAGACCTCCGGCTACGGAGGTCAAAGGTCACAAAATAAGGTGGAGAGAAACCAAGGGTCGAAGATTTGTCAAGGAAAGAGAGTATATCCAGAGAGTGTTGATTGACTACTTTGGCAACGAGAGTTCAATCCCTCCTGCAGTCTTTGAAGCTTCTTTTTCGTCTTCTACAGCACTTCTTCATCATCGTGTGGTCCAAGGGACAAAGTGATCGACCGCAAATCAGACTCCTATAGCAATATTTCCCCAGAATTAAATTTTTGTACTTAACATCCTCGTATAGGATTAATTGTACTTCTTTTTCTTGTTTGTAAACCAAAAAAAGGTTTCGTATAAACCTAGTTTTATTTCTTTCGTTTATTATCAAACACAAGATGGCGACTCTGCTGGGGACTACTTTCTCATCTAACGAGAAAGCCATTGCTCAACACGATGTTGTATCCGTAGGATCAACGAAGAAGACCTTGGTCATCCAATTCGACCAATCGGCTTACGAAGACATGCTTCAAGCTGGGGGTAGCTCTTAATCCCTCTCTGTCCAAGACAGCAGGAAATTGCATAAAGTATGGATGCCCCGGACATCCTCTACCATTTCTGCGGACTCTCTCACTCCGACCAACAAGGTTGTAGCATCTCAACCTCCGCGTCCTGCGTGTAAAACTCTGTCTCCCCTCTGTGACGTGGCAGACAAAGCTTCTGGCAATGCCTTAGTGCCAATCCAGAAGTCTACTCCGCGCCCTGCGCGTAAAACTCTGTCTCCCGTCTGTGACATGGCAGACAAAACTTCTGGCAATGTCTCAGTGCCAATCCAGAAGTCTACTCCGCGCCCTGTGCGTAAAACTCTGTCTCTCGTCTGTGACGTGGCAGACAAAGCTTCTGGCAATACCTCAGTGCCAATCCAGAAGTCTACTCTGTGCCCTGCGCGTAAAATGCAGTCTCCCGTCTGTGACGTGGCAGACAAAGTTTCTGATAAGGCCTCAACGCCAATTCAAAAATTCCAAAAGTGCCCCGCGCGTAAAAATACATCTTCTCTCTACAATGAGACAGATGGTCCCTGCAATTATCGCAAGGGAAAACAAGTGGCGGATTTTATGACCTCTCTGCTTTTACGCCATCAAGAGAAAAATCTGCCCGCTCTCAAGATTACGCGAGATGCTGATGGCCGAGTGAGGACTTCCTCAGTTTTAGGCCAGCCTGAGCAAAATTCCATATTACGCCAAGTCAAGCCCCTCAGCGTAAAGAAGACCCGGTTTTTGGATATATACGCTCCTCATGGATCATGTGCGACTCATATGGCTGAACTGCTGTATACGTATGGCAGGGAAAGAGTTATGGTTCCCAATATCCGTATTTTAACTGATATAAAAAGGCAGAATAAGCCTTCTTCTTCTTCTTCTGTTAATCCTCCTGACTTGCGTAATTTCTTGATCCAGAAGCGCAAAGATAGGGAATCTTCCAACATGTCTATTACAGCCCCTAGGGAGCAATGTTGTAATAGTCACAAAGTTGTAGTTAATTATTGCTGTTTTAAGGCAAAACGGTCAGTTTTCGACCGGTTGAACTACTCTTTATCTTTACAGGAAGAAGAGCCTACATTCACATCAGTGAATATGGCTTCATACGTTCCTAGAGGAAGGTCAAATTCAAGACGTCATCCCTCTAGAACTCCAAGTCAAAGGAGATTCGATAGACTCCTTGAGAACATTGAAGCTGGGGTGTTTCAAAACACCCGTTCGAGGTCACGACAACCGGCTTCGTATTCTTCTGATTCCGACACTGGGGATCGCCAGTTTCCTGAATCGGATGCTGAAAGTATAGAGTCAATCTCTACAGAGACCTATACTAACCCTTCAATGACATCCAGAGAAATGGGAGTCTATGCCATTGGAGATGAACGCGAAGAGGCTTCCCCATCAGAAAGTACTGAGCAACGCATCGCTGTATTGGAGACATCACTGAAAGAGATGCATTCCATGATGGAGAATATGTACCAGATGATGATGACTCAACATACAGCTGCTATAGCCCAAGCATCGGTCCTTCCGACTCAAATACGTATGGGGGTGGATTTATGTCACGACCCGCACCCGGAAATTCGGGCACGAGTGCGTGGGTATGTCCAGCCTACGCCGCAGAGTCGGCGGTAGTACGCTGTCTAGGTCAAATCCATATTTACTAAACTAGCTCATTCATAATAACATAGGCAAGATAATAATGGGAAAACAGATACTTAAGATTGCAATTGAAATAAATGTGACAACAGATTCAAATGTTTAGTACAGAATCAGAATAAAATCGGGGACAAACCCGATTACTAAGATAAGAAACAGAAATAAAAGATAGCTACTGCTAGCTACTCTGCAGCAGGGGTCTCCTGGGTGGGATCTGGCTCCTCATAAGTATCATCTGTACCCTCATAGGGACCATAATAAGTAGGGGCAAGGTCCTCATCATCGCCTAAATCAACAGATCCAGTCAGGAAAGGAGCAAAGTACACAGTGCACAACAAGATTAAACTAAATATTTATGACAATTAAAATGAATATCATGTGAGAAACTGCATAAAAGAACATCAATATCTCAGAGTTAATGCTGTAAACAGGAATATGAGAAAACAGAAATAAATGAAACAGGAAATAAAACTACAACAATCAGCAAGAAATATAGCATGACCAGAAACTATCTGTGTGAACTTGTGTTTGTTTTTAGAATACATAGTTGGCATGTAGGGGTTTATAAGGCTAATCCGGCCGTCATAAACGGCTATTAAACAGGGGAAATCGAGATCCGACTGAGGTACAGTCGTGTACCAACAGCTATTAAACATGACAAGGGGAAGGGTAAACTACATACCTTCTAGTATTCTCCCACCCGACATGAAAAATAAGATATGAACTCCAATATTCAAGACATGAAATCCAGTATTCCTAACACTAGGTGAAATCATCAAGGGTACTAGTAAAGCAGAAAATTAATTATCACAATATAAAGATTTAACTTGAAGTGCAGGTACTTGCCTGTTGTTTGGATCTGATTAATTGGTTCTTGGGGAAAATTTCCAGAGATGAGTCCAAAAGCTGAAATAGACATTACCATCACGTTCAGAAGATGTTAAATAGCTAGAAACGCCTATCCTTGGGTCCAATTTGGAGACAAGGGCAAAAACGGCAGTTTTGGGTCAAAACGGGTCTCCAAATTCACCAAACTTAGTGTCAACAGGTCAGGAACGCTGATACGAACCCAACAGAACTTCCAGATTTGGATTCCGATGAGCCGAACACAAAATCGCCCGTCGAGCGGGGCCTGTGGGGCCCACGACACGCGATTCCGTCAACGTTCTCAGAATCGAACCAATCTTGACCCACAGGACCAGCGTATAGCTACGAGTCCGATGGCGCAAGTTTCGTCTCGATCTGACAGGTGTACAAGAAGTTAGGGCGAAATACCAAAAAGTCGGATACGGGGCGATGTCCGCGGATACGCGTTGATTCCGGTGTGCACGCACACCCGAATCAGCTTCCACAAAATCTCACACGTCCGTATCGACGATGCGCACGTATCTGTGAAGACCGCACGCGACCAAGTCGTCCCGTTTGGCGGGACGCACTCAGTTTTGGGGTAAAACAGGGTCTGGTTTTTCCTGTTTTTGGATCGCGGTGTGCGATCACCACAGGACGCGATGCCCCGAACGGTTTGTCCGGGCACCGAGAGGATCTTACAGGCTTCACAACGCAATTTACGGAATCAAAAACAGAGCTACGAGGCGAAAGTTACACGCACCTGAAGGGGACCCGAAAATCAGGGTCGAGTCGTGTCCGACTCGTGTCGGACACAGGAACTGAATTAGGGCTAGGGTTTCTGGAATTAGCCGACTCCGGCGGACACGGGGCGGCGCTGAGGCGGCGCTGGAGCGGGAAGCGGCTGGCCGGGGCAGGGCGGAGCGGGTGGTCGGCGGCGCACGGCTGCGACGCGCTGGAGAGGGGCTGCTCGAGGCTGCCGCTGCTGGTGCTGAGCTGCTGCGGTCGACCGGAGGAAGGAGGAGGAGAGGGGAGGAGGTGCTGCCGGTGCAGGGCGGAGCTGGGCGAGGGGGTCGGCGAGGACAGGGACGGCGGCGGCGAGAAGGGCGGAGCTCGGCTAGGGTTAGGGTTAGGGCTCGGCTGGAGGAGGAAGAAGAAGAGGGGGAGAGAGAGTTTATAAAGGGGAGGAGGCGGTTAGGGGGAGGCCGAGCACGGCGGGGACGTGGCGCGGAGTGGGCGGCGCTGTGCGCGGAGGGCGGCGCTGCGCGCGGAGGGCGGCGGTGGAGTCGGGCGACGTGGGGGGTGCTGGGGGAGACCGGGTCAGGTGGGTGCGGGTCGGGTTCGGGTGGACCCGACCCGACCCGGTAGGGGTTTGGGTCTGGGCCGGAATTTACGGGCTGGGCTGCTGGGCCGGTCCACTGGGCCGGGCCGGCCCAAGGAGAGAAAATAATAAAAAAAATAAAAATATTAATATTAATAATTATTATTATTATTATTTAAAAACAGTTAATTAAATAAATAATTAATTAAAATAGTTTTTAGGCATTTAAAAATAGGTCTGAGGCCCAGAAAAATTATCCTAAGTCCAGTTTTTTATTTTACACCCAAAAATGTTATTTCCATGATATTTTAATATTATTTATTAACAATTAAAAATCATTTAATAATTGAGAACCTTGATTTTAAATTCAGAAAATTTCCAGAAAATTCCAGAAAATTGGGAAAATCCAAGATTTAATAATTTTAAAAATTCAGGGTGTTTACAACCTACCCAACTTATAAAAAATTTGTCCTCGAAATTTAAGAATAACAATGGCACGAAAGAAAAGGCCGAGAAATAAAATATACCTCAGGGTTCAAAAAGGTAGGGGTATCGCTCTCTAATCTCGTCTTCTCGCTCCCAGGTGGATTCGCCGGGAGAATGGTGCTTCCAAGCTACGCGAACCAGGAAAATAACCTGGTTCCGTAGAACTTTCTCCGATCGATCCAGTATCTCCACGGGTTGCTCTTGTTAAGTCAAACTTGGGCCTACTTCGAGCTCTGAGTGATCCAAAATGTGGCTGGGGTCTGACACGTACTTTCTCAGCTGCGACATGTGAAAGACGTTATGGACTCCATCCAGAGAGGGTGGCAATGCCAATCGGTATGCCACTTCTCCGATTTTCTCCTGTATGCCAAAAGGTCCAATAAATCTTGGGCTGAGTTTTCCACTCCTTCCGAACCTAATGGTGCCACGTGTCGGGGAAATCTTTAAGAATACCAGCTCTCCAACCTTTAATAAAGTCATAATCAAGTCTTAGTTCCATAATCAAAATGTTTAAATTGACTTGAATTTCATAAATTTAATTACCTCAAATTCCAAGGGCCTTCGGTGGCTATTTGTCCAATGTCGTTGCCTGTCTTGAGCCACTCGAAGTCTGTCCCTTATTTGCTTTACCTTCTCAGTTGAATCGATCACCATCTCTGGTCCCAGCAGGGCTCTTTCTCCAACGTCGTCCCATGATAGCGGGGTACGACATCTTCGTACATACAGAGCTTCAAATGGAGTCATCTCAATACTTGCTTGGTAACTGTTATTATAAGAGAACTCCACAAGATGTAGGTAGTCTTCCCAGGATCCTCCAAAATCTAGAACACATGTACGGAGCATATCTTCAAGTGTCTGGATTGTACGTTCTGATTGTCCATCGGTTTGGGGATGATAAGCTGTGCTGAATTTGAGTTGCGTCCCCAAGGTGGCTTGTAAACTCTTCCAGAAGTGAGAGGTGAATCTTGAATCTCGGTCGGAGACAATACTTACTGGAACTCCATGCAACCTAACAATGTGTCTGATATATAAATCTGCCAGCTTCTCTGTAGATAGCCCTACTTTGAAAGGTAGAAAATGTGCAGACTTGGTCAGTCTATCTACTATCACCCAAATTGCATCCTTTCCACTAGGTGTCCTTGGAAGTCCGGAAACAAAATCCATTGTAATATGTTCCCACTTCCACTCCGGAATGGGTAGTGGTTGAAGCAATCCTCCAGGTCTTTGTCTTTCTGCCTTGACTTGCTGGCACACTAAACAACGAGATACGAACCTGGCTACTAATCAACGCCGGTTTCGTCCGGATATGATGGATGCCATCAAAGCTGAAATCAGGAAGCTGATAGCCTGTGGCTTCATCCGGGAAGAACAACATCCTGACTGGGTCGCCAATGTTGTCCCAGTCATGAAGAAAAGTAGGAAAGTGCGTGTTTGCATCGATTTCCGAGATCTGAATGCAGCCTGCCCCAAAGATTAGTTCCCTCTTCCCATTACAGACGTCATGATCGATAATACGTGCAGTTTTGAACGCATGTCTTTCATGGACGGATTTTCAAGATACAATCAAATCAAGATGCATCCTGAAGACGAGAAGCATACTGCCTTCCGGACACCATTGGAGGTATATTGCTATAAGGTCATGCCCTTCGGACTGAAGAATGCCGGGGCTACGTACCAACGAGCTATGAGTAACATATTTTATGAGCATTTACGCAAAATAGTGGAATGTTACGTAGACGATATTACTGTCAAAAGCCGCCTCAAGGATAATCACATCCAAGACTTGAAGACAGTATTCGAGTTGATGCGCCAACACCAACTCAAAATGAATGTAAAACCCCTATCCCTAAAAACCGTATATACCTTTTTTATATTAATTATTATTTTAATTATAGTAATTAGTGGCTAATTAGGATAAATAGATTTATAATAATTTTTATTTTAGGTGTTGGTGCACTTAGAGGATTTATGGGACCTTCAGAAATTTTTCGGAATTTATTTCATGTAGGAGACCCCTTGAGCAGTTGCTAGCTTAACGGTGTGCATTAATATAATCTATAAATTTTCTTATGACTATATATATATATATATATTTAAAAAGAAAAAGAAAAGAAAAGAAATTAATAATAAACTAATAATAATAATAATAAAAACTAACCTTAAGCAACTATAAGCAAACGTTAGCATTCAAGTTCCAACAATAGCACTTAGCAAGCAAACCATTAAAGCAAAACTTACTAATAACTTAAGCCAACCATCCAATTCCCTTTTGCAGCAAGCACCCGCTGCCTTGCTTTGTAAAGCGGCAGCAAATCCAAAGCCCAGCAACCCGCGACATATTAATTAAACCGAACCCACTCTCTCTTCTCTCTCCTATATAAACCGTAAACCTAATCATCCAGACCCTCCTCTTCTCATCTAAACCAAGAGAGTGCCGCCACCGCAGCCGGAGAACCCCGCCAGGCCGTTCAAACAAATCCCGACGACCGCGACCCCGCGCACTGCAGATTCCCACAGGAGGTACCTGTATTCCGGAGTTGTTTTCCGTCGACTCGCTCAACCAAACGCTGCCCCGTCTTCACCGGTATGTTCATCCCTTAACCCTCTTCCATATCTGTATGATAGCAGACCTCGAACAACATGAAACTCTAGGCAAAAACAGTGCCAAAGTTGGCACAAGCAGACCGAATTCTGGGATCGCGGAAAACTACGGTGACCACCCATGTTGCCGAGTTCGTATCTTCCACTACAGAGATCCGAATTCAGTAATTCTTTTTGGTATGCGTAGACCACTTGACCTAGTTTAATTTTTGTTAAATAACCCTAGATTATTAACTACTGTGGACAGAATTAAATTCGTCACAAAATCCCGCGAACCCACTTTCCAGATTTTAAAAAGTTATGAAACGGAGCACGCCCGGCCAAACGGGACCGCCCCGTCGTGTACAAAGTGTACCGAACGGTGCATGCAGTGTAACCGAACACGTAAAAATTTGTGGAAACTGATTCGGACGCGTGTGCGAGCCAAAATTAACCCGTATCCGCGGACACACCCCGTATTGCAACTTTTATGGAAGTCGCGCACATTTTGTGCACGCTTGTCAGATTGCGATAAAACTTGCACCACTGGACTCGTGGTAACGCAGTGGTCCTATGACCCAATTTTCATGCAATTCTGAGACGGTTGACCAAATCGCCAATTGGCGGCCCCACAGTTGACTTTTTCGACAAAATTGTGTTCGGCCCATCGGAATCCATATTTGGACATACCGTTGATTTCGTATTGACATTTAGAGTTGTTTGACCTATAATTTATCCTATTTAGATACTGTTACCTTTGGCACGCTTTTCGGTGCAAAGTGGGGCCACACGTGGACCCCAATTTTACCCAAAATTACCGTTTTGCCCCTGTGTCCAAATTGGACGAAAGAGAAGTACTTTTTAGCTATTTTACTTATTCTAGGAACGTTGGTGATGTTTATTTCAGCATTCGGAGACATTTGTTCTGCGGCCATAGCTTCTGATCTTGTGGGTTGGACTTCGGGACGTTACACTTTGCAGCTTTCTTGCCAGGCAAGATACCTTGCCAAATTGTTACAGTACTTTTGCATGCTATTAATATTTCTATATATTTATTGCATTCTGTATATTTCTTGCATGTGTAGTTTTCTTTCAGTCATTACTATGTATTAGATATGTTGACACACACATGGCACTTAGTATCATGAGAGGACAATCATTAGGCGTATGGGCTTTTAACCACTCTGGTAAACCATAGTATATAGTTCGCACTACGGGCGTGTGTCGCGCTGGTCGCTACCCCAGAGGTATGTCGATTTCTGTAGAGTCGCGCTGGTCGCTACCCCAGAGGTATGTCGATTTCTGATGTCCATTGACGGGTGTGTGAGTTGTGAGGCTTAGATCGAGTAGCCTACCCTTGCCCATACATCAAAAAGTTGTCCTCATTTGCATTCATATAGATGATCTTGTACAGCGTACTTATTTATTTTCAAATAATATGCATATTTACTGTATTTAAATTGGCTCGCTTTTCTATATCTTGTTACGTCCCTCTGAGGACCTGGTCCTCTGCCAGGTGTATCTGTTCTTGAGTATTTGCAGGAGCGCAGATTTGGATGGTTATATATGTTTCGTGGATGTCCTCTCTTCGAACCGTAATTCTTCGTTGGTATTCTTATATGGTGTTGTTGTGTTGTACTTATTTTGTATTTGCTCTTATATTCGAGTTGGTAGTGGATTTATTTCCATCCAACTATCATCCTTAGATACTTATGTTGAGATCTAGTTATATAAATGCTGGTTATTTATTCATATTTGATTTTCTATGGATGATATTTAGTTTATACCCTGTGACTTGTGACGTATGTTTATACCACTTGTGGATTTGATATTCATATTACAGCGTACGTATGGGTTATGGTTTCCATATATTGGAGTTGTCATACCCATGCGGCTGGCATGCTTACGTGTCCTAGTCCTATGTATTTTGGGACTGGAGCGTGACAATGAATCCTACAAAGTCCTTTCTCGGTGTATCCAGTGGCAAATTCCTGGGATTTGTCATTACCGCTAAAGGCATTCAAGTGGACCCTGATAAAGTAAAGGCCATCTTAGAAATGCGACCACCCCATAATCTGAGGGAACTCAAGGGATTTCATGGTCGCCTGGCTTATATCAGGATATTCATATCCAACCTCTCTGGGAGATGTCAGCCTTTTTCTCACCTCATGAAGAAAGGTGTATCCTTCGTATGGGATGAAGCCTGTCAACAAGCGTTTAATGATATCAAACGCTACCTCAGTAATCCTCCAATTCTGGTGCCTCCCGTCATAGGAAGACCGTTTTTGCTGTATGTTCGAGCAATGAATCATTCTTTGGGAGCTCTCCTCGCACAGAAGAATGATGAAGGTCATGAACAGGCTATCTATTATTTAAGCAGGATGATGGTCGGAGCTGAACACCGGTACAATCCAGTGGAAAAAGAATGCTTGGCCTAATGTTCGCCATTCAGAAAATGCGACATTATGTCACATGTCGGACTATTCATATCATCTCCAGGATCAATCCACTTCGGGTATTGATGAACAAGCCGAGCGTTCTTAATTCTCGACTCGTGACTTGGGCAATATTATTAACACCATATGATATGGTGTACGTCCCTCAGAAGTCCATCAAAGGACAAGCATTGGCTGATTTCTTAGTTGCTCATCCGATTTCGGAAACCTCCAAACTATACGAGGATATTCCCGACGAAGTTACAGAATGTAATTCTGCAACGGAAGGTGATACATGGCAGCTATTCTTCGATGGTGCCTCCAGAACTGGCCCTAGGGGAAATATGGTTTCAGGAGTAGGAATTATCCTGGTCACTCCTGATAAACTCGTCATCTATCGAGCATATTCTCTTAGCGAACCCTGATCTAACAATATGGCAGAGTATAACGCTCTACTAATCGGGCTCCAAGTCGCTAAAGAATTGGATGTCGAATACCTGAAAGCTTTCGGTGATTCTCTACTGATCGTCAATCAGATTAGAGGAATATATGAAGTCCGCAATCCAGACCTAATTCCTTATCACAAAGCAACGATCGAGATAGCCATGTCTTTCAAAGGGTTCTTCCTAGAGCATGTGCCTCGATCTCAAAATTTGGAAGCTGATGCCCTAGCCAGTCTAGCTGCAGATCTAGCTATTCCTATAAGGAGGCAGAATTCAGTGATTCTTCTCAACAGAGATCTGTTCTGTGTGAAAAATAACTTTCACATAGAACGTAGCTACACTATAAACACAGATCCTCCCAAAAGAGACTGGAGAAGTCCCTTTATAGACTTCGTGTCATACAGAATCTTACCAGAGGATCCTAAGGAAGCAGTATCCATCAAAAGATGATCATTACGCTTCTATTTTGATGCGTCTTCACAATGTCTATATCGTCGAACATACGATAGACTGCTATTACGATGTCTCTCCGATGATGATGCAAAGCGGGTTATCCGGGAAGCTCACGACGGTGTATGTGGAGCACATCAACCAGGTCCTAAGTTACAGGATCATATCAGGAGGATGGGCTACTACTGGCCTACTATGATCGCAGATGCAGTAAAATATGCAAGACAATGCAAGGCCTATCAAGTTCATGCAGATTTTATACATCAGCCTTCCGAACATTACATCCTATGATTGCATCGTGGCCTTTTGAAGCATGGGGTATGGATATCATTGGTCCTATTCACCCGTCTTCTTCTAGAGGACATCGGTTCATATTGGCCATCACGGATTATTTCTCCAAATGGGCAGAGGCGATCCCTCTTGCTGAGGTGAAGACATCCAACGTGATCAACTTCATCAAGCATCATGTCATTTATCGCTTTGGGATACCCCAAAGGATAATTCATGACAATGGACCTCAATTCATCAGCCAAGCGTTTCACCGATTTTGCGATAAAAATCGGATACAAAATATGGCCTCTACGGCATACAATCCTGCTGCTAAATGGTTTGG
Organism: Iris macrosiphon; assembly: GCA_036927795.1. NCBI lineage: Eukaryota > Viridiplantae > Streptophyta > Magnoliopsida > Asparagales > Iridaceae > Iris > Iris macrosiphon. The sequence goes on along the minus strand of JAYESA010000016.1, from coordinate 112,887,354 downwards.
CGGAAGATTTCAACAAAACCATTATCAAACTCTTGAAAAAGTTCGTCTCTTCGAACAAAAGAGATTGGAATGAGAAGCTGGGAGAGTGTCTCTGGGCATACCGCACAACGGTACGAGCACCGACGGGTTGCACCCCATTCTCATTAGTCTACGGGTGTGAAGCAGTTCTCCCCATTAAAATCCAAATTCTATCACTCAGAATAGCAGTAGCTAATGAGTTCACTCAGGAAAATAATGATCGACTACGGCTTCAAGAGCTAGAAGGATTAGACGAGAAATACCTTCAAGCTCAACAGCGCATTGCATTCTACCAGGCGTGCATCTCCAGAGCTTTTAATCGAAAAATGAAGGAGAGAGTGTTCAAAGTTGGCGAGCTAGTTCTAGCTGTGAAAAGGCCAATGATCATTACGCACAAGAGTAAGGGTAAATTCCAGCCAAAATGAGAGGGCCCTTATGTGATTGAAACGACGTTTTCAAATGGCGCCTACAGATTAGCCAAGCCTAACGGAGATCTGATAATGTCTCATATCAACGACAAATTCCTGAAGAGGTACTATGCTTAATCTCCTTTGCTCAATGGAGTATGGTGAAGATCTCATTATGACAACACTACGTCCAAAGAACTAGTTGTAGCATATTCTATCATGTTCTCATGGCCTCTGAATAGATATGTTTAACTAATTTGGAACTTCAAAACCAATCACGTCCATATTACCTTTGATAGTATTTTGTATAAAAATTTAGTTGGATCATATTCTATCATGTCCATATAACCTCTGAATAGATATATACAACTGAAGCTTACCGAAAGTATATCACGTCCATATTACCTCTGATATCACTTTCACCCTAGCCTGTCATTTATATTCAAAAATGATGGGTCCACGAAGTCAGATGAAGTTTCTTTATTATCTCCGGGAGGAGCAAAATTACATAAAGAAGCAAAGAAGTACATTATTAGGGAGGAGCAGTTAAATCATGAATCTGTCGCGCCAAAGCAGCCATCCTCTTATTCTTGGAGTTCAAGACGTTAGCTCGAGCTCGCTCCAGTCGTACCTCGTTATTGCTCAGGAGGGACAGTTCCTACCGAGCCTGAACAAAACTGGCACAAGTGACTCATGCACGTGCCAAGTTCTGTAGAGCTGTATCCAGTCGGCTATTCACCACATCTAGAGCGGACGATGACTGGAAAGCCATCTCCTTTGCCTGAGCGAGTTTGGCTTCTAGTTTGCAGACCCTCGCTGCATTCCCTTCATGTTCGGCCTTGCATTTTGTTTGAAGAGGAATAACCTCCTCCAAGATGGACTTCCCTTCATCCATCTCCTGCTGCTGTGTCTGGATGGATTTATTCAAACGTTCCATCTGTTCAGCAAACTGCGCAGTCAGGGATTCATATTCAGCCTGAATCAGGTCATCAATGCCGCCTAGAGATAGTTGCAAATACTCGTTAATGGGTTATTTTAAACCATTAACTATTTGCTCTAGCGCATTAGCCCTTTCAGTGTCACCGAAATTCCTAATCTGTGCTACAATAAGATTGGAGGACATCTTCAAAGCTTCGAAGCCTAGATTCTTCTCCAACACTATCGATATCAGCGTTTTCAAAGTGATGTAGAAAACACTAGTAAAGTGCTCAACTAGAATGGCGAGATTCGAATGGATATTGGGAGTGGCTGCAATATCGGTGAATCCCCTTCCAGGAACGACTGTAGAGGGTGTCATCATAGTCGTCGCTTCAACAGATGGCGCGACAAAAGTAGAGGCACCAACAACGGTTGAAGTGGCTGGCGTACTCAACAAAGGTGGCATAGTCGTGATGACAGGCTCATCCTCCTCTGAAGAAATCGGGACTATATTGGGCGAGACAGCATCCAAAAATGTTACCTCTCCAAGGTCGAACACTGTCGTTTCATCGGCAGGAGCCACAACAAAGTCAAAGGTTGCGTCGACGCTGCCCTCCCCTGAGATGTCTTCCCCTGAAAAGAAGACAAGAGAAAGTTAATATCAACTCGATATTAATTTTCCTAAAAGAGGCGTAAAGACGATATTTACCCATGGCCGATGGTATATATGTCGCATCTGCAGCCAGTACAGCTAAATTATTTCTTAATGACGCTAAGCGAGCTGTCATACCTGGAGAAGGGGGTGCGCCAACTGACACTGGCAAGTATTCTTCCAGGTCTTCACCAAGATCCACTCGAGGCTCATCGGGTAGAATCTCGCTGGATATACTTACAAACGCGGCAGGGGTTACTCCCGTTACTGGTCTGGATAAAGGTATATGCAATCTTATTATGCTCGGCCTTAAAGGCGATCTCGTAGCACTACCTGAAGCAGTAGTAGCAGCAGCGATCTCGAGCAAAGAATCTCTGGCACTGTCGGCCGGAACTGTGGAGGTTCCCTCTCTAAAAGGCGAAGGACCTATAGTCAAAGAATCATCCCCGACCGGGGAAACAACAGGCTCGCTCCTAGGAGCCCCCTGGTCGAAGCCCTTTTCGGACCTCTGGCGACCTTCTTTTTGCGAGGAGAAGGTTCTTTCGGAGCAGAAGCCTTCCTTTTATGGGGGATAACTAGAGGCTCTGCAGTCGGAGCTAGTACACCTCTCGGTATTGTCGTCAAGAATTCGTCTGCCCCAGCAATGTCCTCATTCTTATCCGAGGAAACAGACGGAACTTCCTCCCTGACAGTAGACCTATGGGAGGGCATTCTAAAACTTCTACGCATATCAAAATCGCGATAGAAGGTATTGATGGACGCATAGAACTGCGCGTACGAGTGAAGCATACACAGCTCCATGGAAAGAGAAGTTGCGGGTACCGCAAAAGTTGTACCAGTGCAGCCCGTGATGAAATACCGCCACCCTCTGGCTCCATCGATAAGTCCACCTCTGGACTTGAAGCTGGTGATGGCATTTTCCATATGTAATTGGTCATACCCAAACTGCCTGGCGAACCGACTGGGCAGATAGGGCTCCAAGAAGCAGTGGTCATCACTTCTGTATAGCAAATGGGAAGGTCTAATACAGACCAACCAATAGAAGGCTTCAGGAGTAAGAATGGTCCTCCCATAACCTTCATCCTTAAGTTTCCTCCCCTGTTGATTGATGTGTACGGGGGGAACAATACAGAAGATCTTCCAGCTGTGGGCTACGTTTAACGCCCGTCGGCAATCTGTGACGGTCGCCACGTTCCAAGAGGAATTCTTATAATTCAGTAAGAAATTATTTCCAGAACTGCTGGCGGAACCGGAAGACATCACCCGGGCATTGTGAAGAATTAACCATCCCATCAAGTATAGGAATGGTAATTCCACCCTGGGAAAGCTTTCACGTTGTGTCTCATCAACGACCAGTCCATCAGTAAGGGCCCTCAGGCCTGCCTGTATTCTACATACCATAGCAGAAAGCAGGCCGAGTCTTGCTCCGAACACCAAACGTACTGCAGGCCATAAGGTGTTGTGATGGATGCGATCTGCAGACGCTATTCCTGGCACTACCCAGCGACGAAGCCAGACGGAGAGGAAGCCAGCCAATTGAGCTTCCTTCGACAGAGGCTTACGATAATGCCTCATATAACTGAAGGCTTTCGTGCCTGCAGCATAACCTCCTACCTCCTGTCGAAAATACGATCTGATCCCCCTGCGTCTTCAATAAGGTCATCGACAGTGTTGGCATTCAGCATGCTTAGGAGGTTCAAGGGCCTATCTTGGCTATCTACCACCTTGTCTGGCTTGACATTTCTGGCCTGGTGGAAGAAAAGATAGGTGACCAACTTGTTGACGTGAGCCAAATCAGAAGGCTCCTTATAAAATATGGTGCAGGTAAGATAGTGGCACATCAGCTCCTGATATACGGCCACCGCCCGAGGGTTTGTATACCTCAACTCCCTGTTTGTAGGGACATATTCCTCATAAGGAGTGTCCCCCATTGGCAGCCTTGAAATTTCTGCCATCTCATGAAGGGCCAGGCCCAACTCCCCTAGCGGAGTGGCAAAAGTCTCGGTGAGCGAGTTGTATCGCTCCATCAAGGCTAGGAATAGGTTAGGGTTGACAGGCAGCCCAACACTTGTGGCGCTCACAGCCGCCAACAGGCCGATACTTTCTAGCTCCGTCTGGAAGTGCTTCAGGGCCCAGGCAGTCAAACTGGCCCATCGAAGATTTACTGGGCGAAGCCATCCGCTAGTTCGAGGGTTGACCCTGGGGTACATTCCTCCCTGCCTCATAAAGTCGTTGCAGAAGGTCGACATCTGAACCGGCTGGATCAACGACGTATCCTCGCTCGGGACACTACCCGGCAGTAATCCCCTAAAGGGCATAACAGGGCCCAAGGGACGGCTCATATAGGCCCCTCCGTAGTACTCCTTGCTGTATAAATTTTTTCCCGAATGACCGTGAAGATCAGGAGTCAGCACCCACACCATCTTCCTAGGATGGGTGGCGTGGAAGAACGCAGAGATGGGGTAATCCCTAGGCATACTGGGCAGATACATCACCATACCCTCAGCAGTAAACACCCAATCCTCCTTCTTGGGCTTGGTCTGGGATTGCTTGTCAATAACATCTCCAAATAAGAAACCAGGTTTCTTATACTCAGTCCCGTCTATGTATGTTAGGGGTTCCCCACTGATCATACTCAGCAGCATGCGCTCTCCTTGGGACGATATCTGGAATCTCCAAATAAGAGAACAAGTCAGTTTCTACACTAGACATTACACTCTTGCAGTTTGCTCCAAAGATTATCAGTCTGTGCTTTTACGCCAAGACTATAAAAACTTGAGTTTTTACGCCGGAATCTATTTTCCATTGCTTAAATTTCAAGGTTGGCAGCAGTTAACAATCTGAGCTTTTACGCTGGATTGACAAATTTTGAATTTTTACGCCGATGTTCATATCCAGCGCATAAAATTCAAAGTTTACAGTAAAACACCAAATTTCGACAGTCTGAATTTTTATGCCAGACTGCAAAAATTTGAAGTTCTCACGCCGACACATTAGGAATGTACGCGTAATGATAAAACCCCTCCGTACATCATCTTCCTCAAAGATGCTCTCAGTACGAAAGAGGACCTTGCGCGTGCACGTACAACGTGTACAAAGGATTTTTGTTCTCCTGAAGTCTCTACCTGTAATATCCGGAGCACAGCTCGACGACGGAACGCTGTATTCCGATTGACGCTCGTTCAGCCTAATGGGAGTTGCTCGCTCTTGAGCAGCGGAGCGGGAAGAGGAAGCGACCTTCTTTCCCTTAGCAGTGGAAGACTGTTTAGGGGCCATGGCGATCCTGAGTTCTCGAGTAAGAGACGAAGAAGAAGGGTTCTTAGAAAGCAAGGATTTTGTGAAGGTAGATAAAAGTTTTCTCTCTCCAGCCCTTGGACTATTTATAGAGTTTGGATAACTCTTTGAATCCCTAACCAAATCCGATATTTAATATTCGTTTATGATTTGGGACCACGTTATCCTATCATTTCGGGAAGACGGACAGTCAGCTGATTCAAAAAAATTATGCGCAGAGCAGATCTATAATTTTACGCTAAGGAGCTTTTATGCTCGAGAGGCTACAAATCTACGGTTTTACGCTCAGAGGCTATAAGTCTATGGTTTTATGCCCGGATGCTTTTACGCTCGGTAGCTTTTACGCTCGAGAGGCTACAAACCTACGACTTCACGTTCAGAGGCTACAAATATATGATTTCACGCTCAGAGGCTTTTTACGCTCAGAGGCTACAAATCTACGATTCTACGCTCGAAAGCTACAGATGGCCAATTGTAGAGATTTACGCAAAAAATGCTCCTTCTTGGCCACAAAACATCCAAAGTACCCAAAACATACAAAGTGCAGCATTGTAGATGACTCTTCTTCTTGGGTCGATTGGAAGTTTATCCAAAGTCCAGTCAGAATCCTTTCTCAAAAGTTCAAGCATGGCCTATTTTGACGGCCATTTTTTGCCCTATTTCAAGGGATTTACGGGAAATCATTCTTGAAGATGATGGTCTGAACAAGAATTCTTTTTATCAAGGAAGTGACAGTTCAGAAATTCTACACGACTCCTCGTCCACAACTGCATAACAGTTTTGATCTTCAACTTAAATGCTGAGCAGCTTTCTACGCGTCTTCTGCTACGCGTAAAAGACAAGACGAGTTCAGATACTCTTTTATCAGAGTCGGCGTAAAATTATTCAGACGTGTCGAAGCTGCACACTATTCAGACTTTATCACAGCAAATATGGCAAATCATCATATGCGTAAAAGAAGACAATTTTATTGAATCATGATTACATATGATGGAAATCCAGTCTACAAAGGGTTTTTCATATTCATGATTACATATGATGGAAATCCTTTTTCTACAAAGGGTTTCTCCATTTAAGATCACGCCAAAAATCTGTTCTGCCAGGTTCTCGCATTGTTGGAGATCTTTTTCGTCTTCTACAGCAGTTAATTGGCTTCCGTAGCCGATTAACAAGAAAATGATTAATGGCAGGAGGATACACAACTGGGCCTGTCTAAATTATTCAAGAGCCCATCCTCCATATGCCATGGCAGGCATGCCCTAAAAATTGAGTTGAGGGTTCAGACCCAACTCAATACTGGAAGACAGGGCCAAGCTATCTGCCTTCGTCCGTCGCCATGATGGGAGAAAATACAGCTTGCAAGCTGTGTGGTCTAATACGACCCTTCCTCTCTCGTGGACGAATCGCCATATAAAATTATTGATTATCTCGAGCAAAGGAAGCTATGATATCATTCCATGATCTATCGTTGCAGAGGATATTTGCTCGAAGACGACACTTTTTACGGCTCCTTACATGCTGCAAGAGCATGATCTTCTTCTTCCTCAAGTCGACCCGACAAAGCTCGGCAATTATCTCTGTGTGGTGAAGGAGGTGTGGGAAAAACAGGTTAACCCATTCGCCTTTATATAGGCAGAGGAGAACACACCGAATCCCAACAAACTCCCAAAAATCTGTCGAGAAATCAGCCTCGAGGAACGAGTCAAACTTGACCGTTTCATTCTTCATTCAAAATATTTCAAATTACGAGGAATTTGAAAACTTTGAAGGGGGTCTTGTAGAAGCATAAAAAATACGCTAGGGAATCATACGCGTAAAAACCTCAACGTGCAGGAAGCCCGCGTAAAATAGAGCTCCAGCACTGGGTGGCGTGAAAACATGATTCCAGAGCCATCGGCGTACAACAGAGCTTCAACGCTAGTTCAGCGTAAAATATAGCTCCAGAACAACCCGCGTAATACAGTATTTCTAGACTGCTTCGGCGTAAAAAGGTTGTTACATCGCCACTTTGGCGTAAAACCTGCTTGCTTTTAATGCAGCGGGAAGTTGTACAAGGATCTTTTCGTATTCCTCGAATGAACCTGTCAGATCAAGCAGTGAACCTGACTCCTGACAAAGAGTACTGCACGACGACCGAGAGGACGGCTGTTATGATAATTCTGCACAAAACTCCAAACTGTCGTTTAGTGACACCAACCTTGATGTAAGATGTCATTTACGCATCTAAGGGATACGCTGCCTGTTTTACATAGGCAAAGGTGAGCTTTTATGCTCATGAAGAGACAAAATTAATCGCCACGTCAAAAGCTGTTCTTCGTACAGAGTTCGAGGCACGTCTCTGCAGTTAATGCGCGTGATGGGGGCAGATCTCTGCATTTAATGCACGAGATTCGGTTCTACTTTCAAAGACTGGGTGAGCTATAATTAGGGCTAATACGTCCACATCACCATCCCCGCACATTACGTCGACCTGGCTATTTTCAGCTATAGGAGCACGCTGTATGCTATCTCCTTGAAATACGTCGACCTGGCTATTTTCAGTTATAGGAGCACGCTGTACGCTATCTCCTCGAATTACGCCAAATCAGGCTATATTTGTAAAGCATCAGGCTTCTACGCCTACTTGGCTTCTATGCCAACCTGACAACTATTCGGCTTCTACGCCTATTTTGGCTTCTACGCCAACATGACAGATATTTGGCTTCTATGCCAATATGACAGCTACTTGGCTTCTACGCCAACAGCAGCTATTTGGCTTTTACGCCAACGAGACAGTTATTTGGCTTTTATGCCAACCATCTCTACGCAAGGGGCAGTTATCTACGTGGCTTGCATGCCATGATCTTCGACGAGCAGTTATACGCATTATCTCATAATGGGACACGTGTCACACGCCGATTCAGAAGATCATTCATACGTGGGTAGCAGTTATTGTAACCGCCGCGTAAAAGGTGCAGCTCTCTCCGCTGTTCGATTTTTACGTCGACTGTAGCTGAACTTTATAAATAGAGACCTCCGGCTACGGAGGTCAAAGGTCACAAAATAAGGTGGAGAGAAACTAAGGGTCGAAGATTTGTCAAGGAAAGAGAGTATATCCAGAGAGTGTTGATTGACTACTTTGGCAACGAGAGTTCAATCCCTCCTGCAGTCTTTGAAGCTTCTTTTTCGTCTTCTACAGCACTTCTTTGTCATCGTGTGGTCCAAGGGACAAAGTGATCGACCGCAGATCAGACTCCTATAGCAATATTTTCCCAAAATTAAATTTTTGTACTTAACATCCTCGTATAGGATTAATTGTACTTCTTTTTCTTGTTTGTAAACCAAAGAAAGGGTTTCGTATAAACCTAGTTTTATTTCTTTCTTTTATTATCAAACATAAGCGAGTTGCCCCAGTCGCATATCAGATTGCCCTGCCATCGTCACTATTTGAAGTGCATAATATCTTCCATGTTTCACAGCTTATGAAGTACGTGTACGACCCGAGTCATGTGGTAGATCTTGATCAACTGGACTTAAAGGTAGACTTGAGGTATGTTGAATATCCTGTGCGGATCTTGGATCACAAAGAGACGTTGCTTCAAAGTCGTTCGGTTCCTCTCGTGCGCATGGTTTGGAGAAATCATTCGGTCAAAAAATTGACCTGGGAGCTTGAGTCTGAGATGAAGGAAAAGTTTTCTTCTTTGTTTTATAGTGGTAGGTTCTATTCCTAAGTTTCATGGATGAAACTTCCTATTAGTTGGTTAGGATGTGGTGTCCCGTTCCCCCTTTTCAGGGAGTAAGGCTAAAAAATACTTTCGGTATCGTTCGATCGGGATAGATTGAATCAAGATCTTTTCCTCGTTATGGATTTGTTTCTTTGAAATCGATTTCCATATTCAGTGGACCGTGCCCCAAGGACGGACTTAGCGGCAGAGTCAAGAGGGACCTCTCCGCTGCAAGTTTTCTTTCCTGGTTTTTCGTTGTCGCCTTTGTTGCTTTCGTGCTTTTGAGTTGGTTTTCAGATTTGCGTTTTCTTGAACGGTTTCAATAAATTTTATTACTTTTGTTCATTGATTTTATTACTTTCGTTTATTGAACTGTATTTTATTTCGGGCTTGGAAAGTGTAGAAGAGGTTTTGATCATCTGTTCGTGGTAATACAGGTGGTCGTGTAGTAGACGTCGTACGAGCGGAGTCTTGAAGCACCTCTTTCCTTTTCTCTCTCCAACCAACTTGTGAGTGTCTATAATAAGATTCAGTTGACCCTTCTTCCAAGTCTTCACATCTAAAATCTTGCCTTCTTGATCGTTCCGATCAAAAGATACCATAATAACTAAAAGATGTCAAGATAAAAAAAAGGAATAGATTTAGATTATTTGTGCTTGTCAACCAACTTGAAAATGGTTACCTTGTTGCATGCTAGTTCGCTTAAAATATTCTTTCATAATATTTTAATTTAAGTTAGAATGTATACTTCTTCTATAATTGTGCTATGTATAGAATACACCTTGTTATACAATAAACTGATCAGGGAGACTAAGCAAAATAGATCATACCATATCACTTGTCCCGTGCTCATATTGCCTTAAACTGCATCAATTGATAACTTAGTATAGACATTGTTTGATCACGAACAACTTGTGCACAAGGTATATGGTTCCTGCGGACGGTCGCTGGGGCACTGACACCGATCTGATCCTGACGGAACTTCACGATAGTCTCACGTGTTGGAAGGGATAGCGTGTAGAGCCTCACGTGCTTTCGCTGCATACCATCCTCGTTCAAGACTATAACTCGTCCATCATGGCATCATGCCAGTGATCCCCACGTATATTTAAACTGTGCAAGCTAACTATGTCTTTGTGGCAGGAAAGGTTATGGTAAGTATTGTGCAGGTGTTTCAGACGGGAAGGTAAAAGTCACCGAGCGGTGGCATATTTATTTCAGTAAATTTCTATATCTAATGCTTGCTTGTAAAATGAACTAAGACAAGATAGAAAGACCACAAAATAAATTGCATGTTTCATATAAACAACGTATTGATTGGTATAGTTGGGTTAGCTTATCTTCACCAGTATATTTCGATGTACTGACCCTCGTTGCAATAGGTTCCCAGCACCAAGGAGATCCTGACAGAAGCTAAAGCGACTTCCCAATCCAGTCCACTTACCGGCACGTCCAGTTCGTGCCCTTGAAGTATGTTTTGCAAGATCCAAGAGCTCGTGCACATAACTTAAGCAGCTCCGTGGAAAGGCTATAGCTTCGCCCGAAGGTGTCTATAGCATTTTGAAGTTTTAGTAAAGGGATGTAATGTACAGGACAATTATATCATTTTGCGTCCACATTTGTAAGCCAGTGTGGCAACTATCCGACTCGTTCAAGAGTTTGTAAAAGATGTTCATTATCAATAAAGAGAACTTTTTCATGTTTCAATATTGTTTTTTATTTATCTGCGTACTCTGAATATGTGCTCTTTATAAAAAAAATATTTTCCTTGTGTGTTGCGCAACCTAGGCAGGCAGGGCGTAACGTCCGGGGGACGACTATCGATTCTACGGAAATAGGGGCGTAACAATTCTCTCTCTGGTCTCTCACTGTCATCTCTCTCTCTCTCTCCTTGTCACATCTCTCTCTCACTGTCATCTCTCTCTCACTGTCACTCTCTCTCTCTCTCTCTCGTCTCTCTCACTCTCACATTTTTCTCTCTATCTGGTATCTCTCACTATCATCTCTCTCTCCCCCTCTGTCATGTTAGAATATTACTTTAACCCTCCCCTCTCTTATGTCTCTATCAAGCATTTATTATTTTTCTATCACATGCATGTTAGGCAGAAGAAAACAGCCTTTGATCGACATGCATTTGTTATTTTTGCTTCACATGCATGTATGGAAAACATAAGAAAACAACCTTTGTCTCTATCAAGCATTTGTCATCTCTCTCTCCTTCTTCACATGCATACATTGATAGTTTCACTATAAGAAGACTCTCTCGGTTGTGATTTTATAGAAGGTGAAGACAACAACATTTTAAGATAGTTTAGGAGGAAGAGGGCCCAACAGAAGGAGGAAGAGAGCTGAAAAGAAGGAAGATGGATTGTCAAAATGAAGGACGTATACCCGGTGGACCTACAACTCTGGACATTAAACATGAGCGAGAGTCTCACATTTCTAGTCTGGTTTTCGCAGGACCAGTGATATAAATTTTAGATAATTGATATTATTATTGTTAAACGTATTATATTGTACTAACGATATCTATACATATATTATATAGCTCTATGATTATCTAGATGTAAAATTATGAGAGCATGGTGAGTGACGGTCATCGTGGGAGTTGACTAGAGGCTAAATGGCCTTGGTGGAGGCTTTTGGTTTTCACCTTGTTGACGATATACGTATTAAGCGTCACGATAGAGACCTAATTTTAAGTATCATTGAGCGATGGTGGCCAACACGCAACACATTTCAGCTGCCCCTTGGAGAGATAACGATCATATAAGCGGATGTGACACAGATTCTGGGATTACCTATTAAGGGTTTACCTATATATCTTGACGAAAAGTTGGACCCAAAAGATCTCATTAGAGAATATCTTGGTGTGGAGCCACCATCTAACATTGGAGACACCAGCATTGTCAGACTCACTTGGCTCCGGTCTACTTTCATGCATGTTGATAAAATCGGCTCTACAACAGTTCTTGTCAATTATTCACGGATATTTATTTTTTGTATTAATTATTGTTAAAGTTTATTTAATGCGCCTGGTATCAATATTCATTATATTTTCAGGTGATATGCGGCACTAGAGCACTAGAGCTTACTTACTGTGTCTATGCGGATCATTTTTTTTTGACGCCACGAAAAATATGATCAACGTGCGACTGCTATCATTTCTTGAAGATTTGGGTACGCTCATAAAACACAGCTGGGGTAAAGCAGTGTTAGCATATTTATACCACTCGATGATGTCATTTGTGAGTAAGGTATCAAAGGGTAGAACGACAAAAAATATAAGTGGATGTCTAACACTTTTACAAGTATCAACATTCTAGTGTAGTTCTGGTGTTCTATTTATCAGCAATTAATAATATCTGTTATATTTATTTGCACCTTATTTGTGTTCTTCTTTGTAGTTCTGGTGTTACGGGCAATTCGAGATTGGTAGACCACTTAGTACATGTAAAGCTGAAAAAGTAGTCTGGTTAGGAGGCATTCGTTGGAATACTCAAAATACAGATTATCATCATTCTATGACAATAGTGGTCTCTATTTACCACTATTGCTGTTAATATCAGCTAATGCAAGTTCCCTAGCTTTCCAAGCTTTGGAATATGTAATATGTATCCGGTGTTCTCTAAGTATATCGTGTACAATGTGCGCATGACTATACGAGTTTTTATCTCTAATTTTAACAATTATTTTATTTCTTACCCATGCAGTAGTGGCTAGTGGATGATGTTCTCATATAAATTCACCTAAACATGAATGTCTACATTCAAATGTACGAATTTTAAATGTACTACCCTCGCCATTAGCTTTAGCATATACTCTTCAACAACAGTTGGGAGAATCACAAGTATACACTATTCTTTGATGATTGTTATGTTTAGATGAACAACTAAAATTATATATAATTGCTAGGTCACTAATAAAATTTTGATATTCCTGAGGAGAATCAAATGTTCTGGCAACCAATAATCCGAAAATGCAACCAGCTACATTAGCATCATTATCATCTAAATAATAATCTAAATTTTTAACCAAATCATCACTGTTTTCATCGCCAACATCATTGTTTTCATGGTCAACATCATTGTTTTCGGTATCAAAGTTTCTGTTCAGTGAGATTTATACAACTAGGACTAGCATTGGAATCTTGGTTATTACAAAAATATTGACTACTTGAAATTATAGTTGTGTCGATATTTGGTAGTGATGGAATGATGTAAATTTTAATATAAGATGAAACAAAATTACTTTGAACAATAAAATTTCATGTTTCTTCACAATCTACTATTATAAACGTATCTGAATAAAACCACCTTATTGTAAATTCATAATTTATGGAAAAACGATCACAAATAATACTACGCAAACTAGCTAATGTGATGTTTTGATAATTGGTAATAATATTAGTATTACCTCCTTGATAAGATAATCATCTAGTATACCTCCATGATAGCAAATTATTACTAAATTTTGAACTATAGTCACAAACTTTATGATGAATTGAGGCTTACAGAGGAATGTCAGAAAATAGCTTAGGAGAAGATGGTAGGAGACAATGGATCAAAGTATCTTCTGACTTGAATTTGGCTTCTGAATTCACCGGTTGTTTTATAAGAGTATGAGAAAAATATGGTGAAGAAAGTAAGAAAGAATGTGGTGAAGCAAAAGAGTGAATGAGATGCATAAAACAAATGAGTGATATATATTGAGCTAAATTTAACCATTCAAATTTAAACGTTACAATTGAACGTTATAAATTAAACGTTATAAATTGAACATTACCTAGTGTACATAAAAATGTATGCTAGTATTGTCTAGTGTAGATAGTGTAAAAAAAAGATTTGACAGAGGAAAGAGTGAGAGAAAGAAATAGAGAGAGAGAGAGAGAGAGAGAGAGAGAGAGAGAGAGACAAGTGACATAGAGAGAGGCGAGAGGGACAAGAAGAAAGAGAGGGCGAGAGAGAGAGAGAGAGAGAGAGAGAGTAAAGAGAGGGATGAGAGTGACAGGGATGTAGGGAGAGAGAGAGAGAGGTGAGGAGAGAGATAGAAGTGGGGAGGAGAGAGAGTACGAAAAACGTTCTTTCAATGTGCGTTTTTCGGTTTTTTTTTCGGTTAACGTTGTTAACGGAAAAAAAATAAATAATAGAAATATAATATTAAAATATATAAAACGTCTATCTGATACACGTTTTGATTTTTTTTTTTTTTTTTTTTTTGAGAAACTTTATCTGATAAACGTTTTGATATATTTTCTAAAATTTTGAGAAAGTTGATGCCCTACACAAAATTTACATAAAATATAATGCTGTGGACGAAATTTTCTGTAAATAAAATAAAACATAAGTAAATCTCCCCCCTGAATATGGGGAAACGGGAGCCTGGTTATTTTTCCTCTTTATGACAAATCAACGTTACACTCCGCCAATCTCGGTCATCAAATTTTGAACCCGGAAATTTGGACCGTTGGATGGTCGAGATCATGCGGGTCGCATGAGGCTTTCCGGACCCGCAAACGCAGCCTAGAAATCCGATTCACCCTCTTGGCAAAAGGGTGCAGTCGGTGGGATCACCGCCAGGTGGGTGTAGAAAGAAGACAAAATAATCGAAAGGAGTACAAAATGAAGGTCAACTCCTTGTGGAACAATTCAATTCTGTTATGCTAGTATATATTTTAAAGTCGTTCTACAACACTTTGCGTCTTGTTTATTTTGATCTTTGCATTATAGGCACCACTTCTTCGTTGGTGTCCACAATCTAATTGGTAAAGCAACGATTCTTCATGAATAGCAATATTTATATCATCTACGTCATTTTCCCAACTTAGAATACTAATTTGTACTTACATATATCCATGGCCAGTCCGGAAAGTAGCGTTGACAATAGGTGCCATCCTGTGACGGAGTTAGCAATCAAAATTAGGAAAGACAAGTTTGAGCGGCACAAGGGACTTAGCATCGTCTAAAGTATTAAAATTTTGATTTATTTATCATTTTATTGTTATATTCTTCAAATTCAAACAAGATAATAATTGAATACACTACTAAAAAAAAAAAGATTTCTTGTTAAGATAAAAATCAAATGAGATGGAAGATGACCACCAATTATGTACATTAGAGCTGTTTTTTGATTGTGTTTTAGAACATTTTCACATCTATACTCATCAAGACATCACTATACTGTTTTTCTAACACAAGTTTTTTTTTTTAAATTCTAACACATTTTTACCGTTACATGATCCTAACACCGAAAAACCGTTGGCAAATAAAAAAAAACTCGAAGAAAGAGAAGCGCATCGGCTCACCGGATCTGCTCCTGCGCGCTTTTGTGCTTGCGGGATCTGCCGATTTGCAAGGAGTCTTTTTGAAAGAAGAAAACATATTTTTTTTTAGTTTCGTTGTCAAAGAATTTATCTTTTATATGTTCATGTACATATATTACTTCTTGATATGACAAAGCCACGGAGCACGATAACGACCATCTGAACAAAGAAACAAAACATGATAGCAACAACCATTGTTCTGCCTGTCGAAGCAACGACGCAAAAGAGGCCGGAAGCCATCTGGCTAACCAGCAAAAAGAGAAAGAATTGTCTCAACATCTTGTAGTTGAAATAAATAAAAGGACTACAAAATTTGATATATACTGATATATTCGGAAAAAAAATTCCTGAATATATACGCTTTTATACTTGAATACTCCAAATGATTGTTGGAGTGGGTGGGGTTCACAACCTATATGGAGAACACCCCGGAGTGCGACGAGCGCCGTTTGTGGTCAGAGAAGATCGGGGAGGCGACGAGAGCCATTAGAGAGGTCGAAGAAACTCGGGAGGAAGGAGGAGCAGCAGCTGTACAGGGGGAGACAGAGTTCGGGCCAAACTCGGTCCGAACTTGGTCCGAGTTCGGTCAAGGTGCATCAGAAGCTCCAAAAAGCTGTTATCTTCGTTTACTCGCAAATCATCGACTCGGCCGAATCGTATTCTATTCCGATAAAGGGCTAGGCGATGGAATCCCTAATCAAAACTTACCTTAGGCTTACGTCGGTCAGTGGGCTGGACGAAAATTAAGAGGTATTTTATACTCCGTTGGATCGTATCCTACGGTCCAAGATTAGCTGCGGGGTTAGGAGGTATATATTAGGTTTTCCTAACCCTAATTTTTATCTAACCATAACATATCATCTCAAGAAAGAGGAGAAAAGGAGGCAAAAGTGTCATTGCAATTTTGGTAAGGAGAAAGAAGGATCAGAGGCCGTTTCGGAGAAGGAGATCAATTTTGGATAATTTTTTATTGTCTTCTATTTCGTGGTGTGATCTATTTTCTATTCCTAAGTGTTGTGGTGATCCTGTTAGATCGGGAGGAGCTTGTAGAGGGTGTATTCTTTTTATTCCATTAGTGGAGGTTCTTCAGGGTTGGACTCCGATCGTCCCGTAGTTTTTTCTGCAATAATTTTCCACGTCAAAATTCTTTGTGTCTGCGTGGATTATTTTTTCTATGGTTTGATGTTTGGTTTGTGCGTTGTATTGCTCGGTTCTCTCGTAGCTACTCTCTGATTTTGGGAAAGGTTTCCGCGCTTCTTTCCCAACAGTGTGGTATCAGAGCCAGGTTCTGTAATTTCAGAAGGGTGTCAAGAGTTGACAAGCAAACCAGGGAGGAGAGATGGACGCGAAGCCGGTGCGCATGGTAAACTTGAATGTCATCAACTATCAATACTGGAGGAGCAAGATAAAGGAACTGTTATTTGTCAAGAAGCTGCATCTGCCGGTATTTTCTTCCGAGAGGCCCAGTGAAAAATCCGAAGAGTACTAAAATTTTGAGCATATACAAGTGTGTGGGTATATCAGGCTATTCGTTGACGAGAACTTGTACAACCACGTTGCTAGTATTGAGCACGTGAGGACACTGTAGGATAAGATAGAATCTTTGTATGCGAAGAAGACCGGAATAAATAAATTGTTCCTGGTCCGGATGATGATGGGCCTGTGGTACAAAGATGGGACATCTATTACGGATCACTTGAGTGAGTTCCAGGGTGTGGTTGACCAGCTATCCTTAATGTGAGTCAAGTTTGACGACGAGGTTCAGGGACTATGGCTGTTGTGTTCATTGCCAGACTCTTGGGAGACCGTACGAGTATCTATGATCGCTTCTGCTCCGGAAGGCGTAATGAGTCTGGAGTTTTCCAACAGCGGGGTACTGAATGAAGAGAGCAAAGACGTTCTTAGGGCACTTCATCAATATCTCACTCAGAGATGCTTGTTTCAGAGAGCCACGGAAGGGGTAAAAGCAGGGGTCCAGGCGGTGGTAGAGACAAAAGCAGAAGAAGGTCCAATGGTCGGTACGTGGACTCAGAGTGTTACCATTGTGGCAAGAAGGGCCACATCAAGAGAAACTATTTCGCTTGGAAGAGAGAGAAGAAGGGCGACAAGGAAAAACAAAGTGAGAACACTACAGCGACGACCTCGACACATGGAGGCGACGTGATCATTGTAGGTCATGAGGTAGTTATGAAACTCGCCTGCGATGATAACTCTTGGTTGGTGGACTCAAGTGCTTCAGCGCACGTATCTATCTCATAATAGGGCACTATTTGCTACTTACACAATATACGATTGTGGAGTGTTGAAGATGGACAATGGAGATATAAAACCCCTGACTTTTTCAGGAATTTTAAAATAGATTTTTTACAATTTTCTGGAATTTTCTGGGATTTTTAATTAATTTAACTAAGGTGTTTTGATTATTTAATAATTTTTAAATGATGTTAATAAATATTAAAATATTATGGAAACGATATTTTTTGGTGTAAAATAAAAAATTAGACATAGGGTAATTTTCCGGAAATTTATTGGACCCCGAAAACATTTTTAAAGACCTAAAAACCAAGTTTAAAATAAACCCTAGAATAAACCCGGTTCAATTGAACCAAACCAACCCAAACCGGACCGGTTTAACAAACCCAACCCAAACCGGACCGGTTTAACAAACCCAACCCAAATCCTTGTTGGGTCGGATCCGGGCCCCAAAACCCAGACCCGACCCACTAACCCGACCCGCACCCTTTGCCTGTTGGATCGGGTCGGATCCCATCCTCCACCCGACCCGACCCGGATCCAATAACCCGAACCCTTTCCTCTTCTTCCCCGACTGTGGTGATTCCCGGCCGCCGCATAACCGCCGGCCGTTCTCAGCCGCCGCGTAACCGCTGGCCGTTCTCAGCCGCTCCGTCTCCCTAGCCTCTCCGCCTCCCCGCACCCGCCGCCTCGTCTACTCCCGTAACCGGCCGCCTTTCCCTCTCCTTCTTCCCCTCTATTTAAACCTGCCTCCGCTCCTCTCCCCTCTGCCTCTGCCCCGCTTCTCCGGCGACCCCCGCTGCCCTCCCTGCCGTCGTCTTCTCCGGCGACCTCAGCCATCCAGCCAGCGCCTCCGCCACGGTCGGCCACCTCCGCCATCTCCCCAACCCGACAGAGCCCTAGCCACCCCGACTCCGGCAGACTCAGCCCCAGCGCTGCCTTGAACCCAGTCGCCTCCGCCTCTGTCAAAGCCTGCCGCCTCCGGCTAAGCCCCTGGCCGCCTCCGCCGTGCCCTCCGGCCAGCTCCGGCCTCCCCAGCCACCGGAACCCTAGACAGCACAGTACACTGACCGTGTCGTAGTGTCGTGTCGACTCAC
This sequence comes from Iris macrosiphon, assembly GCA_036927795.1. Taxonomy (NCBI): domain Eukaryota; kingdom Viridiplantae; phylum Streptophyta; class Magnoliopsida; order Asparagales; family Iridaceae; genus Iris; species Iris macrosiphon. The sequence continues at coordinate 112,868,689 of JAYESA010000016.1, read as the reverse complement.
CGACATGAGAATTTGGTCTTCACGTAGCCCTGTTCAGGTAAACCGTTCTCTCTCCTCGTTGCTCCGTTTTTCGTTCTGTCTGTTGTGACATGAACCCTACGTGACCCTCTCGATGTCCGTACAACTCGCTCGGTGCTTCGCGTCCTGTGGCGATCGTGAACCGCGATCCAAAAACAGGAAAAACAATACCCTATTTCCCCCAGAACTGAGTACGGCCCGCCAAACGGGACGACTTGGTCGCGTGCGGTCTTCACCGAAATATGTGCACCGTTGATACGGACGTGCAAAATTTTGCAGAAGTTGATTTGGATGTGCGTGCACACTGGAATCAACGCGTATCCACCGACAACGCCCCGTATCTGCCTGTTCTGGATCTCGTTGTAACTTTGTGTACACACGTCAGATCGAAACAAAACTTGCACCATCGGACTCGTAGCAATACGCTGGTCCTGTGACCCAAGTTTGGTTCGATTCTGAGAATGTTGACAAAATCGTATATCGTGGGCCCCACGGCTCCACTTGACGGGCGATTTTGTGACCGGCTCATCGGAATCCAATTCTGGAAGTTCCGTTGGGTTCGTAGCATCGTTCTGGACTTGTTGACACTAATTTTGACAAATTTAGAGACTATTGGTTCTGACACATTTTTTGGTGCGATGCGGCCCACATGTGGACCCCGCTTTGACCATAAAATATTATTTTTGCCCCTGTATCCAAATTGGACTCAAGGACAGGCGTTTCTAGCTATTTGATATTTTCTGGATCTGATGGTGATGTCTATTTCAGCAACCGGAGCAGTACCTGCAATTTCCACTGAGGTCAGAGCTACAGTTGGAGCTAGAACCCCAGACGAGTGTACCTTGCCAAAGCTTGCAGTTATTGTTACATATTTTCTTGTTTTATTTATCTGTTATAAATGTTTAACCTAGGACCGTGTGACTTACTTAGCATCCGATTAATAGTCGGGTGCCAACACCGTACGCGGAGTTGTGTAACGTCACCTAGAGATGGTTCTCGAGACACTATACATTTTGTGCTTAACTTATCAAGTACGTCATAACCAGGACACCGGACACTAATCATGAAATAGAATCTTCCTGAGATATTCATGGTGATTCTGTATAGGATACAGGATTTGGATATATACATTATACCTGCTTAGATTTCTTTATATGACTTGTTGCATTAGTTTTGTTCTTGCGTGACATTGACATGTACATCATGAATTGTGACGTGAGATTACATTGGGTGGAGAGAGTATTACCATATCAAAGGCTGATTATATTATAAATATTTTTATCTGGAGGTGTCTTAGTCTCTGACACAGAGCTTTGGCACAAGTTCTGGCCCTTCGAGAGAATACTGCTATAGGTTTCTCCGACACTGATCCTATAGTAGTCTCAGCCCGAGTATGACTAAAACTCTCACTTGCATATCACTTAGCTGGTTACATATATACTTTATTGTTTCATTTATTGCTGCATTGCTCTATTTTGGCTTGAGTTATTTTGTACCTTGCTATGTCCCCTGAGGACCTGGATTTGGATTATGTCCCCAGGATTAGCAGAGGATATCTATCCTGAGGTGTACGGAACATGAGCACTTCTCAGAACAGTACCAGAACCTGAGGATGAGGTGATCGCTGAAGATTTTTCCTGAACATCTACTTCTTCTATGCACAGTTTTAATGGCAGTTAAACTCTTTTAAATTCTTGTTTAAAGAACAATTGTAACAGACTTAATATCGGGTTGTTCTTCGATTTTATTTACTTGTGACTGGATGATATTTTATTTTCTTTTGATGATATTGATTTATTTATTCTGTGGATGAGATTAGTAAATCCTGATCGTTGTAATATAGCTTAAGTATGCCCCGATGGATCCATTAAATTGGATTTCTTCATCGGTGTGTGCTACTGGCCATTGCCACGTATCTAGTCCTTCGATATTTTGGGACTGGGACATGACAGAAGATGTGTCAAAGGCGGTTGCCATTGGAGATGTGTATTTAAGGACAAAGACGGGTGCAGTTCTTGTTCTCAAAGATTTATGTTATGTCCCTAATATCCGTTTTAACCTGGTGTCGGTTGGAAGGTTGGATGACGAGGGTTTCTTCAGTCTCTTAGGGAATGGTCAGTGGAAGCATTCCAGAGGTTCGATGGTGATTGCCAGAGAAAGCAAGAGGTCCGGACTCTACTATATGGAAGGGAGCACACAGGGTGGCACAAGAGGTTAATGCAGCTACTGATGCGACTACTGATTTGTGGCACAGATAGATCAGCCATATCAGCGAGAAGGGGATGAGATACTTGGTGAACAAGAAGGTGATTCCAGGGCTAAAGTCTACAAAGTTGGAGAAGTACATACACTATTTGGCGGGAAAGCAAAATAGGATATCTTTCCAAAGTCACCCAAGTTCAAGAAAGCTGGCGTTGCTCGAGTTGATTCACTCGGATGTCTGCGGTCCTATGAAGGTAAAATCTATTAGTGGTGCTTCATATTTTGTAACATTTATTGATGACTATTCAGGAAGGTTTAGGTCTATACCATAAAGACTAAGGATCAGGTGCTGCCAACTTTCAAGGAGTTTCAGGCCTCTGTTGAAAGAGAGACGGGCAAGAAGCTGCTTTGTGTTCGGTCGGACAATGATGGCGAGTATATCGGTCCCTTTGATGCTTATTACAGAGACCAAGGGATACGATACCAGAAGACTCCACCAAAGACACCATAGCTCAACAGTGTAGCGGAGCAGATGAACATGACGCTGATGGAGAGGGTGCGGTATTTGCTGTCAGAAGCAAACTTGCTAGACGGCTATTGGGATGAAGCACTTTATACAGCTGCTTATGTTATTAATTTATCTCCTAGTGCTCCTTTACAGGATGATGTGCCTGACAACGTATGGTACGACAAAGAGCCATCATATAATTACCTGCGAGTGTTTGGTTATAAGGCCTTCATGCATGTACCGAAGGACGATAGATCCAAACTTGAGCCAAAGATGAGACAGTGTGTCTTTGTCGGCTACGGTCGGGATGAGTTTGGCTATAGACTCTATGATCCAGTTGGAAGAAAGCTCTACAGAAGCAGGAACATGGTATTCGTCGAGGATCTGACCATGACCAACACTCAGGATTTTAAGTTACCTTCTGAAGTTGAGGAATTGCCTGAGTTAGAGTCATTTCGATTCGAGCAGTTTTCAGAGGACATCACAAAGGATCCAGTTATGGAAGAGCCAGTACATGGAGTTGCTCCCAACCTTGATCATCAGCTTGCTGATGGTGGTCAGGGTGACCCTCAGGAGGATGAGCATGCCGAGGAGACAATTTCTGGAGGGGAGGAGGCTGTAAATATACAGCCAGCACCAGTGGTTCTGTTGAGGAGGAGCGATAGAGAGCATCGACCATCTACAAGATACTCACCGGGTGAGTATGTGAAACTGACTGACGGGGGAGAACCCGAAAGTTTCGCAGAGGCTAGGGAAGACGAACACAGGCAGGGGTGGATGGAGGCCATACAGGAGGAGATGAGTTCCTTGGAGGCCAACTCTACTTATGATCTAGTGCAGTTGCCAAAGGGCAAGAAGGCTTTGAAGAATCGATGGATGTTCAGAGTGAAACAGACAGATGATGCTACTCGCCCTCGATACAAAGTGAGGCTGGTAGTTAAAGGCTACGTTAAGCGGAAAGACGTAGATTATGATGAGATTTTTTTTCCAATCGTCAAGTAGTCGTCTATTCGGGTGGTGCTAGCTTTGGCAGCCAGTTTTGACTTGGAGGTCGAGCAAATTTGTCACGCCCCAATCCTAAAAATACGTAGGACTAGGACACGTAAGCATGCTAGCCGCATGGATATGGCAACTCCAATATATGGAAACCAAATCCACACGTACGCTGTAATATGAATATAAAATCCACAAGTGGTATAAAATATAATACAAGTCACAGGGTAAAATCTAAATCTCATCCACAAAAATCAAATATAAATAAATAACCAGCATCTATGAAACTAGACCTCAATATAGGTATCTAAGGATGATAGTTGGATGGAAACAAATCCACTACCAACTCGAATATAAGAGCAAATACAATATGAGTATAACACCACAATACAATATAAGAATACCAACTATCCATCACAGCTTGAAGAGAAGATATCCTCGGATCACATGTAACCATCCAAATCTGCGCTCCTGCAAATACTCAAGAAAAGATACACCTGGCAGCGGACCAGGTCCTCAGAGGGACATAACAAGATACAGAAAATACGAGCCAATTTGAATACAGTAAACATGCATATGGTTTGAAAATAAATAAGTACGTTGTACAAGATAATCTATATGAATGCAAATGAGGACAACTTTTTGACGTATGGGCAAGGATAGGCTACTCGATCTATCTCACAACTCACACACACGTCAATGGACATTAGAAATCGACATACCGCGGGGGTAGCGACCAGCGAGACTCCAGAAATTGACATACCGCGGGGGTAGCGACCAGCGCGACACACGCCCATAGTGCGAGCTATATACTACGGTTTACCAGAGTGGTTAAAAGCCCATACGCCTAATGATTGTCCTCTCATGATACTAGGTGCCATGTGTGTGTCAACATATCTAATATATAGTATGACTGAAGAAACTACACATGCAATAAATAAACAGAAAAGAAATAAATATACAGAAATATACTAAGCATGCAAAATATTGTAAACAACTTGGCAAGGTATCTTGCCTGGGGTCCTGCTGCTGGTATGAATCAGAGTCCAAGTCACAGTCCAAATAGCCTATGTATTACAAATTTATCACGTTAAAAGATAATTTATTTTAATTTATTTAATTCTGGAATAATTAATCTAAAATCCTATTTTAATCTTATTATTCTGATTTTTATGTTAATTCCTAAATTTTGTCCAAAAAAACTGAATTTTATCAACTCGAGACTCATGGCACACAAATCGAGGCGATCTGTTGACCGAAAAGTCAACTGATACAAACTCGACTTTTATGCATAATTTCCTGTAGATTTCAGCATCAAAAAAATACTGGAATTTACGGCTCGTCCGAATTCAAATTCGTTTGAGAATTATGGCACATACAAATTTTGTATTGTGCACCGATGGTTAAATTCTAAACTAGAAGTTCTACAGAATTAATAGTATGTAAATACTTCGAAATAAATTCTGGGAAAAATATATGTCAATGATCTCGACATTAGCTTTCCGAAACTTTAAACGGTTCATGATTCTGATTCCTGGTTCTCCCGGAATCGCAAAAATATCGAAACACATCTATTTTCGGACATGCTGTGCTCTACGAATTTTCTAGAATTTAATACTCATAATTTATAAAAACAATTTATATAATCAGAAAGGTAACCTCATTATCGTTCTAACAAAAAAAACTTGAGCGCGTTTGGAGTCCGGAGCTAGGAGATATCGTCTTTTTAATTCGTCATAACTAGTAGAAAATGAGGCTGAATTTATGACGAATTTTGACTATTTTTTGGACGAAAAAGAGAGGAATTTGGGGGAAAAAAATATGAAGGATGAGGTATTTATAATGGTGGACACTACTTAATTAAATACGACTATGATTGGTTAATTTAGATAGGATTATGATGAATTTAAATAAGGATAGGATATGCATGAAGTTGATTTCCTATTAGGTTCAGGATTTGAATTAATTTAAAATAGAGTTTGAATTTATCTCAATAATTTATAATCTTAAATATAATTAAAGATAATACAATTAATTTATAAAATCTTATTAATATCTATTAACACTAAATTAGCATCTATCTAATATTAAGACTATATATATCCAAATAAATCCTAAATAATTTTAAAAATCTAAATAAATTTCTTAAAATTCTAAATAAATTATAGAAAAATATAATTAAATATTTTAAACTAAAATAAATATTTGGTAGGAACAATATGCAAGTATGGTCTCATAGTAAATCATGAAAGTCCTAAAACTTTACGTTTCCTATATTTTAATTACCCAAAAAATTCTAAAGAAATCTCCAAAAATCTAAAATAGCCTAAAAATGATTCTAAATAAATATTTGTATAAGTAAATATATCATAAAATTTATTTTCTAATTAACTAAGAGAATACTCTAAAAAAATCAATATTTAAAATAAACTATAATAAATGTAATAATATAAAATATACACAAAATACCTATTTTGGGTGAGGGGGTTTACAATCTACCCAACTTAAAATAATTTCGTCCTCGAAATTAAAATAAGGCATAATTTGTTAAATCCTTCATATTCATACATAAGGTACGTCAATCACAATCTCTTCCAAAAATTTAAATAACAAAATCTATTCAAATCTATCGCGATCACTTCAAAATTAAGATAACCACTGTTTAAATCAAAATTCAACCTGTCGTAATCTCTTCTCGATTTTTTTTTATAATCAACATTCAAATCTAACTCAAGTCTATATGACATCCCACATCAAAATTTATATCACCATTTTCAACTATCATAATCTCCTCTAGACTTTGAACAATAAACAATTTTAATCAAATCTTATTCCTATTCTCAGATTAAGAATTTTGTACTCTTCAAATATTTAAACTCAATTTACATCCTCAATATTTCAAATAGGTGACCCAACAATCAAAATTAAACTTTTAATTTAAATCATCAAATTGTAAAATTTAAATCTAATTCACCAGTTGTTCAAGTCTAAAATTCTATTTTTATCCTAAAAATTTAAATTGATGATTCATCCTTCAATATTCAAAATTTAAATCATGTGCTCAAAGTATAAATATTGGGTCCTCAATATCAAGATTTTTAAAATTTATTAAATCCTCATTATCTTAATCCTTCTTTTAAAATTCTCCACATTTAAAAGGACTTAATATCTCAATCTAATCCTACTTGATCACAATCTAAAAGAATTCTCCTCAAGTTTAATAATGCAATTTCTACCCAACTTAGAATTTACCCATCTATCACATAAGGCTCTTACACTTAAGAAAAATATTCCTCAATTTATTTTCTCATGTCATTCAATCCTCAAAACTTTAACACCAACTATATCATATGTGATATGCCCTTAATCAATTATGAAAGATAGTCACCAAATAATGTGATTAGCCTATGGGGTATATCTTGTACTATCCGTGTATCACTTATATCCAAGCACGAGATTTTGTCTTTTCGAAACAAGGGAAAACGGAAAGCAACGGAAAAGAGTTCAAGGATGGGTAATAGAATGGAAGTATGGGAATCAAAGCGTTTAAAGAATTCAAATAGGAATTGTCAAGACAGTTGTAGATTAAAATCTTAATTTGGTAATTTCCTATTCGCATGCTCACATCGGTGCAGTTATGTACTTGATATGATATGCTTTATCGTATCTAGAGGGTAAGTATATTTGTCTACTGGTCCACTATACATCTCAATCCACGTAAAATACTATTGCGAAGGGCGAATCAAGCGCATTATGGCTAGCTAGACCATAATACACTGATTCTGATTAGACAATTTGTATTAGTGTGGTTGATCAGGCCCCAATAACACATATGTCATGAACAAGCTCGATATAAGATTAAGCTTACAAAAACTAGGCTATAATAGCAGCATAATTCAAGGTAGCACAGAAAATATAACGCTGGATTATGATGAGAGAATGTACAAAATAATTCAAGTTCGCAAAAGCAAAAATAACATAAGCAATAATAATAAAAGACTCTACAATCTCTACAGTTATCATACAACCTCCTTATCTAAGTCGCTAGTCGACCAAATAGGGCAAGGACCTCTAAATTCTATGGTCTGAATAAACACTGTCGTCTTTTGCTAGCATGCGATAAATATCATTCGGTTACACTTCAATTAATAGGTCAAAAGACTATGTGATACTAGGTGTCAAACATTATGGTAAAACTTCTAACTAACTCTAGTAGTGTCTATACTACTCTCAAGTCTTCTTAATACATCAAGGGGTAATAGTATAACAATCTAAAGATAAGGAATTCTAGGTTCACTAGATATTCTAAACTTAGTGGTGTGTCTATATTCTCGTTGTATTCTTAATAGGTGTGCTACTCTAATTATCATCCTAATAACAGGGGTTCCTATATTCTAGCAGAAGACTATACTCAAGGAATTATTAGGAAAGCACATGAATCAAGCAGGATACAATTGTTCAAAATAGAACAGATAGGAGAAGATGAATCACAGTCAATTGTGGATGAGATCCTATACTCTAGTCCTAGGTGCAGGCTTGTTCGGTACATTAACGTAACCGAGACAATATGCTCTCGACCTGCATGGGCCACCACAAAAATATGTTACGCCCCAGTCCCAAAAATACGTAGGACTAGGACACGTAAGCATGCCAGCCGCATGGATATGGCAACTCCAATATATGGAAACCAAATCCACATGTACGCTGTAATATGAATATAAAATCCACAAGTGGTATAAAATGTAATACAAGTCACAGGGTAAAATCTAAATCTCATCCACAAAAATCAAATATAAATAAATAACCAGCATCTATGAAACTAGACCTTAATATAGGTATCTAAGGATGATAGTTGGATGGAAACAAATCCACTACCAACTCGAATATAAGAGCAAATACAATATGAGTACAATACCACAACATAATATAAGAATACCAACTATCCATCACAGCTCGAAGAGAAGACATCCTCGGATCACATGTAACCATCCAAATCTGCGCTCCTGCAAATACTCAAGAAAAGATACACCTGGCAGCGGACCAGGTCTTCAGAGGGACATAACAAGATACAGAAAATACGAGCCAATTTGAATACAGTAAACATGCATATGGTTTGAAAATAAATAAGTACGCTGTACAAGACAATCTATATGAATGCAAATGAGGACAACTTTTTGACGTATGGGCAAGGATAGGCTACTCGATCTATCTCACAACTCACACACACGTCAATGGACATCAGAATTCGACATACCGCGGGGGTAGCGACCAGCGAGACTCCAGAAATTGACATACCGCGGGGGTAGCGACCAGCGCGACACACGCCCGTAGTGCGAGCTATATACTACGGTTTACTAGAGTGGTTAAAAGCCCATACGCCTAATGATTGTCCTCTCATGATACTAGGTGCCATGTGTGTGTCAACATATCTAATATATAGTATGACTGAAGAAACTACACATGCAATAAATAAACAGAAAGGAAATAAATATACAGAAATATACTAAGCATGCAAAATACTGTAAATAACTTGGCAAGGTATCTTGCCTGGGGTCCTGCTGCTGGTATGAATCAGAGTCCAAGTCACAGTCCAAATAGCCTATGTATTACAAATTTATCACGTTAAAAGATAATTTATTTTAATTTATTTAATTCTGGAATAATTACTCTAAAATCCTATTTTAATCTTATTATTCTGATTTTTATGTTAATTCCTAAATTTTGTCCAAAGAAACTGAATTTTATCAACTTGAGACTCATGGCACACAAATCGAGGCGATCTGTTGACCGAAAAGTCAACCGATACAAACTCGACTTTTATGCATGATTTCCTGTAGATTTCAGCATCAAAAACATACTAGAATTTATGGCTCGTCCGAATTCAAATTCGTTTAGGAATTATGGTACATACAAATTTTGTATTGTGCACCGATGGTTAAATTCTAACCTAGAAGTTCTACAGAATTAACAGTATGTAAATACTTCAAAATAAATTCTGGGAAAAATATATGTCAATGATCTCGATATTAGCTTTCTGAAACTTTAAACGATTCATGATTCTGATTCCTGGTTCTCCCGAAATCGCAAAAATATCGAAACACATCTATTTTTGGACATGCTGTGCTCTACGAATTTTCCAAAATTTAATACTCATAATTTAAAAAAACAGTTTATATAATCAGAAATCTAACCTCATTATCGTTCTAACAAAAAAAACTTGAGCACGTTTGGAGTCCGGAGCTAGGAGATATCGTCTTTTTAATTCGTCATAACTAGTAGAAAATGAGGCTGAATTTATGACAAATTTTGACTATTTTTTGGACGAAAAAGAGAGGAATTTGGGGAAGAAAAATATGAAGGATGAGGTATTTATAATGGTTGACACTACTTAATTAAATACGACTAGTATTGGTTAATTTGGATAGGATTATGATGAATTTAAATAAGGATAGGATATGCATGAAGTTGATTTCCTAGTAGGTTCAGGATTTGAATTAATTTAAAATAGAGTTTAAATTTATCTCAATAATTTATAATCTTAAATATAATTAAAGACAATACAATTAATTTATAAAATCTTATTAATATCTATTAACACTAAATTAGCATCTATCTAATATTAAGACTATATATATCCAAATAAATCCTAAATAATTTTAAAAATCTAAATAAATTTCTTAAAATTCTAAATAAATTATAGAAAAATATAATTAAATATTTTAAACTAAAATAAATATTTGGTAGGAACAATATGCAAGTATGGTCTCATAGTAAATCATGAAAGTCCTAAAACTTTACGTTTCCTATGTTTTAATTACCCAAAAAATTCTAGAGAAATCTCCAAAAATCTAAAATAGCCTAAAAATGATTCTAAATAAATATTTGTATAAGTAAATATATCATAAAATTTATTTTCTAATTAACTAAGAGAATACTCTAAAAAAAACAATATTTAAAATAAACTATAATAAATGTAATAATATAAAATATACACAAAATACCTATTTTGGGTGAGAGAGTTTACAAAATTGACGTGAAGACGACATTCCCCCATGGTGATCTTGAGGAGGAGTTGTACATGGAGCAGCCAGAGGAATTCTGTGAGAAGGGCCAGTCATATTTGGTCTGCCGGCTGAGGAAGAGCTTGTATGGTCTGAAATAAGCATCGAGGCAGTGGTACAGGAAGTTTGAGTCGTTTATGGGGGATCGTGGCTATGCACGGACGACGTCAGATCATTGTGTTTTTGTGAGATAATTTGCCAAGGATGATTTCATTATTTTGTTGCTTTATGTTGATGACACAATGTTGGTGGATCAGAATGCCACCAGGATAGCAGAGTTGAAGTGCCAACTGGGCGCGGCCTTCTCTATGAATGATTTGGGCGCAGCGAAGACTATTCTTGGGATGGAGATCAACCAAGAGAGAGAGAGAGAGAGAGAGTCCAAGCTGCTATACTTGTCCCAAAAGAAGTACATTCACCAGGTACTCCAGCATTTCGGGATGGTCGGGTCAAAGAAAGTGAGTAACCCCCTTGCGGCTCACTTTAAGTTCACTGAGGAGCAGTGTCCATCTACCGAGGACGAGAAGAAAGATATAGAGCGGGTTCCATATGCCTCAGTTGTGGAAAGTCTTATGTATGCTATGGTATGTACGAGGCCAGACATTGCTCACACAGTCGATACAGTTAGCAGGTACACTTTCAATCCTGGAAGGGTACATTAGAGTGGGGTCACGTGGATTCTATGATATCTTCAGGGCACTGCCGATTGGAGACTTTTATTTGATGGTGACGAGCCAAAGCTGGTTGGGTATACCGACGCTGATATAGCTAGAGATGTAGACATGAGGCGATAGACTTTGGGTTATGTGATAATATTTGCTGGTGGAGCAGTACCGTGGCAGTCGCGTTTGCAGAAGTGTGTTGCCTTGTCGACGACAGAGGCAAAGTACATTGCGGCGACGGACGCTTGCAAGTAGTTGTTGTGGATGAAGAAGCTGTTGCAGAAAATTTGGCTAAAGCAGGAGCAGTATCCTTTGCTTTGCGATAGTCAGAGTGCTATTCATCTTGTGAAGAACTAGACATTTCATAGCCGGTCCATGTCACTACCATATTTTCTAAGAAAAGATATTTTAGTCATTTCATAATTAATTAAATATTGTGCATGTTAGATATTTGTTGTATTATTTAATTTTTGTTAGAAGCATAAGCGGTAAGGTCAGAGAGGCGACCGGAGGGAGGTGCTTAATTATTTATTTTGGACTTGTGTTAGTGGACCTAACTAGTTTAGTTTAGACTTATGGACCAACATGTATTAATTGTTAGAATTGAGCCCATTTAGAAGTTCATTCATTAGGAGGAGGATTAGTTTAATTAAACTATTAGACTAGAAGCTTCCCTCCTTAATTATTTCTTCATGAGAGGCCCCAATGGATATAATGGACATTACATAGTAACTTGAGGAAGGGGTAAGGGGGGCCGGCCTATATGAGAAGGGGAGAAAGTTTCTCTCTCCTCTTTTATTTGAAATCTAGATCTAGAATTTTTATCAACCAAATTTCTTCATTCCACATTATTTTTCCTACCAAATTTTACACAAATTCCTTCCCAAATCACTATTGGAGACTAGTGGAGCAAGGATCTAGAAGAAGGAAGCAAGAATCTATAAAGAGGAGCAATGATCTACAAGTTGGAGGCCAATTTTATCACCTTTGGAGGTTTCATTGGAAACCCATCTCCTAATAGGTACAATACAATTTGTCCCCTTAATTTAGGTTCTAAATATGAGATTTAACTATTAGAAATCAACCCATATGCATAGGCTACCCATATGATTTGGTTTTGTGTTCATAGGAGGCCTATTGAGAAAGTTATGGTACTTTTTATGTCAATTTTGGGGGAATTTCGTGATTGACACTTGTTGTGTGTGTCAATTGGTCATATATATAAATTTGGCATATGCTTGTGTGTTTGGGGCTAGTGTCGTGTCCACAATTGGGTACGTGTAGGTCATATCCCAACAATTTGGTGATACATGTTGATTTAGGAGTTTTTCCTCCGACACGAGACTTTGTGTATGTCATATTTTGACACGGACACGTAGTTTTGTGTTTGACTCTTCGTATTGTTCATAAATAATATATTAGACTTGCTCGTGTCCTTCGGGATACGTTTGGATGTGTGGTGGACTCGTGTCGCAAGCGTATCTTAGATCTTGTGGGATATGTGTGCGATACACTCCATGTGTTTGTGCAATTTATTTCTAGATCTATTTTTCATTGTTCTTAGTCATTGTGATATATATATATATATATATATATATATATATATATATATATATATATATATATATATATATATATATATATATATATATTGTTATGTATATTTATATGTGTTAGTGTATCATATATCTATGTATCTATGTGTTATATATATATATATATATATATATATATATATATATATATATATATATATATATATACGTGTACATATTAGTGATATTATGAATATATGTATATGTGTTACTATAATATGTGTATGTTATACTATATGTATTATTGTGGATACGTATATATGTATATAAAGGAGTATATATATATATATATATATATATATATATATATATATATATATATATATATATATAAGTATATATATTTATGTGTTAGTATAAGTGAGAGAGAGGGGGGCTCACGCTTATCGCAACAGCAACAGCAGCGCATTAGCAACAGCAGCAGTATTTGCAACACCAGCAGCAGCCGCATTAACAACAACAGCAGCTTCAGCGACAGCAGCAGCAGCGCATTAGCAACAGAAGCAGCCTTCAGCGACAGCAGCAACAGCAGTATTAGCAACAGCAACAGTAACCGTAGCAACATCAGCAGTATTAGCAGCAGCATTTAGCGACGACTGCAACAGCTTTAGGTGACAGTTTTGCGGTTATAGTTATAATTATGTATTATTTATAAATAATAGATGTATATATGGTATTGGTGTGTGTATATATATATATATATATATATATATATATATATATATATATATATATATATATATATATATATTCCTAGTTGGTAATTATGCTTTAGTATACTATATTTGTAATAATTACTTGTTAGCATATAGTTATTAATGGGTAGTTAGTATATATATGAAGTTTTGGCAATTACCTTGAGATACCAAGGTAAGTATCAAGGTATTTGGGGATACCCAAGGTATTGGGTTTGGGTATCAAGATAGGGGTTTAGTAGTGCGATACCGAGTTGGTTCAAAACCAAGGTATCCATTTAATATTTATAATTATGATTTTTTATATATTTAATATTATTTGATATGTATATGTGTTATTTATCTATTGTTTGTGTATCCTGAGATACGGTATCCTAGTATCCTAAGATGTAGCTTGTATGACCTAGATTCATAGTGTATGAACCCAACATCATTGAGTTAGACTCATGCAACCTAGAAATAGGTAGTTTAACCAAGGTTGACCGGTTTGACTTAGAGTTGACATAGTTTGACTTTTTAACTTAGAAATGGCTTGTTGACCTAGAAGTTGACTAGTTTAACTTATTTTTCTTTCTGAAACCTTGTATTGATGTTATATTCTATATATAATTTTTGAGGTACCATATCAGACATCTGTGAGACTATTCATCGGACTTCAGGCGAGTACATTCTCTAATAGTTTCTCATTTATGATATCCTCTATGTTCATTGTATCTAGTGTAGATATCCATATTTTTTTGACACGATGGTTACACGGATTGGTATATCCAGATCTCTTCATGAGATGTTATTCCTTGGTATATGGTGTATCTTGTGCAAGCCTTGTTTCATTGATTATCTTGTACATGTACAGACACTGATTCTCGGGGAGACTTTCTACCTTTCTAGAGAATCCCGTGTCATAGCATACCATGGTTTGATCCACTATACCAGTCGGGGGCGGGGAGTATTTTAGTGTAGATATGTGATCATACCCTTTTTGTGCAAGTCTTATTTTTCTGTGAGTGTTGGTCATACACTGCACGTATGACTAACCAGGCCATTATTTTCTGTGCAAGTTTTCTTGTGCAGGTTTCTAAGCCGATCATATGTTAAAGCTAGTACTCACATACTTAGTCATTAGTATTCTTGTTCATTGCTATATTATTCATTATTGTATTTATTCCAATATTTTCTTATTGTATATCTCATGTACATATTGTTGCATCTTATATATTCACATTTATTTACTGTTACATAGTTTTTATCATTGATTAGAACTGCTGTTAGAGATGTACTCTACTCCTTTCCTGACTGGATATTTTTTTTCAGATGACACTGAGGAGTGGTACCCTACACATTACGGACCTCAGGATATTGTGGGCTTAGAGTCAAAGACCCTGGCTTAGGAGGGACTTATCCTAACTGAGACAGATAACCCGGGACTAGTAGCTCCTTAGTATTTTTTTAACTGGATTTGTCTCCAGTGTAACACCCCGTTCCGTTCTAGCGGACTGCCGGCTCAAACGGCAAAAAGTGCAACTGTCCCGACCCGCTTTGTCTCAAACGAGAAGCAAATGATATCCAGACTTGTCCCTACAGGAATCCGGCTTAGGCTTTCAGAGGCTCGCTTGACGTATCGCTCTACCGAGGCGAATCATCGCTAAGGTGGGTGGCTACGGTGAACTTGTCTTTGCTTAGCCAGCACACATAAAATCTGAAATGTTCATGCTAGTCGCTAGGTGAATCACCCCCTGCATGCTAATAAATCCAACGCACCTAGTTAAGGGAATAATCCCAACTTGTACTACTATGCTAGAACATGGAAAATGAAATACTGCTTATAATCAGACCCTCGCATGCTAAGTCCCTTACGGTTTTATCTCTCGGCTTACCTTCGGGTCCGAGCAAAACATGCCTGCTTAAGTTCCTTAGAAACGCATGCTTGTCTGCTTGAATATTGCCTTGTTTTCATCCAAACCCCCGGAGACTACTAAGTAGTCGTCCGTGCATGGAAGAACCTGAAAGTGTCCGGGACCGTTAGGTCACCAAGGCAATTCCCGAACCAGGGAATTTGCACCCTGAATGAATAAATCATTGAATCACAGCTCTTGGAGCAAACTACTGAATCAACTGGCCTGGCAATCGATTGTACTACTGTAACTGAATACTGCCTCAACAAGTTCTGTATATATACTGCCTCGAACTTGTTCCATACCAGACTTGTTCAATATATACACATACTGCCTCGAACTTGTTCATGTACTGAACCACAGACCAACAGTTTACAGACTTGCATGTCGCGGACAACTTGGAAACAAGGTCACTGGTTCCACGGACGATTTTCGGGGCACCGGGACCGATCCGATCCGGATGGAACAAACGTTAGTCTACTGCATCTGGACAGGATGGTCTGCAGCCAATACTGAATCTTTGTTGCCTTCCATTCTTGTTCAAGACTAAACTGGTCCTTTATGGCTATGCCAGCGACAACTGTTCATATAGATAAGTCATCCTCGCTTAGCGGCTATCCGCGTGCGAGTCACTGCATCGCATCAATGAACAACTGAACACCGGAACGATCATGATAAAATAACTTATCGTGTTGCATATGTTATGCCCTGAATGTTTATACTTACCCGTGCTTGAATATATTGTTTGCCTCGGACAGGGAAGAAGAAATGGTAAGTTGGTAAGTCTCGCCGTGTTTCCTCTCATGTCACACGGCGCACTGCCACACGAGTTAGGCTATTCAAATCTTGCATGAAACTGATCCTAAGGCAACTAGAAAGATAACTTAATAGTTGTGCACGGAACCTGTATTACGTGTTTAGATTTGTCGAGCGGGCGAGTAGCTTACCCACCAGTGCATTCAATGTACTGATGATCCACCAGTTTGTATGCAGGGTGTGGGAGAAACTCGTTCGGTGCGGATGCCTCCATCGTGCGTGCTAAGGCGTGAACATCACTCCGAAGCAACGGTACATCCGGAACTGAAGTACATATACAAGACATAATGTTGTGAACATCACCTGAACATCGCCTGACCATCGCCTGTACAATCATTCCAAAATTGTAGCCACTTAGCACGCTTTTACTGTTTCAGAGAGAGAGGCTTGAGCGACTTGTAATCTCGGCTATACGCCGCCTGTAACTATCACGCCCCAGTCCCAAAAATACGTAGGACTAGGACACGTAAGCATGCCAGCCGCATGGATATGGCAACTCCAATATATAGAAACCAAATCCATACGTACGCTGTAATATGAATATCAAATCCACAAGTGGTATAAAATGTAATACAAGTCACAGGGTAAAATCTAAAACTCATCCACCAAAATCATATAGAAATAAATAACCAGTATCTATGAAACTAGATCTTAATAAGAAGTATCTAAGGATGATAGTTGGATGGAAACAAATCCACTACCAACTCGAATGTAAGAGCAAATATTAAAGTAAGTACAACACAACAACACCATATAAGAACACCATCTAGCAATCACGGGCTCGAAGAGAGGACATCCACGAAACATATATAGCCATCCAATCTGTGCTCCTGCAAATACTCAAGAATAGATACACCTGGCAGAGGACCAGGTCCTTAGAGGGACGTAACAAGATACAGAAAATACGAGCCAACTTGAATACAGTAAACATGCATATAATTTGGAAATAAATAAGTACGCTGTACAAGACAATCTATATGAATGCAAATGAGGACAACTTTTCGATGTATGGGCAAGGGTAGGCTACTCGATCTACCTCACAACTCACACACACGTCAAGGGACATCAAAAATTGACATATCGCGGGGGTAGCGACCAGCGAGACTCCAGAAATCGACATACCGCGGGGGTAGCGACCAGCACGACATACGCCCGTAGTGCGAGCTATATACTACGGTTTACCAGAGTGGTTAAAAGCCCATACGCCTAATAATTGTCCTCCCATGATACTAGGTGCCATGTGTGTGTCAACATATCTAATCCATAGTAATGACTGGAGAAAAACTACACATGCAAGAACTATACAGAAATGAAATAAATAAACAAAAATATAAATAGCATGCAAAGTACTGTAAACAATTTGGCAAGGTATCTTGCCTGATAAGAAAGCTGCAAGGTGTACTGTCCAGAAGTCAAACGCACAGGATCAAAAGCTATGGCCGTAGAACAATATCTCCGGATGCTGAAATAAACATCACCAACGTTTCCAGAATGAGCAAAATAGCTAAAAAGCACATCCCTTTCGTCCAATTTGGACACAGGGGCAAAACGGTAATTTTGGACAAAAGTGGGGTCCACGGGTGGCCCACTTTGCACCGAAAAGCGTGCCAAGGATAACAGTCTCTAAATGGGACAAATTATAGGTCAAACAACTCTAAATGTCAATACGAACCCAACGGTATGTCCAAATGTGGATTTCGATGAGCCGAACAAAATTTTGTCCAAAAAATCAACTGTGGGGCCCGCCAATTGGCGATTTGGTTAACCGTCTCAGAATTGCGTAAAAATTGGGTCACAGGACCAGCGCGTTACCACGAGTCCAGTGACGTAAGTTTCGTCGCAATTTGACAAGCGTGCACAAAATACGCTCGAGTTCCACAAAAGTTACGATACGGGGTGTGTCCGCAGATACGGCCTGATTCCGGCGCGCACACGCGTCCGAATCAGTTCCCACAAATTTTTACGTGTCTGGTTACGCTGTGTGCACTGTTGGGTACACTTGGTACACGGCGGGGCGTCCCGTTTGGCGGGACGCGCTCTGTTTTCCAACTTTTGGAAATCTGGAAAAAGTGGGTACGCATAGTTTTGTGACAATTTTAACTATGTCCACAGCAGCTAATAATATAGGGTTATTTAACAGAAAATAAACTAGGTCAAGTATTCTACATGTATCAAAAAAAATCACCGAATTCGGATCTCTGTGGTGGGAGATACGAACTCGGCAATCTGGGTGGTCACCGCAGTTTTCTGCGATCCCAGAATTGGGTCTGCTCGCGCCCACTTGGACGCTGTTTTTCGCCTAGGGGTACACGTTTTTCGTGGTTGTCTATAATACAAATATGGAAGAGGGTTAAGGGGTGAGCATACCGGTGAAGACGGAACGGCGTTTGGTTGAGCGAGTCGACGGAAAACAATTCCGGAGCGAAGGTGCCTCGTGTGGGAATCTGCAGTGCGCGAGGTCGGAGTCGTCGGGATGGTTTGGACGGCTTGGCGGGGCTCTCTGGCTGCGGTGATGGCTCTAGATGAGAAGAGGAGGGTCTGGAGATTTTAGGTTAGGATTTTTGAAAGATAAATATATATATATATATATTTAATAAGGAGAGAGAGGATGTGGATCGGTTTCGGCCAAAGGGGTCGGGTTGGGAAGTTAGCCGCTGAAGTGCTGATGCTAAAGTAGGTATTAAAGGGCGGGTCCTTGCAGCAGTTTGCTGAAGGATGGAGTGGGCGGGTCTCTGGGAACATATTGGCTTAAGGATTAAAGTACTTAGCAAATTTGCTAAGTAATGGGAATAGCATTGTGTTGTTATCATTGGTATTATTATTATTAAATTAGTAAATTTCTTATTTAATTATTTCTTTTACTTTCTTTCCTTTTCTTTTCTAAATATATATATACATATATATATATTTGTGTATACATATATATTATATATATATTCATAAGAAAATTCATGGATTAGAATAATGCACACCATTAGGCTAGCAACAACTTAAGGGGTCTCCTACATGAAATAAATTCCAAAAAATTTCTGATGGTCCCATAAGTCCTCTAAGTGCCCGAACACCTAAAATAAAAATTATTAAAAATATATTTCTCCTATTTAGACCTAATTACTATAATTTAAATTAATAATTAATAAATAAAGGGTATATACAATTTTCTAGGAAGGGGGTTTTATATTCTATCCAACTTGTAAAAATTTCGTCCTCGAAATTAAAATTAAGCCACGATAGAATGCAAGGATGGTATAAGACTTGTATTGTTTAAAATGCAAGGCTAGTTTTAAAGGGGTGGACGATGTTGTACGTTGCACATCCCGAAAAATCATGAAAAAATCCATATGAGCGAAAAATAGGTTTCTTCATGTGTCATGTCCAATGGTGTGGACACATAAATGCTCTTTGCATAAAAGCGTCCAATAATTAGAAAATTGCACAAAGATGAGAATTGGGTGATGGGCATGTGTAAACCCTCTGAATTTTTAAAATTATTAAACTTGGATTTTTCACAATTTTCTAGAATTTTCTGGGAATTTTTCTGTAATTAAAATCATGGTTCTTAATTATTAAATGATTTTTTATTGTTAATAAATAATAATAAAATATCATGGAAATAAAATTTTTGGGTGTAAAATGAAAAACTGGACTTAGGGTAAAATTTTCTGGATTTTTTGGGCCTCAGACCTATTTTTAAATGCCTAAAAACTATTTTAATTAATTAATTAATTAAATGAATTTATTATACTTATTATTATTATTATTATTTTTTATTTTTATTTTCTTCTGTTTTGGGCCGGCCCGGCCCAGTGGACCGGCCCAACAGCCCAGCCGGCCCAGCCCCAACCATTACCGGGTCGGGTTGGGTCGGGTCAGACAACCCGACCCGCTAGCCGCCCGCACCCGCCGACCCGTTTCTCCCCCAGCACCCCCACGACCCCGCCTGACCAGCTCCCCGCTCCGCTTCCGCCGGCCGCGCCGCCCGCCGCTCCACCCGGCTCGCCCCGCCATCGCGGCCACGACCCCCTCGCCCCCGCCTTGGCCGGCCCCTCTCCCCTATATAAACCCCCCCCGAGGACCTCCCTGCCACCACGATCCCGCCTCTGCCCGACGCCGGCCGCCTCGTAGAGCTCCGCCCCAGCGCCACCGCCCTCCTCCCCGGCTTCCTCCTCCCTCCTCTCCTTCCTCCGCCCCCTCACGACCTCCGGCCGCCTCCCCACGAACACCAAGCAGCAGCAGCCGCCGTCCCCAGCGCCGCCCCGCTCCGCCGTGCCTCCGTCCGGCCTCGCCTCGGCGTCCCCGACCGCCTCCGGCTAGCACAGCGCCGCTCAGCCCCCGCCGGCCGGCCATCGCCTGAGTCCAGAACCCTAACCCTAGTTTCCCAAATTCGTCGTGTCGTGTCGGACACGACACGGATACAAAAATTTTCTGTTTCTCGAGCCCTGTTCAGGTACTCATATCTTTCTCCTCGCTGCCCCATTTTCAATTTCGTAAATTGCGTTGCGAAGCCTGTATGACCCTCTTGGTGTCCGGACAAACCGCTCGGGACATCGCGTCCTGTGGTGATAGCACACCGCGATCCAAAAACAGAAAAAACCAGACCATGTTCCACCCCGGAACTGAGTACGCCCCGCCAAACGGGACGACTTGGTCGCATGCGGTCTTCACAGATACGTGCGCGCCGTCGATACGGAAGTGTGAGATTTCGCGGAAGCTGATTCGGGTGTGCGTGCACACCGAAATCAACGCGTATCCGCGGACATCGCCCCATATCTGACTTTTCTGCAATTTGTCCTAACTTTTTGTACACTCGTCGGATCGAGACGAAACTTGTGCCATCGGAATCGTAGCAATACGCTGGTCCTGTGGGTCAAGTTTGGTTCGATTCTGAGAACGTTGACGAAATCGCGTGTTGTGGGCCCCACAGGCCCCGCTCGACGGACGATTTCGTGATCGGCTTATCGGAATCCAATTCTGAAAGTTTCGTTAGGTTCGTATCATCGTTCCTGACCTGTTGACACTAAGTTTGGTGATTTTGGGGACCTTTGACCCTGACACGTTTTTCGGTGCAAAGCGGGCCCACCGGTGGATCCCGTTTTGACCCGAAACTGTCGTTTTGCCCTTGTCTCCAAATTGGACCCAAGGACAGGCATTTATAGCTATTTGACATCTTCTGAGCATGATGGTAATGTTTATTTCAGCATTTGGACTCATTTCTGAAAATTTTCTCGAGATACAAACTATATTTGGATCCAAACAACAGGCAAGTACCTGCACTTTAAGTTTAATCTTTATATTGTGACAATTAATTCCTTGCTCTACTAGTACCCTTGATGATTATGCGTAGTGTTAGAATACTGGATTTTATGTCTTGAATACTGGAGTTCATGTCTTATTTTTCATGTCGGATGGGAGAATACTAGAAGGCATGTAGTTTACCCTTCCCCCTGCCGTATTTAATAGCTGTTGGTACACGACTGTACCCTCAGCCAGATCTCGATTATTCCTGTTTAATAGCCGTTTATGATGGCCAAATTAGCCTTATAAACCCCTACATGCCAACTATGTATTCTAAAATAAACACAAGTTCACACAGATAGCTTCTGGTCTTGTTATAGTTCTTGCTGACTGTTGTAGTTTCATTTCCTGTCTTATTTATTCCTGTTTTCTCATATCCCTGTTTATAGCATTAACTCTTAGTTATTGTTGTTTCTTTTATGCATTTTTTCAATATGATACTCAGTCTAATTGTCATAAATATTTAGTTTAATCTTGTTTTGCATTGTGTACTTTGCTCCTTTCCTGACTGGATCCGTTGCTTTAGGCGATGATAAGGACTTTGCCCCTACCTATTATGGCCCCTATGAGGGAACAGATGACACTTATGAGGAACCAGCTCCCACCCAGGAGACCACTGCTGCAGAGTAGTTAGCAGTAGCTATTTTTATTTCATGCTCTTTATCTTAGTAATCGGGTTTGTCCCCGATTTCATTTCTGGATTCTGTATTAAATATTTGATCTGTTGTCACATTTATTTCATTTGAAATCTTAAGCATCTTTTCCCATTATTATCTTGCCTATTTTATTTGTGAATGAGCTAGATTAGTTAACTGTGGAATTGACCTAGACAACGTACTACCGCCGACTCTGCGGCGTAGGCTGGACGTACCCACGCACTCGTGCCCGAATTTTCGGGTGCGGGTCGTGACACATTTTTATGGTGGCCCATGCAGGTCGAGTATCCTTAAATAGGGTAATACCCTAGGACATTGTATGGAATAAGATTGAGGATTCTAGAAAAAGCTCATTCACATTATAGGATCTTCATTTCAATTCTTGATATCATTTCTGATCAATTTTTCTATCGCCCTTGATTTTCAAGTAATCTATTCTGATCTTCCTATCCCTTAATCTTACAGAATGGTCTAGACAAGGAACACAGTAGGAGGCACATCAGAACCAGCTGAGCAGAATATGCCCGAAACTCTTGCACTCCCGCCGCCTCCATCTACTCCAGCAGTTACTCTAGATGGGGCACAGCTACTCGGAGTGTTCCAGGGACTCGTAGAATCCCAGAAAGAACAGACTGCACTTCTACGAACCAGCCTCTCAGAAGCTCTTAGGTCCCAGGAGTCGCCACACAAAAGGTCAGGGAGTGCCAAAGAATTCAAGAACCTTAAACCCCTGGAATTCTACGGAACTGAGGGCATTCTCTATGCCGATGAGTGGATAGAGAATGTCGAGAGACTCCTGAAGACCGCTCGGGTCCCTGATGATCTCAAAGTGGAGTCCGCAAGCCTGCAACTGTTCGACATAGCTCGGACCTGGTTCAGAGATGAACCCCAACTATCTGCTCCTGACCTCACCTGGGAGGACTTCAAGAGGCTATTCAAGGAGAAATTCTACCCCGAAGTGGCTCGGGAAGCTCTCGAAAGCCAATTCGAGAGACTGGAACAAGGTAACCTATCTGTTGATGAGTACACTGCTGAATTTAGCAGGTTGAGCCACTTTGCAGAGTACATGGTTCGTACCCCGGAGGACAGAGCCCATAGATTCAAGAAGGGACTGTCTCCGGATATTCGCCTTGCTGTCACCACTAGCCGAGCTCGCACCTACGAGGAAATCCTGAGCGTGGCATAAGGCGTTGAGAGAGACATGGGGCATAAACTAAAGCGAGAGAGAGATACCGGAAATACGGGACCCAACAAACGCCCATTCCAACAACAACAACAGCAGAGGGCCCCGCAGCAAACTCCGCGTCCTCTCCCTCGAGCTCCAGCACCCCAACACCAGGCTCAAGGACAGAACCAACAAGCTGCCGCTTGTAACTTTTGCCAAAAACTAGGTCACACTTGGCAAGTCTGCAGGAAGAGGCTAGGTGCCTGCCTCTACTGCGGCTCAGCAGCGCATCAAATGAGAGACTGTCCTACTGCTCAAGGACGCCCAGCCATACCAAAGGCTCCAGTCCAGGCCAAGCCCCCAGCAGCACAGCAGAGGGGACCCCCGCTTCCAACTCAACAATAACGCTTTGCTCAGCACCAACAGCAGCAACAGAGGGGTGCACCTCAGCAAGGCCGTACTTTTGCAATGACTCTGGAAGAAGCTGAAGCCATAGCAGACGTGATCACAGGTTCTGTGCTTATAAATTCAATACCAGCCATTACTTTATTTGATTCTGGAGCTTCACATTCATTCATGTCAGTAGATTTCCTTATGAAGCATAGCTTAATCACTGAACCCCTCAGAAATTGTTATAAGATCATTACCGGTAGAGGAATCATCCCAGTTAGTGATGCATGTAACAATTGTCCTATTACATTATGTGGAAGAGAACTATATGCTAGGCTACTCGTAATGCCAGTTCCCAGTTTTGACATTATACTGGGTATGGATTGGTTGAGTCAACACCATGCCACTATAGACTGTCATAGAGGTAGTGTAATCTTCAGGCCCCCTGACAAGCCAGAATTTGAATTTGCTAGAGGTTCTAGAGAAATGGGTAGTAACAAAATTTATGGAGCCCTAGTAACAGAAGAATTGCCACTACCTATCATCTCCGAATATCTTGATGTTTTCCCTGAGGATCTTCCAGGCTTACCCCCAGACCGAGAAGTTGAATTCTCTATTGACTTAGTGCCGGGAGCAGCGCCAGTATCTCAAAATCCCTACAGAATCAACAAGAAGGAGATAATAGAACTAAATGAGCAGATTAAAGAGTTAGAAGACAAATGCTTCATTAGGTCTAGTGTCTCACCCTGGGGAGCTCCAGTATTATTTGTGCCCAAGAAGGACGGAACATCCCGAATGTGTATTGACTATAGGACCTTGAATGCCTTAACAATTAAGAATAAGTATCCCCTACCCAGGATAGATGACTTATTTGATCAGTTAAGTGGAGCTCGGGTATTTTCAAAGATTGACTTGAGGTCTGGTTACCACCAAGTAAGGGTGAGGAAGGAAGACATCCCAAAAACTGCTTTCAATACCTGGAACGGACACTACGAATTCTTAGTAATGCCGTTCGGGTTGACGAATGCTCCAGCAGTTTTTATGAACTTAATGAACAGAGTCTTCCAGCCATACCTAGACAAATTTGTAGTGGTCTTTATTGATGATATTTTGATCTATTCTAAGACTCCTGAAGAACATGAAGAACACTTGAGGCTGGCATTGGAGGCTTTGAGGAAGGAAAAACTTTATGGAAAATTATCTAAATGTGCATTCTTCCTAGACAAAGTAGAATTCTTGGGACATGTTGTGACTGGAGATGGGATAGCAGTAGATCCCAAGAAGATAGCGGCAGTAGAATCATGGCCCACTCTAGACTCTGTAGCGGAGATTAGAAGCTTCCTGGGACTAGCTGGCTACTATCGGAAGTTTGTGAAGGACTTTGCTAGAATTGCTGAACCAATGACAAAATTAACAAGGAAGGATGAAGAGTTCACCTGGACTGAGGAATGTCAGCATGCTTTTGAGGAATTGAAGAAAAGGCTGACTACTGCCCCTATTCTGACCTTACCTTCTGGAACCGGAGGATTCGCTATATATAGGGATGCTTCTGGAAAAAGTCTAGGTTGTGTATTAGAGCAGAACAAGAAAGTAATAGCATATGCCTCTAGACAGCTTCGACCTCATGAAAAGAACTATCCAACTCATGATTTAGAATTGGCAGCTGTTATCTTTGCTCTTAAGCTATGGAAGCATTATCTTTATGGAGAAAAAGTGGAAATATTTACAGACCATAAAAGTCTAAAATATATCTTCACTCAGAAAGAGCTGAACATGAGGCAAAGAAGGTGGCTGGAACTAATGAAAGATTTTGATATTACCCTTCAATATCATCCTGGGAAGGCCAATGTAGTTGCTGATGCTCTAAGCAGATATCCTATGGCAATGTACTTGACTATGGACCGACACTTGCTCGAGGACTTGGAACGTTTGGGTATTGAGGTAATTATCCCAGGAAAAGAAGGCCAAATGATGAACTTGCAGATTCAGTCTACCTTAATAGATAAGATCAAGGAGACTCAGTTTCAAGACGAAGGCCTGCGAAGCCTTCGAGGTCAAGTGCAAGCTGGATTAGTGGAGGATTTCAAAGTTCATGAAGATGGATCACTGAGGCATAGAGATAGATTATGTGTACCTCAAGGAGACATAAGAGAAGAAATTATGCAAGAAGCGCACAGATCGCAATACTCTATACATCCAGGAGCCAACAAGATGTATAAGGACCTGAGGACGCATGTTTGGTGGCATGGCATAAAAAGAGAAGTAGCCAGATTCGTATCTCGTTGCTTAGTATGCCAACAAGTCATGGCTGAAAGACAAAGACCTGGGGGATTGCTTCAACCACTACCCATTCCGGAGTAGAAGTGGGAACATATTACAATAGATTTTGTTTCTGGGCTTCCAAGGACACTTAGTGGTAAGGATACAATTTGGGTGATAGTGGATAGACTGACCAAGTCTGCACATTTTCTACCCTTCAAAGTAGGGCTATCTACAGAAAAGTTGGCAGATTTATATATCCGACATATTGTTAAATTGCATGGGGTTCCAGTAAGTATTGTCTCCGACCGAGATTCAAGATTCACCTCCCACTTCTGGAAGAGCTTACAAGCCAGCTTGGGGACTCAACTCAAATTCAGCACAGCTTATCATCCCCAAACCAATGGATAATCGGAACGTATAATCCAGACCCTTGAAGATATGCTCCGTACATGTGTTCTGGATTTTGGAGGATCCTGGGAAGACTATGTACATCTTGTGGAGTTCTCTTATAATAACAGTTACCAAGCAAGTATTGAGATGACTCCATTTGAAGCTCTGTATGGCCGAAGATATCGTACCCCGCTATCATGGGACGACGTTGGAGAAAGAGCCCTACTGGGACCAGAGATGGTGATCGATTCAACTGAGAATGTAAAACAAATAAGGGATAGACTTCGAGTGGCTCAAGACAGGCAACAACATTGGGCAAATAGCCACCGAAGGCCCTTGGAATTTGAGGTAATTAAATTTATGAAATTCAAGTTAATTTAAACATTATGATTGTGGAACTAAGACTTGATTTTGACTTTATTAAGGTTGGAGAACTGGTATTCCTGAATATTTCTCCGACACGTGGCACCATTAGGTTCGGAAGGAGTGGAAAACTCAGCCCAAGATTTATTGGACCTTTTGGCATTCAGGAGAAAATCGGAGAAGTGGCATACCGTCTGGTATTGCCACCCTCTCTGGATGGGGTCCATAACGTCTTCTACGTGTCGCAGCTGAGAAAATACGTGTCAGATCCCAGCCATATTTTGGATCACTCAGAGCTCGAAGTAGGCCTAAGTTTGACTTACCAAGAGCAACCCGTGGAGATATTGGATCGATCGGAGAAAGTTCTAAGGAACCAGGTTATTTCTCTCGTTCGTGTAGCTTGGAAGCACCACTCTCCCGGCGAATCCACCTGGGAGCGAGAAGACGAGATTAGAGAGCGCTACCCTTATCTTTTTGAACCCTGAGGTATATTTTAACTCTCGGCCCTTCCTTTCGTGCCATTGTTATTTTTTTAAATTTTGAGGACGAAATTTTTATAAGTTGGGTAGATTGTAAACCCCCTGAATTTTCAAAATTATTAAACTTGGATTTTTCACAATTTTCTAGAATTTTCTGGGAATTTTTCTGTAATTAAAATCAGGGTTCTTAATTATTAAATAATTTTTTATTATTAATAAATAATATTAAAATATTATGGAAATAATATTTTTTGGTGTAAAATAAAAAACTGGACTAAGGGTAAATTTTTTTGGATTTTTTGGGCCTCAGACATATTTTTAAATGCCTAAAAACTATTTTAATTAATTAATTAATTAATTAAATGAATTTATTATACTTATTATTATTATTATTATTTTTTTCTATTTTTGGCCGGCCCGGTCCAGTGGACCGGCCCAACAGCCCAGCCGGCCCAGCCCCAACCATTACCGGGTCGGGTTGGGTCGGGTCAGACAACCCGACCCGCTAGCCGCCCGCACCGGCCGACCCGTTTCTCCCCCAGCACCCCCACGACCCCGCCTGACCCGCTCCCCGCTCCGCTCCCGCCGGCCGCGCCGCCCGCCGCTCCACCCGGCTCGCCCCGCCCTCCGCGGCCACGACCCCCTCGCCCCCGCCTTGGCCGGCCCCTCTCCCCTATATAAACCCCCCCTCCGAGAACCTCCCGGCCACCACGATCCCGCCTCCGCCCGACGCCGGCCGCCTCGCAGAGCTCCGCCCCAGCGCCACCGCCCTCCTCCCCGGCTTCCTCCTCCTTCCTCCGCCCCCTCACGACCTCCGGCCGCCTCCCCACGAACACCAAGCAGCAGCAGCCGCCGTCCCCGGCGCCGCCCCGCTCCGCCGTGCCTCCGCCCGGCCTCCCCTCGGCGTCCCCTACCACCTCCGACCAGCACAGCGCCGCTCAGCCCCCGCCGGCCGGCCATCGCCTGAGTCCAGAACCCTAACCCTAGTTTCCCAAATTCGTCGTGTCGTGTCGGACACGACACAGACACGAAATTTTTTTGTTTTTCGAGCCCTGTTCAGGTACTCATATCTTTCTCCTCGCTGCCCCATTTTCAATTCCGTAAATTGCGTTGCGAATCCTGTATGACCCTCTCGATGTCCGGACAAACCGCTTGGGGCATCGCGTCCTGTGGTGATCGCACACCGCGATCCAAAAACAGGAAAAACCAGACCTTGTTCCACCCCGGAACTGAGTACGCCCCGCCAAACGGGATGACTTGGTCGCGTGCGGTCTTCACAGATACGTGCGCGCCGTCGATACGGACGTGTGAGATTTCGCGAAAGCTGATTCGGGTGTGCGTGCACACCGAAATCAACGCGTATCCGCGAACATCGCTCCGTATCCGACTTTTCTGCAATTTGCCCTAACTTTTTGTACACTCGTCGGATCGAGACGAAACTTGCGCCATCGGACTCGTAGCAATACGCTGGTCCTGTGGGTCAAGTTTGGTTCGATTCTGAGAACGTTGACAAAATCGCATGTCGTGGGCCCCACAAGCCCCGCTCGACGGGCGATTTCGTGATCGGCTCATCGGAATCCAATTCTGGAAGTTCTGTTGGGTTTGTATCATCGTTCCTGACCTGTTGCCACTAATTTTGGTAATTTTGGAGACCTTTGACCCTAACACATTTTTCGGTGCAAAGCGGGCCCACCGGCGGACCCCGTTTTGACCCGAAACTGCCGTTTTGCCCTTGTCTCCAAATTGGACCCAAGGACAGGCATTTCTAGCTATTTGACATCTTTTGAGCATGATGGTAATGTTTATTTCAGCATTTGGACTCATTTCTGGAAATTTTCCCGAGATACAAACTATATTTGGATCCAAACAACAGGCAAGTACCTGCACTTCAAGTTTAATCTTTATATTGTGACAATTAATTCCCTGATCTACTAGTACCCTTGATGATTACGCATAGTGTTAGAATACTGGATTTTATGTCTTGAATACTGGAGTTCATGTCTTGTTTTTTATGTCGGGTGGGAGAATACTAGAAGGCATGTAGTTTACCCTTCCCCCTGCCGTGTTTAATAGCTGTTGGTACACGACTGTACCCTCAGCCGGTTCTCGATTATTCCTGTTTAATAGCCATTTATGACGGCCGGATTAGCCTTATAAACCCCTACATGCCAACTATGTATTCTAAAACAAACACAAGTTCACACAGATAGCTTCTGGTCTTGTTATAGTTCTTGCTGACTGTTGTAGTTTCATTTCCTGTCTTATTTATTCCTGTTTTCTCATATCCCTGTTTATAGCATTAACTCTTAGTTATTGTTGTTTCTTTTATGCATTTTCTCAATATGATACTCAATCTAATTGTCATAAATATTTAGTTTAATCTTGTTGTGCATTGTGTACTTTGCTCCTTTCCTGACTGGATCCGTTGCTTTAGGCGATGATGAGGACTTTGCCCCTACCTATTATGGCCCCTATGAGGGAACAGATGACACTTATGAGGAACCAGTTCCCACCCAGGAGACCACTGCTGTAGAGTAGTTAGCAGTAGCTATTTTTATTTCATGCTCTTTATCTTAGTAATCGGGTTTGTCCCCGATTTTATTTCTGGATTCTGTATTAAACATTTGATCTGTTGTCACATTTATTTCATTTGAAATCTTAAGCATCTTTTCCCATTATTATCTTGCCTATTTTATTTGTGAATGAGCTAGATTAGTTAACTGTGAAATTGACCTAGACAGCGTACTACCGCCGACTCTGCGGCGTAGGCTGGACGTACCCACGCACTCGTGCCCGAATTTCCGGGTGCGGGTCGTGACAACATGTCTAGGATAAGGGTATAGAATTTGTAGGAAGGCAGTGGCTAGTGTAGCGCTCCAATTATCGGAGCACGGTAAGGGCGCTAAGTGATATAACTATTATAAAATTAAATAAAATATCGTGTTCTATCTATAACTGGACTCAAGCTAACCTTAGTCTCACTAACTCAGCCAAGTAGGTCAAATTTTTGGGTGAGGGGTTCACAATCTGTCGAACTTAAAATTTTTTATCTACCACCTAAGGCTATACATCTAGAAAACTATTGCTCAAATTATTTAATCATGATTTTTAATCCTCAAAGGTTTAACACCAAACATATCACCTATGATATGCCCTTAACCAATTATAAAAGAGAGTCACTAAGTCATGTGATTAGCCTTATGGGGTATATCTAGTACTATCAGTGTCAACTTATACCAGCATGAGGTTTTGTCTTTCCGAAATAGGGGAAGACGGAGAGAAATAATAAAGAACTCAAGGTGAAGGTGATAGAATACAAGTACGAGGTTCAAAGAGATTAAAGAATCGAAAAAAGAGTTGTCAGGACAGTTGTGGATTGAAATCCTATTTTTGGTAATTTCCTATTTACATGCTCATATCAGTACAGTTATGTAACCGATACGATGTGTCAGACATATCTAGGGACAAGTATATCTGTCTACTACCATATATCTCAATCCACGTAAAGTAGTCATGCGAAGAGCGAACCAAGCGCACTAAGGTTAGCTAGACCTTAATACACCAATTCTGATTAGGCAATTGTATCATTGTGTGCACCCAATAATACATATGCCATGAGCAAGCTCGATAAAAGAATAAGCTTACAAAAACTAGGCTATAATAGCAGCATAAGTCAAGGTAGTACAACAAACATAAATACGCTGGATTATGATGAAAGAAGGTACATAACAATTCAAGTTCACAAAACAAAAATAACATAAGCAACAATAATAAAAGACTCTACAATCTCTATAATTATCATACAACCTTCTTGTCTAAGTCGCTAGTTGACCAAATAGGGGCATAGCCTCTAAGTTCTACAGTCTGATGAAACATTATCTTCTTATGCTAGCACACAGTTAATGTCATTCAGCTACACTTCAATAATAGGGCAAAAGACTATGTGATACTATGTTGTGAGGTATACTACCCAACTTATAACAATAACCTAGTACTGTAATTGTCTTAAGGATACCGTAGAAACTCTTGTTAAGGTTTACGAGAAGGGATCTTGGTACTTATTAGGGTATCCTCTATACTAGGGTCAAATATTATGGTAAAACTTCTAACTAACTCTAGTAGCATCTATACTACTCTCAAGTCTTCATAATACATCAAGGGGTAATGATAAACCAATCTATAGATAAGGAATTCTAAGGTTCACTTAATTATTCTAAACTTAGTGGGGTGTCTATATTCTCGTTGTATTCTTAATAGGTGTACTACCATAATCATCATCCTAATAACAGGGGTTCCTATATTCTAGCAGAAGGCTATACTAAAGGAACTATTATGGGAGTACAGGAATCAAGCAGGATACAATTATTCAAATAGAACAGATAGAAGGAAGATGAATCATAGTCAATTATGGATAAGATCCTATACTCTAGTCCTAGGTGCAGGCTTGTTCGGTACAATAACGTAACCGAGACAATATGCTCTCGACCTGCATGGGCCACCACAAAAATATGTCACGTCCCAGTCCCAAAAATACGTAGGACTAGGACACGTAAGCATGCCAGCCGCATGGATATGGCAACTCCAATATATGGAAACCAAATCCATACGTACGCTGTAATATGAATATCAAATCCACAAGTGGTATAAAATGTAATACAAGTCACAGGGTAAAATCTAAAACTCATCCACCAAAATCATATAGAAATAAATAACCAGTATCTATGAAACTAGATCTCAATAAGAAGTATCTAAGGATGATAGTTGGATGGAAACAAATCCACTACCAACTCGAATGTAAGAGCAAATATTAAAGTAAGTACAACACAACAACACCATATAAGAACACCATCTAGCAATCACGGGCTCGAAGAGAGGACATCCACGAAACATATATAGCCATCCAATCTTTGCTCCTGCAAATACTCAAGAATAGATACACCTGGCAGAGGACCAGGTCCTCAGAGGGACGTAACAAGATACAGAAAATATGAGCCAACTTGAATACAGTAAACATACATATAATTTGGAAATAAATAAGTACGCTGTACAAGACAATCTATATGAATGCAAATGAGGACAACTTTTCGATGTATGGGCAAGGGTAGGCTACTCGATCTACCTCACAACTCACACACACGTCAAGGGACATCAGAAATCGACATACCGCGGGGGTAGCGACCAGCGAGACTCCAGAAATCGACATACCGCGGGAGTAGCGACCAGCGCGACACACGCC
Organism: Iris macrosiphon; assembly: GCA_036927795.1. NCBI lineage: Eukaryota > Viridiplantae > Streptophyta > Magnoliopsida > Asparagales > Iridaceae > Iris > Iris macrosiphon. The sequence continues at coordinate 112,836,011 of JAYESA010000016.1, read as the reverse complement.
CGTAGTGCGAGCTATATACTACGGTTTACCAGAGTGGTTAAAAGCCCATACGCCTAATGATTGTCCTCCCATGATACTAGGTGCCATGTGTGTGTCAACATATCTAATACATAGTAATGACTGGAGAAAAACTACACATGCAAGAACTATACAAAAATTAAATAAATAAACAGAAATATAAATAGCATGCAAAGTACTGTAAATAATTTGGCAAGGTATCTTGCCTGGTAAGAAAGCTGCAAGGTGTACTGTCCAGAAGTCAAACGCACAGGATCAAAAGCTATGGCCGCAGAACAATATCTCCGGATGCTGAAATAAACATCACCAACGTTTTCGGAATGAGCAAAATAGCTAAAAAGTACATCCCTTTCTTCCAATTTGGACACAGGGGCAAAACGGTAATTTCGGGCAAAAGTGGGGTCCACGGGTGGCCCACTTTGCACCGAAAAGCGTGCCAAGGGTAATAGTCTATAAATGGGACAAATTATAGGTCAAACAACTCTAAATGTTAATACGAACCCAACGGTATGTCCAAATGTGGATTCCGATGAGCCGAACAAAATTTTGTCCAAAAAGTCAACTGTGGGGCCCGCCAATTGGCGATTTGGTCAACCGTCTCAGAATTACGTGAAAATTGGGTCACAAGACCAGCGCGTTACCACGACTCTAGTGACGTAAGTTCCGTCGCAATCTGACAAGCATGCACAAAATACGCGCGAGTTCCACAAAAGTTGTGACACGGGGTGTGTCCGCGGATACGGCCTGATTTCAGCGCGCACACGCGTCCGAATCAGTTCCCATGAATTTTCACGTGTCGGGTTACGCTGTGTACACCGTTCGGTATACTTGGTACACGGCGGGGCGGTCCCGTTTGGCGGGGCGCGCTCCATTTTCTAACTTTTGGAAATCTGGAAAAAGTGGGTGCGCATAGTTTTGTGACGAATTTAACTATGTCCACAGCAGCTAATAATATAGGGTTATTTAACAGAAAATAAACTAGGTCAAGTGTTCTATATGTATCAAAAAGAATCACCGAATTCGGATCTCTGTGGTGGGAGATACGAACTCGGCAATCTGGGTGGTCACCGCAGTTTTCTGCGATCCCAGAATTGGGTCTGCTCGCGCCCACTTGGACGCTATTTTTCGCCTAGGGGTACACGTTTTCCGAGGTTGGCTATAATACCAATATGGAAGAGGGTTAAGGGTTGAGCATACCGGTGAAGACGAAACGACGTTTGGTTGAGCGAGTCGACGGAAAACAATTCCGGAGCGAAGGTGCCTCGTGTGGGAATCTGCAGTGCGCGAGGTCGGAGTCGTCGGGATGGTTTGGACGGCTTGGCGGGGCTCTCTGGCTGCGGTGACGGCTCTAGATGAGAAGAGGAGGGTCTGAAGATTTTAGGTTAGAGTTTTTGAAAGATAAATATATATATATATATATATATATATATATATATATATAATAGGGAGAGAGAGGATGTGGATCGGTTTCGGCCAAAGGGGTCGGGTTGGGAAGTTAGCTGCTGAAGTGCTGATGCTAAAGTAGGTATTGAAGGGCGGGTCCTTGCAGCAGTTTGCTGAAGGATGGAGTAGGCGGGTCTCTGGGAACATATTGGCTGAAGGATTGAAGTACTTAGCAAATTTGCTAAGTAATGGGAATAGCATTGTGTTGTTATCATTGGTATTATTATTATTAAATTAGTAAATTTTTTATTTAATTATTTCTTTTACTTCTTTCCTTTTCTTTTCTAAATATATATATACATATATATATATATATATTTGTGTATACATATATATTATATATATATTCATAAGAAAATTCATGGATTAGAATAATGCACACCATTAGGCTAGCAACAGCTTAAGGGGTCTCCTACATGGAATAAATTTTGAAAAATTCCTGATGGTCCCATAAGTCCTCTAAGTGTCCGAACACCTAAAATAAAAATTATTAAAAATTTATTTCTCCTATTTAGACCTAATTACTACAATTTAAATTAATAATTAATAAATAAAGGGTATATACGATTTTCTAGGAAGGGGGGTTTTACAGTAACACTTGTTCATATCAATAAAAGAGTTGATTTACTTCAAACTTGTGTTTCAATGCTTCTGTTATATTGTCGACTCAGTGAACCTGTTACCAAATCGCTATGCGTTCATGACTCCGTTGCACTCGGACAATCTGTGCGACTCTGTGGCTTAGAACTCTTACCGCCAGCCAATGAATCACGGCCTTGCACGGACGCTGTTCACGCTCGTGCGGCATCACGCCTGGATGGGTCAAGCGATCGTTCCACGGGAGCGCTGGCGAGGGTGATTCCCGCCTAGCGGGAACGGCCGATTTGCCTGCGAGAGATCGGGGCGTGACATCCAGCTTATTTGTTTAGTTTCTGCAGACTCATTGATGTTATATTTTTAGACTCATGAGTTGTATGTGACTATTCTATTCTTTATCATATTCGTGCTCATTTCTATCTTAGATCTGTGATTGAGTATATTGATATTGTTGGTGGTTCATTATATTGCTAGATAGATTACCCAAACATCGTTCTACCGCCGATTCTGCGACATAGGCTAGGCGTTGTTCCCGACTTGCATCCCTACATCGGGTGCGGGTCGTGATAGTCCAAGCACATTAAGACCCAGTATCATTGGATACGAGATGCTGTTGAGAAGAAGGAAGCGGCGCTTGAGAATATTCATATAGACGATAACAGAGCAGATATGTTCACAAAGATTCTTCCAAGGAAAAAGTTTGAGTACTGCAAGCAGATTATCGGGATGACGATCTCCTCCACATTGTTGTGAAGGAAATGATTTGTTGGAGTGTGTGAGGTTCCCAACCTATGTGCAGAATATCCCAAAGTGCGACGAGCGTCGTCTGTGGTCAGAGAAGTTCGGGGAGGCGACGAGAGTCATTCGAGAGGTCGAAGAAACTCGGAAGGAAGGAGGAGTAACTGTTGTACATGGGAAGACAAAGTTCGGGCCGAACTCGGTCCGAGTTCGATCAGGGTACTCCAGAAGCTCCAGAAAGCTGTTGTCTTCATTTACTCGCAAATTACCGACTCGGCCGAATTTGGTCCGAGTTTGGTCGGCGGGCTGGACGAAAATTCAGAAGTATTTTATACACCGTTGTATCGTATCCTACGATCCAGGATTAACTGCGGGATTATGAAATATATATTAGATTTTTCTAACCCTAATTCCTATATAACCATAACATATCATCTGAAGAAAGAGGAGAAAAAGAGGCAAGAGTGCCATTGCAATTTTGGAAAGGAGAAAGAAGGATTGTAGGCCGTTTCAGAGGAGTAGATCAAATTTGGGTAATTTTTTATTGTCTTCTATCTTCGTGGTGTGATCTATTTTCTATTCCTAAGTGTTGTGGTGATCCGTGTTGGATCGGAAGGAGCTTGTAGAGGGTGTATTCTCTTTATTTTATTAGTGGAGGTTCTTCAGGGTTGGATTCTGATCGTCCCGTAGTTTTTTCCGTAAGAATTTTTCACGTCAAAATTCTCTGTGTCTGCGTGGATTATTTTTTCAGTGGTTTGATGTTTGGTTTGTATGTTGTATTGTTCGGTTCTCTCGCAGGTACTTTTTGATTTGGGTGAAGATTTTCGTACTTCTTTTCCAACAATGATTTCTTCTGTTCTGTTCTTTACTTTTTATTTTTATTTTTATCGCATTTAACTAAAGATCATCTGCGGGGGGGGGGGGGTTGGGGGGTTGGATGAGGATATAACTCAAGGAATTGACATTGTGGAAGATATATTACTTTGAAAATTGTTTGTGTTGGTGGAGTGGAGTTGTGGTGAGAGTATGGTCCTTCCCATCCGTACAGATACAATACTATGAAATATAAATTTATATATTTAACAATAATGCTAAGTTTACTACCAAAAGCTTACAATTTTTTTTACAATTCTTTCTTCCTCTGCTATATGGGTCACATTCGGTTCCATCTTTTTTTTTAATAAATGACTACCATGTGACGTTTCTTTCACGTGACGGTCATCCGGACAGCCTTCGGATCCTATCTCATCCCTCTTCTCCAATAGACGACCGTCACGTAGACGCTACTTAGCTGCTATATAACGGTTGTAAGAGACTTGTAGGCATTTGGTTGTAGTCATAGTATAGCCATATTGAATGGTGATTTGAGAAATACAAGCTCAAATGAGTTGAGAATAAGATGTACGGTGCATGCATGAATGCCCTCATTGGAAGAACGTGTTAGTGGTAGTAGTAGCATGCCAAAGGCAACAACCACGTGAAGCTAGCTTTTTCAAATGCCTATAATGGGAGCGCAGTGATCGGAACATGCATGCTACTAGCCCAGTACGATTGAAGCAATCTCGTCCTTTTCGTAGCAATTAGTCGATCATATTTTTAGTGTAGGCATCTTCACCAGTCAACCGGCTACATAGACAAGGCATGGCGTTGGTTCGGACAAAATTTTGGTTTTCAACAATAGGATAATTCTCAAGCCGTTTGTTTTTTAAGAACCAAATTACTCCAAATCCAACTTTTATATATATATATATATATATATAGAGAGAGAGAGAGAGAGAGAGAAATAGACGACCTATCAGAAGATCAAATAAAATAAGCCAATTGTCTAACAATTTCACTAGCCAGAAATGAATGGGAGGCAAGCAAAGAGCCCTTGTCCCTTTCCTTTTTCCATTCAGCCTACTTCTTTGTTCCGTCAGTCTAAGGCGCCGAATGCCCTTAAGCGGTTCGCCTACCTTACCCTGAAAGGGAACGAGACGCTTCGTTTCGTTTCCGGGTTTAGGCTTGGCGAGAAAGAGGCATTCGCTACTTCCGAATCTCCGTCTTCATTTTCCTTCTTCGACACTCCCAGATCGGTTACGTCGATCGGCCATAGAATCCGTTGTAGACAGCCCTCTGGAAGATTGAGAGCATATCGGCAATCTGTCATCTTGAGAAGCCCGAGCCCGAGAGAGATATAGCTTGCTTTTCCCCCAACTACGAGCAACTCGCACTAGCCTAACAGCAACAGGAGTTTGATTCCTCATCTGCTTCCTAGTCGGAAAAGAAGGCGAGCGGAGTGAGGTCGAGCCAGGAAGAGCAACCCGAGAAGAACGGAAAGAGCAGCGAAGCATTAAAAGAATTCCGAAGGAGATATACGATTTAAAAAATGGAAGATCCAATATTTCACAATTGTATCTAGAATAACTGGAAAGGTGGAAACAAGACCAGATATAATTTGATCATTATGAGCCAGTCCAAAATCGTTGTAGATAGAACCAATCATGAGTTCCCAACCGTGGTCGAGTGAAATCCGATCCATAAATCCGTAACTAAAAGAATATAAAAAGCTTTTATTGTGTCATTATAGTGAATCAAGGTTCGACCAGGGTCTTGCCTGCTTCTTTGAAAAGCCCTTCTCTCATTTTCTTTCGTAAGAAAGGTCATCGCTAACGCACTAGGATATGCATAAAGGAATTTCGTACATCGCAACCGGTTAAGCAGGCCTATTTCGGCGAATGATCACATAGAGTTCCGTTTGTCTATCTATGACGAGATTTCCCAACAACTGTAGTAGATCCTACAGAACGAACCATATGGTCTACATTCGAATATTTATTCATTTTCTTTTTCTTTTTAAAAAACATTTCTGGTCGCATTCGCTCTTGGAAGAAAAATTCGGGCGACCCGTGGAAATACATCGGTTTCTTACTCCTGCCACGCATGGATCCTTTGATTAGACCCCGACGAAAGTCTGATTGGTGTGAGTAACGTATCAAAGCTGCTTCTTCTTCTTCTTCTTCTTCTTCTTCACTAGTACTAGTATCATTAGTATTAGTGCTAGGATTATCACTCTGATCATCAGTATAAATTACCACTCGTTTTCCTTTTCTTGAACGAATGTCCGTTTTTGCCGCCGACTCCTCTTCATTTTCTTCTTCCTCTTCTTCTTCTTCTTCTGTCGGCATTCTATAAGCCACTTGTCGAGTTTACAAAGCTTTGCTTCTTGTAGTTTCTGTCTTTACGTCGGCCCTCCATGCCTCCCTTCATTTGCTTGCCTCCTTCCAGCCCAGAATGCCTACTGACGTTAAGCTAACCTTAAGAAGCGACACCCGAAGGGTGACCTTCTGGCGCAGGAGGCCAAGCATTCTGCCAGACGTCCCGGCCTGGGAGCCCCGTTCGCCTTTACTAAATTTGTTTTTTATTTTATTTTATTAAGTAGCTAAGTTTCAAAAGCAAAGGCGTCCCTTTCGGGTTCAGATTTGGTGACCGAAACCTGTTGAAATTAGTTGATGATTTTATTGATTGTCTCATTGGCATTATATAGCCTTACAGTCATTAATACAATGATCTCAATCATTATGACAATAATCTCATAATGGAATATCCTGTGACATATTCTGGCATTAATGGAATATCCTGTGACATATTCTGGCATCCCAAATATGTCCTCAAGATATTCCTATGTGCTTATACTATACTTAAATATGACACCTAACACACCATATCAACACTCCCCCTCAAGATGGGTGAAAGATATTCACTAAGCCCTTCTTGTCACATCCTCTAATCATGCTCACTGAGGCGAGTCCCTTGGTTAGTCCATCTGCTACTTGATCTCTAGTTGGAACATGGCCAAGCTCCAGTAATCCACAATCCAACTTCTCTTTGATGAAGAATCTATCAATCTCGATGAGTTTGGTCCTGTCATGTTGTACTGGATTGTTGGCGATACTAATAGCTGACTGATTGTCACACCACAGCTTCATCTTGGCTCCTTGATCCAGCTTCAGCTCCACCAGCATATTCTTCAACCATAGTAGCTCTGCAACTCCCAAGGCCATAGCTCTGTACTCTGCTTCAGCTGTCGATCTGGCCACCACAGACTGCTTCTTACTCCTCCAGGAGACCAAGTTACCTCCTACAAATATGCAATATTCCGAGGTAGACCTCCTGTCATCAGCACAACTAGTCCAGTCAGAATCACAGTAGCCCTCGATGCTCATGTGATTGTTCTTCCTGAATATTAGTCCCTTCCCGGGAGCACCTTTCAAGTACCTCAGAATCTGGTACACTGCATCCATATGACCCTTCCGTGGGTCATGCATGTAGCGGCTCACCACACTTACTGCAAAGCAGATATCAGGACGTGTGTGGCTCAAATAGATCAACTTGCCAACCAGTCTCTAGTATCTGTCCCGATCAACTGGTTCTCCAGCCTCAGCATCAATCTTGAACCTCTGATCTATTGGTGTCGCTGTAGGTTTGCACCCCAACATCCCAGTTTTTGTGAGAAGGTCCAGTGCATACTTCCTTTAAGAGAGAACAATCCCCTCTGCTTCTCGAGCAATCTCAATCCCAAGGAAGTACCGAAGAAGGCCGAGATCCTTCACCTCGAATTCCTTGCCAAGCTTTCCTTTGAGTTGGGCGATCTCCTGCTCATCATCTCCTGTGATAATCATATCGTCCACATACACCGCAAGCATGGTGATGTGGCCTCCACTCCGACGGAAGAACACAGTATGATCAGCATTGATCTGCTGATATCCCATCCCTATCATCGCCTTCTGAATCTGTCAAACCACGCTCGAGGAGACTGCTTCAGTCCATAGAGGGACTTCTTCAACCTGCAGACCTTGCCTACTGTCTGATTGGTGCCAAATCCTGGTGGTATCTCCATGTATACCTCCTCCACTAGATCTCCGTGAAGAAATGCATTATTCACATCCAGTTGGTGTAGCTTCCATCTACCATTCGCTGCCAAAGAAATCAGAGTCCTTACAGTGCTCATCTTTGCAACTGGTACAAAGATCTCGTCATAGTCGATGCCGTACGTCTGACTGTATCCTTTGGCTACTAGTCGAGCTTTGTAGCGCTGAACCTGTCCATCTGGGTTCTGCTTCACGGTAAAGACCCACTTGCATCCAACTGCTCTCTTCCCCTCTGGCAGTCTCACAAGCTCCCAAGTGTGGTTCTTCTCCAGAGCTCCCAACTCCTCGTGCATTGCCGCTTTCTACTTTGGATCATTCTTGGCAACCTGCCAATTATTAGGTACAGTAATACTATCCAAAGATGCTATAAATGCTCCATGAGAAGAAGGGATATGGTCATAAGAAACAAACTGAGCAATATCCCAACCATATCTGTTTGGAGGATTTCCTGCATTGCTGCGAGTGGTCCTCCGTACATATAGTGGTGTGGGTGGAGTAGAAGTAGGAGGAATGATATCTTGTGAAGGAGGGGGTATCACCTGAAGGGGGGTTGGTGTCGGTGCCTCAGAAGTTGGGATGAACGCAGGCAAGGGACTTGGCACTGGCACTGTCTGTACTGGTCCTGCAGTTTGCTTCTCTCTCCTGCTGTAGGTAAGTAACTCTCCCTGAGCCGTAGGCCTAACACCTTCACCTTCTTGTCCCTTCTCCGTGCCTCCATGCCAAACTTCTAAATCGGTTACCACCAAGTTCTCCATCTACCCCTCTCGCCTAATACTGGCAGTATTAGGTGTGTTGTGTGAAGTTCCGTCCTGGTGGTAGTATGGCTCATGCTCCCGAAAGTGGACATCCATACTGACAAACTTCTTCTTCTCTACTGGACTCCAGCACACATACCCCTTCTGGGTCGCTGAGTAGCCTACGAAGATGCATTTGACAGCTCTAGGGTCAAGTTTCCCAACTGATGGCCTGTTGTCCTTCACAAAACACACACACCCAAACACCTTCAGTGGGAGTATCCCACTATTATTGCCTTGCAATACCTCACATGGGGACTTCCATCCGAGGACCTTCGAGGGCATCCTGTTGATGAGTTGAGCTGCTGTCAACACTGCATGCCCCCACAGACTCTGTGGGACATTCATGTCGATCATCATACTTCTTGCGACATCCAGAAGGTGTCTGTTTTTCCTTTCTGCAACTCCATTTTGTGCTGGTGTGTATGCACAGGTGGTCTGATGCTGTATTCCGTGTGCTGACAAGTATTCTGCAAGCATCCTGTTGGTATACTCCGTTCCATTGTCAGACTTCAGTACCTTCACAACTGCTTTGTATTGAGTCTGGACATGCTTATGGAAATCCCGAAAACAAGCAGGTACATCATTCTTATTTTTCATTAAATATAACCAGGTAACACGAGAGGCACACTCAATGAAAGAAACAAAGTACTTATAACCATTCATAGTGTTAGTAGCACATGGACCCCAGACATCAGAATGTACTACCTCAAAAGCAATAGTGCTCCTATGACCCGTGCCAACATATGAGCTCCTAGTAAGTTTTCCTAACTCGCACGCATCACATACTAATTTCTCTTTATTTGTTTTTGCATAAATCTCTGGATACAACTTACTTAAAGTATCAAAGGAAGAATGTCCCATCCTCCGATGATGGAGTATCAAGGTATCCTCAGTCCTCTGCTGCAGTCCTTCCATGTCAGCCTTCTCTGCCATAGATACCAATGCTGAGTCTAGTCCTTCTCGATCTAGGTACCACAGTCCCTCATGCCAAGTGCCAGTCCCAAGTCTTCGTCCTGTCCCTTTCTCCTGGAAGGTCACCTTAGGAATATCAAAAGAAACAATGCATTTAAGTTGGAGGATTATAGAACTAATGGACAAGAGACTGACTGGAAATGATGGAGCATGTAAAATATTGGATAATCTTACTGAACCTGTACAATTAACAGTACCCTTACCGACCACTGGCTGGAAAGTGCCATCAGCTGTCTGAATGCTGTCTGCTGATGCTAGGTGAGTGTAGGAAGAAAACTCACTAGCATTCCCCGTCACATGCCGAGATGCTCCCGAGTCGATAATCCAGTCCGATGATTTAAGGGAAGAGATAGACGCAAGGGCAAGTGATTCGTCAGTACCTTCTGATGGATGGGCATACATGGCAGCGTTGCCCCTAACAAAGAATGAGGTGGACGCCTCCTCTGTTCTACTCCTCATGTCTCCCAGTGCCTGGTCCTCCACAGTAAAGGTGCCATCAGCTTCTCCGTTCCCTTCTGATATCAGGAGGTTCGCCCGATAACCTCCTCGGCCGCCTCGTCTACCCCCTCGACCACGACCACGTCCTCCATTATATCCTCGTCCGCCGAACGGTCCTCGTCCACCACCTGAATCTCCCTCCCTAGGTGGTTTGGTACAAGCATACCGATGATGACCCATCTCCCCACAGTTGTAGCACTGCCGGTTATGCTGCCAGGGCTCTCCCTTAGATCCAGTGTTACCTGAGCTGGTGATCGCTAGTGCTGACTTTGCTTCGGGGGGACCACCTGTCCCGGCTTACAGCCTGATGCGTGTCTCCTCCTGGATCATGGCTGAGATAGCCTCCTCAAGGCTAGGGATCTTTGGTTGGGCTAGAAGTAGGGCCGTCCTCTGTGCGAAAGCTGCAGTCAGCCCTTTGAGGAACTTCATCGTCCTCTCCTGCAGACACACCTGTCTCTCCTTACACTTAGGGTCCCCGCAGCTCGCCCGATTTGAGGAGTGATCATAATCCAACCACAGACGCTCCAACTCCGTGGCATACTCCTGCACCGTCTTCTCTCCCTGTACGGTGTCATCAATCTCCCCCTTTATCTGAAAGACCCGTAAGTTGTTCCCCACACCATCATAGGTCCTTCTCAACTTCTCCCACACATCTTTCACCATCTCAATACCGTCTACTGTAGCGGCAATAGACTGGACTAAGGAGTTGAGAAGCCAGATGTAGATCACCATATGAGTGGACTTCCACTCATCGCGTCCTGTCGAGCCCTCATCCGGCTCTGTCGTCTCGTCCGTCAGGAACCCCTCCATGTTTTTTTCTGCGAGGGTTCTTCTCAACCGCCGTGACCAACTCAGATAGGTGGCTGGTCTATCTAATTTCAGATCGATGGAGGGAAGCTTCAACTCCGACGACGTTCGTGTCGTGTTCTCACCAGCCGACATCGTTAACAACTTCATCAACGTCGCCACCTCTGCAGAATCTAGCTTCTTGATGATCTCCTCCATCGATGCGTCGTCTATCCAATCACGTCACGTCCGCTCTACGACTCACGCTCGTCCTCGTCGTCCGCTCCTAGATCCGAACATGTCCTCCCTTTTTTCAGATCTAGGCATCCCTATTAGGCGCTGTCTCGTGCTGGTGCGGAGGAGGCGACAGCACGCATGTCACAGCCGCCGTCGCAGCAGCAGCAGCAGTCGCAGCAGCAGTAGTAGCCGCAGCAGTAGCGGGACGGGGCAGCAACAGTGAAGGGCGGCCTGCGAAGGGCGGAGAAGGGAAGAAGGGGGGGCGTGGAAGAGTTCGGTGGAGGAGATCTAGGAAATCCTCCTGTGGGTTTGTGGAAGCTTGGTTACGGCTAGGGTTTGTGGAAACTTGGCTTTGATACCATGTTGAAATTAGTTGATGATTTTATTGATTGTCTCATTGGCATTATATAGCCTTACAGTCATTAATACAATGATCTCAATCATTATGACAATAATCTCATAATGGAATATCCTGTGACATATTCTGGCATTAATGGAATATCCTGTGATATATTCTGGCATCCCAAATATGTCCTCAGGATATTCCTATGTGCTTATACTATACTTAAATATGACACCCAACATACCATATCAACAAAACCTCCGCAATATCCCGATCGGGTACAGATTTTATCATTGGTGCCTTTGGAGCTCCCGACGGATTTAGTACCAAACTCCCCGCTCAAAGCTTATATATATATATATATATATATATATATATATATATATATATATATATATATATAAAATGATCAAAGGATAACTACATTTAGTTTCGGTTAGAACAATTCAAATCCCGGACTAGGATCCAAGGGCAGAGGATGGGCTGGGCTGTCCCGAACTATAGTCCCGGCTAACTTTTTTTTTTTTTTCTACTATACTCATGCAGCCATGATCTCAGTCCAGCCCAGCCCAGCCCAACCAGTTTCAGAACATCCGACCAGTCACCAGACTAGCTAGGTTCTCTCTTTTGAAAAACCAAAACAAAGCTATCAGAGAATGGAAACTCCCGTTTGGCTTTCCCCCCTGCTGGCTGCTTCCAAGTTCCAAGTACTTCTCTACTTCTTCATTCTTCCATACTTCTTCTTCTTCTTCTTCTTCTTCTTCTTCCAAGTTATTTTTGCAGCAATTTCTTGTTCCTATAAATATGTTGCTGTCAAAGAGGGAAAATGTTGAACAAAGTTCAAATTTTGCTTCTAATCGGGCTTGTAGAGAGCTTACTTGATCGGTAGAGAGCATACTTCAATTTCATCTAAGAGCTTAGTTTCTAGTTTATAATTTTAATTGTTGATGAGAAATTTTGCTTTTAATTTTGGTTTCATAGCCTGGGTTCTTAATTTAAACATGTTTTTTCAAGCTTCTCTTTATTAAGAATTACTAACATTCATTTGGTGTAATATTTTACACATTTTCATCGCATCAGTATCCCTTATGTGATGTTAAATTACTTATGTTATATGCTACTTCTTTATAGGTTTTTGAGCCTTTTGGTCCTGTTGAACTTGCTTCTGAATTTGCTATCTAACCTGCTTCTTCAATTTGCTATAGATTTTTCCAAGTATCACTATCTAACCTGCTTCTTCAATTTGCTAATGTATACTGATTTTGCTCTTTGGATGATCAGTTTGCTCAAGTTGAACATGCGAAGGCAGCTCAAAGTTTGAATGGGAAGTTAGACATAGCTGGCCGTATCATCAAGGTAATAATTCCATAACAATGTTGTATCAGATCTTGTAGTTGTGACTAATCAATATATGCCAAAACTAGTAAATGAACTGAAAGGGACTGATTTTTGGAAGCTCAGACGTGCATATACTCCAGCAGTTATCACTTATACACTATTTCTTTTTAAAATTTAAAAAATTCATTTTGTAATTATAAATATGGCTGTAGGTTCAGGATTATGTTGAAGCTGCAACACTTTGTACATTTTGGAAGACTGAGACTTTCCTAAACCTTGACGAGATGAACGCTACCTTGCGACCGTTAAGTGATAAATTTGGAGAGCCTTTGCAGATAAATGTTCTTGACTACCTTTTGGGGGTAATTATTCATGCTTTCTTCTTAAAGTTCTCCTTATTTATAAATATAAAGTAGATTTTTCTCATTGTTCTATATATTTGCACTTCTGATTAAGCTTGCTTGGTTGAATATCAGATGGAGAAGTTGAATATGCTCAGAAGATCTGTAGATTTGTTCGGGAGATATATAGGGATCGAATTAACTCTTCTTGTACCTATCATGGATGATAATGCAGAGATGAAGAAGAAAATGGAGGTGATGCTTTAGAGTGTAGTGAAAATTGAAAATGGTAGGTTGCCCTTCTCTTCTTTCTGTACTGATGATGTTCTATCTGTGAACTTAAAATTGACCACAAATAGCTATGATACACCTACAATTAGGGGGCCATATTCAGCTTATGGAAGGAATTGAAGAAAGCCGAATCATGAGAAGAAGTTGAAGAGGCTATTTGGGGAGAGCTGAATCATTACCAATGCTTTTGTTGAAGGTATTTGAATAAGCTATATTATGGAGGGTTACAAAAACTTTCTTGTTTCATGAGTTTACTGATTTCCATTTCATTATGCATCATTTTCAAACCATTGGAAGTTTGATGAGATATTCCTTTTATTCAAGGAAACCATGATATTGAAACTAGCTACTAATCGTTAATCTTTTTCATATTTCATTGAAAAGTTCACTTGATGATTAATGATATCTATTCTTTATCCAACTTAGTCGTGACTATTGTATAATTGCCAAGTTTGTTGCAACCTTTGGCAAGTACATATCACTGTTATGTATCAGACACTAGACATTAGGGTATGTTTGGAAGCGTTTCGTTCTCTTATAGCATAGAAGGTGGCCGGGCAAGTATCATACATTAAATTTTTAGGACACTTAAGTTTAGTCCGGGGTGGATTAAAATCCTGGCTCCGCCCTTGTAGTCTTACACATAGAACCGATTTGATGTGGGTGGATGTTGGATTTGGTTTCTTTCTAGTTTATCAATGATCGATCAACCCTTTCTGTCGAATGGATGAGTCAAATCCAGAAGTGGATGTCGATGTTGATTAAAATGTGCTATAATCTTGTCACGCCCCAGTCCCAAAATGCCGAGGGACTGAGCACGTGGCAATGGCCAGCAGCACGCACCGATGGACAACCCACTTTAATAGATCCATCAGGGCATGCTTAAGTTGTATTCTAACAGTAAAATGTTACAAGTCTCAGGTATTTCTAATCTCATCCACAGAATAAACACTGATTAATTGCCAGAAATAATGCAATAGAATAACTAAACAAATCTCAAATAAGATTTTCTCGGGAACAATCCGAGAATCAGTCTGTTACATTAAGGAAATAGACAGGAAATAAAATACGGGAAATGGAAATACTGTGTAGATGAAGCCGGTGCTCAGGAGAAATCTTCGGCCAATATCTCGTTCTCTGTTCCGGGTTCTGCTCCAAGGAGTGCTCCTGTACCATACACCTCGGGGTAGTTCTCCTCGGCTATACCTGGGGACATAGTCCATTCCAGGTCCTCAGGGGACATAACAAGGTACAAAAAATACAAGCCAAAATATATGCAGTGCAGCAATAATGAAACAGCAGGGTAAATATGTAAACCAGCTAAGTGATATGCAAGTGAGAATTTTAGTCATACTCAGGTTGAGACTACTACTACAGGATCAGTGTCGAAGAAACCATAGCAATATTTTCTCGACAGGGCCAGTAAGGTACCAAAGCTCTGTATCAGAGTCTAAGACACCGCCAGATAACAGTATTTATATTATAATATATTCAGCCTTGATATGATAATACTTTTCCCACTCCATGTAATCTCACGTCACAGTTCCAGAAAATATCAGGTACAAGTCACGCAAGTTTGAACTAATGCAATGAGTCAGGATAGAATCTAGCATGTAAACTGTATATGTTATGAATATGCATCCTATACGGAATCACCAGGTATATCTCAGGCAATTCCGTCACATGAATAGTGTCAGGTGTCCTGGGTTGAGCAGTTAAACAAGTTTTTATATGAATCTACAAAAAATCAAGTAAAATACTATAACCAGAAATATCTGAGAGTTGGCAAGCTTTACTTGTCCACTGATGTATAACTAAGTCCAGGAAAGTAAGTAGCGAAGCTGCAAGTTTTGGCAAGGTACACTTGCCTGTGGTTTCGGCTCTGATTTCGGCTCTGACTTCAGTTGGATTTGCAGGCGGTACTCCGGTTGCTGAAACAAATATCACCATCAGATCCAGAAAATATCAAACAGCTAGAAACGCCTGTCCTTGAGTCCAATTTGGAGACAAGGGCAAAAACGACAATTTCGGGTCAGAACGGGGTCCACAAGTGGGCTCGCTTTGCACCGAAAAACGTGTCAGGGTCAAAGGTCTCCAAATTCACCAAACTTAGTGTCAACAGGTCAGGAACGATGATACGAACCCAACGGAACTTGCAGAATTTGATTCCGATGAGCCGATCAGAAAATCGCCCGTCGAGCGGGGCCTGTGGGGCCCACGACACGCGATTTCGTCAACGTTCTCAGAATCGAACCAAACTTGACCCACAGGACCAGCGTATTGCTACGATTCCGATGGTGCAAGTTTCGTCTCGATCCGACGTGTGTACACAAAGTTAGGGCGCATTCCAGAAAGTACGGATACGGGGCGATGTCCGCTGATACGCGTTGATCCCGGTGTGCACGCACACCCGAATCAACTTTTGCGAAATCCCGCACGTCCGTATCAACGACGCGCACGTATCTGTGAAGACCGCACGCGACCAAGTCATCCCGTTTGGCGGGGTGTACTCGGTTCCGGGATAAAAACAGGGTCTGATTTTTCCTGTTTTTGGATCGCGGTGTGCGATCACCACAGGACGCGATGCCCCGAACGGTTTGTCCGGGCACCGAGAGGGTCATACAGGCTTCGCAACGCAATTTGCGGAATCGAAATCCGAGCTACGAGCAAGAAGATACACGCACCTGAACGGGACCCGAAAACCGGGGTCAGAATCGTGTCCGACACGACACAGGACACGTGTCCTGTGTCCGACACGCGGGGGGGGGATTAGGGTTAGGGTTAGGGTTTGGCTCGGGATTACGGCGGCGGAGACGGCGGCCGGGCGGCTGAGGAGGGGGCTGGGGGCACGCGGCGGAGGTGGCGCGGCTGGGAGGCGGTGCTGGGCGGCCGGCCGGTTACTGCTGCGGCCGCTGCTGCTGTTGCTGGGTGCGGCTGCTCGCCGGAGAAGGAGAAGAGGAGAGAGGAAGGAGGAGAAGGGGCGGAGCTCTTCGGCGGCGCTGGGGTGCTGCGGGTCCGGGCGTCGGCGGAGTGGCTGAGACGGCGGTGGCGGTCCGGTGGTGGCTAGGGCGGTGGGGGAGAACCGTGAGGGGAGGGATCGGGTTTATATAGGGGTGGCCGGGGGTTGTCGTGGCCGAGAGAGGCGGAGGGGAGGCGGAGAAGGCGGGAGCGTGGGGTGGTCGTGGCCGCGCGGAGCTGCGCCGGCGGCGGAGGCGGCGCGAAACGCGTGGAAGAGGGAGAGGGGGTCAGCCGGGTTAGCGGGTTGCGGGCGGGTCGGGTGGCTGACAGACCCGACCCGACCCGGTTGGGGCTGGGCTGGGTTCGGGTTCGGGTTCGGGGCTGGGCCCGGTTGGCCGGGTCCAGCGGGCCACGGGCTGGGTTTAAATAAAAAATATAATAATAATAATAATAATAATAATAATAATAATAATAATAATAATAATAATAATCAATAAATAATTTAATAAATAAATAAATAATTAAATAATTAGTTTTTAGGTGTTTTAAAATATGTCCGGGGCCCAATAAATTCCAGAAAAATTGTCCTAAGTCCAGTTTTTCATTTTACACCCAAAAATATTATTTCTATAATATTTTAATATCATTTATTATCATTTAAAAATTATTGAATAATTAAAACCCTGTTTTTAAATTACAGAAAATTCCAGAAAATTGTGAAAAATCCAGTTTTGAAAATTTTGAAAAATCAGGGGGTTTATAAATCTTTCTTTCTTTCTTTTTATAGAATATCAACTAATAAATAGTAAGAAAGAAAAAGTGATTTATGTTTTCTCAGGACTAGTTTAAAACAAAATGGAGTCATATATATAGAGGAGGGATCATATCACCCCATAATCTGTCCACCCCATTATTATCCCTATCTTATTCGTTGGATCAAAATAAATCAAGATCGGGATTAAATCTTAAATCTTAATCCAAGATTGAGAAACAACACCGAATGGGTCTCCCTCCTCCACCCCGCGAGAAACTAACTTCTCCAAACCCTCATGTTGGAGTGGGTGGGGTTCCCAATCTATGTGAAAAATACTCCGGAGTTGGATTAGGTATTCCTACATATAATAGGAATATGTCAATGGATTTAGATTTGGATTGGATATTCCTACATATAATAGGAATGTCAACGGATTTGGATTTGGATTGGGTATTCCTATATATAATAGGAATACTGGTTGTGAGTTTGAGGCTATATATATATATATATATTAGGTGTCTCCTACCCCTAAAACATATCTCATATCTCAAAAAATTACAAAATATCTATGTCTAGCCTACTTTTATCTAGGAACCGAAAAAGTCTTTTATTTTCTTTTGAAAAAACAAAAATAGATTTCTTTGCATCATTTTTCTACAAAGACACGGAAGGCCATCATCAAGAAGCAAGATGCGCAGTACCAAGTAAGTAGTAGGAAGAAGACGGGCCTTTATAATCATTCTCTCAGAACGAGATTGAGGCAATAGTGCTTTTATAACTTTGGAAGGAGAGACGAAGAGATTGAAGTCTATTTCGAAGAGGAGATCGGTTTTGGGTAATTCTTTTCTCGTCATCTCCGTTCTTCGTTTGTCTGTGATCTATTTTCTATTCCAAAGAGTTGTGGTGATCCGTTTGGATCGATGAAAAGTTTGTAAGGCGTCGGTGTATTTCTTATTCCATTAGTTGAGGCTTTCAGGGTTGGACTCCGATCGTCACGTGATTTTTTTTATTTGTATTTTCTACGTAAAAATCTATGTTTCTGCGATTTGTGTTTAGTATTTTTTGGATTGTGTGCTTTTGCTCGGTTCTCTCGCAGGACTTCTTGGTTTGGGGAACAGTTTTCGCGCTTTTGTTTCCAACAAAGTGGTATCGGCGCCAGGTTTTGGAGTTCAGGGAGGTCAGGAGTTGAAAGGCAAACCAGAGAGAAGAGATGGATTCGAAGTCGGTGCGTATTGTAAAACTGAACGATACCAACTATCATTATTGGCGGAGCAAAATGAAGGATTTGTTGTTCGTCGAGAAGCTGCATCTTCCAGTATTTGCGTCTGAGAAGTCCAGTGACAAATCCGAAGAGGACTGGAAGTTCGAGCATATACATGTGTGTGGATATATCATTCAATTCGTTGATGAGAACGTGTACAATCACGTTGCCAATATTGAGCACGCAAAGACGTAGTGAGATAAGCTGGAATCTTTGTATGCGAAGAAGATCGGAGTAAAAAAGTTTTTCCTGATCCTAACGATGATGGGTGCGGTACAAAGATGGTGCGTCTATTACATATCACTTAAGTGAGTTCCAGGGCGTGGTTGACCAGCTATCCTCGATGGAAGTCAAGTTCGACGACGAGGTTCAGGGACTATGGTTGTTGTGTACATTGCCTGACTTGTGGAAGACCGAACGAGTGTCTATGATCGCTTCTGCTCCGGAAGGCGTGGTCAGTCTAGAGTTTTCCAAGAGCGGGATACTGAATGAAGAGATGCGGAGAAGTTCTAAGGATACTTCATCCACATCTTAGTCAGAGGTGCTAGTTTCAGGGAGCCGCATGAGGGATAAAAGCAGGAGTCCAAGTGGTGGCAAAGACAAGAGCAGGAGAAAGTCCAAGGGTCGATACGAGGACTCGAAGTATTATTATTGTGGCAAGAAGGGCCACATTAAGCAAAATTGTTTCTCTTGGAAGAGGGAGAAGAAGGGCGACGAGGGAAAGCAATGTGAGAACACTACAATAGCGACCTCAGCACATTGAGATGATGTGATTATTGTAGGTGATGAGGTAGTTATGAACCTCGCCTGCGATAACAACTCCTGGCTGGTGGACTCAGGTGCTTCAGCGCACGTATTCACAACATGGCACTATTTGCTACTTACACAACAGGCAACTGTGAGTGTTGAAGATGGACAACGAAGATGCTTCGAAAGCTGTTGCTATTGGAGATGTGCATTTGAGGACGAAGATGGGTGCAGTTCTTGTTCTCAAAGATGTC
This sequence comes from Iris macrosiphon, assembly GCA_036927795.1. Classification (NCBI taxonomy): domain Eukaryota; kingdom Viridiplantae; phylum Streptophyta; class Magnoliopsida; order Asparagales; family Iridaceae; genus Iris; species Iris macrosiphon. Next base: position 112,816,728 of record JAYESA010000016.1, on the reverse strand, counting down.
CGTCATGTCCCTGATATTCGTTTCAACCTGATGTCGGTTGGAAGGTTGGATGGAGAGAGTTTCTTCAACCTCTTCGAAAACGGTCAGTAGAAGCTTTCCAGAGGTTCGATGGTGATTGCCAGAGGAAGCAAGAGGTCCAGACTCTATTATATGGAAGGGAACATACATGGGACATAAGAGGTGAACACAGCTACTAATGCGTCTACTGAGTTGTGGCACAGGCGGCTCAGTCATATCAGCGAGAATGAGATGAACTACTTGATGAACAGAAAGGTGATTCCAGGGCTAAAGTCTACAAAATTGGAGAGATGTACGCACTGTTTGGCGGGAAAGCAAAATATGGTTTCTTTTCAAAGTCACCAAATTTAAAAAAGTCGGCGTTGCTCGAGTTGAATCACTCGGTTGTCTGCAGTCCTATGAAGGTAAAGTCCATTGATGGTACTTCTTATTTTGTGACTTTTATTGATGATTGTTCCAGGAAGGTTTGAGTCTATGCCTTAAAGACCAAGGATCAGCTGCTGTCCACTTTCAAAGAGTTTCAGGCTTTGTTGAAAGGGAGACGGGTAAGAAGCTACTATGTGTTCAGTCTGACAATGACGATAAGTAAATTAGTCCACTTGATGCTTATTGCAGAGAGCAAGGGATACGACACAAGAAGACTCCATCGAAGATACCTCAGCTCAATGATGTAGCGGATCGAATGAACATGACGCTGATGAAGAGGGTACATTGTTTGCTGTCAGAAGCAAACTTGCTGGACTGCTATTGGGGTGAGGCACTTTACACAGCTGCTTATGTTATTAATTTATCTCCTAGTGCTCCTCTGCAGGGTGATGTGTCTGACAAAGTATGGTACGACAAAGAACCGTCATACAATCACCTGCGAGTATTTGGTTGTAAGGCCTTCGTGCATGTACCGAAGGACGAAAGATCCAAACTTGATTTTTGATGCTTTCGTAGCCAAACCTTTCCCGGTGAGTATCTCGTGATTTTTTTCATTTGTATTTTCTACGTAAAAATCTATGTTTCTGCGATTTGTGTTTAGTATTTTTTGGATTGTGTGCTTTTGCTCGGTTCTCTCGCAGGACTTCTTGGTTTGGGGAACAGTTTTCGCGCTTTTGTTTCCAACAAAGTGGTATCAGCGCCAGGTTTTGGAGTTCAGGGAGGTCAGGAGTTGAAAGGCAAACCAGGGAGAAGAGATGGATTCGAAGTCGGTGCGTATTGTAAAACTGAACGATACCACTATCATTATTGGCGGAGCAAGATGAAGGATTTGCTGTTCGTCGAGAAGCTGCATCTTCCAGTATTTGCGTCTGAGAAGTCCAGTGACAAATTCGAAGAGGACTGGAAGTTCGAGCATATACATGTGTGTGGATATATCATTCAATTCGTTGATGAGAACGTGTACAATCACGTTGCCAATATTGAGCACGCAAAGACGTAGTGAGATAAGCTGGAATCTTTGTATGCGAAGAAGATCGGAGTAAAAAAGTTTTTCCTGATCCTAACGATGATGGGTGCGGTACAAAGATGGTGCGTCTATTACATATCACTTAAGTGAGTTCCAGGGCGTGGTTGACCAGCTATCCTCGATGGAAGTCAAGTTCGACGACGAGGTTCAGGGACTATGGTTGTTGTGTACATTGCCTGACTTGTGGAAGACCGAACGAGTGTCTATGATCGCTTCTGCTCCGGAAGGCGTGGTCAGTCTAGAATTTTCCAAGAGCGGGATACTGAATGAAGAGATGCGGAGAAGTTCTAAGGATACTTCATCCACATCTCAGTCAGAGGTGCTAGTTTCAGGGAGCCGCATGAGGGATAAAAGCAGGAGTCCAAGTGGTGGCAAAGACAAGAGCAGGAGAAAGTCCAAGGGTCGATACGAGGACTCGAAGTATTATTATTGTGGCAAGAAGGGCCACATTAAGCAAAATTGTTTCTCTTGGAAGAGGGAGAAGAAGGGCGACGAGGGAAAGCAATGTGAGAACACTACAATAGCGACCTCAGCACATTAAGATGATGTGATTATTGTAGGTGATGAGGTAGTTATGAACCTCGCCTGCGATAACAACTCCTGGCTGGTGGACTCAGGTGCTTCAGCGCACGTATTCACAACATGGCACTATTTGCTACTTACACAACAGGCAACTGTGAGTGTTGAAGATGGACAACGAAGATGCTTCGAAAGCTGTTGCTATTGGAGATGTGCATTTGAGGACGAAGATGGGTGCAGTTCTTGTTCTCAAAGATGTCCGTCATGTCCCTGATATTCGTTTCAACCTGATGTCGGTTGGAAGGTTGGATGGAGAGAGTTTCTTCAACCTCTTCGAAAACGGTCAGTAGAAGCTTTCCAGAGGTTCGATGGTGATTGCCAGAGGAAGCAAGAGGTCCAGACTCTATTATATGGAAGGGAACATACATGGGGCATAAGAGGTGAACACAGCTACTAATGCGTCTACTGAGTTGTGGCATAGGCGGCTCAGTCATATCAGCGAGAATGAGATGAACTACTTGATGAACATGAAGGTGATTCCAGGGCTAAAGTCTACAAAATTGGAGAGATGTACGCACTGTTTGGCGGGAAAGCAAAATATGGTTTCTTTTCAAAGTCACCAAATTTAAAAAAGTCGGCGTTGCTCGAGTTGAATCACTCGGTTGTCTGCAGTCCTATGAAGGTAAAGTCCATTGATGGTACTTCTTATTTTGTGACTTTTATTGATGATTGTTCCAGGAAGGTTTGAGTCTATGCCTTAAAGACCAAGGATCAGCTGCTGTCCACTTTCAAAGAGTTTCAGGCTTTGTTGAAAGGGAGACGGGTAAGAAGCTACTATGTGTTCAGTCTGACAATGACGATGAGTAAATTAGTCCACTTGATGCTTATTGCAGAGAGCAAGGAATACGACACAAGAAGACTCCATCGAAGATACCTCAGCTCAATGATGTAGCGGATCGAATGAACATGACGCTGATGAAGAGGGTACATTGTTTGCTGTCAGAAGCAAACTTGCTGGACTGCTATTGGGGTGAGGCACTTTACACAGCTGCTTATGTTATTAATTTATCTCCTAGTGCTCCTCTGCAGGGTGATGTGTCTGACAAAGTATGGTACGACAAAGAACCGTCATACAATCACCTGCGAGTATTTGGTTGTAAGGCCTTCGTGCATGTACCGAAGCAGGGACATAGTTTTCGTCGAGGATCAGACCATGGCCAACACTCAGGATTTTTGATGCTTTCTGAGGCTGAAGAACTGCCGAAATTAGAGTCATTTCGCTTCGAGCAGTTTCCAGAGGACATCGCAGAGGATCCAATTATGGGGGAGCTAATACATGGAGTTGTTCTCAACCTTGATCATCAGCCTGCTGATGGTGGTCAAGGTGACCCTCAGGAGGATGAGCATGCCGATGAGGTAGTTCCTGAAGGAGAGGAGGCTGTTGATATACAGCCAGCAGTAGTGGTTCCGTTGAGGATGAGTGATAGAGAGCGTCGACCATCTACAAGATACTCATCGGGTGAGTATGTGTCACGCCCCAGTCCCGAGGGCCGCCCGTACCACCGCTCTCCTCATCGGAATCGGACGCGAACCACCGTGCCTCGGCGTACCGGACGTGAATCACCGTGCCTCGGCGCCTCCCAACGGGGCGTGCATGGCCCGTTTGATACCGGGATGTGATGTCGTGCGAGCCTGGGGTTGCGCCCGCATAAGGCAATATCGTTTAAGTTGTTTGGCTATTATCACATCAATCGAGTAAGCAGCGAAGGGACATTGTTGCAATGCAATACATTTAGCCAACTGAGTATTCAGGACAAATCGAGGGACTGGGTTCTCTTTAGCAAAGGCATCGTTCCATACATTATGCCCCTTTATACGATAGTAACTCGAGGCAATCGAAACCAGAATTTTTGGGTCTTGGGGATTGAGGCACACCTATCGCTCCCTCGGACGATCCAGTACCTGCAAGCAAGTAAACTGTTGGTGGGTCAGCACTTTTATAAGTATTGGTGAGATAAAACAACTGAACAGAAGCAAGGATTCACTAAAACCAACACTAAGTAATCATGTTATAAAATATTATATTACTAGTGATCTTTCTAGTTTTACCTATGTTCGTTACATGCAGCAGAAGAACGGAGTCATAATACATTGTTTTGGAAACATCTTTTTAAAAAAAAACAGAGTTTCATATGCGATATAAGCAAGCAAGTCGTTCGTTCTGTTTCAGGGTGTGCGCAGCGTGTCTTGTGAGACTCTAGGGACATGTGAGACTCTAGGGACAAATGCACATCTAGACACCAATGCATATCTTAGGGGCAGTCCATCTATCCAAGCCAACACAATGAACTAGCCCCGAGTAACTCAGGACTGACAGTTGTTGGTCCAGCATACCAATGACTCATTATCTGAGCCGTTACTCATGGTTGCTTTCCACTATCTTTGTAGCAGCCGTGACACATGCAGTTCAGCTCTCCACTAATAGCCATTGTCCGACCGATGCGAATGCATGAAAACACTTATCAAATAAACTTTAGGATGCAGACGAGACGAACCATCAGACTATATTCTTGTTGCGGGGATAAGCCGCCTTATATTTGAACACATTTAGGCACACGATATGGTTCCCTCGGAGCATAGGCGATAGTGAATGTGTTCATGCAAACACATACTTTTAGACAAGCATTTCAGGGTCTCTTAGTTAAGTAGATATGATCGTTTCAAAGACAAGCTAGGTGAGTTCGTTTATTAGCATGCAAGGCAGGTTATATCATTCTCTTATGAAAATAAGCAAGCAAAAACTCAGATTTATTATTAAGGCGTGCAAGATTCAGAGAACGAAGTTCTGCCCACTCATCTTGATACATAATGCCGACGCGGAGCGGGGCATTACAGTATGTGCTACTAATTGACGGGGGATTGTCCGAAAGTTTTGCAGAGGCTATGGAAGATGAACACAAACATGAGTGGATGGTGACTATGCAGGAGGAGATGAGTTCCTTACAGGACAACTTCACTTATGATCTGGTGCGGTTTCCAAAGGGTAAGAAGGCTTTGCAAAATCGATATCTGTTCAGAGTGAAGCAGACAGATGATGTTACTCGCCCTCGATAAAAAGTGAGGTTGGTAGTTAAAGGCTACGGTCAGCGGAAGGACGTAGATTATGATGAGATCTTTTCGTCAGTCGTCAAGCAGTCATCTATTCGGGTAGTGCTAGCATTGGCAACCAGTTTCGACTTGGAGGTCGAGAAGATGGACGTTAAGACGATATTCCTCCACGGTGATCTTGAGGAGAAGTTGTACATGGAGCAGCCAGAGGGATTCTGTGAGAAGGGCAAGTCACACTTGGTCTGCCGGTTGAGGAAGAGCTTGAATGGTCTAAAGCAGGCTCCACGACAGTGGTACAGGAAGTTCGAGTCGTTTATGGGGGAGCATGGTTATGCACGAACGACGTTGGACCTCTGTGGATTTGTGAGGTACTTTGCCGAGGATAATTTTATTATTTTACTACTCTGTTGATGATATACTACTGGTGGGTCGGAATGTCACTAGGATAGCGGAGTTGAAGCGCCAACTGGGCGCAGCCTTCTCTATGAAAGATTTGGGCGCAGCAAAGACTATTCTTGGGATGAAGATCAGCCGAGAGAGTCCAAGCTGCTACATTTGTCCTAAAAGAAGTACATTCACCGGGTACTTCAGTGTTTCGGGATGGACAGGTCGAAGAAAGTGAGTAACTCCCTTGTGACTCACTTTAAGTTCACTGAGGAGCAGTGTCCATCTACCGAGGACGAGAAGGAAGATATAGAGCGGGCTCCATATGCCTCAGCTATGGGGAGTCTTATGTATGCTATAGTGTGTATGAGGCCAGACATCGCTCATGCAGTTGGCACAGTTAGCATGTATACTTTCAATCCTGGAAGGGTACATTGGAGTGGGGTCAAGTGGATTCTACGATATCTTCCTGGCACTGCCGATTGGAGACTTTCTTTTGGTGGTGACAAGCCGAAGCTGGTTGGGTATACCGACACTGATATGGCTGAAGATGTAGACACGAGGCGATCGACTTCGGGCTATGTGATGATGCTTGCTGGTGGAACAGTATCGTCGCAGTCGCGGTTGCAGAAGTGTGTTGCCTTGTCAATGACAGAGATAGAGTACATTGTGGCGACGGAGGCTTGCAAGGAGTTGCTGTGGATGAAGAAGCTGCTGCAAAAAATGGGGCTAAAACAAGAGCAGTACCCTTTGCTTTGCGATAGCCGGAGTACAATTCACCTTGTAAAGAACCAGACATTTCATAACCAGTCCAAGCACATTGATACCCGGTATCAATGGATACGGGATGTGGTTGAAAAGAAACAAGCGACGCTTGAGAAGGTTCATACGGATGACAATGGAGCAGACATGTTGACAAAAATTCTTCCAAGAAACAAATTTGAGTACTGCAGACGGATCGTCCGGATGACGACCCTCTCCACATAGTTGTGAATGGAAAGATTTGTTGGAGTGGATGAGGTTCTCAACCTATGTAAAAAATACCCCGGAGTTGGATTGGGTATTCCTACATATAATAGGAATATTAGTTGTGGGTTTGAGGCTATATATATTAGGTGTCTCCTAGCCCTAAAACATATCTCATATCTCAAAAATATTGCAAAAGGAGGCAAGAACGCTTTTACAATATTGGAATGAGAGATGAAGAGATTGAAGGCTATTTCGAAGAGGAGATCGGTTTCGAGTAATTCTTTTCTCGTCATCTCCGTTTTTCGTTTGTCTGTGATCTATTTTCTACTCCAAAGAGTTGTGGTGATCCGTTTAGATCAGTGAGAAGTTTGTAAGGAGTCGGTGTATTTCTTATTCCATTAGTGGAGGATTTTCAGGATTAGACTCCGATCGTCTCGTATTTTTTTTATTTGGATTTTCTACGTAAAAATCTCTGTGTCTGTAATTTGTGTTTGACGTTTTTGGTTTGTGTGTTTTTGTTTGGTTCTATCGTAGGGCTTCTTGGTTTGGGGAACGGTTTCCGCGCTTTCGTTTCCAACACCTCCGTCTCCGCCTCCGCCTCCGCTACTCCTCTTCTGCCTCCGCCCACCTAGCCTCCATGCGCTCCGCCTCCGTCCGGTCTGTCTCCACTCCTCCGTCTCCGCCCGCTTCACCTCCGCACCTAAGCGTCCGCAGTACACCTTGTAGCTTTTTTACTCATGACTCAAAAAATTCCGTCCTGAACAACAGCTCTGATCTCAAAGAAAGCTTCTCAAAATCCAAATGCAGAACTAGACTCTGACTCGTTCTATCACAACTCTAGCAACTTCCTATACCAATTGTTCAGTCTTGAAGAGAATACTCAAGCCACTTTCTTCTTGTACTCCGTTGTGACTGCTGCTAGTTCTTGCTAAATCCTAACTTTCCATCTCATTCCTAAGATTTACATAACTGATGGTTCTCATGATTCAAACCATAAAAGAACTTGGTTTTTTTATTGATAAATTAGAGAGCTAATAGAAGTAGTTTTTAAGTAATCATTTGATAATGTTCAGGACAATTTGAGCAACACACAGTGACTTGAAATGGGTACTTCCAAGATTCATGGTTTGTGATAAATCAAGATTCTTGAGGGAAATATATATATTTTATCGAAAATTAAGAAATAACAATTTTCCAAGTTGACTCACTAGCAGTGAATGATCCCAGGTATTTATGAGAAAACAAGTAACCAATTTTTTTTCCCAAAGCTATACTTATACACTTAATGATGAATTTGCTTTTAGGATCTACAACATATGCATCTCTCCATATCAATCTTTTATACATCTTTAGTACAAATGCACTCTTTTCAGTTTTCCATACTCAGTAAAGCGAGAACACCTAAAGACATTCCTATGTTCCATAAACCTTGTATAAGTTGTATTTACTTGTCAGAAGTTAAAAGATCAGACAAAAAGAAGAGTGATAGCACGAGCCGGAGTTTAATTCTGCATTTGGACTTTGAGATGCTTTTTCTGATATCAGGCCAATCGACTGTTGTTCAGGACGGAATTTCTTGAGTGATGAGAATTAAAGCTACAATAAAGGTGTGTTGCGGAGGCGGGGAGTAAGAGCAGAGGTAGAGGTAGAGGCCGAGGCGATGCGGGAGCACGCAGATGTGGGGCTGACGGAGGCAGAGCGTTTGGAGGAGCAGGCGAGTTTCGGAGGATGGAGGAGGGGACCGATTGGGTCGGGAATTTCTTTCCTTGTTTCTCGATCTTGTATTAAGATTTAATCAAGATCATTAATTTAATTTGATCTAACGAATGAGATAGGGATGATAATGGGGTGGACAGAACAGGGGGTGAATCTGATCCCTCCTCATATATATTGTTAGAAAAATTGTCGTTTTCTTATTGAAAACTTTGTGAATAAAAAATAAAAATAGACTGTTGTTACCGGCCTCTGGGGAAGTCGTGCACGAAGCACTGTCCTAAGAGTTGATTCGGGATATGTGTGCAGACGTTTTCCTAAGCTCCTAGTGGTAAAACTCCCGCACTACCGGTATCTCGTAGCCGCACACGACTCGGAGAGAACGACCAGGACTTAGCTCTGTCCAGAGCTTGGAGACGAGTGAAACGACGAAGATTTGGACAGAACAGAATGTTGGCAGCAATTGTTTGGAGGAAAAAAATTTCTGATGATGTTTACAAAGAAAACCATTCATATATAATACTCCATCCAATATATAACGGTCTGAATTAATTTTTCTATTAATTTAGCCGTTACACAGGAGAAGGAGATAATGAACCTGGACAAAAAGTATATTAACGGTTCAAAAATAATTAGTAACGGACAAAATTAATTTTTCAACGTTCAGAAAATTAAATGAAAAAATAAAGAGGAACAAAAAGAATTTTAGGGTCCCAGCCCGAACCCGAAGAGGAAATCGAATCGGCATTCGGCGCCCGCAGATGTGGGCGCGTACCCTCACCCGTTACGCGCGCCGAACTGAGCCGAGCCGAGCCGGGCCGGGCGGCGGCGGCGCGCTCGTGTGGCGCAAGGGGTTCCCCACACAACAACTTTAAGAAAGCAAAGAAGAGGAACTAATATATGTACACAAGGAGGGGTTGGCCCATCCGATGTGAGACTAAAGAAAAGAAGAAAATTGAGCTTTTGCTCAAGAAAAGCTAACAATTCTCCCCCAAAAGGTCAAGTTCCGAAACAAAGATAAGTGTGAAGTAAAATAGAGAGAGAGAGAGAGAGAGAGAGAGCATCTGGACAGTAAAATACTATGCATAGATGAGATGGACTACAGCCTTGAATCTCACGTAGTGACTATTGCCTTAATCTGAAGAAGTGCTTGATGGACTATGCCTTGAATCAGACTTCTTGAACCAGATTTAGAAAAATAGCACACATAGTACGCTAGAGGTCCTTGGTCTATCATGTGGCGCTTTTAAATGACCATGCGCACTTTTCCACATTCATGAGAGTTGTCTGGGATCGCCCTATCCATAGTCGCGGCCTTCACGACCTCTCATATATGTAAGTCCTTAATGGTTGGTGATATGAATCAACCCAGCATTACAGCTTGGACCTATTAAGAGTTTAACCTCATCTTAACCATATCACACAGGAACACTGTCACCATAGGGATGGGGAGTCATTGTACACATGTACAGCCGCTTAGGCTTTATGTTGATGAGACTTTAATCTCGAGTCAGTGTTTCATAAAGTCACCTAAGTTCAGCTTGTTTCTACCCATTGAATCGGCTTTTTGGGATCTCTAGTCAGACTCGGTTGGGTTGCCACTGCTGGTGACTAACTTATGGGCTTAACCCCACCCCCTCGATGATTCTAGGATCAAAGTCCTAGACAGACCCTTCGTCAAGTGATCTGTAAGGTTCTTTTCTGACTTTATATAGTCAAGAACCACATATTTGCCTAGTAGGCTTTTTATTGACTTGAAGCGCAGCTGCAGGTGCCTGTTCATCTTAGCATTCACAGAATCATGCTTTAGTAGTTCAATAACAGATTTATTATCACAGTTTATAGAAATTGCAGGAACATGACTAAGAGAAACAAGTATATGCATAATAAGATTTTTAAGCCATTCAGCTTCTGTGCAAGTTGTATCTAAAGCTATCATTTTGGAGTCCATTGTACTCCTAGCTATGATAGTTTGCTTACAAGAGCCCCAGGAGATTGCAGCTCCTCCTAGAGTAAATACATATCCAGTAGTAGATTTTATATCATGTGAGTCAGTTACCCAGTTTGTATCTGAATAACCTTCTATGATATCAGGGTGCCTAGTAAAATGAAGTTTGTAATCTAGGGTGCCCTTGAGATATCTAAATACCCTATCCAAGGCAGTCCAATGTGACTGATTTGGGTTACTGGTATATCTACTTAGTCTTCCAATAGCAAATACAATATCAGGTCTTGTCATGTTTGTTATATACATAAGGGATCCTATCATCTGTGAATATTTATGTTGTTCCAAAGGTGATCCTTCATTCCTTTTTAGTACAATACTGCTGTCATAAGGAGTATGGACAGATTTTTTATCAAATAACTCAAACTTTTTTAGCATTTTTCAATTGAATGTGCTAAAGATAGAGTTTAACCCTCTTTGCCTTTGGTCACTTGCATTCCTAAAATTAAGTTGGCTTCTCCTAGGTCTTTCATATCAAACTGGCTAGATAAATAGTTCTTTGTAATATTTATCAATTTCAGTGATGAACCTAGGATAAGGATGTCATCTACATACAAGCATAAAATAAAACAACTTTTACATGTACCTTTAGAGTATATACATTTGTCATACTCATTTGACAAGAAATCATATTCACAAATTACTTTGTCAAATTTATTGTGCCATTGTTTGGGAGCTTGTTTCAAGCCATAGAGGAATTTTACTAGTCTGCAGACTTTCTTTTCTTGACCTTTAGCAATGAAACCTTCAGGTTGGTCCATATAAAGTTCTTCCTCTAGATCTCCATTCAAAAATGCTGTCTTTACATCCATTTGATGGATTAGCATATCATGAATGGATGCTAAGGCCAAGAGAGTTCTAATGGATGTGATCCTAGCTACAGGAGAGTAGGTATCAAAATAATCTAACCATTTCTTCTAGGTAAAACCCTTAGCAACTAATCTAGCTTTGTATTTCTCTATAGTACCATCGGCTCTGAGTTTTTTCTTGAAAATCCACTTACAACCTATTGGTTTATTGCCTAAAGGTAGATTTGTTAGAAATTAAGTGTTATTCTCCATGATGGAGTTGTATTCACTGTTAATGGCTTCTTTCCAGAAGGGAGCATCAGGAGACTACATTGCTTCTTCATAAGTTGAGGGATCACCCTCTATCAAAAAGGTGAAGAATCCTTCCCCTAAATTTTTTTCAACCCTATTCCTTTTACTCCGTCTAGGTTCTAAGTCTTGTTCAGATTGTGAGCTTGGTATTAGGACATGAGAACTAGTAGAGGGTATGGAGGAGGAGATTTGACTTCTATCCTTAAAAGAAAATATGTTTTCAAAGTAAACTGCATCTCTTGCTTCTATAATGGTATTGTTAGAGATTTCATTTACTTCTGAGTGAGTCACTAGAAATCTATTGGCATAGCTGTCTAAGACATATCCTATGAAAACAACGTTTACAGTCTTGGGACCAATCTTCCTCTTTTTAGGTTCAAAAAATTCCGACTTTAGCAAGGCATCCCCAAACTCTAAGGTAATTAATCCTAGGAGCTCTATCTTTCCACAGCTCATAGAGAGTCTTATCTTTTGTCTTACTAGGAATCCTATTAAGAATGTAACAGGCAGTTAAAAGGGCTTCTCCCCACAAGTTATCAGGAGCACCAGAGCTGAGAAGCATGGCATTCACCATATCTAACAGAGTGCGGTTCTTGCGTTCAGCAACTCCGTTAGACTGAGGTGAATATGGAGCAGTTACCTCATGAATTATTCCATGTTCTTCACAGAAGTTAATTATTTCGTTTGAGGTATATTCTCCACCACGATCAGATCTAAGGATCTTAATCTTTCTTTCTAATTGATTTTCAGCTTCAGATTTGTAGACCTTAAATTTATCTAGAACTTCATCTTTAGTTTTGAGAAGGTAGATATAACAATACTTTGAATAATCATCTATAAACGTAACAAAGTATTTTCTACCGCCTCTGGTCAAAATTCTATTTGAGTCACATACATCACTATGGATAAGTTCTAGAAGGTCAGAATTTCTTTCTACAGATTTGAAAGATAATTTAGTGTGTTTGGCTTGAACACAAATCTCACATTTGTATTTGTCATCTATTGGAGTCTTGGGAATAAGATCTAAAGTCATCATTCTTTTAATAGAACCTAGGTTCACATGACCTAGTCTTCCATGCCAAACATTTGAAGATTCTATATTAGAGACAATGAGAGAACAATCAAAAATTTTATTCATTGTGCTTAAAATGAAAGGACCGTCTTTTACAAAGAATTTTCCTATAAAGGAGTCATGCTTAGAAAATACTACTTTATTTGCCTCAATTACAATTTTGTATCCTAAGGCTACAAGAAGGGATCCACTAACTAGGTTTCTCCTGACAGACGGCACATGAAGAACATCATGAAAAGTTAAGATTTTTCCTGATGTCATCTTCAGGTCAACTTTTTCTCTTCCAATAATTTGTGCCGTTGAGCCATCTCCTAGGGTCACACCTCCTCCACTTGATTCCTGATAGTTTAAAAATCAGGAGCGATCAAACGAAACGTGAATATTAGCTCCAAAATCCAACCACCAATCATCAGAATGGTAAGAGAGGTTAATAAGGGATTGAAAGCTTACAGACCTGAAGGAACTCGAAGAACCTTTGTGAAGCATGTTCACTTCTGGTCTAACTGAGCCCTTTCCTTTGTAGGAGGTCTGGACAACTTCCTTCTTTCTATGGTAGCAGTTGGTGGCCATATGGTTTATTTTATCACACACAAAACAAAATCTCTTTTGATCCTGAGTCTGACTGAAGTTTTTAGGTTTTTGGTTTTGGTGATGATGGTTTTGGTGGTTAGGCTGAAAGTTTTTCTTCTTCTTGAAAAAATTCTTTTTGAATTTATAAGGAAAATTATATTTGGGTTTTCCTTGGCCTTCTACAAGGTTTACCTTAGCTTTAGATTCAGTCTTAGGCTTAGACCTCAATCTAATTTGTTCTTCAGTTATAATTTTCTTTAGGACTTGATTGTAGGTAAGATCTCCTTGTGTATGGATAAGTTCTTTAGAAATATCAGACCAAGAGGGAGGTAGCTTGTTTATTAGGCATGCTATTTTATGCTCATTGGAGAAAGATGTGCCTTTGGCTTGAATATGCCTAAGGTATTCTTGGAATTCATGGAGTTGGTCATTCATTGGCTTGTTATCTACCATGAAATACCTATTAAAGGTTGAAGAATTAAACATTTCTATTACGGCATCATCACAGCCGTATTCATCTTCCAAGGCTTTCCAAAGTTCTTTAGCGCTCTTGTATTCAAAAAATATATCATACAAGAATTTAGATAATGCGCTTAGAATTCTATGAAAGCAGTGGAAGTGGGATTTTTGGTTTCGAGGAGGTGGACACTCCTATGTCAGACTCAGTATCATCAGAATCATTTGTGATGGGTGTGGACCCATCAATGGCAGAAATAAGTCCTAAGGTCGTGAGCCAAAATTTTATTTGGCTCTGCCATCTTTTAAAGTATGAGCCATCAAACTTAACAGGTTTTGCAGTAGAGGATTCCTCCTTACCAGTCATGTTTGCAGTTTAAAAAATATAAATTTATTTAATAACAATGTCTAAGATAATAGTTTAGGTGGTCTTTGCTAATCAATCTTAAAATCTTTAGTTTTTTCAAGTGTTGATCAACTCAGGTTAGCTGTAGGGGCCGGTTCCTAGCTAGCGGTGGTCCGAAGACTCTTAAGTATCGTGTCGCTTAGGGCTATTTACACCCGGTTGACAGAAGGACCCTTTCGGCTTGTGTCCGAGTTTGTCTCTACTTTGAAACTTTAGATTTGAAGATTTTATTTGCTATTTTTTTTTTACTAAACTATTTTTTTTTTTGGTCCTAAATTGCTTTCAAAATACTAAGTGATTAAAAATGAAACAAATTGTATGTTACAATTGAAAGAAATTTTGTGATCAGAAATTGCAATTGACAAAATTATCAAATGTGCTAACAATTTTTAAAACACTTTAAGCAAATTTATAATTTGACAGTATAGTAAGCAACTTGATAAATAAACAAATAATCAGAAATTTGCTATGGTAAATATTAAGCAAATTAAATTTTCTAGAATAAAAATTAAACTACTGCAACTTAACAATATTTGCTACAGTAAGAATAATTTTCTATAAGTTAAAGCTTGCTGTAGTCAGAAATTTTCAAATTTTGAATTGATAAATTATCAACTATGCTACAGTAACTATTAACTTTTAATTTATTAATCAAGTTTGTTCCAGAAAATTTTATGTTACTATGCCAATAATATGTTGCTACAATATTATGAATTAAACAATGCCCAAAAAAAAAATCGGTTATGTAGCAAGAATATGCAACAAATATTAACCTAATTTATGAGAAATATATATATAATAAACGGTTAAAATATATATATATATTTTTTAGTAGCGAATAAATAATGGTATATTAACAATATTTCAGAACTTTTCTAGCAAGATTTATAGATAAACAATTCTAGCATACGAATCAACTCTTAGATTGTTAGAAAAATTGTCGTTTTCTTATTGAAAATTTTGTGAATAAAAAATAAAAATAGACTGATGTTACCGGCCTCTGGGGAAGTCGTGCACGAAGCACTACCCTAAGAGTTAATTCGGGATCTGTGTGCAGACGTTTTCCAAAGCTCCTAGTGATAAAACCTCCGCACTACCGGTATCTCGTAGCCGCACACGACTCGGAGAGAACGACCAGGACTTAGCTCTGCCCAGAGCTTGGAGACGAGTGAAACAGCGAAGATTTGGACAGAACAGAATGTTGGCAGCAATTGTTTGGAGGAAATTTTTTTTTGATGATGTTTACAAAGAAAATCATTCATATATATAATACTCTGTCCAATATGTAACGGTCTGAATTAATTTTTCTATTAATTCAGCCGTTACACAGGAGAAGGAGAGAATGAACCTGGACACAAAGTATATTAACGGTTCAAAAACAATTAGTAACGGACAAAATTAATTTTCCAACGTTCAGAAAATTAAATGAAAAAATAGAGGAACAAAAAGAATTTTAGGGTCCCAGCCCGAACCCGAAGAGGAAATCGAATCGGCATTCGGCGCCCGCAGATGTGGGTACGTACCCGCACCCGTTACGCGCGTCGAACCGAACAGAGCCGAGCCGGGCGGCGGCGACGGCGCGCACGTGTGGCCCAAGGGGTTCCCCACACAACAACTTTAAGAAAGCAAAGAAAAGGAACTAATATATGTACACAAGGAGGGGTTGGCCCATCCGATGTGGGACTAAAAAAAAGAAAAAAATTGAGCTTTTGCTCAAGAAAAGCTAACATATATATATATATATATATATATATATATATCAGTCATTTAATTATCTTTTTTTACGGATCAGATTAGATCAAAATATTACAAGAAATTGAGTAGTTTAAGGATCACATCTAGACAGTTAAAAAAATTCAATCCAACGGTTATCTCGAAAAAGATGTGAGAATGCTTAAGAGGAAGGATCCACACCTTCTTAACCTTGGTGCCAAAGAATTAAACCACACCTTCATAACCTTGGTGCCAAAGAATTAGTGATTTCTTCACTCATGGCAGCGAGAATTAAACCACACCTTCATAACCCTGGTGCCAAAGAAGGAGGGTGAGACTAACCTGGGAGATTTCAGACCGATTGCCTGCTGCAATTATATTTACAAACTGATCACACATCTCATCTGTCGCCGCATGGAACCGCTGATGAAGAAGTTGGTTTCCCCCAACCAGGCTGCATTTATCAAGGGTCGATCGATAGCGGAGAATTGCCTTTTGGCACATGAAATGGTACAAAAATTCAACAAATCGGGTGACAACAAGGCGTGTGTCAAGTTGGACTTACTCAAAGCATATGATATGGTCAACATAGAGTTTGTATGTCAAATCATGATTGCCATGGACTTTGTCGAGGAATGGGTGGATAGAGTGAGAGTGTATTTCGACTGCATTTTTCTCAGTTCTGATCAAAGGGGTGCCATATGGATTCATCCGGAATAATCGGGGGCTGAGACAGGGTGATCCACTGTCACCGTACATGTTCACTCTTGTCATGGAATATTTCATGTGTCTGTTGGATGCGGCGGTGTAAGCCCCTGATTTTTTCAAAAATAATGAAATTGGGATTTTTCACGATTTTCTGGAATTTTCTGGAAATTTTCTGTAATTAAAATCAGGGTTTTGAATTATTAAATGATTTTTTATTGTTAATAAATAATATTAAAATATTATGAAAATAATATTTTTGGGTGTAAAATGGAAAACTGGACTTAGGGCAATTTTTCTGGAATTTATTGGACCCCGGATCTATTTTTAAACACCTAAAACTAATTATTTATTTAATTAATTAATTTCTATTTTTAAAACATTATTATTATTATTATTATTAGTATTATTATTTTTCTTTTTCTATCCGGCCCAGCCCGTTCTAGGGCCCAGCCCACAGCCCCCAAACCGGCCCAGCCGCTTACCGGGTCGGGTCGGGTCAGACCCGACCTGCGAGCCGCCCGCAACCCGGCTGACCCGTTCCCCTTCTCCCCGCAGCCCGCGCAACCGCCCCGCGTCCGCCGCCGCCTCCCGCGGCCGCCGCGCCACGCCGGCCACGCTCCCCCGCCCGCTCCGCGCAACCCCGCACCGGCCGCCGCTTCCTCCGCGCCACGCCGGCCACCCTCTCTCTATAAAACCCGCCCCCGCCGTCCCCGACTTCACCCTAGCCCTAACTCCGCCCCGCTCCGCCGTGAGCCACCGCCGTCCTCACCCCCTCTGCTCTGCCGCTCACCGCCACCCTCGCCCCGACCCTCCTCGACGTCGACGACCCTCCCCCGTCTCCGGCAGCAGCGGCAGCCAGTAGCAGCGAGCTGCAGCCGCCGTCCCCGGCGCTGCCCCGCTCCGCCGTGCCTCCGCCCGGCCGCGCCCCAGCGTCCCCGACCGCCTCCGGCCGGCCAAGCGCCGCCTCAGCCTCCGGCCGGCCCGCCGCAGCTCAGAAAACCCTAAACCCTAATTCCCCAAATCGGACACGGCCTGTGTCGTGTCGGACACGACACGGACACGAGGAAACCCTAGTTTTTCGGGTCCCCTTCAGGTACGCGTAACTTTTGCCTCGTAGCTCCGTTTTCAATTCCGTAAATTGCGTTGTGAAGCCTGTGTGACCCTCTCGGTGTCCGGACAAACTGTTCGGGGCACCGCGTCCTGTGGTGATCGCACACCGCGATCCAAAAACAGGAAAAACCAGACCCTGTTTCACCCCGGAACTGAGTACGCCCCGCCAAACGGGACGACTTGGTCGCGTGCGGTCTTCACAGATACGTGCGCAGCGTCGATACGGACGTGTGAGATTTCACGGAAGCTGATTCGGGTGTGCGTGCACACCGGAATCAACGCGTATCCGCGGACATCGCCCCGTATCCGCCTTTTCTGTAATTCACCCTAACTTCGTGCACACTCGTCGGATCGAGACGAAACTTGCGCCATCGGACTCGTAGCGATACGCTGGTCCTGTGGGTCAAGTTTGGTTCGATTCTGAGAACGTTGACGAAATCGCGTGTCGTGGGCCCCACAGGCCCCGCTCGACGGGCGATTTCGTGATCGGCTCATCGGAATCCAAATCTGGAATTTCCGTTGGGTTCGTATCATCGTTCCTGACCTGTTGACACTAAGTTTGGTGAATTTGGAGACCGTTGACCTGGACACGTTTTTCGGTGCAAAGCGGGCCCACCGGCGGACCCCGTTTTGACCCGAAATTACCGTTTTTGCCCTTGTCTCCAAATTGGACCCAAGGACAGGCGTTTCTAGCTATTTGACATCTTCTGAGAGTGATGGTAATGTCTATTTCAGCTTTTGGACTCATCTGTGGAAACTTCCCCTAGAACATTAATCAGATCCAAACAACAGGCAAGTACCTGCACCTCAAGTTTAACCTATATATTGTGATAAATAAATTCTCTGTTTTTACCATTGATGATTATATGTAGAGCTAGAGCACTGGATCTCATGTCTTGAATGATATAATTCATGTCTTGCTTTTCATGTCGGGTGGGAGAATACTAGGAGGCATGTAGTTTACCTTTCCCCTTGTCGTGACTGCTAGCTGTTGGTACGCGACTGTACCATCAGCCTTATTCCTGATTGTTCCTGACTGCTAGTCGTCTATGACGGCCTTATTAGCCTTATAAACCCCTACATGCCAACTATGTATTCTAAACACACAAGTTCACGCACATAGTTCCTGTCTTGTTGCAATTCTTGTTACATTTACATTTCCTGTCACCCTTTATTCCTGTTTTTCTGGTTTATAGCAATTAATCATATCTTACTTCTAGTCTTGTTTTATAGCATTAATTCTCAGTTAATTTCACTATTTACTTACGCATATTCTCAACATGATGCTAGTCAGTTATTTTTCTACCTGTCACAAATATTTAGTTAAATCTTGTTGTGCATTGTGTACTCTGCTCCTTTCCTGACTGGATCCGTTGTTTAGGCGATGATGAGAACCTTGCCCCCACCTATTATGGACCTTATGAGACAGCAGGTGATGCAGTTGCAGAGCCGGTTCCCACCCAGGAGACTACTCCTGCAGAGTAGTTAGCTTTAGTTGTTTATTTCCTTTCATCTTAGTAATCGGGTTTGTCCCCGATATAAATCTCTGGTTCTGTAATAAATTCTGGATCTGATTATCATATTCTGGTTATGAAATCGTAGCATTCTTTCCTGCTATTTTCTTGCCTATTTAATTATTGTGAATGAGCTAGATTTATTATTTGTGGTCATGCCCTAGACAGCGTACTACCGCCGACTCTGCGGCGTAGGCTGGACGTACCCACGCACTCGTGCCCGAATTTCTGGGTGCGGGTCGTGACACGTTTTTGTGGTGGCCCATGCAGGTCCAAACGACTAAGTTGTTCGGTTTCAACTTAGGGACCGAACAGGCCTGCAACAAGATTGAGGATTTTAGGATAAAGCTCATTCCCAGTATAGGGTCCTTATTTCAATTCTTGATATCATTTCTGCTCAATTTTCCTATCGCCTTTGATTTCCAAGTATTCTATTCTGATTCTCCTATCCCGTAATCTTTCAGAATGGTTCAGACGAGGAACACACTAGGCGGCACATCAGAACCAGCTGAGCAGAATGTGCCCGAGACTCTTGCACTCCCACCGCCTCCATCTGTCCCAGCAGTTACTCTAGATGGGGCACAGCTACTTGGAGTGTTCCAGGGATTGGTGGAATCCCAGAAGGAACAGACTGCCCTGCTGCGAACCAGTCTCTCAGAAGCTCTTAGGTCCCAGGAGTCGCCACACAAGAGGCCAGGGAGTGCCAAAGACTTCAAGAACCTTAAACCCCTGGAATTCTATGGAACGGAGGGCATTCTCTACGCCGATGAATGGATAGAGAACGTAGAGCGACTCCTGAAGACTGCACGGGTCCCTGATGATCTCAAAGTCGAGTCTGCAAGCCTGCAACTGTTCGATATAGCTCGGACCTGGTTTAGAGATGAACCTCAACTATCTGCTCCTGACCTCACCTGGGAGGACTTCAAGAGATTGTTCAAGGAGAAATTCTACCCCGAAGTGGCTCGGGAAGCTCTCGAAAGCCAATTCGAGAGACTGGAACAAGGTAACATGTCTGTTGATGAATATACTGCTGAATTTAGCAGGTTAAGCCACTTTGCGGAGTACATGGTTCGTACCCCGGAGGACCGAGCCCGTAGATTCAAGAAGGGACTTGTCTCCGGATATTCGCCTTGCTGTCACCACCAGCCGAGCCCGCACCTATGAGGAAATCTTGAACGTGGCACAAGGCGTTGAGAGAGACATGGGGCATAAGCTTAAGCGAGAAAGAGATACCGGAAATGCGGGACCCAACAAACGCCCTTTTCAACAACAACAACAGCAGAGGTCCCCACAGCAAACTCAGCGTCCTCTCCCTCGAGCTCCAGCACCCCAGGCTCAAGGACAGAATCAACGAGTTCCCACTTGTGGCTTTTGTCAAAAACAAGGTCACACCTGGCAAGTTTGTAGGAAGAGACTGGGTGCCTGTCTATATTGTGGAGCAACAGAACATCAAGTGAGGAACTGCCCCACTGCTCCAGGACGCGGACAAGCTTACGTGATGACCGTGGAGAACACGCAAACCCTGGAAGCAGCTAATGCGCGTAAGTGATTCGTAGATATCTTTTCTAGTATTGTTTAGCTCATGCCTATTGGTTCGTGACCTCAGCCCCAATCTAGTAATTTTGAACTTGCTAAATAACCTAGTATGCTTTTAAATTTGATAACTATAGAAGATTTTAGAGGTTGCTGTTATGCTTACTATGTGTTGTTTTGTGGATTTAAATAATTTGTACCTCCTTTTCATCATCATCTAGCGCACTTAATTTTGCTGAACTTGACATATGCTGCTATTTTATAGCCTAGTTTTGCAAGCTTACCCTTTTATCGGGCTTGTTCATGACACATGTATTATTGAGGCCTGATCAACCCCACTAATACAAAGTGTCTACTCAGAATCAGTGTACTACGGCCTGATCAACCTTAGTGCATTTTGATTCGCACTTCGCACGACTACCTTACGTGGATTGAGAGATATAGTGACTAGTATACTTGCCCCTAAATGTATCCGAGCATATCGTATCAGTTACATAATTATACTGATACGAGCATGCGGATAAATGATTACCAGAATGGAATCTTAATCCATAACCGCCTGACAAGTCCCATTAGAATTCATTAAAACGCCTTGATCCCTATACTTCTGTCCTACCACCTCGCCCTTGAACTCTTTATTATTGATCCTCGTCTTCCCTTATTTCGGAAAGACAAAACCTGTGTTTGGTATAAGTTGATTTGTAGTGCTAGATGTACCCTTCAGACCGGTCGAATTGATGATAACCTCTATGACTAAGGGAATACCTTAAGTGGTGCAATTGTGTTAAGACTTAAAGATTCAATACCATGATTTATTAAGTTGAAACCTAGCCTTACTAGTTGTACAGCCTTAGAGGATATAGGGGTAAATTCTAAGGTTGGGTAGCGACCGCAATGTTCACCTAAGAGAAACCCGTTATACTGTGACCAAGTGAGATTTGGACAGAGAGAACCCTGCCATAATTTAAATTTCGAGGACGAAATTTTTATAAGTTGGGTAGATTGTAAGCCCCTGATTTTTTCAAAAATAATGAAATTGGGATTTTTCACGATTTTCTGGATTTTTCTGAAAATTTTCTGTAATTAAAATCAGGGTTTTGAATTATTAAATGATTTTTTATTGTTAATAAATAATATTAAAATATTATGAAAATAATATTTTTGGGTGTAAAATGGAAAACTGGACTTAGGGCAATTTTTCTGGAATTTATTGGACCCCGGATCTATTTTTAAACACCTAAAACTAATTATTTATTTAATTAATTAATTTCTATTTTTAAAACATTATTATTATTATTATTATTATTATTATTAGTATTATTATTTTTCTTTTTCTATCCGGCCCAGCCCGTTCTAGGGCCCAGCCCGCAGCCCCCAAACCGGCCCAGCCGCTTACCGGGTCGGGTCGGGTCAGACCCGACCCGCGAGCCGTCCGCAACCCGGCTGACCCGTTCCCCTTCTCCCCGCAGCCCGCGCAACCGCCCCGCGTCCGCCGCCGCCTCCCGCGGCCGCCGCGCCACGCCGGCCACGCTCCCCCGCCCGCTCCGCGCAACCCCGCACCGGCCGCCGCTTCCTCCGCGCCACGCCGGCCACCCTCTCTCTATAAAACCCGCCCCCGCCGTCCCCGACTTCACCCTAGCCCTAACTCCGCCCCGCTCCGCCGTGAGCCACCGCCGTCCTCACCCCCTCTGCTCCGCCGCTCACCGCCACCCTCGCCCCGACCCTCCTCGACGTCGACGACCCTCCCCCGTCTCCGGCAGCAGCGGCAGCCAGCAGCAGCGAGCTGCAGCCGCCGTCCCCGGCGCTGCCCCGCTCCGCCGTGCCTCCGCCCGGCCGCGCCCCAGCGTCCCCGACCGCCTCCGGCCGGCCAAGCGCCGCCTCAGCCTCCGGCCGGCCCGCCGCAGCTCAGAAAACCCTAAACCCTAATTCCCCAAATCGGACACGGCCTGTGTCGTGTCGGACACGACACGGACACGAGGAAACCCTAGTTTTTCGGGTCCCCTTCAGGTACGCGTAACTTTTGCCTCGTAGCTCCGTTTTCAATTCCGTAAATTGCGTTGTGAAGCCTGTGTGACCCTCTCGGTGTCCGGACAAACTGTTCGGGGCACCGCGTCCTGTGGTGATCGCACACCGCGATCCAAAAACAGAAAAAATCAGACCCTGTTTCACCCCGGAACTGAGTACGCCCCGCCAAACGGGACGACTTGGTCGCGTGCGGTCTTCACAGATACGTGCGCAGCGTCGATACGGACGTGTGAGATTTCACGGAAGCTGATTCGGGTGTGCGTGCACACCGGAATCAACGCGTATCCGCGGACATCGCCCCGTATCCGCCTTTTCTGCAATTCACCCTAACTTCGTGCACACTCGTCGGATCGAGACGAAACTTGCGCCATCGGACTCGTAGCGATACGCTGGTCCTGTGGGTCAAGTTTGGTTCGATTCTGAGAACGTTGACGAAATCGCGTGTCGTGGGCCCCACAGGCCCCGCTCGACGGGCGATTTCGTGATCGGCTCATCGGAATCCAAATCTGGAAGTTCCGTTGGGTTCGTTTCATCGTTCCTGACCTGTTGACACTAAGTTTGGTGAATTTGGAGACCGTTGACCTGGACACGTTTTTCGGTGCAAAGCGGGCCCACCGGCGGACCCCGTTTTGACCCGAAATTACCGTTTTTGCCCTTGTCTCCAAATTGGACCCAAGGACAGGCGTTTCTAGCTATTTGATATCTTCTGAGAGTGATGGTAATGTCTATTTCAGCTTTTGGACTCATCTGTGGAAACTTCCCCTAGAACATTAATCAGATCCAAACAACAGGCAAGTACCTGCACCTCAAGTTTAACCTATATATTGTGATAAATAAATTCTCTGTTTTTACCATTGATGATTATATGTAGAGCTAGAGCACTGGATCTCATGTCTTGAATGATATAATTCATGTCTTGCTTTTCATGTCGGGTGGGAGAATACTAGGAGGCATGTAGTTTACCTTTCCCCTTGTCGTGACTGCTAGCTGTTGGTACGCGACTGTACCATCAGCCTTATTCCTGATTGTTCCTGACTGCTAGTCGTCTATGACGGCCTTATTAGCCTTATAAACCCCTACATGCCAACTATGTATTCTAAACACACAAGTTCACGCACATAGTTCCTGTCTTGTTGCAATTCTTGTTACATTTACATTTCCTGTCACCCTTTATTCCTGTTTTTCTGGTTTATAGCAATTAATCATATCTTACTTCTAGTCTTGTTTTATAGCATTAATTCTCAGTTAATTTCACTATTTACTTACGCATATTCTCAACATGATGCTAGTCAGTTATTTTTCTACCTGTCACAAATATTTAGTTAAATCTTGTTGTGCATTGTGTACTCTGCTCCTTTCCTGACTGGATCCGTTGTTTAGGCGATGATGAGAACCTTGCCCCCACCTATTATGGACCTTATGAGACAGCAGGTGATGCAGTTGCAGAGCCGGTTCCCACCCAGGAGACTACTCCTGCAGAGTAGTTAGCTTTAGTTGTTTATTTTCTTTCATCTTAGTAATCGGGTTTGTCCCCGATATAAATCTCTGGTTCTGTAATAAATTCTGGATCTGATTATCATATTCTGGTTATGAAATCGTAGCATTCTTTCCTGCTATTTTCTTGCCTATTTAATTATTGTGAATGAGCTAGATTTATTACTTGTGGTCATGCCCTAGACAGCGTACTACCGCCGACTCTGCGGCGTAGGCTGGACGTACCCACGCACTCGTGCCCGAATTTCTGGGTGCGGGTCGTGACAGGCGGTGCACTGAAAAAGGATAGAGCCTATGTACAAACAAGTATAACCTCATGTCTCTCACTTGATTTATGTTGATGATCTACTTGTCTTCTTGAAGCCAACATTCGAAGGACTTGAAGCGTTGTTGGACATCATGGAGGGCTTTGGAAACTTGACTGGACTGCGTCTAAACCGGGACAAGAGCATTGTCTATTTCAACACTAAGTGTCCTAGCAAGGACGAGAGGGCAGCTAGATTAGGAGTGGTGAGGGGTGAACTACCAGTGAAATACCTGGGTATTCCCCTATCAGTGAACTATGCCAGAGACATGACTTTTCAGAGCATGGTGGACTATGTTCAGCTCAGAATGGAGAGCTGGCAAGCCCAATGCTTGTCCTTTAGTGAGAATTGAGCTGATCTGCTCGGTTATTATGGCGATTGCAATGTACCGGCTGCAGTCTATACTGTTTCCACTAGCGACGGTCAAAAGTGTCGAGAAACTCTGTGCTGACTTCATATGGTGGGGAGGGGTGCATGCCATCTCCTGGGATGATATGTGTCAGCCTCGACTAGAGGGGGGGCGTCGGTCTTCGGTTATTGCAGCAGGTCCATACGGTGGCAAGTATGAAGTTGGTCTGGAGATTTATCCAGGAAGAATCTCTATGGGCAGAAAGGATACATAGTTGATATCTTCGGGGGTACAACTTCTGGGAGTATGAATCCAACAATAATGAATCTGTATCCTTCAAACACATCCTCAATTATAGGAGGTTTGTTAAATCGGCTATATCACGAGTTTTACGGGACGGTGCAAAAATGGATTTATGGTTGGATTATTGGATACAACACAAGAGTTTGTTGCAGAGAGTTGGGCCAGTGGTGACAGTGATGGCCTTCAGGGGGGGAGACGGTCAGCTCTATTATCTGAGGCAATGATTAGCATGTCGCTGGTCATGTACATGTCAATTGAGTTGGAGATATCATTCGACAAGTCAGGATTGATCGTTCATTACACAGAGATACATGGATCTGGGATGATTCCTAACATGGAGATTTTTTGTTCTCCTTGGCGTATAACCAGATCCGGTCGCCACATTCGACTCTGGTCAACGCGAACATTGTTTGGATGAAATGGGTGGCCCATAAAATGCAACTATGTGTATACAAATTGGTAATGGAAAGATTATTGACGATGGATAGGTTGGCGAGATTAGGGATTCGGGAAGGCGACCAGACATGTTTTATGTGGACATGATGCAGATTCTATGTCACATTTATTTTTTAGATGCGCGATTGCTGACTTGGTATGGATCAGGCAGAAGGATGCCCCGAATATGCAAAGGAGAGGACGACTAGGCTTTCATGATGCGATATTGGAGATTAGGGATGCCAGAAGCAGGGGATGTGATTGGTTTCAGGAAGCTTGTACCAGACTAGCATTTGCGGTCTGGCATATCTGGCAGGAAAGGAACAATCGTATATTTGAAGGAACTCACACGGTTCCTATTGGAATTATACGTAATATAGAATGAGATGTAAAGGGGATGGGACTTTCGGGTGGGCATACTTAATGTGCTATGGATGTATTTGATCTTATATGGAATGAAATTACTATTTTCAATATATATATATATATATATATATATATATATATATATATATATATATCTATTCTACTATATAATGCCAAAACTAGGCTTCACCGTGAAAATTTTTCGTTCCAAAAATACCCTTCATTAAAAACAGTAATTAAATACGTATTAAATGTATGTATGCATGCATGAGACAACTTGGGAAATGATTGTTAATAAAACAAAGATATGCATGCATGCAAAGTAGGTAGTTTGGAGAATAAAACAAAAGTTAATAAAGCATGCATGCAAAGTAGGCACATGAACCCAAGAGATAAGAGAAACCTTTTATGTTCCCGTCATTTAATTTCTCCCAACTTTCATGCTCCAGCCTATTATATTTCCACCTATAATAAAATTAAGAAATTGTCGGTTGCTCTTTTAATAAACTTTTTTTTTCCAAATAATATAAAATACGTGCAACGCACGTGCGTATATACTAGTATATATATATATATATATATATATATATATATATATATATATATATATATATATATATATATACTCGTCTGCACACACATAAGAATACTCAGGAATGCAATACATGCACTGATACACCTAGTCCTAGCACCGATACTTCTTCGTTTAACTTTATATCCTGGATACTCATATTGCAGTGTACCAGTGAGTGTCAACTCTGTATCTTGGATATTCTCACTTGACATTTGTTTAGGCCATGACTTTCTAATTGAAAAGTCAAGTAATGGATACCCAGTGTCAATTATTTTGGGTCCAGGATACATAGTTGACACTCACTGATACACTCCCGAATATCCACACTTGACATGTATGTGTGTGTCCGTGTCCGATAAAATGCTTACAACCTTATCCTCGATATCGTGTCCTAACATTTCATATTCATGTGTCCTATAATTTTACCATACGTATCATGAGATGACATGATACAAACATGTGTGTGTGTTCGTGTCCGTGTTAGGGTTAGTGTATGCGTGTTAGTGTGTCCGCTTGTCCGAGTTTGGGTTAGTGTTAGTGTCCGCGCGTGTGTGTGTGTCCGAGTTAGTATTAGGAAAGGGTTAGTGTCCGTAGCACCAAGATATCTACACACCCACCCTTACTGCACTGTGCACTAGTGTGCACTGCACAACACCTCACTTGATACCCAAAACTGCGTCTAATTAACTCAGATAGGGTTAGGGTTTGTGTCGTGTCTCCGCTTTGGGTTAGGGTCTGTGTCATGTCCTGTGTCGTGTCATAACCAAATTTCCACTCTCTCACACTACCTGCAGCACTTCTCATATAATCCAACATCCCGGCCACATCATATATATATAATATCAAAGGAACCCTCCAAATCAACGACTATGAAGTATAAAGGCAATGCAATTAACTGCTCCCTAGCCACGAGTTTCTACCGCTGTACTACTCAATATTCCTCACATAACTCACATATAATTGCTTATACCCCACACAATGCCCACCCTTCCTCTCATGCATTAGATGCTGCTACCCCTATCAGGTGCTGCCTAGGTTGATGCCATTTGTAGGCATTGCAAACAGCTGCTGCCTTGCCTCCCTATTGTCTATTGCTGCTCTAATTACAAATTGATACTGTTGTTGCAACTAAATGTTGCTGCTGCTACTATGCTTTCATGCTACTGCTGCTGTTAATGCTTGTTATTGATGCTGCTCTTCTAATTATTGGTACTATAGCAGCTGTTGTCACCTATAACTTGTCCGATCACCCATAATATCTGAGAACACTCACCGCTACTGCTAATAACACTCTCCACAAGTACTGGACTGCTCTGAAACCTGAGCACCACATCCTCTTCTCGTCACCTCCATGTCACAACACCAACACCACAAAGCTAAAACACAAACACACACACACAATATATATATATATACACACACACACACACACACACACACACACTTAAAACTTATATATATGCCTATTCTAATGAGTATATAAATATATAATCAAGGATAAAACTGAGAATCAAGCCAAGAATGACCAACTTGTCATTTCAACAAACACGTGGTGGGAGAAAAATAGTAAGCAATCTCTATAAATGATTCTTAAGTTCACAAACCCTAATTTGTAGTACAAGCATATCACTGGTAGGACTTCACCTCCCATTGTAGTGTGTCTGTGTCAGTGTGTCCATAACAGTGTCATTTCGAATAGGTTATAAGGCACCAATCACTTCACACACACACACTCCATGTCAGTGTTAGTATGTCCGTGCCAATGTCAGAATAATTATGGTGTGTGTGTCTGTGTCAAAATATCTGTGAGTGTCCGTATTGGTGTCATGAGAATTAGGGTTAGGGTTTACCTGACCGTGGAGGGGGGCTGACTGATCGGAGAGTCGAAGGTGAAGGGAGAGTCGGAGCACAGAGGGGGAGAGCCGGAGCACAAAGGGGAGAGAGCCGGTAGGGGGGTAGGAACGGGGGAGGAGGAGGATGCCGGAGGAGGGGTAAGGGAGGTTTTTCAAAATTTTAGGATCGACGGAATGGGGGAAAATGAAACCCTGAACCCTATATTAAAAAATTTAGCAACGTCATCAATAGACGTCGCTAAACGTCGCTAATTAAAACGTTGTTGTTGGCGACACATAGCGACGTTTTGCAACGTTTAGCGACGTCTATTGGAGACGTAGAGGGGAAGGGTTGGCGATCGTCGGGGAGCCGAGGGTCCGGTCCGTCGTGGAGGTCGGTAGGTGCATGCGGCATTGCACTTTGTTGCAGTTACACCGCTCACTGGTGGGGATAAGATGTTGACGAAGAGGTCGGAGACTTTGTCGGAGGACACGATGGGTGCGAGGTTGAATGGTTGAAGATGGACGAAGCTCCAATGAATATAGATGATAGAAGAAATGCTCAATTTTCCATTGATCTACATGGGTTCAACGAGAGGATGTGAGGAGTGATGTATCGTATAAAAAAATAGAGATGAATATGAGGGAGGAGGAATAAAGGAGAATGTGTTGTGAGATGTATTGGCAGGAAGCAAAACAAAATAGAGTTATATAAATGATTGTACCTTAAAAGAAATATTTAGGTTGAAGCCTCTTCTTCCCTTCGAAAAATTGCTAAATGCTTCGCACAAGCCACAATGCTCGAATGCTCCGCTCGTCACGACATAGCACAAGAAGCGATGCCAGGCCATTGGTCGCACGTAGTGTCTCCTCGAACTTGGCACTGCGGGATCTGTTCGATGAAGTTGAAGGAAATTAGAGAAGGGAGAAGGAGGGGTTGTAGAAGAAGAAGAATATGTATATGGTGCTGTGGATGCAAATGTAGGAGAGGAGTGTTTGTATAGGTGTTGAGGAAGAATGAAAATTTGCAGCTGCTAAGGGAAGTGATGAAGGGGGATGTTTGTTAGAAAAAAAAATGGAATAGGAATATAGATATGAGTAATGGAATAATGAGAAAATATTAGAAATTTGAATGAAATGCATTGAATAGAAATATTAGGAATCCGAGAAATTAATTATGAGCTAATTAAGAATGAATATAAATATGAATCAATGAGAAATTAAGGAAATATTTTGAAATAGAGGAATGGAATAATAGAAAAGTATTAGTATTTTGGATGAAATTGATTCAATAGGAAATATTAGGAATCCTAGAAATTAATTAGGAGCTAATTAGGAATGAATATAAATATGAATCAATGAGGAATTAAGGAAAGATTTTGAAATGAACGAATGGAATAATGGAAAAGTATTAGTATTGTCACGACCCGCACCCGAAAATCGGGCATGAGTCGTGGGTACGTCCAGCCTACGCCGCAGAATCGGCGGTAGAACGCTGTAAAGGTCCGTTCTAGGTCAAACAAATCTATATATAACTCACAAAAAAAATCTGCCATAACCTCTCCAAAAAGGAGGGCAAGCACGCAATATATATATATATATATGAATAATCCTCTCCAAAAGGAGGGCAACCACGCAATATATATATGAACTCTCAATCACAAAAATCCAGGGGAAGAGATAAAAGCACGATATGATATCAAAAGGAAACAAAGAAACACAGAGCAAGACAATCCAAAATATACAGTCCAAGACCACAATAACTACAACATCTCACAGCATCAAAAGAATAAGTACAATCATCCAGAAATAAACCACTGGGAACAACCCAGGAAACCCACCTAGCTAACTAGGGCGCTAAAGGCGTCTCCTCGGCGCACTCCTCCTCAGTCTCGGGGTCACAACCCTCGTCAACACCCGGCCCGTAGAACGTCGGACAATAATCCTCAGGATCCTCTGGAAAAAATATGCCCAGTCAGGACTGGAGCGAAGTACATAACTCTGAAAGCAACTCCAAATACATGGTAAGGTGTATATGACGAGCAATAGAAAAGTATACAAGATGCACAGGAAATAAATATATGCTAGAGCAGATAAAGTAGCTGCAAGATAAACTGGAGAACAATACAAGTAGTGGAAAAGTAACTGCAGGTGAGAAAACATGAATACTAGCTAAGTGCCTTGAGCACAAGTTCGTTATGTGATCGGCTTAGGTTGCACATGAAAAACACTACGATAACTCCGTTATGCGTGAGTTGCATAACCGACATACACATGAATACTGTTTGGCTTTGATCACATAACCAACTCCTACTCCCCTCCCCTACTAATACTCTTGGATCCAACCACAACACGCTACATACATGATAATAGCTCGCGCACACGAAGGCGAGAGCACAAGAAGCACATGAGAATCAATACCCGAAGCACATGATGAAATACACGTGATAGAGTACCCGCTGAACACGGTAAGGGGGATAGCATCTCATGACGGGATCCACTAGTACCAGCTCGTGTAACAATGTGTCAGAATCAAGTATTACAGTTCTAGAACAGGTGATATAAACGCTATCATGAAATGGAAACTATCAGAGGTAGGTACTCGCCTGATGTCCTGAGCAACTGATGAGGATCGAGATCCGGACCGGTGTCGCAAGAACCTATTGTGAAAAGCAGAATTAAACAGGGTTCTAAGGATTTAAACTGATATAAAATAATTAAAAACATGCTTCTAGGGCTATTCTAGGTCGAACGGGTCAAACCGGTAAAATTCGGGTCAAAAAGTTAACCTGGGGTTCAAAAAGTCAACTCTAGGTCAAACTAGGTCAAATGTTGACTTTTACGGTCAACGAGGACAATTATGGTCAAAGCTAGGTCAAACTAGGGTGCCCCTGAAATTCTAGGTCAAACCGAGCTCATTAAGCACGAAAACTCACAAACTCGCCTCCTCGAGATACCGGGATACCCTCGGTATCCGATACCTCGCCCTAGGCCACGCACCTCGCCTAAATCCGCTAAAACCTATGCTAGCACGCGTAAATATATACACATAAGCATATAAAAATCACTCCAATATAATTCCTAGGCTATTGCACAAATACCCCGCTCGAAACTCAATACCTTGGATATCTCAAGGTATTGAGATACCTCGGTATCTCAAGGTATTGAGATACCGCTCTCAAACCCCTCTAACTAGCTATTAGGCTTATAAATATATACCTAGTTATTAATCTAGGCTAGAAAATATATATATCTATCATATATATACATATCTAAGTACCTATGTTCATATATATATATAGATATCCACACACATATACATATACCCATATACACCTTACCCAACTCATAAATATATATGTATATAACTATCTAGATATCTATATATATATATATATATATATATATATATATATATATATATATATATATATATCTTAGATAGATATAACTATCTATCTACCTATCTATTACCTATCTAGTTATCTACGTATCTATCTAGCTACCTATTTATCTAACTAGCTATCAATCTAACTATCTAACTATTTATCTATATAAACATCCTATCAATCTATCTATTATACTAACTATCTAATAATCTATTTAACCACCTATCTATACCCAAGCCTCGCCATGCTCCTTGCTGCGAATGCTAGCTCATACTGCTGCTGCTGCTGTGCCCGCTTATGCTGCTGCTGCTGCTGCTGCTGCATAATGCTGCTGTGCTGTGCATCTGTAGAAGCATGAAAAAAATGCTTGGAAGATCTACGCAGCGTCTTGATACAGAGCAGCGTAAGCAGAGGCCTTCAGAGCCATCCAGCGTAAAACAGGGTTCTTCATCGCCTCCATGACGTAAAACCCAGCCGCTCTCAAAGCAGCGTTAAAGCGTACGAGGAACGCTTCGTATTCCCGAAAAGAAACTGTCCAGTCACGCAGTAAACCTGACCTCTGACTCCTGACAAAAAGTGCTGCACAGCTACCCAAACGACGGCTGGGAACGGGGGCAGACCCCTCGGGACGCGCTCCATAGTATGATGGCGGATCTCAGCATTTAATGCAAAGGATTTGGTTAAAATATCACCAAACCGGCGCTTACTAAAATCCCCCGGCGTAAACCGCTCTTTCGCGTGCAAAGAGAACACGCTGCCTTGTTTTACACAGGCAAGCATGGGCTGTTTTACGCTCCGCAGAAGACAAACCGCCTGCCACGTCAAAAGCTGCGCTTCGTACAGGGCTCGAGGCACGTCTCTCCGCCAAAGCACACAGAGCGGTGAAAGTGTCCCCTCAAGGCACGTCCCTCCGTCAAAACGCACAGAGCGGTGACAGTGTCCCCTCAAGGCACGTCCCTCCGTCAAAACGCACAGAGCAGTGACAGTTTCCCCTCAAGGCACGTCTCCCCATTTAATGCACAGGATGATGGCAAATCTCTGCCAAAGATTTGATCTCCAAAAGCAGTAATTCCGGCTAAAGACGTCCACATCAGCACCCTGGCACGGTACGCAGCGGCTTCTACGCCCATTCAGGATCTGTGCTCCTACGGCTTCCACGCCCCCTCAGTCTCTACGACTGCTCGGCTTCCACGCCTTCTCGGCTTCTATGCCTGTTCGGCTTCTATGCCTGCTCGGCTTCCACGCCTACTCGGCTTCTATGCCTGTTCGGCTTCTATGCCTGCTCGGCTTCCACGCCCCCTCAGTCTCTACGACTACTCGGCTTCCACGCCTACTCGGCTTCTATGCCTATTTGGCTTCTACGCCAAGGTGACAGACATTTGGCTTCTACGCCAACCTCTTCTACACAAGGGATATCTACCTACGTGGCTTCTACGCCGTGATCTCCGCAGCAGATATACGCGTTTCGTCCCCTTAGTTGGACGCGCGTCACTCGCTCACTCAAAAGGTCATTATTACGCAGGCATTGGTTACTTTAACCGTTGTGTAAAAGGGTGCTCTACTGTCCACTCCTCGGTTGCTATACCAACGGAGTGGTCACTGTCACCAAAGACTCTATAAATAGAGGCCCCTGTCAATGGGGAACAAGGTCAAAAAATTTGGCCAAGAATACCAATATCAGATCAAAGCTCGAAACTTTGAAAGAAGGATCGAACAAGGTCACCGAACCGGAGATCAAGAGGGAGAGACAGAGAGAAAGAGAAGAATACAGAGCTCAGGCAAGGAATAGGGAGCGACGACCTTCAGCATCGCGCATCCACCCTCCTTCGCAACCTCCGAAGCTGCATCCTGTCTTCCACGGCACTTCTTCAACATCGTGTAGTCCAAGGGCTAAAGTGATCGACCGCAGATCAGACACCTATAGCAATTTATACCCAGATTAAATAAATTGTACTTCCGCATCCTCGTATAGGATCGAATTGTACAAGTTTGTTTGTAAACCAAAGGGCACGGGTCTCGTATAAACCCTGTCATTGAAATATACTTTCATTCTTTCGTTTAATACCACAAACAAGATGGCGACTCTGTTGGGGACGTCTTTCTCTTCTGACGAGGAAGTAATTGCTCAACACGATGCGGTATCTGTAGGAACCGTGAAGAAGACACTGGTCGTTCATTTCGACCAGTCTGCCTACGAAGACATGCTTCGGACTGGGGGTAGCTCTCACTCTCTCTCCGTCCAAGACAACAGGAAGCTACGCAAAGTGTGGATGCCCAAGACATCCTCCGTCGTTCCTGTGGACTCTCCGATCTCTCCGATCTCTCCGACCAATGAGGTGGTAGCATCGCTCCCTCCGTGCCCCGCACGTAAAATTCAGTCTCCCGCTACGCGCGGTACAGACAAAACTTCTGGTAAAGCCTCAGCGCTAACCCAGGAGTATCCACTGCGCTATACGCGCAGAAATCAGTCTCCCGCTACGCGCGGTACAGACAAAACTTCGGGCAAAGCCTCAGCGCTGACCCAGAAGTATCCCTTGCGCTCCACGCGTAGGAACCTGTCTTCCGCTACGTGCGGTACAGACAAAACTTCCGACGGTGCCTCAACGCCAAATCGGAAGAACAGATCACGCTCCACGCGCAAGACGACATCTGACCTCTACGACGAACCAGATGAGCGCCGTGATCTCCGCAAGAGGAAGCAAACAGGCGAGTACTCAACTCCTCGGCCGTTACACCAGCGAAGAAGCAATCTGCCTATCCTCCGGATTACGCGGGAAGACGACGGTCGACTGAACATCTCTTCAGCTTTACGCCTGTCTGAGCGAATCTCCAAATCACGCCTGGGTAAGTCCCACGACGCAAAACAAGCTCAAATTGCTACTCCTGACCTACGCGAATGCCTAATCCAGAAGCGTAAGGAGAGGGGACCTTCCAACATGTCTATTACGCCCCCTAGGGAACAATGTTGTAATAGTCATAAGATTGTGATTGATTGCTACTGTTCTAAAGCAAGACGATCGGTCTTCGACCGATTGAACTACTCTCAATCTTTCCCGGGAGAGGAGTGTGGTGCCCCGTTCCCCCTATTCGGGGAGCGCGGCTAAGAAATACAAGACGGTATCGTTCGATCGGGATAGATTGAATTAAGAACTCGTCCTCGTTATGGATTTGTTTCTTCGGAATCGATTTCCATATTCAGTGGACCGTGCCCCCGGGATCGACTTAGCGGCAGAGTCAGGAGGGACCTCTCCGCTGCATTCTTTTGTTGCCTAGTTTTCGCTGTCGCTTGTTGCTTTCGTGCCTTGAGTTGGATTTCGGATTTGCTTGGGTTTTCTTGAACGGTTTCGATGGATTTCATTGCTTTCGTTCTTAGGACTGTACTTCAATTCCGATAATGGAAAGAGAGGAAGAAGTACTGATCAGCTGTTCGTGTCAGTACAGGTGATCCAGCACTAGGCGTCGCTCAAGCGGACTCCTAAATCACTTCCTTCCTTCCTCCTTCCAACCACTATAAGTGAGTGGCTACCAACCCGATTAGCTAACCCTACTTGCTAGTCTTCACATCTAAATCTCGTGTTCGTGCTTGCCCCGATCAAACGATACCAAGTAATAACTAAAAGACATCAAGATAATAAGGGAATAGACTTGGATCTGTATGCTTGTCATTGAAACTTGTGAACGGTTACTTACTACATGCTGCTTATTCAAAATGTTTACCATATGCATATATACAAGTTAGAATGCTTACTTCTTCTTCTTCTATAAATATGCTATATGTAGAACACCCTTGCCATGCATCAATTATTCAGGGAGACTATGCAAAATACATCACACAATGCTACATATCCCTTGAATTCATTGCCTCAGCTACATAAATGCAAACTTAACACAAACGCCGTTGATCACGGACAACTTGTGCACAAGGCCTCTCGGTTCCTGCGGACGGTCGCTGGGGCACTGGCACCGATCCGATCCGGACGGAACCTCAAGATTAGTCTCTCCCATAGGCGGGATGGCGTGCAGCGATACATGTGCCTCCGTCACCTTAGCCTGAGACTAAGACCGTCCATTATGGCATCAAAGCCAGTGATCCCCTCGTATATTTAAACCTGTAGAAACTAACTTGTGTCTTCTTGACAGGGAAGGCAAGGTAAGTATTGTGCAGGTGGTTCAGACGGACAGGTAAATGTCACCGAACGGTGACGAGTCATTTCAATGATTCTATATCTATGTCTTATTGTAAAATGAACTAAGGCAAGATAGAAACCCACAAATATGCATGCTTCATTAAAACAACGTATTGATTGGTATAGTTGGGATAGCTTGCCTTCACCAGTACGTTTCGATGTACTGACCCTCGTTGAAACAGGTTCCCCGCGCTAGGAAGAACCGAGCGAGGAGCAGGAGACAAACCCCCAATCCAGTCCAGCTGTAGGCACGCCTCGACCGTGCCACCTTAGAAGCATTTTGAAGAAGAAGCCTTTTGAAGAAGAAGCTAGCCACCAAAGCAATCATGCAGCTCCGTGGCAAGGCAGTCGTTCCGTCCCAAGGTCTTATATTTTGAGTTTAGTAAGGGATGTAATGTACAGGACTGCTATCTCATTTTGTGTCAACACTTTTGTAAGCCACAGAGGCAATCCTTACGACTCAGTTCAAGGATTTTGTAATAGATGTTCATATTATCAATAAAAGAGAACTTTTCCATGTTTCAATCTGTGTTCAATTATCTGCGTACTCTGAATATGTGCTCGCTATACGAAACAAAAATACTTAGCCTCGTGCGGTGCGCAACCTAGGCCCGCACGGCGGTCACGCCCGGGGGACGACTAACGATTCCACGGAATCGGGGCGTGACATGTTGGTATCAGAGCACAGCTTCAAAGTTCCTTTGATTCATGAACTGGAAAAGTTCCCTTAGCGATAACTCGCCTATGCGAACTCCTGAACTCGTTAAGGCCAAAATGGGATACGTTCATGCAATAAGTCCATAATACATTATGATCCTGATGTAATTTACCTTCCTTTCGAGGAACGACGCAAGCGCAACCATCAGCGCTAGCACCAGGCAAGCCTCGGACTCAGGAGAGCAGCTCCGGAACATCAGGAAGCTCTCGGAGCCAACGGGGCATGTCTCAAACAGATTCGATTCAACAAGTGGTGCAAATGTTAGCCGAGCAAAGACAGAGGGATGATGCCCGCCAAGCCAAGTTCGAGAGCAACCTAGAGGCACGGCTCTCAGTCCAACAAAAGCAGGTAGATACCCTGCAACAGCTTGTTCAGACCCTGGCCTCCAACCATTCTGCCGCAACGACAGCTACACCAGTGGAGCAGCCAGCGCTTGAAGTCGAACCATCGCCTGTGCCAAGGACGAGGGAAGTGACTACCTTCACCTTTGCAAACTTCAAGAAGGTCTGCAATACGCCATTTAAGGGGACTAAGGACCCAATCGTGGCCCTAGATTGGCTCGCCGAGCTTGAAGATCATTTTTCTCTCCTGGATGTGCCGGAAGACAAGCGCGTCACTTGTGCCAAACTACTGCTTCGCTTCAATGCGCACGACTGGTGGGACGTGCATCGACGATCTCTTCAACTTGGCCATGGAGAGGAGGCGATCGCGTGGACGACTTTTCGCGCCGCATTTGAAGAGGAGTTTGTACCACCACCTCTACGGCGTCAACGGGAAAATGAGTTCGTTCAGCTCCGGCAGGACAGTATGACGGTGAAGCAATACTCGGCAGAATTCAACAAACTGGCCAAATTTGCCACCGCTTACCTACCGGACGCAGCGAGTCGTGCCAGACGATTCGAAGGAGGGCTACGTCCTGGTATCCACGGGCACGTATCCGTTCCACAGTATCAGACGATGAGGGAAGTTTTAAATCATGCCCTCTCCCTCGAACCGCAGTATCCTCACGTTGCCACCGGCGCTGTGCAAACCCCCAATCACAAATGCCAAGGCAACGATAGAGGAAACACAGCTGCAAAGCGCCCTAACAACGGCGGTTCGAAAAAGGGAAACTCGGGGCAACGATGTGATTTCTGTAGAAGGACAGGGCACGTCGAAAATGAATGTCGTCGAAAGCATGGGTTATGCCTCATTTGCGGAGCTTCCGATCACGCCCTTCCCAACTGTCCAAAGTTCACCGAGCGCCGTCCTCCCCAACAAAATCAGACTCCGGCACCTCAGGCAAATCGAGCGGCGCCTCAGCAAGGGCGTAATCAAGCTCAAGGCCGAGTCTACACCATGACACGGGAAGAAGCATTAGCTTCGGATACCGTCGTGTCAGGTACCTTACTTTTCAATAATATACCTGCTCGCGTTCTATTTGATTCAGGTGCAACGCATAGTTTTATTTCCACAAATTTTGCCGTGGAAAACAATGTAAAAATGACTCCGTTGCACTTAGATTTAAATGTTAGCACCCCCTCTGGTACAAAAATCCCTGTTCGTTCAGTATGTCTAGGTGGTTACATTTGTATTGGGGAGAAGAAGCTGTCGCTCGATATCTTAGTTCTAGATGTTAGGGACTATGATATCATCTTGGGAATGGACTGGCTAGGCGCATGCGCAGCAACTATTGAGTGTGCAGAGAAGCGAGTCATTTTCCGTCTGCCCGGAGAAGCCGTGTTCTGTTACACCAGTAGTCCAGCGAACGATGCGACCAAGGCCTGCATGGTGATTTCAGCAAAATCTGCTCGACGAATGCTCTACACAGGCTGCGAGGGATTTCTAGCATCAGTTCGGGACGCGCGGCAGGACTACGCAAACGTCGAGCCTAATTCCGTTGAGGCGGAGTTCCCCGACGTGTTTCCGAGCGAACTACCCGGTATGCCGCCCGATCGAGAGATTGAATTCACTATAGACACATTTCCAAATACACAGCCGATTTCGAAGCCTCCGTACAGAATGGCACCTGCAGAGCTGAATGAATTAAAGCGCCAACTCCAGGAATTGCTTGACCGCGGATTCATCCGTCCGAGCGTGTCTCCTTGGGGCGCTCCCGTGCTCTTCGTGAAGAAGAAGGACGGAACTCTACGCCTATGCATCGACTACAGAGAATTGAATAAGGTCACAATCAGAAACAAATATCCTCTGCCACGGATTGATGACTTGTTCGATCAACTACAAGGAGCAGCAGTGTTTTCAAAAATAGATCTTCGCTCGAGCTATCACCAGCTGAAGATCAGGCCAGAGGACACCCCCAAAACTGCTTTCCGAACCCGGTACGGTCATTACGAGTTTTCCGTGATGCCGTTCGGACTGATGAATGCGCCTGCAGCATTCATGGACGTTATGAATCGGGTATTTAGACCTTTCATCGATAAATTTGTGGTGATTTTTATCGATGACATCTTGGTGTACTCGAAGACTAGGGACGAGCACACAGGACACTTGCGGATGGTGTTGCAAACCCTTCGAGACAACAAGTTGTACGCCAAACTGAGTAAATGTGAGTTTTGGCTAGACAGTATATCCTTTTTGGGCCATATCATCTCCTCGGAAGGCATCTCAGTTGACCCGAAAAAGGTGGAAGCCATTACACAGTGGAAACATCCGGAATCAGCTAGCGACATCCGAAGCTTTCTTGGACTGGCAGGATACTACCGTCGGTTCATACAGAACTTTGCTAGAATTGCTTCGCCCTTGACGCAGCTCACACGGAAGGGTGCGAAGTTTACTTGGACGGACGACTGTGAAGCTTCGTTTACGGAGTTAAAGCAGCGCCTCGTCTCTGCCCCAATTCTCACTCTGCCGAACGGACCGGATGACTTTAAAATATATAGTGATGCCTCAGGAAAGGGTCTAGGATGTGTCCTGATGCAGCGCGATAAGGTGATAGCCTACGCGTCTAGACAGCTAAAGCCTCACGAGCAGAACTACCCAACGCATGATCTCGAACTT
This sequence comes from Iris macrosiphon, assembly GCA_036927795.1. Lineage (NCBI taxonomy): Eukaryota > Viridiplantae > Streptophyta > Magnoliopsida > Asparagales > Iridaceae > Iris > Iris macrosiphon. The sequence continues at coordinate 112,777,403 of JAYESA010000016.1, read as the reverse complement.
GCCGCGGTAGTATTTGCATTGAAGCTGTGGCGTCACTATCTTTATGGCGTGCCGTGCGAAATCTATACAGACCATAAAAGCCTGAAATACTTGTACACTCAAAAAGATTTGAATCTTCGGCAGCGGCGATGGCTTGAACTCCTAAGCGACTTCGACCTCATGATCAGATACACGCCTGGCAAAGGAAACGTCGTAGCTGACGCACTGAGTCGAGTGTTTGCAGGAAGTTTGGCTATTGATGATAGGCTGCGCCGGGATCTTGAATCACTGGGCATTACTTTGAAAATCAGATACACAAAGTGGGCGCAAGTATCACAACTGCGCCTCGAACCCGACTTGTTACAACGAGTAAAGACCGCTCAGAAGGACGACCCATTCCTGCAAAAGATTCATGCCCTTATCTCAGCAGGGAAGGCGTCCGACTTTGCGGTAAGCACGGATGGGATGCTTCGAGTGAAGGGAAGACTGTGCGTTCCAAGCGACGCGGCCCTCAGGGAAGAGATACTCACGGAAGCCCACTATTCTAGCTATACTTCTCATCCGGGTAGCACAAAGATGTATCGGGATCTTCGTACGACGTTTTGGTGGCACGGCTTGAAAAAGGATGTGGCGCAGTTTGTGTCGCATTGCATGGCTTGTCAACGAGTAAAGGCCGAACACCAGAAACCAGGCGGAGAACTACAGAGCCTTGCTATTCCGGAGTGGAAATGGGATGATATAACGATGGATTTTATCGTTGGTTTGCCGAGGACGCAACGGGGACATGATGCAGTCTGGGTTATCGTCGATCGACTCACCAAGTCAGCTCACTTTCTGCCTATCAAATCTACTTGGAGTGCCGACCGCCTGGCTCAGATATATCTCAACGAAATCGTTCGACTCCATGGCGTGCCCGTAACCATAGTCTCCGATCGAGATGGTCGATTCATATCACGTTTCTGGGGAAGCCTGCAGTCAGCAATGGGGACGAAGTTGAAGTTTAGCTCCGCCTACCATCCACAGACCGACGGCCAAACCGAGCGTGTCAACCAGATCCTCGAAGACATGTTGCGACTCTGCGCCTTGGACTTGAAGACGAGTTGGGACCTTCATCTACCTTTAGCTGAATTTGCTTACAACAATAGTTATCAATCAAGCATTCAAATGGCGCCGTATGAGGCGTTATACGGGCGGAAGTGTAGATCTCCTATCTGCTGGGACGAAGTTGGGGAACGACAAGTACTTGGCCCTGAGCTCGTCGAGCAGACCGTCCAGAAAGTCCGGCTGATTCAGGATAGATTGAAGGTAGCTCAAAGTCGCCAAAAGAGCTACGCGGACACACATCGAAGACCGCTAGAGTTCCAAGTAGGCGACCGAGTATTCCTCAAGGTCTCGCCCATGCGAGGAGTCAGCAGGTTCGGAGCAAGAGGAAAGCTGAGTCCGAGATTTGTTGGCCCGTTCGAAATACTAAAGCGGGTTGCCTCAGTTGCGTATCAGATTGCTCTACCACCATCCCTATCCGACGTACACGATATATTCCATGTTTCACAGCTTAGGAAATATGTGTACGACCCAAGCCATGTGGTAGACCTGGACCAACTGAACCTTCAAGCCGACTTGACGTATGTAGAACAGCCTGTGCAAATTTTGGATAGAAAAGAAAAGCTGCTTCGGACTCGTTCGGTTCCTCTCGTGCGCATGCTTTGGCGGAATCACTCCGTTGAAGAATCTACTTGGGAGCTTGAATCCGAAATGAGGGAAAGGTTCCCCTCACTATTTCCTAGTGGTAGGTTCTATTCTTTAAGTTTCGGGACGAAACTTCCAATTAGTTGGGTAGGATGTGGTGCCCCGTTCCCCCTATTCGGGGAGCGCGGCTAAGAAATACAAGACGGTATCGTTCGATCGGGATAGATTGAATTAAGAACTCGTCCTCGTTATGGATTTGTTTCTTCGGAATCGATTCCCATATTCAGTGGACCGTGCCCCCGGGATCGACTTAGCGGCAGAGTCAGGAGGGACCTCTCCGCTGCATTCTTTTGTTGCCTAGTTTTCGCTGTCGCTTGTTGCTTTCGTGCCTTGAGTTGGATTTCGGATTTGCTTGGGTTTTCTTGAACGGTTTCGATGGATTTCATTGCTTTCGTTCTTAGGACTGCACTTCAATTCCGATAATGGAAAGAGAGGAAGAAGTACTGATCAGCTGTTCGTGTCAATACAGGTGATCCAGCACTAGGCGTCGCTCAAGCGGACTCCTAAATCACTTCCTTCCTTCCTCCTTCCAACCACTATAAGTGAGTGGCTACCAACCCGATTAGCTAACCCTACTTGCTAGTCTTCACATCTAAATCTCGTGTTCGTGCTTGCCCCGATCAAACGATACCAAGTAATAACTAAAAGACATCAAGATAATAAGGGAATAGACTTGGATCTGTATGCTTGTCATTGAAACTTGTGAACGGTTACTTACTACATGCTGCTTATTCAAAATGTTTACCATATGCATATATACAAGTTAGAATGCTTACTTCTTCTTCTTCTATAAATATGCTATATGTAGAACACCCTTGCCATGCATCAATTATTCAGGGAGACTATGCAAAATACATCACACAATGCTACATATCCCCTGAATTCATTGCCTCAGCTACATAAATGCAAACTTAACACAAACGCCGTTGATCACGGACAACTTGTGCACAAGGCCTCTCGGTTCCTGTGGACGGTCGCTGGGGCACTGGCACCGATCCGATCCGGACGGAACCTCAAGATTAGTCTCTCCCATAGGCGGGATGGCGTGCAGCGATACATGTGCCTCCGTCACCTTAGCCTGAGACTAAGACCGTCCATTATGGCATCAAAGCCAGTGATCCCCTCGTATATTTAAACCTGTAGAAACTAACTTGTGTCTTCTTGACAGGGAAGGCAAGGTAAGTATTGTGCAGGTGGTTCAGACGGACAGGTAAATGTCACCGAACGGTGACGAGTCATTTCAATGATTCTATATCTATGTCTTATTGTAAAATGAACTAAGGCAAGATAGAAACCCACAAATATGCATGCTTCATTAAAACAACGTGTTGATTGGTATAGTTGGGATAGCTTGCCTTCACCAGTACGTTTCGATGTACTGACCCTCGTTGAAACAGGTTCCCCGCGCTAGGAAGAACCGAGCGAGGAGCAGGAGACAAACCCCCAATCCAGTCCAGCTGTAGGCACGCCTCGACCGTGCCACCTTAGAAGCATTTTGAAGAAGAAGCCTTTTGAAGAAGAAGCTAGCCACCAAAGCAATCATGCAGCTCCGTGGCAAGGCAGTCGTTCCGTCCCAAGGTCTTATATTTTGAGTTTAGTAAGGGATGTAATGTACAGGACTGCTATCTCATTTTGTGTCAACACTTTTGTAAGCCACAGAGGCAATCCTTACGACTCAGTTCAAGGATTTTGTAATAGATGTTCATATTATCAATAAAAGAGAACTTTTCCATGTTTCAATCTGTGTTCAATTATCTGCGTACTCTGAATATGTGCTCGCTATGCGAAACAAAAATACTTAGCCTCGTGCGGTGCGCAACCTAGGCCCGCACGGCGGTCACGCCCGGGGGACGACTAACGATTCCACGGAATCGGGGCGTGACAAGGAGCACGCGTATGCGTCCGTGAACATGGCTTCACGCATACCTAGAAGAGGGTCGAGCTCAAAGCGTCTTCCCTCTGGACCTCCGAGCCAGAGAAAATTCGAAGACCTCCTCAGGAACGCTGAAGCTGGGGTATTCCAAAATACCCGTGCAAGGTCACAGCAACCAGCTCCGTACTCGTCTGATTCCGACGTTGGGGGTTGCCGATCTCCCAGATCAGATGCCGAGAGTATAGAGTCGACTTCTGCAGCGACCTATACTTACCCTTCGACGACGCCTAGAGAAATGGGAGCTTACGCCATCGAAGACGAACGCGAGGGAGCGTCGCCATCAGGAGACGCAGAACAACGCATCACTGACCTGGAGACGTCGCTGAAACAAATGCAATCCGTAATGGAGAATATGCACCAGATGATGCTAACTCAGCACGCAACTGCCATGGCTCAAGCATCGGTTCCGCCAACTCAGATACATGTGGGGGTGGACTTGCTACCATCCAGCCCAAGCCAAGAACCTGCTCTAGATCAAGAGTCAGCAGTTCCTCCGCTTCCAACGGAAAATCCGATGCTGGCGGTCCGAGAGTTGAAAGCCCAGTTCGATGCCTTGAAGCACAAAGATCAGCTCAAGAAACTGGGAATCAACCAGCCGTACCCAGCTATCTGGGAAGAGGTCCCTTTCCCTCCAAAATACAAACCTCAGGCGATGGCTCTGTTCGAGGAAAAAACATCACCAAGCCAATACATGAACTATTTCAGTATGATGACGGTGCTGCTACAAGGGAACGATGCCCTCCTCACTCGGGTGTTCAAAGGCTGCCTCTCAGGAGTAGCCTATCAGTGGTACCGTAGCTTGGCGGACAACTGCATTACTTCCTTCGAGGATTTCAAAGCTCTATTCTTCACACGATTCTACGAGGGAGGAATGGACATGTCTATGTCCTCTCTCATCGAAGTCAAGCAGAAGGAAAAGGAAGACGTTCGCATCTTCATCGAACGCTTTCGTCAGGCCACCTTACAGATGCCTCCAGGAGTTCCAAACTCAGCATTGGTGGACATTTGCAGGAAGAACCTCCTTCCCGTGGTCTCAGTGTTAGCAGGACCATATCAGTTCCATGATTGGCCCTCGTTCATCCTCTCGGCGGTAGCCGTCGAAGACAACAGTCGCAAGGCGCGCGACAATGGCATCATGATCTTCGCCTCTAACAGAAGCAAGAGGTCATCCCCTGGCAGCGACCATCATCGTGGTCCCAAAGGGAAGGAAGCACTGGCAATCAACACGGCCAGGCCAAAGATTGCGGCGACCGCCCAAGCGAAACCGGGGGCTCCGAGGCCCGTCGAAGTCTACTCTTTCGACGACGACGATATCCCAAGTATCTTCGAATGTCTCGTCAAAAGTGGCAAGATCACCCTCCTAGAACTAAGGCGGCCCCAGGAGGTCGGCAATACTGACGACCCAAAATACTGCATCTTCCACAGATACGTACACCACCCGACAAAGGCGTGCTATGTACTAAAAAGGAAGATCCAGGGGTTGATCGATGCTAAGGCCATCACTCTGCACAACACCGAGAAAACGGTAACGGCCAACATGATCTCACTGCAGTTTGGCAATTTGCCTCCCCAAAAGGTCCCTGATTGTGTTACACCTATCTCCCGGGCAACGATGAGCCTCGTTAACCTTCCCCCTGCTAGGGATCAAGGTCACAACCTGGTGCCCCTAACTATCCGGCGGGGCGAGATTATGTGGGTCCACCAAGATTTGGTGTCGGATCTCGAGGAAGAGACCAAGGCAACCAGGGCTACCCCCAAGAAGAATCCCAAATACAGATCATGCTACATGGTCATAACTTCTTCTACATCAGACGGAGACGAGGTACTTGTCGCAACCCGTTCAGGGAGGGCCCACCTCGACAACGACGGAGCAAATCAGGAAGGTGCGCCGGCTGACGCTCCAGCTACCAAACCGTCAGAGCAAGATCCCGTCGTGCCAAGCATTGCGCTCTACCAAGCACGCATTTCCAAAGCTTTCAAATCATAAAGTAAAGGAAAGAGTGTTCAAAATCAGCGAGCTAGTTCTAGCCGTGAGAAGGCCGATGATTCTAACTCACAGAAGTAAAGGCAAATTCCAGCCCAAATGGGAAGGCCCTTATGTGATCGAGACAACGTTCTCAAACGGCGCCTACAGGATAGCCCAGCCCAACGGAGATCTGTTAATGGCTCCTATCAACGGCAAATTCCTGAAAAGGTACTATGCCTAATCTCTCCTGCTCAAAGAGGAAAATAGCAAGGACCTCGATTCTGACAAAACTACTTCCAAAAACATAATTAGTTGGGTTACACTCTATCATGTCCGCATGACCTCTGAATAGATATGTCCCGCTAAGAAGTTTATCGAGAGTTTATCACGTCCATACTACCTCTGATATCACTCTCACCTAACATGTCATTTACATTCCGAAATGATGGGTCCACAACAGTCAGAAAAGAGTCGTTGTTATTCATTTCCGAAGAAGGCAGAATTACATAGGAAGGGGTACATCAAGATGGCGGAGTAATCAGGCCATGAATCTGCCGCTCCAGTGCAGCTATCCTCTCATTCCTAAGGGCCAAAGCATCGGCGCGAGCCTGCTCCAGCCGTGCCTCCGGAGTATGCGTAAGGGTCAGATTAGCCCTTGCCCGAAGACAGCCCGTACGGGCAGCTTCCGCACGGTCCAGATCCCGTCGCGCTTCGCTCAGTCGACCAGTCGCTACCTCCAAACCTGCCAACGACTGGGAAGCCCACTCCTCTGCCCGAGCAAGTTTTTTCCGCAGCTTGGAGGCCCTCGCCGCATTCCCTTCATGCTCGAATCGACACTGCATCTCAACGGCAAGGGCTTCTTCCACAACAGCTCTTCTCCTATCCATCTCCAGCTTATGCGTCTGGATAGAGTTGTCTAGGCTTTCAAGCTTTGTAGCGAACCGCTCAGACATGAGGTCGTACCGAGCCTGGACATCAGCATCAAGGCTGCCCTCAGTCCGCTGCAAGTATTCGTTAATGGGTTGCTCTAAACCATTAACCACCGCCTCCAGAGCGTCAGCCACTCCAGGATTGCCAAGCCCCCTGACAACCTCGATCGAAAGCTGAGAAGTCTTCTTCAGGAGCTCGAAGTCAAGGTTCTTCGCCAACACCATCGGTATCATCGTTTTTAAGCCAGTGTAGACGAGGCTGGAATGCTGCTCGATCAACGCGACTAAACCCGACTGAGCGCCTGGAGCGGCCACAATTGCAGACGAGGTAGCCACCGCCGCCTCAACAGGAGGCACGCCCAAAGAAGGTGCGATGGCGACAATCGAAGTCATCGGCATACTCGCAACAGGCGAGGTCACGATGACAGGTTTGTCCTCCCCTTGAGACGACGAAACCTCCCCGGGCGAGCTAGCCCCCGAAGACACTCCTGCCTCAAAATCCGGCGCCTCCACGTCACCGCCAGGAGCCAGAACAAAGCCGGAAGGCGCTTCAACGCCCTGCTCCCCGTGGACGTCATCCCCTGAAAAGAGGACAAGAAAGCAAAATGTCAAACACAGTGGTAATCCTCCTAGGAGGAGACATCAAAACGACATTTACCCGGAGCCAACGGCATATACGACGCATCTGCAGCAGATGTAGCTAAGCCACGCCTTAATGACGCGATACGAACTGTCATACCTGGAGAAGGAGGTGGGCCGACCGACATCGCCAAGAGTTCGGTCAAGCCTTCCCCGAGACGCGGTCGAGGTTCATCAGCCGGAGTCTCGCTAAGCGCGCTCGCTAACGCAGGAGTAACTCCGCCCGCTACTGACCTCAGGGATGATTCTCCCATCTGTTGGGGCCACGCAGGCAATCCCGCTCCGCTGCTTGGAGCAGCCGCAGCGACAGCAGCCTCTAGCGAGGACTCTCCGGCGCCGCCAGCCAGAACTGTAGAAGGTCCCCCTCTGAAAGGCGAGGAACCTCCGGCCAAAGAATCATCCCTGATACAGGGAGATGCAGGCTCATTCCCGGGAACCTCAACACCAGGAATACGGAGAGGACGAGCAACCGTCTCCTTCCTCCTCTTACGAAGGGAAGCTTCCTTCGGAGCAGAAGCCCGTCGCTTCCCGGAAGAGACTACCAGAGCCCCCGCCGGCAGAGGTACTACACACCTCGGCAACGACACCAGAGGCTCATCCGGAGTACCAGATTCCTCCCCCTCGTCAGAAGAAACCGAGGGGACTTCGACCCTTCCCCCACGCTTGGCAGAAGGCACCCTGAAGCTCCCACGCCTGTCGAAATCGCGGTGGAAAGTGTTAACCGCCACATAAAACTGGGCGTAGGAGTGAAGGATGCGCAGCTCCGTGGAGGTTGTAATGACCGGCACGATAAAAATTGCCCCCGTACAACCCATGATAAAATATCGCCACCCTCTAGCTCCATCAATGAGTCCACCCCTGGACCTGAAGCTGGTGACGGTGTTGCCCACATGCAACTGGTCGTACCCGAACTGCCTGGCGAACCGACTAGGCAGGTAGGGCTCGAAGAAGCAATGGTCTTCGCTCCTATACAGCAGATGGGAAGGTCTAATACAGACCAACCAATTAAACGCCTCCGGAGAAAGAACGGTCTTCCCTCGACCTGAATCCTCGAGCCACAGCCCTGACTGGTTGCGATGCACAGGAGGGGGAGTACAAAGGATCTTCCAGACATGGCTGAGGTTCAAAACCAGCCGACAGTCTAAAACTGTATTCACATTCCAGGAGGAATCCCTGTAATTCAATAGGAATATACCCCCTGAGCTGCTACCGGAACCGGGTGACATAACCCGGGAATTGTGGAGAATTAACCATCCCATCAAGTACAAGTATGGTAATTCCACCCTAGGGAAGCTCTCCCGCCGAGCTTCATCAACGAGCAACCCATCTGTCATGGCCCTCAGGCCAGCCTGTATACGGCACACCATGGCAGGAAGCAAGCCCAGTCTTGCCCCAAACACCAGGCGCACTGCCGGCCACAGGATGTTGCGGTGAATGCGGTTCGCGGACGCGGTGCCCGGCACCACTACTTGACGCAGCCATATGGAGAGGAAACCAGCCAGCTGGGCCTCCTTAGACAAAGGCCTGCGGCAACGCCTCAAGTAACTACAGGCCTTAGTGCCTTCCGGGTACTTTCCTACCCCCTCCACAAGAATCTGATCCTGAGCTTCAGCCTCCTCCATAAGAGTCTCCACAACCTGGGCACTGAGGACTCCCAAGCAGTTCACGAGCTCTTTCTTACCACCCGAGGCTTTCTCCGACCTAGCGGCCCTGGCTCGGTGGAAGAAGAGGTAAGACATCCACTTGGTGGTGTGAGCCAAATCAGAAGGCTCGTTATAAAAAGCGGTGCACGCGAAGTACTGACACATCAGCTCCTGATATACTTCCGCCACCCGAGGGTCCAAATCCCCCAACTCCCGGTTGGTGGGAACGTACTCTTCATATGGGGTATCCCCCATCGGCAGTCTCGAGACAACTGCCATCTCATGAAGGGCCAACCCCAACTCCCCTAGTGGAGTGGCGAAGGTCCCGGTGAGCGGAATGTACCGCTCCATCAGTGCCAGAAACAAATTAGGGTTCGGAGGCAGCCCGACGCTCGTCGCACTCACAGCGGCATATAGTCCAATGCCCTCCAACTCTCTCTGGAAGTGCTTTAAGGCCCAGTCAACTAGGCATCTCCATCGGGAGTTCGTTGGGGCGATCCACCCATTGCACCGAGGATTTTCCTTGGGATATACCCCACCTCGACCCATGAAGTCGTTGCAGAAGGTCGGCAATTGGACCGGCTGGATCACCGAGCTATCTTCACTTGGAACACTGCCCGGGCACAGTCCTCGGAACAGCGTCACAACTCCAGAAGGGCGACTAACAAACGACCCCTGGTCAGCACCTTTCAGATGAAAGATCTTCCCCGGCTTCCCGTGAAGATCAGGAGTCAGCTTCCAAGACATCTTCCTGGGATGCGTCGCATGGGAGAAGGCCGAGATGGGATAATCCCTCGGCATCGTCGGCAGATACAAGACCAAATCCCCGGCAGGGAAAACCCAAGGCTCCCTCTTGGGCTTCGTCTGGGACTGTTTATCAATCATGTCCCCAAAAAGGAAAGCCGGCTTTATGTACTGCTCCCCATCTACACGTACCAAGGGTTCGCCGTTGATCATACTCAACAGCATTCGCTCACCCTGGGCCGATATCAGGAGCTCCCTTCCCTCAGGATACTGGGGTCCAGAGATGGAAAATGCCACATGGGACAGATCCTCCAGATAGTTCGAGTGCAGCATCCCCGCAGCGGAGCCCATCACCTCAGCCAATGGGGACTCACCCAGATCAACTGCAAGATAATGCAAAGAAGATATGTCATTACAAGTCTGGCACAAACACACAGACCAAGGAAACGACAGTCTGTGCTTTACGCCAAGATTGTACAAATTTGGTCACCTTACGCCGGAAGTCTCCTCCACAAACATAAAATTCAAATTTTACGAAATACGCCAATTTTCGGTAGCCCGAGCTATTTACGCCCAGAGCTACGAAAATACGGAGTCTTTACGCTGACACATTAGAAATGTGGACGTAAAAGATGAAAATGCCTCTGTGCGTCATCTTCCTCAAAAGAGGCTATCAGCATAGAAGACGACCTAGCGCAGTCACGTTCAACGTGTGCGAAAGATTTTTTGTCGTTTGTGTCATCCCAAAAAGTTCTACCTCTAAAGCCGGGAGCGCTAGTCGTCGGCGGGATGCTCCCCTCAGAGGGAAGTTCACCTTGCCCGACCGGAGATTCCCTTGCCGGGACAGAAGAATGAGAAGAAGAACCTATGCTCTTTCCCTTAGCGGAGGGGGTTTATTTCGGCGCCATTTCTGAAAGACTCGAAGTGCTCGGAGAAAGAACGAAGAAAAACTCGAACAGTCGAAAGCTCTCTTTCGCAAAAGACAGATAAAAAGTTTTTCTTTCCAGAAGCTGGGGATATATATACAGTCCGGGTCGACTCCTCGAATCCTCGGACGAACCCCTCGAGACCCTAACCAAATCTCGCAATTAATAGTTGATTATGATTGGATGCTACGTCAGCCCACTATCCTTGGAAGACGGACAGTCAGCGAATTCGAAAGGTTTTTTCGTGCAAGACGGTTCAGCGGGTTCTACGCTAAATGAGCTTTCTACGCTCGACAGCAACGGATCTACGGTTTTACGCTCGCAAGCTACAAGTCTATGGTTTTACGCCCGGATGCCTTTGTGCTCGGTAGCTTTTATGCTCGAGAGGCCACAAACCCACGACTTTACGCTCAGCAGATACCAAATCGACGATCTCACGCTCGGTGGCGCTCAGTTTACGCTCAGCAGCAACAGATCCGCAAACCTCACGCTCGAAGAAATTTTCTTTTCAGGAGCTACAAATCAAACGGTTCTACGCTAAAGGAGCTTTCTACGCTCGACAGCAACAAATCTAACGGCTTTACGTCCGACAGCTACAAGTCTATAGTTTTTCTTGCCCGGATGCCTTTGTGCTCGGTAGCATTCTATGCTCGAGAGGCAACAAACCTACGACTTCACGCTCAAGAACCACAGGTCTACGATTTCACGCTCGATGGTGTTCTACGCTCACAGGCTACAGATCTACAGTCCTACGCTAAAGGAGCTTTTCTACGCTCGACAGCTACGAATCTAACGGCTTTACGTTCGACAGCTACAAGTCTATGGTTTTTCTTGCCCGGATGCCTTTGTGCTCGGTAGCATTCTATGCTCGAGAGGCAACAAACCTACGACTTCACGCTCAGGAACCACAAGTTTACGATTTCACGCTCGATGGTGTTTTACGCTCAAGAGGCTACAGACATGATTTCCCGCTCCACGACTTTCCGCATATCCAAACAGTCCCCAAGGCGGTCAAGTGCAAAGAGTTCACACAGAAGATACTCGTTCTTGACCCAAAGCATCCCCAAGTACCCGAAGTATGCAGAGTTCAAACATTGAGAAATTACTCCTCTCGGGTCCAGAAAACTGGAGGTGCATCCAGATTCCAGTCTGAACATCTCGTCTATCAAAGTGGCAACTCAGTTTGACAGCCAAAAACCTCGACCCTGTTCCAAGGGAGTTTCGAGAGATCATTCTTGAAGACGAATTCTGAACAAAATGAAATTCCGCTCATCAGAGAGGCAACAGTTCAGAAATTCTACGCAGTCCTAGCAACAGGACAGTTCTAAATGTTCAAAGTGCTCAGCAGCGTTCTATGGACTATCCGCTATGCAAAAAGGACAGGGCCTAATACTCTTTCTATCAGAGTCAGCGTAAAGATTCAGACGTGTCGAGGCTGCACATATTCAGACTTCACAAGCAACGTATGGCAAGACGATCATATGGAGAAGAAGACGATTTTATTAAAGATTAAAATCATGATTACATATGAGGGAAATCCAATCTACAAGGGTTTTTCTCTATTTCTCATGGTTACATATGAGGGAAACTCCATCTACAAAGGAGTCCCCCCATCATCGTCCGAAGATCGCCCAGAAGCTGCACTGACAGGTTCTCACATGGGTGAAGGTCTTCCTCTTCTTCGAGGGCTGTTCATCGACTACCATAGTCATGAACAAGAAGATCCTCCATTCGCCATGGCCGATCCAGTTGAGCCTTCTTTAAGCCCAACTCGATTGGGGACGATAGATTACAATTTGTCTAATCTCGTCCGCGGGGATCTCAGGGGAAGATACACAGCATGCCAGCCGCTGTGGGCCAATACGACCCTTCCTCTCTCCTGGGGCAACGCCATACAAAGTTGCTGATTATCCCGAGCAAGGGAGGCAGAGATGTCCTTCCATGATCCATCGTTGCAGTGGATATTTGCTCGAAGACGCCGTCTTTTACGGCTCCCTACATGCTGGAAGAACATGATCTCCTTCTTCCTCAGATCGATCCGATGAACTCCGGCGATCATCTCTGCATGACAATGGGAATGTGGTGAAGACAGGTTCACCCCCCAGCCTTTTATAGGCAAAAGAAGTCACAGCGGTCCCCAATAAATCCGCCATAAAGTCAGCATCGACCGTTTCAACGCTCCATTCAGAAACGTCTCGAGTTACGAGGGGCCGTTCATGCTTCATTCAAAGCGTTTCAAATTTTGAGGAATTTAAAAGCTTTGAAGGGGGTCTTGTAGAAGCATGAAAAAAACGCTTGGAAGATCTACGCAGCGTCTTGATACAGAGCAGCGTAAGCAGAGGCCTTCAGAGCCATCCAGCATAAAACAGGGTTCTTCATCGCCTCCATGGCGTAAAATCCAGCCGCTCTCAAAGCAGCGTTAAAGCATACGAGGAACGCTTCGTATTCCCGAAAAGAAACTGTCCAGTCACGCAGTAAACCTGAACTCTAACTCCTGACAAAAAGTGCTGCACAGCTACCCAAACGACGGCTGGGAACGGGGGCAGACCCCTCGGGACGCGCTCCATAGTATGATGGCGGATCTCAGCATTTAATGCAGAGAATTTGGTTAAAATATCACCAAACCGGCGCTTACTAAAATCCCCCGGCGTAAACCGCTCTTTCGCGTGCAAAGAGAACACGCTGCCTTGTTTTACACAGGCAAACATGGGCTGTTTTACGCTCCGCAGAAGACAAACCACCTGCCACGTCAAAAGCTGCGCTTCGTACAGGGCTCGAGGCACGTCTCTCCTCCAAAGCACACAGAGCGGTGACAGTGTCCCCTCAAGGCACGTCCCTCCGTCAAAACGCACAGAGCGGTGACAGTGTCCCCTCAAGGCACGTCTCCGCATTTAATGCACAGGATAATGGCAAATCTCTGCCAAAGATTTGATCTCCAAAAGCCGTAATTCCGGCTAAAGACGTCCACATCAGCACCCTGGCACGGTACGCAGCGGCTTCTACGCCCATTCAGGATCTGTGCTCCTACAGCTTCCACGCCCCCTCAGTCTCTACGACTGCTCGGCTTCCACGCCTACTCGGCTTCTATGCCTGTTCGGCTTCTATGCCTGCTCGGCTTCCACGCCTACTCGGCTTCTATGCCTATTCGGCTTCTATGCCTGCTCGGCTTCCACGCCCCCTCAGTCTCTACGACTACTCGGCTTCCACGCCTACTCGGCTTCTATGCCTATTTGGCTTCTACGCCAAGGTGACATACATTTGGCTTCTACGCCAACCTCTTCTACACAAGGGATACCTACCTACGTGGCTTCTACGCCGTGATCTCCGTAGCAGATATACGCGTTTCGTCCCCTTAGTTGGACGCGCGTCACTCGCTCACTCAAAAGGTCATTATTACGCAGGCATTGGTTACTTTAACCGTTGTGTAAAAGGATGCACTACTGTCCACTCCTCGGTTGCTATACCAACGGAGTGGTCACTGTCACCAAAGACTCTATAAATAGAGGCCCCTGTCAATGGGGAACAAGGTCAGAAAATTTGGCCAAGAATACCAATATCAGATCAAAGCTCAAAATTTTGAAAGAAGGATCGAACAAGGTCACCGAACCGGAGATCAAGAGGGAGAGACAGAGAGAGAGAGAAGAATACAGAGCTCAGGCAAGGAATAGGGAGCGACGACCTTCAGCATCGCGCATCCACCCTCCTTCGCAACCTCCGAAGCTGCATCCTGTCTTCCAAGGCACTTCTTCAACATCGTGTAGTCCAAGGGCTAAAGTGATCGACCGCAGATCAGACACCTATAGCAATTTATACCCAGATTAAATAAATTGTACTCCCGCATCCTCGTATAGGATCGAATTGTACAAGTTTGTTTGTAAACCAAAGGGCACGGGTCTCGTATAAACCTTGTCATTGAAATACACTTTCATTCTTTCGTTTAATACCACAAACAACATCTCCCCCCCCCCCCTTCTCACAATCACACACACACCCCTATATATATATATATATATATATATATATATATATATATATATATACAATTAGATACATATATATACACACATTTATATATCTAATCTAACACACACACACACTAACATATATATTAACACACACACCTACACACTCACAAACACTTACACATATATATATATATATATATATATATATATATATATATATATATATATATATATATATATATATATATATACACGCACAAACACTTATGCATAAATAGACACACACACAAATAATTATATACATAGCTTTATATATATATATATATATATATATATATATATATATATATATATAAACACCTATTTATACACACACACACACACACATATATATATATATATATATATATATATATATATATATACACACACACTCAAAGATATATATACACATACACATAAATATATATATATATATATATATATATATATATATATATATATATATATATATATATATACATATACATTCACACACACGCACACTTATACATACATATATATATATATATATATATATATATATATATATATATATATATATATATATACACTAACACATAGACATATACATACACAAGCACATATATATAACTACACACACATATATAAATATATATACATATATATAGACACACACACACACACACACACACACACACACATATATATATATATATATATATATATATATATAGACACTTATACACCTACACAACACTACACACAACAAAGCACACAACGCCCACCAACACGCGTCCAACGACCCCGACACGCACAAACACCTATAAATATATAAAATATAATCCGAGAACTCTAGCACACACTCCCCGATGCTAATCCAACGCGCGCACAAGCCCGAAACTAGGAAACCAAATCGAAATGGCCGTTCGGTCATTTCGACGAATATGCGGTGTGCGGTTCGGAAAACCTCCTGAAACGTACACCAAACCAACTCGGAATCGGCCCAAAATTTACCCACGGGTTCTAAACGATGCCTAGATCCTAGAAAAAATATTATCGCGTCGATTCTAGGTCCGTGGCAAAAATGCGCACGCACTTAGAACCGGCGACGACGAAAACCCCAAATTCGCCCGAAACGCCCGTTTCTCCGCAACACGACTTCACGTGTCCGAACAGAGACACACACTCACCCTCAAGACACCCGACAACGTCTACCTAGGTCCGTCTAACCTAGGATATTGTCACGCCCCAATCTCCTGCAAGCTCGATAGTCCCTGCTGAACGTGAATCACCACATTGCAGCTCTCTTGCAGGATAATCGTTCCCATCGGGATGTGATGCCGTACGAGCCTGGAGTTTCGCTCGTACAAGGCGATGTTGTCAAACACCAAATGTTATCATTGAAACAACCAAATTGCAGCGGAAGTCAAGTATTGTGTACCAAGCACACATCAGGGTAATACGCAACGAAGCTCACGATAGGGTCCAAATGAAATGCCTCGAAGGCAATGCCACGAAGACGATAAAATACTCTTGCTCTTTCTCTAGCCCACAAAGGTACTTACAGTTCATACATCATGTCTCGTATATCCAAGCAGCGCCACTACGCCTGCGTACCTGAAATATTGCCCACAAACGTGGGTCAGTACACAACCGTACTGGTGAGCGGGGTAACCCACTCTCCTAAGCCGACACTAAGTAAATAGTGAATGCAAACAGTTATATGGTGATCTTTCTAGTTGAATCCTAGATTCATTTCATGGCATAGGGATGACATGTTAAGGAAAGCTATAAAGCAGTTTAAGCATGCAAGCACTCAACTCAAACCAATCGACAAGCAAAATATATAAGCAATCCGAAGGATTCTAGCATGCAAACCGTCCTGCTCAAGTCCAAGCAACACGATAACATATCGAACCAATCCCAAGCCTCAAATATCCATTCTCAACCAACATTTACAATCCAAATCTCACAGTGCACACTCTTGCCGAGACAAGGTGGCCGCGCCTACACGAAAGCCAAACCAACAAAAAAAAAGCAAGCCAATACTAATCTATATGAAGTCACTGGCCAAGCCATAAAGGACGTTTGATCGGACTGATCAAATACGGTTCTATTCGAAACAACGCTAAGTAGCTAACCCACCTGGATTGCATCCAACCGCTGGCACCGCGCCTAAGACGCGTTACCCAAATGTCTTCTCCATGGCCGAACGGTCCCGGTGCCCCGGAGCTTCCCGTTCGAGGAGACCAAACCCTGTGCAATACAGGTTGTCCGTGACATGCAGACACCAAGTAGGTATGACGAGAGGATCGAACATTCTCGCCCCACCAAGCGATCCTAGACTCGTTCAACCAATAATCCAACCAACACATCCATAACCATTCTTCCAACATATTGCCCAAGGCACTATTCACAAGTTATTCCCATAGGCACAATGCCTCTTCTCAACACAGTGTTTCCAATGGTGCAACACCCATGCTCAAAGCAAATCCCATGGCACAATGCCGTATCAGTGGCACAATGCCCCATTCGTGGCACGATGCCCCATCAAGCGGCACAACACCCTCGCCGATGCAGTTGTTCGGTTTTGAACCACAACTGCTCGCTTTGCAAGACAAAGCGACCAAGTGATACTCGCGCACGGATGCACGTTCGCTCGCCCAAATTCCCGATATTCCCAATATTCCCATTGCCTCAATGTATCATTCCAACCGTCCAAGTATAATTCCAAGTATCCAACCGACTGCCTCAAATGTAATAATCCAACTATCGCTCCAACTATCCAACGCGTAAATCATTTCAAGCCATAATCCTACCAAGCAACCGACGTACACTCTATGCACGCCTCAGTGTAGTGATTCCCAATGTTTTAGCCCAAGTGTTCAAGCCTTTACGTGTTTTCCATATTATTAGGCATGAAGGAGTAGAGGAGAAGGGAAAGAGCACACTCACAATGTTTGATCCCGTTAGGCATCATGTCCTGCCGATACAGCCAATCCCTTGAACCCGTGGTCCGATGCAAGCGCGATCTACTCAACTGGTATGACCGTGCGAGCAGGCCGTGCTCTCCAAATCATTCGACTGATCGGACTAAGGAAGATGGCATTATCATTCCAACCCAGCTATCTCAGTACTGCTCTGAACGAACACCTGATTTCCATCGAACCCGCTAGCCATCTGCATATGAAATAACTCAATCAATACTTCTTCCCAAAATCCAACAAATCAAATGTAACCAGCATTTGTTTCATTCAATCCGACTCAGCATAACGCACCGTGCGGTTGCGGGCGTTATAGACATCACCCAAAATTGGGCCAATTTCAGATTCTATCCGAAATTGACACAAAATCTAGTGTCAAAGTCTCCAAACTCAACCAAACTAGTTCCAACTTCCTCCCACGGGTAGTCTTAGGGTCTAGGAAGGTTCTAAACCACTAATTATACTACATTAGAGTAATTAGCAAGGGGAAAGTTAGGGTTTACCTCTTGGGAGTTGGAATCCCAAGGCCAAAGTCTCCAATCTACTAGAAATTACCTCCCTCAAGCTCCAGGCCACCAAATCTAGCCTCCACACTAAATCTAGGCTCCACACACCTAGGTTAGAGAAAATGCAAGGTTAGGGTTCACATAAAGAAGAAGGAATGGAAGAAAGAAGGAAGAAAAATGAAGAACACTTACTTTGGAAGAAGGTAGGAAGAAAAAAGAAGAAGTGGAGAAGAAGAAGAAGAAGAAGTGAAGAAGAAGAAGAAGAAGAAGAAAATGAAGAAGAGGGGGGCTGTGCTGCTGTTATGCGGGTAGGGGCTGCTGTTTAGGGGCCGGCCACTCCTAATAAGGGTTCACTAATTCTCCAAATGCCCAAAATGCCCTTCCCTAAATTAGTTTTGGATTTCGGGTTCCAAAAGCACTCAAACTAATTCCAAATCTCTCCAACTAACCCACTAAAAATATAATAAATAATTCTAAGCCCCAAAATAATCCTCACAAGGGTGTGGGCTAGGTCGGACATGGGTTCACTAGAGTCTGACATGGGTCCAGGCTAGCCAAAACCCTAAAACAATCAAATAAAAATAATACAATCACTATTTAAATATAAATATAATTAATTAAATACAATACAATACACAATTTACCAAATAAAAATAAAAAATAACCCTATTTTCTAGAATTGGGTAGTGACAAGCCTACCCTCCTTAAAATAATTTTGTCCTCGAAATTAAAAGACGAAACTAGGACAGGAATGCAAGGAAAGAACCATACCTCAGGGCTCGAAAAGATAGGGGTATCGCTCGCGCATTTCATCCTCACTCTCCCAGGTCGACTCACCTGGAGAGTGATGCCTCCACGTGACGCAAACCAAGGGAATAGTCTGGTTCCTCAACACCTTCTCCCGCCGATCCAGAATCTTCACCGGCTGCTCTGGATAGCTAAGAGTAGGGCCCACCACGATCTCTAAGTGATCCAATACGTGACTGGGATCCGCCACGTACCGTCTCAACTACAACACGTGGAACACATCATGAACTTCCTCCAGCGTAGAAGGCAACTCGAGCCTATACGCCACGGTGCCGACCCTCTCAAGGATACGGAAGGGTCCGACAAAACATGGGCTAAGCTTCCCGCCTCCACCGAAGCGAATAGTGCCCCGCGTCGGAGAAATCCTCAGGAACACCAGATCTCCAACCTAGCACAAACAAGGTCTCTGCACTTAGTCTAAAACAAGCAATCACAAGCAAACACAAGAACAAAATATAAATTCTAAGCTATACCTCAAACTCCAAAGGTCTCCGGTGGCTATCGGCCCAATGCCACTGCCTGTCCTGCGCCACCCGAAGTCTATCTCTAATGAGCTTGACCTTCTTCGCTGCATCAACCACCATCTCCGGGCCAAGCAAAGCTCTCTCGTCTACATCATCCCATGATAACGGAGTGCGACACCTCCGTCCATACAACGCCTCGAATGGTGACATCTCGATACTGGCTTGGTAGCTGTTGTTGTAAGCAAACTCTACCAAGTGCAAGTAATCCTCCCAAGAGCCTCTGAAATCCAAAACACAAGTGTGAAGCATATCCTCAAGTGTCTGAATGGCCCTCTCTGACTGACCATCTGTCTGTGGGTGATATGCACTACTAAACTTGAGCTGGGTGCCCAAGCTAGCCTGCAGACTTCTCCAGAAATGTGAAGTAAAGCGACTGTCCCGATCTGATACTATGCTCACAGGAACTCCATGCAGTCTGACTATCTGGCGCACATACATCTCTGCTAGTCTCTCTGTAGACGTACCCACTTTGAATGGTAGAAAGTGGGCCGATTTGGTCAACCTGTCCACGATGACCCAAATCGCATCCTTCCCGCCTGGAGAACGGGGAAATCCAGAAACAAAATACATGGTCACATGCTCCCATTTCCACTCCGGAATGGGTAACGGCTGGAGCAATCCTCCTGGCCTCTGCCTCTCCGCCTTCACCTGCTGGCACACTAAGCATCGAGATACGAAGCGTGCTACCTCCCGTTTCATCCCGTACCACCATACATGCTCTCTCAGATCTCTATACATCTTGTTGGCACCTGGATGCATAGAGTACTGGGATCGATGCGCCTCCTGAAGAACCTCCTCGCGCAACGACCCACTCGGCACGCACAACCTAGTACCGTGCCGCAAAGAATCATCATCAGCAATGGTGAAGTCATCTGATAATCCAATCTGAACCTGCGCCCTGATGCTCCTCAGGGACTCATCCTCAAACTGTGTAGACCTGATCTGGTCTACCATTTCTGACTGAATCTGCAGTCCCCACATCTGCATCTCAACTCCAGGCACTATCACCTCAATGCCCAAGCTCTCTAGATCTGCCAGAAGATAATGATCTGTAGTCAGGCACATAGCTACCGGATACCTGCTCAACGCATCCGCAACTACGTTCGCCTTCCCTGGATGATACTGCAATAATATGTCGAAGTCTTTCATCAACTCCAACCATCTCCTCTGCCTCATGTTCAGCTCTTTTTGGGTAAACACATACTTCAAGCTCTTGTGGTCTGTGAAGATCTCCACACGCTCTCCGTATAAATAGTGTTTCCACAACTTCAGAGCAAAGATGACCGCTGCCAACTCCAAATCATGGGTAGGGTAGTTCTTCTCATGATGACGTAATTGCCTGGAAGCATAGGCAATCACCCTCCCATTCTGCTACAACACACAACCCAGTCCCTTCCCTGATGCATCACTATAGATAGTGATTCCTCCAGAACCTGATGGCAACGTCAACACTGGAGCTGTCGTCAACCTCCTCTTCAGCTCATCAAAGGCGATCTGGCACTCCTCTGACCAAACAAACTCCACGTCCTTCCGAGATAGCCTGGACAAAGGCTCTGCAATCCGGGAAAAATCCTGAACAAATCTCCTGTAGTAGCCTGCCAGTCCCAGTAAACTCCTGACCTCGGCTACTGAACTCGGAGCACTCCATGCCTCAACTACCATGATCTTTCTCGGATCCACCGAGATACCCTCTCCAGTCACCACATGACCAAGGAATTCAACCTTGTCAAGGAAGAACTCGCACTTCGAAAGCTTTCCATAAAGCTTCTCCTTCCTGAGAGTCTCCAGCACTATCCTCATATGCTCCTCGTGCTCCTCTGGGGTCTTCGAATACACCAAGATATCATCTATAAACACCACCACAAACCTGTCCAGATGCTGATGGAAAACCTTGTTCATCAGATTCATGAACACTGCCGGGGCATTAGTCAACCCAAACGTCATCACCATGAACTCATACTGTCCATATCTGGTCCAAAAAATTGTCTTCGGAATATCCTCCTTCCTGACCTTCACCTGGTGGTAGCCTGTCCTCAGATCAATCCTGGAAAACACTCTCGCTCCGCTCAACTGGTCAAAAAGATCATCAATACGCGGCAGCGGATACTTGTTCTTGATTATGAGGTTGTTCAGAGCCCTGTAGTCGATACACATCCGTATCGACCCATCCTTCTTCGACACAAAAAGTATCGGAGCACCCCACGGAGAAGAACTAGATATGATAAATCCCTTGTCCTGAAGCTCATCCACCTGCTTCTTCAACTCTATCAGCTCACTGTTGCTGACTTTATAGACGTGTTGGGATATCGGCTTCGCGCCTGGCACCAAGTCTATAGAGAACTCAATATCTCTGTCCGGAGGTAACCCTGGAAACTCCTCCGGAAAGACATCTATGTACTCCTCTATCATTGGATATAGCAACCTCGGCTCTACCACCAGGGCTCCGCAGAAGACTTCCTCGGTCTGCTCCGCTGCTCCTTTGGCAAACTGAAACTCTGGCTCATCCGGCGGACTAAACAAAACTCTGCCTCCACGACAATCTATACTAGCACAATGCATACTCAACCAATCCATCCCGAGTACAATGTCGTAGCTCGGAAGTGGCATTACGAGTAGGCACACATTCAACTCCCGGCCTCCCAAGGTAACTCTTCGGTCTCTGCAGACATCACTGACTAGGATGATACCACCCCCGGTCGTGATCTTGCAGAGTCTAGCTAAAGGTTCAGCAACAAGATGGTGTCTAACAGCAAAAGATACAGACACAAAGCTATGGGAAGCACCGGAATCAAATAAAGCAAGTGCTGGAATGGAATCAAGAAGAACAGATCAAAAGAAGTCAATACAGTGCAAGAAAAGATATCATCAAAGAAGGACAGTAATATTGCAAAGGAAAATAATTTCAGGAAAATTAAAGATAGCAAAAGAAATCAGGAAGGGTCCTAGTTGTGATTGAGCACACTCTCTCTCGGCCTATATCCTATATCCTATTGCAGGTAAACCTAAAAACTAGACCTGCATGGGCCGCCACCAAAAATGTGTCACGACCCGCACCCGAAAATCGGGCATGAGTCGTGGGTACGTCCAGCCTACGCCGCAGAATCGGCGGTAGAACGCTGTAAAGGTCCGTTCTAGGTCAAACAAATATATATATAACTCATAAAAAAAATCTGCCATAACCTCTCCAAAAAGGAGGGCAACCACGCAATATATATATATATGAATAATCCTCTCCAAAAGGAGGGCAACCATGCAATATATATATGAACTCTCAATCACAAAAATCCAGGGGAAGAGATAAAAGCACGATATGATATCAAAAGAAAACAAAGAAACACAGAGCAAGACAATCCAAAATATACAGTCCAAGACCACAATAATTACAACATCTCACAGCATCAAAAGAATAAGTACAATCATCCAAAAATAAACCACTGGGAACAACCCAGGAAACCCACCTAGCTAACTAGGGCGCTAAAGGCGTCTCCTCGGCGCACTCCTCCTCAGTCTCGGGGTCACAACCCTCGTCAACACCCGGCCCGTAGAACGTCGGGCAATAATCCTCATGATCCTCTGGAAAAAATATGCCCAGTCAGGACTGGAGCGAAGTACATAACTCTAAAAGCAACTCCAAATACATGGTAAGGTGTATATGACGAGCAATAAAAAAGTATACAAGATGCACAGGAAATAAATATATGCTAGAACAGATAAAGTAGCTGCAAGGTAAACTGGAGAACAATACAAGTAGTAGAAAAGTAACTGCAGGTGAGAAAACATGGATACTAGCTAAGTGCCTTGAGCACAAGTTCGTTATGTGATCGGCTTAGGTTGCACATGAAAAATACTACGATAACTCCGTTATGCGTGAGTTGCATAACCGACATACACATGAATACTGTTTGGCTTTGATCACATAACCAACTCCTACTCCCCTCCCCCACTAATGCTCTTGGATCCAACCACAACACGCTACGTACATGATAATAGCTCGCGCACACGAAGGCGAGAGCACAAGAAGCACATGAGAATCAATACCCGAAGCACATGATGAAATACACGTGATAGAGTATCCGCTGAACACGGTAAGGGGGATAGCATCTCATGACGGGATCCACTAGTACCAGCTCGTGTAACAATGTGTCAGAATCAAGTATTACAGTTCTAGAACAAGTGATATAAACGCTATCATGAAATAGAAACTATCAGAGGTAGGTACTCGTCTGATGTCCTGAGCAACTGATGAGGATCGAGATCCGGACCGGTGTCGCAAGAACCTATTATGAAAAGCAGAATTAAACAGGGTTCTAAGGATTTAAACTGATATAAAATAATTAAAAATAGGCTTCTAGGGCTATTCTAGGTCGAACGGGTCAAACCGGTGAAATTCGGGTCAAAAAGTCAACTCGTGGTCCAAAAAGTTAACTTTAGGTCAAAACTAGGTCAAACGTTGACTTTTACGGTCAACGAGGACAATTATGGTCAAAGCTAGGTTAAACTAGGGTGCCCCTGAAATTCTAGGTCAAACCGAGCTCATTAAGCTAGAAAACTCACAAACTCGTCTCCTCGAGATACCGGGATACCCTCGGTATCCGATATCTCGCCCTAGGCCACGCATCCCGCCTAAACCCGCTAAAACCTATGCTAGCACGCGTAAATATATACACATAAGCATATAAAAATCACTCCAATACAATTCTTAGGCTATTGCTCAAATACCCCGCTCGAAACTCAATACCTTGGATATCTCAAGGTATTGAGATACCGCTCTCAAACCCCTCTAACTAGCTATTAGGCTTATAAATATATACCTAGTTATTAATCTAGGCTAGAATATATATATATATATATATATATATATATATATATATATCATATATATATACATATCTAAGTACCTATGTTCATATATATATAGATATCCACACACATATACATATACCCATATACACCTTACCCAACTCATAAATATATATGTATATAACTATATATATATATATATATATATATATATATATATCTTAGATAGATATAACTATCTATCTACCTATCTATTACCTATCTAGTTATCTACGTATCTATCTAGCTACATATTTATCTAACTAGCTATCAATCTAACTATCTAACTATTTATCTATATAAACATCCTATCAATCTATCTATTATACTAACTATCTAATAATCTATTTAACCACCTATCTATACCCAAGCCTCGCCACGCTCCTTGCTGCGAATGCTAGCTCATACTGCTGCTGCTACTGCTGCTGCATAATGCTGCTGTGCTGTGCATCTCCCCCCCCCCCTTCTCACAATCACACACACACACACCTATATATATATATATATATATATATATATATATATATATATATATATACAATTAGATACATATATATACACACATTTATATATCTAATCTAACACACACACACTAACATATATACTAACACACACACCTACACACTCACAAACACTTACACACATATATATATACACACACAAACACTTATGCATAAATACACACACACACACAAATAATTATATATATATATATATATATATATATATATATATATATATATATATATAAACACCTATTTATATATACACACACACACACACACACACACACACACACACACATATATATATATATATATATATATATATATATATATATATATATATATATATATATATATATATATATATATATATATATATATACACACACACACTCAAAGATATATATACGCATACACATAAATATATATATATACATATACATTCACACACACGCACACTTAAACATATATATACATATACACTAACACATAGACATATACATACACAAGCACATATATATAAATACACACATATATATATAAATATATATACATATATATAGACACACATACATACATACATATATATATATATATATATATATATATATATATATATATATATATATATATAGACACTTATACACCTACACAACACTACACACAACAAAGCACACAACGTCCACCAACACGCGTCCAACGATCCCGACACGCACAAACACCTATAAATATATAAAATATAACCCGAGAACTCTAGCACACACTCCCCGATGCTAACCCAACGCGCGCACAAGCCCGAAACTAGGAAACCAAGTCGAAATGGTCGTTCGGTCATTTCGACGAACACGCGGTGTGCGGTTCGAAAAACCTCCTGAAACGCACACCAAACCAACTCGAAATCGGTCCAAAATTTACCCACGGGTTCTAAACGATGCCTAGATCCTAGAAAAATGCTACCGCGTCGATTCTAGGTCTGTGGCAAAAACGTGCACGCATTTAGAACCGGCGACGCCGAAAACCCCAAATTCGCCCGAAACGCTCGTTTCTCCGCGACACGACTTCACCTGTCCGAACAGAGACACGCACTCACCCTCAAGACACCCGAAAACGTCTACCTAGGTCCGTCTAACCTAGAACATCACCCAAAATTGGGCCAATTTCGGATTTCACCCGAAATTGACACAAAACCTAGTGTCAAAGTCTCCAAACTCAACCAAAGTAGTTACAACTTTCTCCCACGGGTAGGCTTAGGGTCTAGGAAGGTTCTAAACCACTAATTACACTACATTAGAGTAATTAGCAAGGGAAAAGTTAGGATTTACCTCTTGGGAGTTGGAATCCCAAGGCCAAAGTCTCCAATCTACTAGAAATCACCTCCCTCAAGCTCCAGGCCACCAAATCTAGCCTCCACACTAAATCTAGGCTCCACACACCTAGGTTAGGGAAAATGCAAGGTTAGGGTTCACATAAAGAAGAAGGAATGGAAGAAAGAAGGAAGAAAAATGAAGAACACTTACTTTGGAAGAAGGAAGGAAGAAGAAAGAAGAAGTGGAGAAGAAGAAGAAGTGAAGAAGAAGAAGAAGAAGAAGAAGAAGAAGAAAATGAAGAAGAGGGGGGGCTGTGCTGCTGTTATGCGAGTAGGGGCTGCTGTTTAGGGGCCGGCCACTCCTAATAAGGGTTCACTAATTCTCCAAATGCCCAAAATGCCCTCCCCTAAATTGGTTTTGGGTTTCGGGTTCCAAAAGCACTCAAACTAACTCCAAATCTCTCAAACTAACCCACTAAAAATATAATAAATAATTCTAAGCCCCAAAATAATCCTCACAAGGGTGTGGGCTAGGTCGGACATGGGTTCACTAGGGTCTGACATGGGTCCAGGCTAGCCAAAATCCTAAAAAAATTAAATAAAAATAATACAATCACTATTTAAATATAAATATAATTAATTAAATACAATACAATACACAATTTACCAAATAAAAATAAAAAATAATCCTATTTTCTAGAATTGGGTAGTGACAAGTATTTTGAATGAAATTGATTCAATAGAAAATATTAGGAATCCTAGAAATTAATTAAAAGCTAATTAGTAATGAATATGAACACGAATCAATGAGGAATTAAGGAAAGATTTTGAAATGTAAAAATTTGATAGAAGTTATAGTTTGAAAATACTTCTAATAATTTACTCTTACAAATATTTATTATTCACATATAATTATATTAACATACATTTAAAAACTATAGCTATAGGATGAAAATTGAATATCCACGATATATATATATATATATATATATATATATATATATATATATATATATATATATATATATATATATATATATACACACACACACACACACACGCGCATCAGTATATACACCATGCTTAACCTAAATAAATAAATAAAATAATAAAACAATAATAGTTTGGGAGGGTGTTTACATTTGTTGGGAAAAAAATAAATTAGAATTTATTATAAATAACCATGTCTCATGGAATCGAACCCACTCAATCAAGAAGAATACTTTCCACTTTAACCGCATGAGTTAGAAGTGTTTTACTATAGTTAGATAATATTAGTTTGTTAGTTAAAAAATTAGTTAGAATTTAATTATTTTGAAATTTTTAATTACGTGATGATATACATACGGCTTAGCCAACTCGTTTTGAATCATTTTCAAGCCTCTTTATATATACTAGTAAATTCACGTGAAATAAATAGTTCAAATATTTAAATATATTTGAATTAAGATTTTTTTCTCCTTTAAATTTGTTTTTAAATTTAGTTTTTAAATATATATTTGTGCGGAAGAAATGAGAAAGTTATTTTTTTGCGTATGTATCTAGTGATATTCATGTGTGGTGCACGTAATTTTTTTTTTTTACTGATATAATTAAATAATCAGATAAAAATTAAAATTATTTTAAAATAGTTTAAATTTAATTTTAGTTAAAAAATGTTATAAATATATTTTTTGAATTTTGGGTATATATTTAGATAATATCATTTAGTTGGTTTAAATATATTAAAATAGTTAAAATTATATAGGAATTCAAAATAGATAGAATTTTATAAATTTTTACATGAGGGTGAAGGATATTACACACATGAAATTTAAAAGAATTTTAAAAATTAATTAGGTTAAAGATTTACAAATGGCTTGGACGTCTCACTTTTGAGTCATTTTCAAGTCGCATTATATATATATATATATATATATATATATATATATATATATATATATATATATATATATGAAACGGTATATGAGTCAATGACGTATATTGTAGGATGAGTCATTGCCATGTTAGACCAATATGAGAAAAAAAATTAAAATTGAAAACAATATTGCCATGTTGAGCATGTTTAAACTTTTTTTTTTATTTGTCGAACGACTACAATATAAATCGTATTTCTGATATAACTAGTCATGTGCATGTGCGTTTTACACAATTTTTTTCCTTGATAGTATTGAAAATTAGTTTAAATTAAGATAAGTTATATAGATATAATTTGAATATATTTTAATTATGATTTGTTATAGATATGTTTATATTTTAATTAGAATTTGTTAGAGATATGCGTGTAGGTATATAATATTAGATAGTTAAGCTATTAGTTAGTATTTATTTTTTTCTTAAATTTTAATTATGCGGGAATATATATACGACTTAGACGACTCATTTTGAGCCATTTTTAAGCCTCTTTACGGACTTAATATGTACGGTGACAGATCCAGCTGCTCCTATTTCGTGAACATTTAGGGATGCTTAATAACATGGATTCTGATTTCTCCTCTCTCCCTCTTTCTCTCCATATACTAGTAAATTCATGTACATTGCACTGGTTAGATAGCTCATTTTGAGTCATTTTCAAGCTGCATTATTATAATTAGTAACGTGCACATGCATTGCACGCATGTAAAAAAAGTTGTTGAAAAAAATTAAACTAGAATTTACTATAAATCACGATGTCCCATAGAATCGAACTCACCCAATCAGGAAGAATACTTCTGACATTAACCACATTTGTTAGAAGTATTTTACTATAGTTAGATAATATTAGTTAGTTATACAATTGGTTAGATTATATTTATCTTTTAATTTTTAATTATGTAATGATATGCACGGCTTAAACGACTCATTTTGAATCATTTTGAAGCATATATGTCATGCCCCAGTCCCAAAATACACATGACTAGGCCACGTGGCAATGGTCAGCTAATACGACTCTGAGGGATTACCCAATTTAATGGACCCGACGAAGCGTACTACACTGTCCTAAAATACTAACAAGTCTAATATGCTAACATGCAGCAGGTAAATGTCTAATCTCATCCACATAATACAATATAAGAAGAACTGAACTACATACTGGAAATAAGTGCAGAATCTGAATGTCATAATACAATCCAAATAAGTCTGATGGGGACAAATCCACTGAAATACAACAATGAAATAAAAACATGAAAAGTAGGAAGATAGCTAGACTAGAGCATCAACTAGCTAGATAAAGACGCTCTAATCCAAGGTAGCAGCATACCAAATCACGAAAACTCCTCCGAAAATGCCTCAAAGTCCTCAGCCACGAATCTTGTCTCTACTCCTGCTCCGTAGATGGTCGGGTACAAGTGCTCGTCCAAATCTGCAAGGGAACTAGGTCCTCAGAGTAACGTAACAAGATACAAAAATACATGCCATAAAGTAAATACTGTGTAAACTCGAGGGTGATCTAACCATCTAAGTGAAATACACTTGAAGACAACCTTGGTACGTATGGGTAGGTAAAAGGTATAAAGCGTAGCGTCAAGCCAGAGGCTAAGTACCTGGCATTAGCTGTAAACTGGATGCCAGGAGTATATGCTGACTACATCACCGATCATGATAGCGCGCAGCTAGTAACCTCTGCCGGATGTATCGACAAACATGTACGCCCATAACCGGGTAGCACATAGCCCATAACCAGGTAACACATAGCCCATAACCGGGTAACACTGAGGCTCACGACCTCGTAGTTTATTCTGAAACTACAGTAGCCAAATGTCTGTCCCATACGCCTACTAATTGTCTTTCCCGTCCAATGCCAATGTACAAGTCGCGAATACGATATGGACATCTCGTACTATAATGCAAGTCACTAAAGAATATACAACTAAGCTAAATATCGTCACACGTGCTGCTCACACCGATGGCCAGTCAAGCATGAAGCACGCGTCCATATATGAACTCACTCTGTGACGTGCAATGATACGTGTCAAGGCCTGGGGAGTCATATTGATAACTCCACAACTTTATGTGCGTCCACTAGACACTAGGTCAGACACAAGTCCTAACGTCAACGCCTTCGTTGACTGTACCCGAGTCTTTCTCGAACGCGCACAGTTATATAATATTAAAACAATAAAATATGTAACTAATAATAATTGAATTTAAACAGTACAACAAGGCAAGGTATTCTTGCCTGGAACTCTACTGTGCACAAGTAAGGATCCGGAACCCGCAGCCAAGGTAGAATCGTCTTGGATGCCTACGAATATATAACAATAAATATCAATCACTACGTTATAGTATGCTAATCACGCCCCAGTCCCAAAAATACGTAGGACTAGGACACGTAATCATGCCAGCCGCATGGATATGGCAACTCCAATATATAGAAACCAAATCCATACGTACGCTGTATTATGAATATCAAATCCACAAGTGGTAAAAATGTGATACAAGTCACAGGGTAAAATCTAAATCTCATCCACCAAAATCATATAGAAATAAATAACCAGTATCTATGAAACTAGATCTCAACAAGAAGTATCTAAAGAATGATAGTTGGATGGAAACAAATCCACTACCAACTCAAATGGAGAAGTAAATACAATATAAGTACAACTCACTCAAACAATATAAGTACCCGCTACCAATCACGGCTCGAAGAGAAGACATCCACGAAGCTTCTATATCCTTCCAAATCTGTGCTCCTGCAAACACTCAAGAACAGGTACACCTGGCAGCGGACCAGGTCCTCAGAGGGACATAACAAGTATACTTAAACACATGCCAATAAAGTACTGAAATAAATATCCAGAGGGGTCGCCTAACCGTCTAAAGTGAATGCAGTTAAGAACAACTTTCCCCACAAGTGAGCTATCTGGCTGAAAACTGGGATTTGGCATGGTTCTCTTTTGAAGAGCCAGGGGCCCAAATGCACGGCGTCTTTTGAACGGCGGAGGCCCGCCAATGTATATATATGGGTCATCACCACCCGTATCTCCAGCGGAGAATCTGGGCGTCACAGAAAAAGTGCAAAGGAGCTCAAATGCGGTACTTGTTGTCCTCCCCACCCCATGCTCTAAGCATGTCACATCCATGACACGATTTGGTCCATAGTCTATTCTTAGTACCCTAGCCCAATCCTGCAACCAAACAAGTACAAGGATGGGACCACCGTACTATAATAAGCTATGTCCCTGGACCTCTAATAACTGCTAAGTCTACTAGCATGCAAAGTTTCTAACAGCAGTTATCCCTAACGCACGGCCTATACGTACCGATGATCAGTCAATACATGCGTCCGTGATCTATATGAGACTCACAACTCGTGTAAAAATATGTGTCACGGCCAAATGAACCTAATAATACTATATGATAATGGGGTAGTCTCATGTACAGGGTCAATGCAATACATAAGTAAAAACATATCGCGACGTCACTGTCGCGAGCATTTTATATAACAATTAAAATATATGAACTAAGGGCAGAAAATAAAGATGCATGCAACATATGGAATATAAATAACAGTACAATGGCAAGGTATACTTGCCTGGCAAGAAATTGCAAAATGTCACGTCCAGATGTCCAATACACAGGACCAGAAGCTATGGCCACAGAACAAATGTCTCCGGATGCTGAAATAAATATCGCCAACATTTCCGGAATGAGCAAAATAGCTAAAAAGCACATCCCTTTCGTCCAATTTGGACACAGGGGCAAAACGGTAATTTTGGGCAAAAGTGGGGTCCACGTGTGGCCCACTTTGTACCGAAAAGCGTGCCGAGGGTAACAGTCTCTAAATGGGACAAACTATGGGTCAAACAATTCTAAATGTCAATACGAACTCAACGGTATGTCCAAATTTGGATTCCGATGAGCCGAACAATATTTGGTCCAAAAAGTCAACTGTGGGCCCGCCAATTGGCGATCTGGTCAACCGTCTCAGAAATGCGTGAAAATTGGGTCACAGGACCAGCGCGTTACCACGAGTCCAGTGGCGCAAGTTTCGTCGCATTCTGACATGCGTGCACAAAATACGCGCGAGTTTCACAAAAGTGGCGACACGAGATGTGTCCGCGGATACGGCCTGATTCCGGCGCGCACACGCGTCCGAATCAGTCCCCACGAATTTTCACGTGTCCCGTTATGCTGTGTGCACCATTTGGTACACCTGGCACACGGCGGGGCGGTCCCGTTTGGCGGAGCTCGCTCCGATCTCCAACTTTTGGAAAACCGGAAAAAGTGGGTGCACACAGTTTTGTGACGAATATAACTATGTCCACAGCAACTATTAGCCTAGGGTTATAATACAGAAAATAAACTAGGTCATGTAATCTACAGGTATCAAAAAGAATCACCGAATTCGGATCTCTGTGGTGGGAGATACGAACTCGGCAATATGGGTGGTCATTCTGGAATTCTGCGATTGCAGAATTTTGTCTGCTCGCGCTGACTTGGGCGCTGTTTTTCACCTAGGGGCACACGTTTTCCGAGGTTGACTATAAAACAAATATTGGAGAGGGTTGAGGGAAGATCATACCTATGAAAACGGAACAGCGTTTGGTCGAGCGAGTCAACGGGAATTCACGCCGGAGTGAAGGTGCCTCGAGTGGGAGACTGCAGTTCGCGATGTCGGCGTCGACGGGATGGTTGGATGGCTTGGGGAGGCTTCTCTGGCTGTGGTGACGGCTCTAGATGGAAAGAGGAAGTCTGGAGTTATTAGGTTAGGGTTTTATGAGCTAACTATATGTATATATATATATATATATATATATATATATATATATATATATATATATATATATATATATATATATATATTTAGGAGAGAGAGAGGGATAGATTGGATTCGCGGGGTGAAGCTGCTGGAATAGTTAAGTGCTAGCGGGTCTTAAAGGTTTGCAAGCGGCCACAGTTAGTTTTGCTAAAGGCCTTAGTCAGTAAGGAATCGGCTGGAGTGGGTTCCTAAGGACTTAATAGTATGCTTACTATTATTATTCTATTATTATTATTTTATTAGTTAGTATTATTATTATACTTTATTTAATTCTTTCTTTTTCCTTCTTTTTTTTATAAAATATATATACATATATATATTTTTGTATATACATATATATATATATATATACTCATAAGAAAATTTATATAATAGGGTATTGCACATCGTTAGGCTAGCAACTGCTCAAGGGGTCTCCTACATGAAATAAATTATGAAAAAATTTCTGATGGTCCCACAAGTCCTCTAGGTGCCCGAACACCTAACATAAAAATTATTAAAAATCTATTTCTCCTATTTAGACCTAATTACTACAATTTAATTAATAATAAATAAATAAAAGGGTATTTACGATTTTCTAGGAAGGGGGTTTTACATTCTACCCAACTTGTAAAAATTTTGTCCTCGAAATTAAAATTAAGCCACAATAGAATGCAATGATGGTATAAGATTTGCATTGGTTAAATGCAAGGCTAGGTTTAAAGGGGTGGGCGATGTTGCACATCCAGAGAAAAAAATCATGAAAAAATTTATATGAGCGAAAATAGGTTTCT
Source organism: Iris macrosiphon (assembly GCA_036927795.1). Lineage (NCBI taxonomy): Eukaryota > Viridiplantae > Streptophyta > Magnoliopsida > Asparagales > Iridaceae > Iris > Iris macrosiphon. Next base: position 112,743,922 of record JAYESA010000016.1, on the reverse strand, counting down.
TCATGTGTCATGTCCAATGGTGTGGACACATAAATGCTCTTTTGCATAAAAGCGTCCAACAATTGGAAAGTTGCACAAAGGTGAGAATTGGATGATGGGCATGTCTAGGATAAGGGTGTAGAATTTGTAGGAAGGCAGTGGCTAGTGTAGTGCTCCAATTATCGGAGCACGGTAAGGCGTGTCAAGTGATATCATGTTGTAAACTAAAAAAAGTACCGTGTTCTATTCCTAAGTGGATTCGTGCTAGCCTTAGTCTCACTAACTCAGCCAAGTAGATCAAATTCTTAGGTGAGGGGGGTTTCACAATTCAGCCAACTTAAGACAATGTCGTTCTCAAAATTAAATAAGGTAGAATCGGTTAATCCTTTATGTACAATAAGGCAAGTCAGTCGCAATCTTCTTGCGATACTAAAATCCTAATCATATCCATTGCAATCACTTCTAGGTTAAGATGACCACTGCTCCAATCAAAATTTATCCTATGGTTATCTCTTCTCCCCTTGTTTCAAATTATCCATATCCACATAACATCTCCAAGATTTACATACTCATATAACTTTTTTCTCACGATCTCTAACTATCATAATCTCTTTTAGAAGTGGTTTGAGTCCAATATATTCCCATTTTCACTTATAAAATTTTGTATGCCTCAACTCTTTAAATTCCATTCACACCCTCATTATTTCAAATAGGTCGTCCAACCAAAATTTTAATTCTTAATTCAATTCACCAAATTGAAAAATAATTTAAATGCAGTCCACCAATATTCAAGTCTGAGATTCTATATTTATCCTCTAAATTCAAATTGGTGATTCTACCTTCATTGTTCAAAAACTTAACTCATGCACTTAAGGTATAAATATTTGGTCCTCAATATCAATTCATTGATCCTCATCATCTTAGTCATCCTTCTAAATTTCTCAAAATTACAATGGCTTGAACCTCTCCCAATCTAGTTTTACTCGATCATAATCTAAAAGAAATTTCTCCCGAGTTGACAATGCACTACTAGCCAACTTAGAATTTACCCACTTATCACCTAAGGCTATATACCTTAAGAAATATCCCTTAATTTATTTACTCATGTCGTTCAATCCTCGAAACTTTAACGCCGATCATATCACATATGATATGTCCTTAATTGCGAAAGAATAATCCTCAAGTATGTGATCGGCCTATGGGGTATATCTAGTACTCTCTGTGTATCAAACTTTATACCCAGCACGAGGTTTCGTCTTTCCGAAATAGGGGAAGACGAAGATCAATAATAAAGAGTTCAAGGGCAGCGTAGTAGAATAGAAGTATTGGGATCAAGGCGTTTAAAGAATTCAATTGGGAATTGTCAAAGCAGTTGTGGATTAAAATCCTATTTTGGTAGTTCCTATTCACATGCTCGTATTAGTACGGTCATGTAACCGATACGATATGTCAGACATGTCTAGGGCAAGTATATTCGTCTACTAATCACTACATATCTCAATCCACGTAAAGTAGCGTTACGAAGGGCGAACCAAGCGCACTAAGGCTAGCTAGACCTTAATACACTGGTTCTGAAATGTATTAGTGTAGTACTCCAATAATACATGTCATGAACAAGCTCGATAAAGAATAAGCTTGCAAAACTAGGCTATAATAGCAGCATAAGTCAAGGTATTACAAAAAATATACGCTGGATTATGATGAGAGAAGTTACAAATAACTCAAGTTTGCAAATACAAAAACAACATAAGCAATAATAACAAAAGATTCTACAATCTCTACAGTCATCATACAACCTCCTTGTCTAAGTCGCTAGTCGATCAAATGGGGGCAAGGACCTCTAAATTCTATTGTCTGAATAAGCACTATCGTAATTGCTAGCATACAATTAATGTCATTCAGTTACACTTCATCAATGGATCACATGAGCTATATGATACTAGGTGGTGAGGTATACTACCCAACTTATAAGAATTAATTAATACGGTGACAGTCTTAAGAGGGTCCTACACAATAATCTTGCACATGTAAATAAAACAGAAACTCTCTATTAGGGTATATGAGGAAAAATCTTGGTATTGATTAGGGTATCCTTTTTATGTAGGTAATGGTCATCCTAAGTCTTAGTCATAGTGCTTATAGAACAAGTGTCAATCGTAGGGATAGAAAAGTTACTGGCCGTTAAGGGGGAAATGGGTCTAACTTGTATCGAGGTGAGGGTAAAAATTACACGATTTAAAACTAAGGGTTAATCATTGGTCACAATCTACAAAATAACTTAAACTTATCAAGTTCTAACTACCAAGCATAAAATTTTACACTCAAGGCTACAACTATAAGCCTAGCAAACTATGAGCCCTTAACAAAGAATAAATTTACTTGGCCTACTATCCGAAGTGTCAGATGGCACGAGTTGAAAGATGAAGAGAAGAAACGTAATTAGCCGTCGCAAAATAGCGAGCGCTATGGTCGCAGGGAAACAATATAAAAATAAAGATAGAGGGCTCTAGATAGCATCATGGTTCTCTAAGGGGAGTGGGGTGTTGGTTGCTATGTTCGGGGTATGATCAAGGGAGAAGTGTTGATTACATTCCTCTAGGCTTCCTAGGGTGCTGTCTACTAATAACAAGTCAATGATACAAGTTTATAGTTCCAATATCATCTAACTATGAAGGTTAGGTTCAGTCCAAACATTAAGTTTTTGTTTTCTATGGGTTCCTCAATGCTAGGGCGAACATTATGGTAAAACTTCTAACTAACTCTAGTAGCGTCTATACTACTCTCAAGTCTTCATAATACATCCGGGTAATGGTAACCAATTATAGGGATAAGGGATTCTAGGGTTCGCTAGATTTTCTAAACTTAGTGGTGTATCTATAATCTCGTTGTATTCTAAATAGGTGTGCTACTCTAATCATCATCCTAATAACAGGGGTTCCTATATTCTAGCAGAAGTCTATACTCAAAGAACTATTAAGGAAGCACAGGAATCAAGCAGGATACAATTGTTCAAATAGAACAGATAGGAGGAAGATGAATCATAGTCAATTGTGGATGAGATCCTATGCTCTAGTCCTATTTGCAGGCTTGCTCGGTACAGTAACGTAACCGAGACAATATGCTCTTGACCTGCATGGGCCACAACAAAAATATGTCACGCCCCAGTCCCAAAAATACGTAGGACTAGGACACGTAATCATGCCAGCCGCATGGATATGGCAACTCCAATATATAGAAACCAAATCCATACGTACGCTGTATTATGAATATCAAATCCACAAATGGTAAAAATGTGATACAAGTCACAGGGTAAAATCTAAATCTCATCCACCAAAATCATATAGAAATAAATAACCAGTATCTATGAAACTAGATCTCAACAAGAAGTATCTAAAGAATGATAGTTGGATGGAAACAAATCCACTACCAACTCAAATGGAGAAGTAAATACAATATAAGTACAACTCACTCAAACAATATAAGTACCCGCTACCAATCACGGCTCGAAGAGAAGACATCCACGAAGCTTCTATATCCTTCTAAATCTGTGCTCCTGCAAACACTCAAGAACAGGTACACCTGGCAGCGGACCAGGTCCTCAGAGGGACATAACAAGTATACTTAAACACATGCCAATAAAGTACTGAAATAAATATCCAGAGGGGTCGCCTAACCGTCTAAAGTGAATGCAGTTAAGAACAACTTTTCCCACAAGTGAGCTATCTGGCTGAAAACTGGGATTTGGCATGGTTCTCTTTTGAAGAGCCAGGGGCCCAAAGGCACGTCGTCTTTTGAACGGCGGAGGCCCGCCAATGTATATATATGGGTCATCACCACCCGTATCTCCAGCGGAGAATCTGGGCGTCACAGAAAAAGTGCAAAGGAGCTCAAATACGGTACTTGTTGTCCTCCCCACCCCATGCTCTAAGCATGTCACATCCATGACACGATTTGGTCCATAGCCTATTCTTAGTACCCTAGCCCAATCCTGCAACCAAACAAGTACAAGGATGGGACCACCGTACTAAAATAAGCTATGTCCCTAGACCTCTAATAACTGCCAAGTCTACTAGCATGCAAAGTTTCTAACAGCAGTTATCCCTAACGCACGGCCCATACGTACCGATGATCAGTCAATACATGCGTCCGTGATCTATATGAGACTCACAACTCGTGTAAAAATATGTGTCACGGCCAAATGAACCTAATGATACTATATGATAATGGGGTAGTCTCATGTACAGGGTCAATGCAATACATAAGTAAAAACATATCGCGACGTCACCGTCGCGAGCATTTTATATAACAATTAAAATATATGAACTAAGGGCAGAAAATAAAGATGCATGCAACATATGGAATGTAAATAACAGTACAATGGCAAGGTATACTTGCCTGGCAAGAAATTGCAAAATGTCACGTCCAGATGTCCAATACACAGGACCAGAAGCTATGGCCACAGAACAAATGTCTCCGGATGCTGAAATAAATATCGCCAACATTTTCGGAATGAGCAAAATAGCTAAAAAGCACATCCCTTTCGTCCAATTTGGACACAGGGGCAAAACGATAATTTCGGGCAAAAGTGGGGTCCACGTGTGGCCCACTTTGCACCGAAAAGCGTGCCGAGGGTAACAGTCTCTAAATGGAACAAACTATGGGTCAAACAACTCTAAATGTCAATACGAACTCAACGGTATGTCCAAATTTGGATTCCGATGAGCCGAACAATATTTGGTCCAAAAAGTCAACTGTGGGCCCGCCAATTGGCGATCTGGTCAACCGTCTCAGAAATGCGTGAAAATTGGGTCACAGGACCAGCGCGTTACCACGAGTCCAGTGGCGCAAGTTTCGTCGCATTCTGACATGCGTGCACAAAATACGCGCGAGTTTCACAAAAGTGGCGACACGAGATGTGTCCGCGGATACGGCCTGATTCCGGCGCGCACACGCGTCCGAATCAGTCCCCACGAATTTTCACGTGTCCCGTTATGCTGTGTGCACCATTTGGTACACCTGGCACACGGCGGGGCGGTCCCGTTTGGCGGAGCTCGCTCCGATCTCCAACTTTTGGAAAATTAGAAAAAGTGGGTGCGCGCAGTTTTGTGACGAATATAACTATGTCCACAGCAACTATTAGCCTAGGGTTATAATACAGAAAATAAACTAGGTCATGTAATCTACAGGTATCAAAAAGAATCACCGAATTCGGATCTCTGTGGTGGGAGATACGAACTCGGCAATATGGGTGGTCATTTTGGAATTCTGCGATTGCAGAATTCTGTCTGCTCGCGCTGACTTGGGCGCTGTTTTTCACCTAGGGGCACACGTTTTCCGAGGTTGACTATAAAACAAATATTGGAGAGGGTTGAGGGAAGATCATACCTATAAAAACGGAACAGCGTTTGGTCGAGCGAGTCAACGGAAATTCACGCCGGAGCGAAGGTGCCTCGAGTGGGAGACTGCAGTTCGCGATGTCGGCGTCGACGGGATGGTTGGATGGCTTGGGGAGGCTTCTCTGGCTGTGGTGACGGCTCTAGATGGAAAGAGGAAGTCTGGAGTTATTAGGTTAGGGTTTTATGAGCTAACTATATGTATATATATATATATATATATATATATATATATATATATATATATATATAGGAGAGAGAGAGGGATAGATTGGATTCGCGGGGTGAAGCCGCTGGAATAGTTAAGTGCTAGCGGGTCTTAAAGGTTTGCAAGCGGCCACAGTTAGTTTTGCTAAAGGCCTTAGTCAGTAAGGAATCGGCTGGAGTGGGTTCCTAAGGACTTAATAGTATGCTTACTATTATTATTCTATTATTATTATTTTATTAGTTAGTATTATTATTATACTTTATTTAATTCTTTCTTTTTCCTTCTTTTTTTTATAAAATATGTATACATATATATATTTTTGTATATACATATATATATATATATATACTCATAAGAAAATTTATATAATAGGGTATTGCACATCGTTAGGCTAGCAACTGCTCAAGGGGTCTCCTACATGAAATAAATTCTGAAAAAAATCCTGATGGTCCCACAAGTCCTCTAGGTGCCCGAACACCTAACATAAAAATTATTAAAAATCTATTTCTCCTATTTAGACCTAATTACTACAATTTAATTAATAATAAATAAATAAAAGGGTATTTACGATTTTCTAGGAAGGGGGTTTTACATTCTACCCAACTTGTAAAAATTTCGTCCTCGAAATTAAAATTAAGCCACAATAGAATGCAATGATGGTATAAGATTTGCATTGGTTAAATGCAAGACTAGGTTTAAAGGGGTGGGCGATGTTGCACATCCAGAGAAAAAAATCATGAAAAAATCCATATGAGCGAAAATAGGTTTCTTCATGTGTCATGTCCAATGGTGTGGACACATAAATGCTCTTTTGCATAAAAGCGTCCAACAATTGGACAGTTGCACAAAGGTGAGAATTGGATAATGGGCATGTCTAGGATAAGGGTGTAGAATTTGTAGGAAGGCAGTGGCTAGTGTAGTGCTCCAATTATCGGAACACGGTAAGGCGTGTCAAGTGATATCATGTTGTAAACTAAAAAAAGTACCGTGTTCTATTCCTAAGTGGATTCGTGCTAGCCTTAGTCTCACTAACTCAGCCAAGTATATCAAATTCTTAGGTGAGGGGGGTTTCACAATTCAGCCAACTTAAGACAATGTCGTCCTCAAAATTAAATAAGGTAGAATCGGTTAATCCTTTATGTACAATAAGGCAAGTCAGTCGCAATCTTCTTGCGATACTAAAATCCTAATCATATCCATTGCAATCACTTCTAGGTTAAGATGACCACTGCTCCAATCAAAATTTATCCTATGGTTATCTCTTCTCCCCTTGTTTCAAATTATCCATATCCACATAACATCTCCAAGATTTACATACTCATATAACTTTTTTCTCACGATCTCTAACTATCATAATCTCCTTTAGAAGTGGTTTGAGTCCAATATATTCCCATTTTCACTTATAAAATTTTGGATGCCTCAACTCTTTAAATTCCATTCACACCCTCATTATTTCAAATAGGTCGTCCAACCAAAATTTTAATTCTTAATTCAATTCACCAAATTGAAAAATAATTTAAATGCAGTCCACCAATATTCAAGTCTGAGATTCTATATTTATCCTCTAAATTCAAATTGGTGATTCTACCTTCATTGTTCAAAAACTTAACTCATGCACTTAAGGTATAAATATTTGGTCCTCAATATCAATTCATTGATCCTCATCATCTTAGTCATCCTTCTAAATTTCTCAAAATTACAATGGCTTGAACCTCTCCCAATCTAGTTTTACTCGATCATAATCTAAAAGAAATTCCTCCCGAGTTGACAATGCACTACTAGCCAACTTAGAATTTACCCACTTATCACCTAAGGCTATATACCTTAAGAAATATCCCTTAATTTATTTACTCATGTCGTTCAATCCCCGAAACTTCAACGCCGATCATATCACATATGATATGTCCTTAATTGCGAAAGAATAATCCTCAAGTATGTGATCGGCCTATGGGGTATATCTAGTACTCTCTGTGTATCAAACTTTATACCCAGCACGAGGTTTCGTCTTTTTGAAATAGGGGAAGACGAAGATCAATAATAAAGAGTTCAAGGGCAGCGTAGTAGAATAGAAGTATTGGGATCAAGGCGTTTAAAGAATTCAATTGGGAATTGTCAAAGCAGTTGTGGATTGAAATCCTATTTTGGTAGTTCCTATTCACATGCTCGTATTAGTACGGTCATGTAACCGATACGATATGTCAGACATGTCTAGGGCAAGTATATTCGTCTACTAATCACTACATATCTCAATCCACGTAAAGTAGCGTTACGAAGGGCGAACCAAGCGCACTAAGGCTAGCTAGACCTTAATACACTGGTTCTGAAATGTATTAGTGTAGTACTCCAATAATATATGTCATGAACAAGCTCGATAAAGAATAAGCTTGCAAAACTAGGCTATAATAGCAGCATAAGTCAAGGTAGTACAAAAAATATACGCTGGATTATGATGAGAGAAGTTACAAATAACTCAAGTTTGCAAAAACAAAAACAACATAAGCAATAATAACAAAAGACTCTACAATCTCTACAGTCATCATACAACCTCCTTGTCTAAGTCGCTAGTCGACCAAATGGGGGCAAGGACCTCTAAATTCTATTGTCTGAATAAGTACTATCGTAATTGCTAGCATACAATTAATGTCATTCAGTTACACTTCATCAATGGATCACAGGAGCTATATGATACTAGGTGGTGAGGTATACTACCCAACTTATAAGAATTAACTAATACGGTGACAGTCTTAAGAGGGTCCTACACAATAATCTTGCACATGTAAATAAAACAGAAACTCTCTATTAGGGTATATGAGGAAAAATCTTGGTATTGATTAGGGTATCCTTTTTATGTAGGTAATGGTCATCCTAAGTCTTAGTCATAGTGCTTATAGAACAAGTGTCAATCGTAGGGATAGAAAAGTTACTGGCCGTTAAGGGGGAAATGGGTCTAACTTGTATCGAGGTGAGGGTAAAAATTACACGATTTAAAACTAAGGGTTAATCATTGGTCACAATCTACAAAACAACTTAAACTTATCAAGTTCTAACTACCAAGCATAAATTTTTACACTCAAGGCTACAACTATAAGCCTAGCAAACTATGAGCCCTTAACAAAGAATAAATTTACTTGGCCTACTATCCGAAGTGTCAGATGGCATGAGTTGAAAGATGAAGAGAAGAAACGTAATTAGCCGTCGCAAAATAGCGAGCGTTATGGTCGCAGGGAAACAATATAAAAATAAAGATAGAGGGCTCTAGATAGCATCATGGTTCTCTAAGGAGAGTGGGGTGTTGGTTGCTATGTTCGGGGTATGATCAAGGGAGAAGTGTTGATTACATTCCTCTAGGCTTCCTAGGGTGCTGTCTACTAATAACAAGTCAATGATACAAGTTTATAGTTCCAATATCATCTAACTATGAAGGTTAGGTTCAGTCCAAACATTAAGTTTTTGTTTTCTATGGGTTCCTCAATGCTAGGGCGAACATTATGGTAAAACTTCTAACTAACTCTAGTAGCGTCTATACTACTCTCAAGTCTTCATAATACATCCGGGTAATGGTAACCAATTATAGGGATAAGGGATTCTAGGGTTCGCTAGATTTTCTAAACTTAGTGGTGTATCTATAATCTCGTTGTATTCTAAATAGGTGTGCTACTCTAATCATCATCCTAATAACAGGGATTCCTATATTCTAGCAGAAGTCTATACTCAAAGAACTATTAAGGAAGCACAGGAATCAAGCAGGATACAATTGTTCAAATAGAACAGATAGGAGGAAGATGAATCATATTCAATTGTGGATGAGATCCTATGCTCTAGTCCTATTTGCAGGCTTGCTCGGTACAGTAACGTAACCGAGACAATATGCTCTTGACCTGCATGGGCCACCACAAAAATTTGTCACGCCCCAGTCCCAAAAATACGTAGGACTAGGACACGTAATCATGCCAGCCGCATGGATATGGCAACTCCAATATATAGAAACCAAATCCATACGTACGCTGTATTATGAATATCAAATCCACAAATGGTAAAAATATGATACAAGTCACAGGGTAAAATCTAAATCTCATCCACCAAAATCATATAGAAATAAATAACCAGTATCTATGAAACTAGATCTCAACAAGAAGTATCTAAAGAATGATAGTTGGATGGAAACAAATCCACTACCAACTCAAATGGAGAAGTAAATACAATATAAGTACAACTCACTCAAATAATATAAGTACCCGCTACCAATCACGGCTCGAAGAGAAGACATCCACGAAGCTTCTATATCCTTCCAAATCTGTGCTTCTGCAAACACTCAAGAACAGGTACACCTGGCAGCGGACCAGGTCCTCAGAGGGACATAACAAGTATACTTAAACACATGCCAATAAAGTACTGAAATAAATATCCAGAGGGGTCGCCTAACCGTCTAAAGTGAATGCAGTTAAGAACAACTTTCCCCACAAGTGAGCTATCTGGCTGAAAACTGGGATTTGGCATGGTTCTCTTTTGAAGAGCCAGGGGCCCAAAGGCACGTCGTCTTTTGAACGGCGGAGGCCCGCCAATGTATATATATGGGTCATCATCACCCGTATCTCCAGCGGAGAATCTGGGCGTCACAGAAAAAGTGCAAAGGAGCTCAAATGCGGTACTTGTTGTCCTCCCCACCCCATGCTCTAAGCATGTCACATCCATGACACAATTTGGTCCATAGCCTATTCTTAGTACCCTAGCCCAATCCTGCAACCAAACAAGTACAAGGATGGGACCACCGTACTATAATAAGCTATGTCCCTGGACCTCTAATAACTGCCAAGTCTACTAGCATGCAAAGTTTCTAACAGCAGTTATCCCTAACGCACGGCCCATACGTACCGATGATCAGTCAATACATGCGTCCGTGATCTATATGAGACTCACAACTCGTGTAAAAATATGTGTCACGGCCAAATGAACCTAATGATACAATATGATAATGGGGTAGTCTCATGTATAGGGTCAATGCAATACATAAGTAAAAACATATCGCGACGTCACCGTCGCGAGCATTTTATATAACAATTAAAATATATGAACTAAGGGCAGAAAATAAAGATGCATGCAACATATGGAATGTAAATAACAGTACAATGGCAAGGTATACTTGCCTGGCAAGAAATTACAAAATGTCACGTCTAGATGTCCAATACACAGGACCAGAAGCTATGGCCACAGAACAAATGTCTCCGGATGCTGAAATAAATATCGCCAACATTTCCGGAATGAGCAAAATAGCTAAAAAGCACATCCCTTTCGTCCAATTTGGACACAGGGGCAAAATGGTAATTTCGGGCAAAAGTGGGGTCCACGTGTGGCCCACTTTGCACCGAAAAGCGTGTCGAGGGTAACAGTCTCTAAATGGGACAAACTATGGGTCAAACAACTCTAAATGTCAATACGAACTCAACGGTATGTCCAAATTTGGATTCCGATGAGCCGAACAATATTTGGTCCAAAAAGTCAACTGTGGGCCCGCCAATTGGCGATCTGGTCAACCGTCTCAGAAATGCGTGAAAATTGGGTCACAGGACCAGCGCGTTACCACGAGTCCAGTGGCGCAAGTTTTGTCGCATTCTGACATGCGTGCACAAAATACGCGCGAGTTTCACAAAAGTGGCGACACGAGATGTGTCCGCGGATACGGCCTGATTCCGGCGCGCACACGCGTCCGAATCAGTCGCCACGAATTTTCACGTGTCCCGTTATGCTGTGTGCACCATTTGGTACACCTGGCACACGACGGGGCGGTCCCGTTTGGCGGGGCTCGCTCCGATCTCCAACTTTTGAAAAACCAGAAAAAGTGGGTGCGCACAGTTTTGTGACGAATATAACTATGTCCACAGCAACTATTAGCCTAGGGTTATAATACAGAAAATAAACTAGGTCATGTAATCTACAGGTATCAAAAAGAATCACCGAATTCGGATCTCTGTGGTGGGAGATACGAACTCGGCAATATGGGTGGTCATTCTGGAATTCTGCGATTGCAGAATTCTGTCTGCTCGCGCTGACTTGGGCGCTGTTTTTCACCTAGGGGCACACGTTTTCCGAGGTTGACTATAAAACAAATATTGGAGAGGGTTGAGGGAAGATCATACCTATGAAAACGGAACAGCGTTTGGTCGAGCGAGTCAACGGAAATTCACGCCGGAGCGAAGGTGCCTCGAGTGGGAGACTGCAGTTCGCGATGTCGGCGTCGACGGGATGGTTGGATGGCTTGGGGAGGCTTCTCTGGCTGTGGTGACGGCTCTAGATGGAAAGAGGAAGTCTGGAGTTATTAGGTTAGGGTTTTATGAGCTAACTATATGTATATATATATATATATATATATATATATATATATATATATATATATATATATATATATATATAGGAGAGAGAGAGGGATAGATTGGATTCGCGGGGTGAAGCCGCTGGAATAGTTAAGTGCTAGCGGGTCTTAAAGGTTTGCAAGCGGCCACAGTTAGTTTTGCTAAAGGCCTTAGTCAGTAAGGAATCGGCTGGAGTGGGTTCCTAAGGACTTAATAGTATGCTTACTATTATTATTCTATTATTATTATTTTATTAGTTAGTATTATTATTATACTTTATTTAATTCTTTCTTTTTCTTTCTTTTTTTATAAAATATATATACATATATATATTTTTGTATATACATATATATATATATATATATACTCATAAGAAAATTTATAGAATAGGGTATTGCACATCGTTAGGCTAGCAACTGCTCAAGGGGTCTCCTACATGAAATAAATTATAAAAAAATTCCTGATGGTCCCACAAGTCCTCTAGGTGCCGGAACACCTAACATAAAAATTATTAAAAATCTATTTCTCCTATTTAGACCTAATTACTACAATTTAATTAATAATAAATAAATAAAAGGGTATTTACGATTTTCTAGGAAGGGGGTTTTACAATGCACAAGAGCACAACTTACGCAACGTCATGAGTTACGCAGAGACTAAACCAAATAAACGTTCTAATTAAATACGTTAGGTAAGGTTGACTAGTCAAGGATCAAGGGGGTAGGTGTACACTTAGTCTACTTGTCCCACAATATTTACAAGTCATCCTAAAGTATCATTTCTCACATATTACAATCACGGTCACTGCTAGGATTCGTGTAGGTGCTAAGTTGCACATCTAACATAGGGGTACTAGGTATCCTACTTACTAAGATTTTCAGGACACGTCTGATATAGGTAACTATCTAGGTCTCCATGTACAAGTACATCACGTCCTCAGATACCGTGCATAATGAGAAAATTAACTACCAAAATACGTCATAACTCTAAAATATCGTATCACCTATCCCGTGTCCTATCTACTGGGTTAGAGTGCACAAAGACAGTTTAGCCTAAGCACCTAGGGTCTACACAAATAAATGTCATACTAATAACCAAATTTTCTATGAAGTAATTACTAACAATAACCACTATTCTAAAATACGCACATATAAACACTAGGTATTACGGTTCACCATTTAACATTTATCCATGTAACAATCAAGGAAGAGGAGTAACGATGCAAACCTAGGTGTGTTCGTAACCGGGGGGGGTGATGCTAGTCGGATGCTCGAGGGTGGCCGGCCTCCTGCGGTGTACAGTAGCAACAGCAGCTACAGTGGCAGCAGTTGAATCAATGGCAGCAGCTCGCAATGGCTCGACTTGGCTTGGGGTTGAGGTTCGTGGAGGTGGTCATGACCGTGAGGAGGTGGCTGATGGTCGGAGGATTGGTGGTGGTGAGGTTGATGGTGGCTAAGGTGGTGGCGGTGGTTGTTGATGGTGGTGGAGATGGTGAGGTGGTGACGATGATGATGGTGATGGAGAGGGTGGTGCTAAGGTGGAGAGAGGGGGGAGGTTGTGTTTATGTAGGAGAGAGAGAGGATGCTTGCATTGAAATTAAGGCCGACAACATGCATTTTTAGGGATGGGGGGAAGAATTTTTCATGAAGGAATGTGTGGCTAGGATGGGCCCAAATTTGAATGGAGGGTGTGGATGATGTAGGGAAAAAAGTTAAGAGTGTTGTAGACACAAAATAGAGGGAAAACCTAGGGGGCCGGTCAACACATGCGGGAGGGGTTTCTTCATGGCTTGGCTCCAATGGGAGGTGGACACCTCATTTTCTATTTGCACAAAAGTCCCTAACAATTAGGAAATTGCACAAACAATATAAATTGGGATTGGATGAGAAAAAATACCATATTTGATGTGATGTAGTGGGTTAAAATGGTGTGTGGTATTTAGTATGAACCTTGAAGGTGTGAGTGGAGGTTTGGGTTAGTGTCGTGTCTAGTTTTGGGTTAGGTTAGGTCATTACACCAATTTAATTAAAATTAGTGTAATTAGTGTTCTTTAATTAATTGGAAGTGTATAGGATTAAAATTGGGTGGGACACATGTGTCATGGATGTAGTATACTCAGAATAGAATATTGTCATAAATTGGGTTGCACAAAACGGGTCGAGGTTGTGTCTCCAATTTCGATTGGAACGGGCAAAGATGCAAAGTTGGATTTAGGAATAGACGTTTGTAACGAATTTTGTGCGACTAAAATGAAGCACAAGAGAGATTATTTATGAGTTACACAAATGTCAGAATGGAAGGCTGGCACGTATAGAAAAAGTGTGTAAAATTTGTTTGGAAGCAAATGTTAGTATAGTACTCCAAATATCGAAGCAACGGTAATGTGCACAAAGTGATACGAATATTGTGTACATTAATCTAAAACACTATGTTCTAATTCTAAATGGCTCCAAACTAGCCCTATTCTCTCTATCTAAGCCAGGTAGACCTAAATTTGGTCAATGAAGTTTACAATATATATATATATATATATATATATATATATATATATATATATATATATATATATATATATATATATGAGTCAATGACGCATATTATAGGATGAGCCGATGTCATGTTGGACCAATATGAGAAAAAATTAAAAATTAAAAATTAAAAATTAAAAATTAAAAATTAAAAATTAAAAATTAAAAATTAAAAATTAAAAATTAAAAATTAAAAATTAAAAATTAAAATTAAAAATTAAAAATTAAAAACAATATTGCCATGTTGAGCATGTTTAAACTTTTTTTTCTATTGGTCGAACAACTACAATATGAATCGTATTTCTTATATGTACTAACCACGTGCATGTGCGTTTTACCCAATTTTTTTCTTTGATATTGTTGAAAAATAGTTTAAATTAAGATATATTATATAGATATAATTTGAATATATTTTAATTATGATTTGTTATAGATATGTTATATTTTAGTTAAATTTTGTTTGAGATATACGTGTAGGTATATAATATTAGATAGTTAATCTATTAGTTAGGATTTTTTTTTCTTAATTTTTAATTATGTGGGAATATACATACGACTTAGACGACTCATTTTGAGCCATTTTTAAACCTCTTTACGTATACTAGTCATGTTCACGTACGATGCACGTACAAAAAGGAAGAGATATGATATTATTGAAAAATTAGATAAAAATTGAATTAAATTAAAATAGTTTAAATATGATTTGAATAAATTATACTTAAATTTTGTTATAGATATTTTTTAAGAACTTTGAATATATGTTAAGATAATACCATGTAAGTTAGTTTAAATATAATTTAAATATTGAATATATTTTAATTTAGATTTATTTTAGATATATTTATAGGATTTTGGATATATATTCAGAATTTTGGATATATATTCAAGTAATTAGGAGAATTTTAGAAATTTTTTTTTTTCATAAGAGAATATGCATATCACTTAAATAGCTTATTTGATAGAAATAAAAAATTTAGATCCCACATTTGATAGAAGGTGGGTGGATGGAATATAAATACATCAAATTAGTTGTGGACTTAATAAACTAACTGATATATTTGTTTTTATGTTATTTAGTTCAAATTGAATATTAATATATTATGCCTCATGGTTGGGGTTTTATTGCTTTCCCATCTCCTTTGGAGTGTGACATAAAGCTTTGTAGAATGTTCTTGTGTGATTTTCCTAGTATTAGGTCGGAGTTGTGCCCATCTTGAAAAAGCATCAAGTGTAATACATTGCGTATTAGTGATAACTTGCTCTTTCCATTATTTATTTTCCACGCAACTCCTTTGCGATTTATGTACAATCTTTAATCAGAGTAAAATTTTGATACAGAAAGATCCATCTGTCATATAATGGCTGTATCATTTTTTTGATACATCCATTTGTATCAAAGTTTTTCACACAATTAATGTGAATACACTTTTTTTTTTTTAATATTTGTTACTGATTCATGAATTGCATGGCACAAAACTAAACTAAACCATGTAATATCAAAATTGTATTGGACCGCATCGCACATAAACATATTTGATGCACCCTATTATTAACTGAACGGCATAATCACGTAATATCATTTATCGATACGTTCGTGAGGTCGTGATATGTTGGTTACAATGGAGAGCTCTCATGAAGATGGACACGATTCAAATTTTCTCTTGGAAACTTAATTTCTAATCCGATGAAAATATATATATATATATATATATATATATATATATATATATATATATATATATAATGTCAAAATGCAAGCTTTATCGTAAAAATTTTTATTCCACAAAAATTCATGCATATTTACAAAATCGACGTAGAATTTTGCATGTCAAATAGTGTTAATGATGAACAACTCAATCTAGTGAACGAAAATTATTTCCTTAAATGAGCAGCAGCATATACATTAAGACCCGGATTTAATCAATGCATTCATCATTTTTCTAATAATAAATTCTACGTATCCGCATATAGTTAATATGATAATGACATATTAATGAACGTATATATCTATTCTACTATATAATGCCAAAAGTAGACTTTCACCGTGGAAGTTTTCTTCCCAAAAATGCCCTTCAATATATTTACTAATTAAAAGAATATCTATTCTACTATATAATGCCAAAAGTAGGCTTCACCGTGGAAGTTTTCTTTCCAAAAATGCCCTTCAATATATTTACTAATTAAAAAAATACCTACAATAAATTTCACTGATAACCATTTAAGAGATTCATTAATGTATTACGGAAATCGAAGGGTTCATACTACTTGCTAAATCTTCTAAGATGTTTCCACGAAATTTGAAGGGTTGAATTCTTAACCTATATAATTAAAAATAACAAAGTTAAATCAACTCATCAACATCATCCACTCCTAGATACGTGCAAAGCACGTGCATATATACTAGTGCCTTCTAATGAGTCCAGGATTTTGTGAACGCAAATTATTACTTTGTCAAATTCTTAACCTATATACATTACTTTGTGGCTTTGTCATGTATATACATGCATGATAATATATATACAGGCTGTCATTTTTTGCTCATACATAAAGTACAAAAAATAAAATAAAAGCAAAATAAAAAATATATCTCCATCAAGATTTGAACTAGAAATCTCATATGTCTAATGTAATAACCATTATACTATGACTGTTTTGTTATAAGAATAGCTCATGGTAAATACTAGTTCTATTTTCGGTACAAAATTATTTATATATTTAAAAAAAAAAAAAATTGGTCCTCCTGGTCCATGGTGGTCCTGGACGGTCGTCCTGACTGCATTGCATGTCTTTGGACCTACTGTCTTCCAACTCCAACAATTTTATAAATAGAAGAAATAATACGTCCATGTGACTCGATTTACTGATTTTCTGCCACCCAGCCAAGATCTTATATCTCTTATCGGTAATCACATGAATCACTCGAGTTCGGTGACAACCTTATAGAACTATTTTAAAATAGCAAATCAAATGAATACATGCATCACGCACATGTACTAATAATAAATTCCTACTGAGACCACGTATAGTTAATATGATAATGAATGCGTTATACTGTCTACTTACTAAAATAGCAAATTATTCCTTTATTTATCAGCATCCAACATTCAAAAAATTTCTTTGGGCAGCTATATACGTGCGATCCAATTATTCCTAACTATTTAATTCTCCTGTTAGCCCTCCTATGGCATGTTCGGCTTGGGCTTGCTCTGGCACCAAATACAATGTGTACACTAAATATTTTACAATAAAAGTTTTGGTTAAGAATAAATTTATTCGTGAATTTTGAGGGATTTATACAAAAAATATTGTATATCATGATGTTTTAATTTGGTTGAGCAAAAAAAAAAAAAAGTTATATATTTTTTCTTTTTCTTGCTATGTAATTTTTGGATTGTTCGATTTTTGCATATTTTGGTTTGTTCCAGAATCCAACACTCAGTTCATCTTGAGGCGTCGTCAGGATCAAAAGCTGTTCAGGACTGCGTTACAATGCATGTAAACGGTATGTAAATTAATGCACATGTGAACTAATAGTAATATACTCCTACATCATATGGAGAAATTATTGTATGGACTCGACGAAGTGCACCATTTACATACCAACCATTAGATTGTCATGAGGATGGTTGCATGCACATATCCCAATGCAATCTAACGGTTGGGGAGTGGAAGGGTACAATGTGCCAGAATCTTACAATAATTTCTCCATCACATGGATGCGCATGGAATGTAGGAGTTTACTAATATTGGTTTACATATGCATGACTCGTGTAGTAATATGAGTCTATGGTTCATATCCCGTTTACTATATATATATATATATATATATATATATATATATATATATATAATTTAATGTCCATTCTTAACCTACTAGGATTCGTGGCAGAGCCATCCAGCCAACCCGAAGGAAGTGGAGTCTACAACCCGGGTCACCCAACAGGGAGCCCCTACCCCATCCAAGTAGGCTTGGCACGCCTGTGGCACAAAGCCACCCAGACGGCGTCCAAGGGGGGGGGCTCGAACCGTGGTCTTCCTGTCACGTCCCAGTCCCAAAATACCGAGGGACTAGACACGTGGCAATGGCCAGCAGCACACACTGATGGACAAACCCAATTTAATGGATCCATCATAGCGTACTTAAGCTGTAAAATAAAGTCTACGACAACATGGCACAAAAAATCTCATCCACACAAGATAAAATATGATCCACAGATATAAGAAATGTAAATCATCAACTAGTCTCAACAAAGTGCTTCGGGGAACAACCCGATAAAAATCTGATACAATGGTTCAACAGACCAAAATATAAATGACTGAATAAAGTAAATACTGAGCATGGAACATGGATGCTCAGAAAAAGTCTTCAACTAACACCTCGTCCTCGGGTGTCGGTACTGCTCATGTATCTGCTCCTGCTGCTGTCCTGTATACCTCGGGATAGATCTCATCTGCAAATCCTGGGGACATAATCCGGATCCAGGTCCTCAGGGGACATAGCAAGGTACAAGATAATACAAGCCAAAATAAATACAGTGCAGCAAATAATGAAATAAATAGGGTAAGTATGTAACCATCTATGTGAAATGCAAGTGAGAGCATCACGAGTACTCAGGCTGAGCCACTACAAGCTCTGTTTCGGGGAGCCGGTAGCAGTAATAATGAGTAATGGGCCAAGCTCGGGTTTAGAGTCTTGCGCCTCACAATAATAGGAGTTATATATATATGATCAGCATGTAGCCTGTGTGTCTCTTTCCACCCAATGTAACCACACGTCTCATATCCATAACGTCTCATGTACATGTCACGCAAGATCATAGCTAATGCAGCAAGTCATATAGTATCCATGAATATAATGTCTATGTCATAAACCTGTATCCTATACAGAATCACCATGAATGTCTCCGGAAAATTCTGTCTCATGAATAGTGCCAAGTGACCTGGGTATAATGTACTTGATAAGACAAGTACGAGAATGTAAAGGAGTCACGAATGTCCATCTCTAGATGACAATACACAACATCGCGTACGGTGTTGGCACCCGACTAATAATCGGACGCTAAGTAAGTCACACGGTCCTAGGTCAAGCATGCACAGCAATATAAATGAATCAAAAAAAATATGTAACAAGACTGCAAAGTTTGGCAAGGTACACTTGCATGGGGTTTGAGTACCAACAGTTGTCCCTGTATCAGTGGATCATGCAGGTACTCCTCCAAAAGCTGTAATAAACATCACCAACAGTCTCAAAAAATATCAAATAGCTAGAAACGCCTGTTCTTAAGTCCCATTTGGACACAGGGGCAAAAATGACAGTTCCGGGTTAAAGCGGGATCCACATGTGGGCCGCTTTGTACCAAAAAATGTGTCAGGGTCAAAGGTCTCCAATTTTGTCACACTTAGTATCAACAAGTCAGAAACGATGATACGAACCCAACGGAACTTTCAGAATTGGATTCCGATGAGCCGATCACAAAATCGTCCGTCAAGTGGAGCCGCGAGGCCCACGATACGCGATTTTGTCAACGTTCTCAGAATCGATCCAAACTTGGGTCACAGGACCAGCGTATTGCTACGAGTCCGATGGCGCAAGTTTTGTCTCGATCCGACGTGTGTACACAAAGTTACAACGTGTTCCAGAATAGGCAGATACGGAACGTTGTCGGCGGATACGCGTTGATTCCGGTGTGCACGCACATCCAAATCAACTTCTGCGAAATTCTGTACGTCCGTATCAATGGCGCGCACGTTTCGGTAAAGACCGCGTGCGACCAAGTTGTCCCGTTTGGCGGGACGCACTCAGTTCCGGGGTAAAACAGGGCATTGGTTTTCCTATTTTTGGATCGCGGTTCGCGATCACCACAGGACGCGATGCACCGAGCGGGTTGCACGGGCATCGAGAGGGTTACACAGTCTACGCGACACAACTGACGGAACGGAAAACGGAATAACGAGGAGGGAGAACGGGTTACCTGAACAGGGCTCCGTGAACCGAGAATTCTCGTGTCTGGGATGCTGTCTCGTGTCCTGGTCACCGTGTCCGCTGTGTCGGCTCCACACAGGATCTGTGTCAGGGCTAGGGGCTGTGTCCTGAGACCACTGGATGGACTCGCCGGCGGAGGGCGGCTCGTCCTAGGGCGTCCGGGTTGGTGGTCGACGCCAGTGGAGTCGACGAAGAGGAAGTCGAGGGCTGTGGGGTGAGGTGGTGCTGGTCGAGCGGGGTGCTCGGTGCAGCGGCGGAGGGGAGTGGTGGTCGATGGTCGAGGGGTGCTCGGGTTAGGGCTGATGGCGAGACGGCGGAGCGGTGGAGGGTCGTCGGCTGTGGGTTCGATGGGGGAGCGGCGGAGTCGTGGGGGAGATGGAGAGGTGGTTGTGGAGGTGGTGATCGGTCGGCTGAGCGGAGGAGAGGACGACGGGGGAGTAGGGTTCAGGCGAGGGGAAGTTCGTCAACGGCTAAGCTGCGGCGGCGGGGTTGATGAGAGAGAGAGGGTGCGGCGGCGGCTACACGAACGTCGAGGCATTTATAGCCTGAACAGTAAATCCGGTAGGGATTAGGGTTCGATTAGGATTTCGGGTTCGGGTCGGGTTCGATTCGGATCCGACCCGACCCGTTAAGGCTGGGTTTGGTTCGGTTCAGTTTGGGTCGGTTTGGTTTGGTTTAATTTCAATTAAACTGGGTTCAGTCAGGGTTTAATTAGGTTTGATTCTACATTGATTTTTAGGACTTTAAAACTGTTTTCGGAGTCCAATAAATTCACAAAAAATTACCCTATGTCCGGTTTTCCATTTTACACCATAAAATATTATTTTCATAATATTTTAATATTAATTATCATCATTTAAAAAAAAATTAATCACAAAATACCTTAGTTTTAATTCCCAAAAATTACAAAAAATAGGAAAAATATTATTTTAAAATTTTTAGAAAAAATCAGGATGTTTATACTTCCCCACAGGAGCCCCTCATTGTAACCACTAGGCCACAACCCTTGGACCGTTTACTATATATATATATATATATATATATATATATATATATATATATATATATATATATCATCCCGTTTACTATATATATATCGTCCGTAAGGCACTAGCCTAGTTATAGTGCGGGGGGACACCCACGAGTAGATTCTGTAGTGCCCCGTTCCCCCGGTGCGGGGAGCGCGGCTAAGAAACACAAACGGTATCGTTCGATCGGGATAGATTGAATTAAGAACTCGTCCTCTTTATGGATTTGTTTCTTCGAAATCGATTCCCATATTCAGTGGACTGCGCCCCAAGGATCGGCTTAGCGGCAAAGTCAGGAGGGACCTCTCCGCTGCTATCTTTTATTGCCTCGGTTTTCGATGTCGCTTGTTGCTTTCGTGCTTTGAGTTGGTTTGGGACTTGCTTGTTTTCTTGAACGGTTTCGATGGTTTTCATTGTTTTCGTTCATTGAACTGCACTTCAATTCCGAGATTGGAAAGAGAGGAAGAAGTATTAATCGAGCTGTTCGTGTGCAGGTGAACGAGCAGTAGGCGGCTTACGAGCGGAGTCGTGAAGCGCCTCTTGCCTTCTCCCTTCCAAATATCGAAGTGAGTGGCTACCAACCCGATTAGCTAGCCCTGCTTCCAAGCTTCACTCCTTTGCCCCGATCAAACGATACCAAATAATAATAAAAGAAACCAAGATAAAAGATAATAGACTTGGTTATTATGCTTGTCAATCAAATCTGTGAACTGTTGCCTTATCGTATGCTTGTTCGTACAAATGTTCTATAAAACGTGCTAAGTATAGAATACATCTTGTATATGCTTAATTATTCAGTGAGGCTCTGCAATATAAAATTCTGCTTGTCTGTATTCGTGTTGCCTCAAAAGTATAATCTGCTATAAATCAGTTAATATAACGTGCGATCACGGACAACTTGTGCACAAGGAAATCTGGTTCCTGCGGACGGTCGCCGGGGCACTGGGACCGATCCGATCCGGACGGAACGTCTGTATAGTCGTCTGTATCGTCGGAAATGAGGCGTGCAGCGGGGGCTCGCACCCGCGTTGCACATCCGTCCGTCTTGAGACTATAAATAGTCCTTCGTGGTATTATGCCAGTGATAATCTATATATTTAAACCTGTTGCATACTAACTTGTGTCTCCGTGGCAGGGAAGGCAAGCTAAGTATTGTGCAGGTCATTCAGACGGGCAGGTAAAATCCACCGAACGGTGGCACGTTCATTTCAGTAAATTCTATATGCTGCTTACTTGTAAATGAACTAAGGCAAGATAGAAACCCACAAATATGCATGCTTCATAAAAACAATGTGTTGATTGGTATAGTCAGGCTAGCTCGTCTTCACCAGCATGTTTCGATATGCTGACCCTCGTTGAAACAGGTTCTCCGCACCAAGGCGAACCGAGCGAGGAGCCAAAGTCGTCTACCCGATCCAGTCCAACTGTTGGCGCATCTTCACCGCGCCCTCGAAGCCTTTTGAAGTCTGAAGCTGCAACTCTTCATACACAAATGCAGCTCCGTGGCAAAGCTATCCTCCAGCCTGGAGGTCTTTATCATTTTGAGTTTATAAAGGGATGTAATGTACAGGACTGCTATCTCATTTTGAGTCATCTTTTTTGTAAGCCGTTCGGCATATTAGCTAACTCGTTCAGGAGTTTGTAATAGATGTTCATTATCAATAAAGAGAACTTTTCTATGTTTCAAATCTGTGTTTCAATTTATCTGCGTACTCTGAATATGTGTTTGCTATGCAAATCATTAAAGCCTTGTGCGGGCGCAACTCCAGGCCCGCACGGCGGTCACGATTCGGGGGACGCCTCAAGTGATTCTACGGAATTGGGTCGTGACATAGTGGTATCAGAGCACAGATTCAAGTTCCTTAGACTTCGTGCTGGAAAAGTTCCTTTAACGATCAAATTCCTGTGCGAACTCTTGAACTCGCTAGGCCAAAATGAGATACGTTCATGCAATAAGTCCATAATACATTATGATCCTAATGTAATTTACCTTCTTTTGAAGGAATGGATCCAGCGCAATCTGCAGCGCAACCACTGAACGAAACACAAGAAAGCAGTTCGGGTACTTCGGGAAGCTCTCGGAGCCAACGAGGCATGTCTCAAGTCGACCCGCTTGAGCGGGTAATACAAATGTTAGAATCGCAACGACAACGAGACGATGCCCGCCAAGCCAAACTCGAGAGTAATCTAGAGAACCGATTCTCAGTCCAACAAAAGCAGGTAGATGCCCTGCAACAGATCGTTCAGACTTTGGCTGCCAACCATTCCGCCGCAACAGCAACGACTCCGGTGGGACAGCCCGTGCTTGAAGTAGAGACGCCACAAATTCCAAGGCCGAGGGACGTGACTGCCTTCAACTTGGGACACTTCAAGAAAGTCTGCAACACCCCGTTCAACGGGACTGAGGACCCAGTGGTAGCTCTAGATTGGCTAGCCGAGATTGAAGACCACTTCACTCTGCTAGAGGTCCCCGAAGATAAGCGCGTCGCCTGCGCGCAACTACAGCTCCGCCTCAACGCACACGATTGGTGGGACGTGCATCGACGATCTCTCCAATTTGATCACGGAGAGGAGGCGATCTCGTGGACGACCTTTCGTGCCACGTTTGAAGAGGAGTTTATACCCCCTCCAGTGCAACATAAGATGGAAAACGATTTCGTGCAGCTTCGGCAGGGCAGTATGACAGTTAAGCAGTACTCCGCCGAATTCAACCGACTCTCCAAATTCGCTAGGGCCTATTTACCTGATGCAGCGAGTCGAGCCAGAAGGTTTGAAGGTGGACTACGCCCTGCCATCCATTCGCACGTGGCCAATAATCAGTATGGAACCATGCGTGAAGTCATGAACCACGCCCTATCGCTCGAGCCACTGTATCCTCACGTTTCCACCGGCGCTGTGCATACCTACAATCACAAACGCCAAGGCAACGATGGAGGAAATACCGCTGCAAAGCGCCCTAACCACGGCGGTCCCCAAAGGGGAAACCCGAGACCATTCTGTGAATACTGTAAAAAGTCGGGGCACACCACTGACAATTGTTATCGCCGCAAGGGTCTATGCTTCAACTGTGGTACAAGGGACCACGTATCTCGGGATTGTCCACTCCCCTCTAAGCTTCTGCCCCAACAGAATAATCCCTAACGGTAGGCCCTATCCTAAGTTTCGGGACGAAACTTCCAATTGGTTGGGTAGGATGTAGTGCCCCGTTCCCCTGGTGCGAGGAGCGCGGCTAAGAAACACAAACGGTATCGTTCGATCGGGATAGATTGAATTAAGAACTCGTCCTCGTTATGGATTTGTTTCTTCGGAATCGATTCCCATATTCAGTGGACTGCGCCCCAAGGATCGACTTAGCGGCAGAGTCAGGAGGGACCTCTCCGGTGCTATCTTTTATTGTCTCGGTTTTCGATGTCGCTTGTTGCTTTCATGCTTTGAGTTGGTTTGGGACTTGCTTGTTTTCTTGAACGGTTTCGATAGTTTTCATTGTTTTCGTTCATTGAACTGTACTTCAATTTCGAGATTGGAAAGAGAGGAAGAAGTATTAATCGAGCTGTTCGTGTGCAGGTGAACGAGCAGTAGGCGGCTTACGAGCGGAGTCGTGAAGCGCCTCTTTCCTTCTCCCTTCCAAATATCGAAGTGAGTGGCTACCAACCCGATTAGCTAGCCCTGTTTCCAAGCTTCACTCCTTTGCCCCGATCAAACGATACCAAATAATAATAAAAGAAACCAAGATAAAAGATAATAGACTTGGTTATTATGCTTGTCAATCAAATCTGTGAACTGTTGCCTTATCGTATGCTTGTTCGTACAAATGTTCTATAAAACGTGCTAAGTATAGAATACATCTTGTATATGCTTAATTATTCAGTGAGGCTCTGCAATATGAAATTCTGCTTGTCTGTATTCGTGTTGCCTCAAAAGTATAATCTGCTATAAATCAGTTAATATAACGTGCGATCACGGACAACTTATGCACAAGGAAATCTGGTTCCTGCGGACGGTTGCCGGGGCACTGGGACCGATCCGATCCGGACGGAACGTCTGTATAGTCGTCTGTATCGTCGAAAATGAGGCGTGCAGCGGGGGCTCGCACCCGCGTTGCACATCCGTCCGTCTTGAGACTATAAATCGTCCTTCGTGGTATTATGCCAGTGATCATCTGTATATTTAAACCTGTTGCATACTAACTTGTGTCTCCGTGGCAGGGAAGGCAAGCTAAGTATTGTGCAGGTCATTCAGACGGGCAGGTAAAATCTACCGAACGGTGGCACGTTCATTTCAGTAAATTCTATATGCTGCTTACTTGTAAATGAACTAAGGCAAGATAGAAACCCACAAATATGCATGCTTCATAAAAACAACGTGTTGATTGGTATAGTCAGGCTAGCTCGCCTTCACCAGCATGTTTCGATATGCTGACCCTCGTTGAAACAGGTTCTCATCACCAAGGCGAACCGAGCGAGGAGCCGAAGTCGTCTACCCGATCCAGTCCAACTATTGGCGCATCTTCACCGCGCCCTCGAAGCCTTTTGAAGTCCGAAGCTGCAACTCTTCATACACAAATGCAGCTCCGTGACAAAGCTATCCTCCAGCCTGGAGGTCTTTATCATTTTGAGTTTATAAAGGGATGTAATGTACAGGACTGCTATCTCATTTTGAGTCATCTCTTTTGTAAGCCGTTCGGCATATTAGCTAACTCGTTCAGGAGTTTGTAATAGATGTTCATTATCAATAAAGAGAACTTTTCTATGTTTCAAATCTGTGTTTCAATTTATCTGCGTACTCTGAATATGTGCTTGCTATGCAAATCATTAAAGCCTTGTGCGGGCGCAACTCCAGGCCCGCACGGCGGTCACGATTCGGGGGACGCCTCTAGTGATTCTACGAAATTGGGTCGTGACATAGTGGTATCAGAGCACAGATTCAAGTTCCTTAGACTTCGTGCTGGAAAAGTTCCTTTAACGATCAAATTCCTGTGCGAACTCTTGAACTCGCTAGGCCAAAATGAGATACGTTCATGCAATAAGTCCATAATACATTATGATCCTAATGTAATTTACCTTCTTTTGAAGGAATGGATCCAGCGCAATCTGCAGCGCAACCACTGAACGAAACACAAGAAAGCAGTTCGGGTACTTCGGGAAGCTCTCGGAGCCAACGAGGCATGTCTCAAGTCAACCCGCTTGAGCGGGTAATGCAAATGTTAGAATCGCAACGACAACGAGACGATGCCCGCCAAGCCAAACTCGAGAGTAATCTAGAGAACCGATTCTCAGTCCAACAAAAGCAGGTAGATGCCCTGCAACAGATCGTTCAGACTTTGGCTGCCAACCATTCCGCCGCAACAGCAACGACTCCGGTGGGACAGCCCGTGCTTGAAGTAGAGACGCCACAAATTCCAAGGCCGAGGGACGTGACTGCCTTCAACTTGGGACACTTCAAGAAAGTCTGCAACACCCCGTTCAACGGGACTGAGGACCCAGTGGTAGCTCTAGATTGGCTAGCCGAGATTGAAGACCACTTCACTCTGCTAGAGGTCCTCGAAGATAAGCGCGTCGCCTGCGCGCAACTACAGCTCCGCCTCAACGCACACGATTGGTGGGACGTGCATCGACGATCTCTCCAATTTGATCACGGAGAGGAGGCGATATCGTGGACGACCTTTCGTGCCACGTTTGAAAAGGAGTTTATACCCCCTCCAGTGCAACGTAAGATGGAAAACGATTTCGTGCAGCTTCGGCAGGGCAGTATGACAGTTAAGCAGTACTCCGCCGAATTCAACCGACTCTCCAAATTCGCTAGGGCCTATTTACCTGATGCAGCGAGTCGAGCCAGAAGGTTTGAAGGTGGACTACGCCCTGCCATCCATTCGCACGTGGCCAATAATCAGTATGGAACCATGCGTGAAGTCATGAACCACGCCCTATCGCTCGAGCCACTGTATCCTCACGTTTCCACCGGCGCTGTGCATACCTACAATCACAAACGCCAAGGCAACGATGGAGGAAATACCGCTGCAAAGCGCCCTAACCACGGCGGTCCCCAAAGGGGAAACCCGAGACCATTCTGTAAATACTGTAAAAAGTCGGGGCACACCACTGACAATTGTTATCGCCGCAAGGGTCTATGCTTCAACTGTGGTGCAAGGGACCACGTATCTCGGGATTGTCCACTCCCCTCTAAGCTTCTGCCCCAACAGAATAATCCCTAACGGTAGGCCCTATCCTAAGTTTCGGGACGAAACTTCCAATTGGTTGGGTAGGATGTAGTGCCCCGTTCCCCCGGTGCGGGGAGCGCGGCTAAGAAACACAAACGGTATCGTTCGATCGGGATAGATTGAATTAAGAACTCGTCCTCGTTATGGATTTATTTCTTCGAAATCGATTCCCATATTCAGTGGACTGCGCCCCAAGGATCGGCTTAGCGGCAGAGTCAGGAGGGACCTCTCCGCTGCTATCTTTTATTGCCTCGGTTTTCGATGTCGCTTGTTGCTTTCGTGCTTTGAGTTGGTTTGGGACTTGCTTGTTTTCTTGAACGGTTTTGATGGTTTTCATTGTTTTCGTTCATTGAACTGCACTTCAATTCCGAAATTGGAAAGAGAGGAAGAAGTATTAATCGAGCTGTTCGTGTGCAGGTGAACGAGCAGTAGGCGGCTTACGAGCGGAGTCGTGAAGCGCCTCTTTCCTTCTCCCTTCCAAATATCGAAGTGAGTGGCTACCAACCCGATTAGCTAGCCCTGCTTCCAAGCTTCACTCCTTTGTCCCGATCAAACGATACCAAATAATAATAAAAGAAACTAAGATAAAAGACAATAGACTTGGTTATTATGCTTGTCAATCAAATCTGTGAACTGTTGCCTTATCGTATGCTTGTTCGTACAAATGTTCTATAAAATGTGCTAAGTATAGAATACATCTTGTATATGCTTAATTATTCAGTGAGGCTCTGCAATATAAAATTCTGCTTGTCTGTATTCGTGTTGCCTCAAAAGTATAATCTGCTATAAATCAGTTAATATAACGTGCGATCACGGACAACTTGTGCACAAGGAAATCTGGTTCCTGCGGACGGTCGCCGGGGCACTGGGACCGATCCGATCAGGACGAAACGTCTGTATAGTCGTCTGTATCGTCGGAAATGAGGCGTGCAGCGGGGGCTCGCACCCGCGTTGCACATCCGTCCGTCTTGAGACTATAAATCGTCCTTCGTGGTATTATGCCAGTGATCATCTGTATATTTAAACCTGTTGCATACTAACTTGTGTCTCCGTGGCAGGGAAGGCAAGCTAAGTATTGTCCAGGTCATTCAGACGGGCAGGTAAAATCCACCGAACGGTGGCACGTTCATTTCAGTAAATTCTATATGCTGCTTACTTGTAAATGAACTAAGGCAAGATAGAAACCCACAAATATGCATGCTTCATAAAAACAACGTGTTGATTGGTATAGTCAGGCTCGCTCGCCTTCACCAGCATGTTTCGATATGCTGACCCTCGTTGAAACAGGTTCTCCGCACCAAGGCGAACCGAGCGAGGAGCCGAAGTCGTCTACCCGATCTAGTCCAACTGTTGGCGCATCTTCACCGCGCCCTCGAAGCCTTTTGAAGTCCGAAGCTGCAACTCTTCATACACAAATGCAGCTCCGTGGCAAAGCTATCCTCCAGCCTGGAGGTCTTTATCATTTTGAGTTTATAAAGGGATGTAATGTACAGGACTGCTATATCATTTTGAGTCATCTCTTTTGTAAGCCGTTCGGCATATTAGCTAACTCGTTCAGGAGTTTGTAATAGATGTTCATTATCAATAAAGAGAACTTTTCTATGTTTCAAATCTGTGTTTCAATTTATCTGCGTACTATGAATATGTGCTTGCTATGCAAATCATTAAAGCCTTGTGCGGGCGCAACTCCAGGCCCGCACGGCGGTCACGATTCGGGGGACGCCTCAAGTGATTCTACGGAATTGGGTCGTGACAGATTCTGGGTTCGAATCCCCCCCACCCCACCCCCACCCCCCAGGGCGGATGGGTGGCTTTTATAGCCACGGCCCGAGTTAGAAAAAATACTATATATATATATATATATATATATATATATATATATATATATATATATATATATGAGAAATTTAGAATTGCTTTCCAATTTTTTTACCATATTTAAGGGTGCACTCCAAAGTTTTTGCATAATGTACATGTCCTTCCACTTTTGACAGAATTCGTCCAGTCATGACAGTCAACACAAAAAATTAAAAAAAAATGACAAAAATGTCCCTCCCTCTCAAACCCCTCTCCTCCCCCCTCCCCATCACGGGCCCTCACCTCCCCACCCCCCTCCCCTCCCCGCCCCCTCTCCCCCCTTATCCGTTACCTCCCCCCCCCCCCCCCGCCACCGCTCCCTTCCCTGCCCCCTCCCCCGCAATAGCAGCGACGAGCGGCGCGACAGCTCGGCTGCGCGCACGAGGAGGGGGAGCAGTGGCAGGGACGGGGGAGGGGGCAAGGAGCGGCAGCAGCCTGTCGGTGGGGACGGGGGGGGGAGGGAAGGGGGGTGAGTGTGAGGGACATTTTGGTTAAAAAAATTGGTCAAAGCAGTTGACCGTCATGACTGGACAGATTCCATACATCAAAAGTGGGAGGACATGTATATTATGCAAAAACTGTGGGGTATACCCTTAAATATGATAAAAAAAAGGTGGAAGGATGAGTCTATATATATATATATATATATATATCGATTGGTTAGAGCTAGTGAGGCATATTCTCCCAGAAGTTGTATTTTCGAGTAAAGAAAAAAACGCCTTAATTTTTTTTTTTTTTTTGGAAAATTATGCGAGGAGGGTGCGGTGTGGCCAGGCGGTGCAATTGCGAGAACTTCGGGGTGGGATATAATCTTCGGGCTTGGTTTGTAGGTTCATGGCCAACTCTGGGGGGAGGTAGGCGATGTAGCTGCCTAGGGCCTCCTCCCCAAGGGGGTCTCCTCTTTTTTTTCTAAATTTGAAGTAGTAGCCCAGGGCAAAAAAAAAAAAAGATACAATGGGCTTAGGGAAGCTGGTGACTTGGGGAAGAATCAAATAAGTCCCTAGATAAATTTTAGAACTTGGAGTTTTTTAATTATGTGTATTCAAGGACTAATTATATTGCATTTTAGATTTATTGGATTTGCTCGAATTTGGATTTATAAAAAACAATTATATAGAGAAATAATGATCTCTAATGCCTACAAAATGTTGGATCCGACTGTGTATAGGTTGTATGTCTTCGGGCCAGGATTTGTTGTAGGACTTCGGACTGAGTTGTAGGCTAGACTTCCAGACTTCACCGTGGATTTTTTTTAAATATATTATTATTTATGTTTACTAATTAAAATTATTTAATTTAACATGGTAGTTAGATAATTACGTATAAAAAGGGGGAAATATAACGGGAGTTGTTATTTGCTTTTTTCAAGTAGTAAAAAAAATTTAAAAATTGCTCTTCACAAGTAGTAAAAAAAATTTAAAAAAATATTGTTTACTCTTTCTATATATATATATATATATATATATATATATATATATATATATATATATATATATATATAATGAAAAAAATCAGCTTTGTCGTAATTTTTTCTCCAAATATATCCTTAAATATTTTTACTTTAAAATTATTCATTAATAGGGAGAAGTAGATAATTACGAAACTTGTCATTTGGTCTTCCTAAATAGACTTGTATACATGTATAAAATAATATATATATAATAATATATAATAAATTTAGAATAATTAAAGCAAATATCTTTTAGTCTTTCCATCTACATAATTATTATAATAATTACAACATAAGCCTTTTAATTTTTATAAAATAATCTATGAAATACGTGCAACTCACATACATATATACTAATATCTATTCTATATTACTATATAATAAGAAAATTTGTTTCACCGTAAATTCTTTTTTCTTCCAAATATACTTTAATAATTAAAAATGTTCATTAAATTTAATGAAAACAACTTATTAAGTATAGAAAATTAATTTTTTTTTAAAATCTAGTTTGCTTTTTTAGTACAATTTTCTTTTTCTAAGTACAAAAAAAATTAAAATACATACAATGCACATACATATATATAAGTAATATTAATAACAAAAGAAGAAGAATCGTCTAGAATAGGGGTGAGCATTATTCGGTTTTGGACCGAAAATCGAACCGAACCGAACCGAATAAGAGATTCTATCCGGTTTAAAAAAAAATCGGTTCGGTTTCGGTTTTGAAAATACTAAATTTTCTTATTCGGTTTCTGTTTTGATTTTGGATTTCGGTTTCGGTCCAAAACGAAAAACCGAATAAGAATTAGTTTATATATATATATATATATATATATATATATATATATATATATATATATATATATATATATATATATATATATATATAGGTATATACTAAATATATATAGGTATATACTAAATATATCTAGGTATATTTATTTACTATATATATTAACAAAAAAATCGCAAATAAACCAAAAAATCGAAAAACCGAATAAACCGAAAACCGAACCGATTTAATTCGGTTCAGTTTGGTTCGGTTATGGTCGAATTCGATTCGGTTTCGATTTTGCTTATTCGGTTTTCGGTCGAATTCGATTTTCCTTATTCGGTTCGGTTTTATACGAACCGAACCGATGCTCACCCCTAGTCTAGAACTTCAAACATATTGTGGAGTTTGTACCGATCACACAATTATATTCTGCAAATGGAGTCGTCTTCCCCTGAACCGGACCAAATAAAATAGTTCTGTTTGGTGAAATGCATACTGCAGACGCCTTAGTATCCTAAGGCCCGGCGATATGTTCGGAACTTTGTGCACTCTACGTTTCATGTTATTTGAGTCTACTGTTCCACATCTTATCCACAGTTTGATCCCGATACCGTCCGTCTAGCCATGGAGGTTATACATTTTCTCACTGATCACAAGATGCAGTTGAGTTCGGTGTTTAAAAAAAAAAAAATTTAACCTACACGTAGTTATAAATAATTGCACTTTTTTCTCGTCCTTGGGATCGATTTTAGTATAGTTACAGCTTATCAAAAACTGCTAAGTCGTCAATAATGTTGGTGTTTTTATTTTTGGACTAGTGAAAGATAGTCCCACATCGGCTATACCCCCAAGTGGATATCTCAATATAATACTTTACTTGTGTTGAGGTATGCACATGGGGTGTAGTGAGGCACATGGCTGCCATGTGGGGGTATTTTTTTAGGAGGAAAAATGATTAACTCCTCATGAAAGCATTTATACTTTTTGTCATGCTCTTGGAATTTATTCCATAGGAACTAAGCCCTAGCGACTCGGACTCAATAGCACAAAAGTGGCACTTTGTTGACACACTTTACACTTTTGTCAATAAAACGCAAACTATAATTCTTAAATATTTAGTGAATTGGCTTGACCTAAGCCCATGGCGTAAACGTGACGATGAAGCCCACAACAAGGCGTCAACTAAGGGTTTTTGACCAACTATGTAATTGTCATAATAAGCCCACAAAAGTCGATCCAAATAAGTGTACATCTATCTTCCTCCTCTCAATAAAACTAATAGGAAGGCCTTTCAAAAGAAAACCACCTCGTCCTCGTCCTCGTCCTCCCCCCCCCCCCCCCCCCCTATACTTAGTAAATTTAGTTGTATTGCACATAAAAATTTGCATTGTACATATCAAAAATATATATAATATTATTAAAAACTAGATACAAAATTTAATTTATATTATAATATTTTAAATATGATTTAAATATATTTTAATTTGTTAATTGATATAAATATATTAATTGATATAAATTATTTTAGAATATTTTTACTTTTAAATATTTTAATTTTAATATTAATGTTAATAGTAATATTAATGTTAACCTTAATTTTAATAATAGTATTAATTTTTAATGTTGAAACAAAAATTAATACTAAAATTAAAAATAAAAATAAAATTAACAATAAAATGAACGTTAAAATTAACATTAACATTAACATTAAAATTAGTATTAAAATTAACATTAAAATTAAAATTAAAATTTATATTAAAATTAACACAAAAAATTTTAAAATTTAAATTTAAACTTAAATTAAAACTAAAACTAAAACTAAAACTAAAATTAAAATTAAAACTAAAATTAAAATTAAAACTAAAATTAAAATTAAAATTTATATATATTTATTTATATTTATAATAAAATCAATATTAATATTAAAATAATATTTTTAAATATATTTTATAAGATATATTTATTTTTTAAATGGATTATTTTTAGATTTTTTTTGAAAGATAAATTATTTTTTAGATTTATTTTTTTTAAAATATCTATTTAAAAAAAAAACTATCTATCTATGTTTTAAAAAATATTTAAATAATTTATGGTTAAAAATTAGATAGATAAGATTTATTTTTTAAGATATAGAGAGATTTATTTTTAAAAGGAGATATTTAATAAAATTAATAGTGCCGGATTTATAGTGCATGGGAAGAGCAAACAATAGGTCAGATGTCCCATACGCTCCCACTAGTGTGTGTATATATATTATAAAATTAATTATCAAATTAATGTGTTTTCTTAATATTTCGTACACAAGCGAAAAAGTTTATGAAGGAGGGGGAGATCCCTCTAGTGTCGAATTCGTCGATGTTTTTGAATACACAGACAAGAGGAGCAAGGATGGTACCTACGTGAACGAGAAGGCCAGAAAGACTGCCGTAAGTATTATAATTTATATTATAAGCTAGAACAACATTAAGTATTAGAATTTATATTATAATTTAGAATGTTCGAAACTACGTAAATTAGTTTTAACAAGTTAGGATATTAAGCATGTGTCGATTTACATGCTATGTTCCAGTCTCTATAGACTGAGACAGCTACTCCGGCTACTCAGGATGGGGTGGTCGAGAGTGTTGTCGAGCCTTTGCCCATGACCAGGGCCACTCCCATGCCCGCCCAAATCAACGACCTTTTTATAAAGGCCGTTGGTGGGAGAGGAAAAGACAGATGTATCTATGATGCCGGCTCCTTGACAACGCAAATATCGATCGCCTCACGACCTCTGCTTCTCCCATTGCAGCCTTTGCTCCTCTTGGTGCCCTTATCGTATCTCCTGGCGTTTTGGCGATTCTCCTAAGTTTAGTACCGCCGGAGGTGTTGAGTTCACTACTACCTAACGTAGTGAGCTCAATTCTTCCGGACGTCTTCAGTCGCCTACTAGGCCAGAGACCATCGTCAGACTAGTGATGTTTATTTTTTTTTTAGGATTGTATTTGTTGGTGTGATCTATTATGGATATACTTATGGATGTACTTGTTGACTTATTGGATGTACTTATCGACTGTATGGCTTGTTCGACTGGACTTGACTTTATGTACATATTGACTGAAGTTTTTCTATGGATTGTTTGTATGTGAGATTTGTTGACTATATTCTATGCTTTTGTATATTGTGCATTTTTCGCATGCGTTTTATGTCGCTGAAGGTCCGATTGAAAACATATTCTACGGCGGGTTGTGTTGGATGGTTGATATACTGTGATTGTTGTGATTAACAAATTATATCGTCTGCATATGTTGTGAGTTATGTAATTCAAAATATATCTTTTCAGTTCTATAAAGCTGAACGACGACTAAGCGGCGGCATGAAGACGAGTAGCGATGTCTATGCGGTATCGAGATGACGCACAAAGTTGTCGCTAACCTAGGAATTCTGAGATGAGTGATGGCTTAGCGACATACGTCGACGCACTTGCAACTCTTAGGCGACATATCTAGCAGTCACCCAGTCGTCGCCCAAGTAAATATTGGAAACTAATTTTAGTATAGAAAACTAAAAGTCATCGCAGGTATGTCGCCAACTAGACCTATATGTGACGCTTATCCATTCTTAATCAGTCATTTCATCTGGTGGAGAGTTGGAGTCTAGTGCATCGCTAAGTCGACGCTAAACTAGTCTGTCGCTAGGTTGACAAAAAACCGTTACTAAGTCTTGCATCACAACGTAGTCGACAAGTCGTCGAAGGTTCGACTTCTCAGCAACGGAAGAATGATTGCGATGAGCCATCTACCGACGTCCATAATATTTCCTATATCCGCGCCAAGCTGTTGATAATGCTTTTTAGCAACATCTCGACGACGGATTCGTCCGTCGCTAATGCCTTGTATTTGTGTAGTGTTAGTGTATTCAAAAGAGCTTGACAAAGTATTATATTACAAGTTGTTTAAGAAAGGTCCCATGAACTCTCTTTCGGTAGAAAGCACTTTGAGACAAAGTGATTGATCTGATATTGATGGAGATGAATTGTTTGAGGACCTAGAAACTTTACAAGATCTTCTACCAAAAGATATTCAAGCACTTGGGATATTAGATTTCTTGAAAAAAATTAATTCTTTTTTCCACTGCAAGCATTTCCTATAGAATTCAATTGACAATATCAGTAGTTGTTGTATCTATAGAAATGAATATTTGTTTAAGTTGAAGCAATTGAAATCGTACATGCGATCAACCATGTCGTCAGAAAGATAAATGGGTTATCTCTACTTTCCATTAAAAATAAGTTATTGAAATGTGTTGATTATGAATGAATTGATTGATGATTTTGTAGCTAGAAATGTTAGAATATCGTTCTGAATGTGAAGATGACAAAATATGTTTGTTTGTTTAGCTTTACTTTTATCTCTTTTAGTCAAATATTATTTCAATTGAAATATATTGTAGTTGAATGATTTTTCTTAGTTGATGTTAATTTTGGATGAGTTAATTTCTGAATTATATATATATATATATATATATATATATATATATATATATATATATGATTATTTAATTTCTGAATTTTATATATAGATTTAATTTCTGAATTATATATAATTCAGAAATTAAATAATCATATATATATATATATATATATATATATATATATATATATATATATATATATATATATATATATATAGAATTGGCTTCCATTTATTTTTTGTATTGGGTCTAGTAGTCCTTGATAAATGTCAGCTCTGGACCTGGCTCTAACTGTTGGGAACGTTATGTGACCCGAATCGGAGTTGGTCCATGATGTGCGATATTGGACTGTGCACATATGTCTTAAAAGGGAATTCACATGTAAGGCATGTACCAATCACAATTATCTACGTCCCATGATCCCACTTCCTACCCGAAGTGGGACTAAACTATCAACTCCATTGTCACCAACCTTTTTTTTAGCGCTCAACCGGAAATGAGATACAATAAAATAATCTCCACCTTAGCTCGTTTTCGCTGACCGAGCAACCAAGCATACCCCGACTATATTTGCTCGTTTCCGCTAGCCGAGCACCCTTACTCGTTCCTGGTAGTCGAGTATCTTGCTCGTTACCGCCAACCGAGCACCCGGAAGATCCAATATATTATCATCTCGATCTGTTCGACAACATAACCAAATTGACACGTTCATCCACACCATCTTTAGTGTGCTAACCACAACATCTTGCTCCACCTTGGACATGTCGTCTCCACCTTTGAAACCAATCCATATAGTTGCCTGTAATATTAGTCTGATTCGTGCTCAACCGAATGTCTGGAGAATGCTCCTAACTCCACTTTGAGAAAAGAGTCTGTATAATCGTCTCTTGGCTCCAATTATACGCATGAACGTTCGACATAATCTGTCTAGCTCGAACCAATTAGCGTCGTCCAAACCAGCCCCGTAACCATGGACTCTGATACCAAATATTGGGAATGCGGTGTGATTCGAACCGGAGTTGGCCACAGACACGAAAGCGATGTCAATCCACCTGAAGATAACGAACCACCTTCAAACACAAGCACCTAAACAGATCAAATACAGTATTTTTCGTGACTATGTCACCTGGACAAATCTCAATATATATAACTCCAGAAAAGATACATGATTGAATACAAAAATGTTGAACCATTTGCCCGCAAGTTCAACTCCTCAACAAACTCAAGAAGAAAGAAAGCGATACAACTGAAATCACTCAACCAACCTTGTGATGATCATCATGAACGAAGACGACGACTCCTCGAACAGATCTCTTCTTTCAACTGTCTTGAATGGACAAGTGCCAAAAGCAAAACACGAAGTTTTTCTTAAATTTTCCATGGATTCGCACTTTTGAATCTCTCGTATGAGCTCCTTATGCCAACCACCCTCAACGTATATATGTAGATTGAAAAAAAAAAAAACCTAATTTAGAACATAGAAAATCTATAAAATAGTCCAACACTAATTATGGCCATCCAGATTTGATCACACGAACTTTAATAAAGCTGACTTGGGCCCGAACCTGCACCATTTGCCGACTGGCGTTGTTCCAGACTTTTGTCCTCCACGAATATGAGGCTGGACCCAACACTTAACTTGTGCTCGGCTCCGAAAGTTCCATCCGTAAACGAGCCAGAGATCAGACATGCCAGACTCGACTCGACTCGACTCGACTCGACTCGACTCGGCTCGGAAAGATTGCAGCCCTACCAAATCAGTGAATCAGAATCAGAATCAGGAACAGGGATTTTTGAAACTGGTTGTTATGTATCCCTGTTGATGACGAGGGACGTTTAGCCTAAGCATATTGTTAGATGTTCAATTTAATGGTCATAGTCACGTACTGACCGTTGCGTGGTGTACATCTTCAAATTTCCCGCGTCCCTTTCCCTCGTCACCGTTCACCAACCACTTTATTGCTTCTCAACAGGGAAATTGAAACATATAGGGAAATATAAGAAGAAGAAGAAAAAAAAAAGGAGATCTAGGAAATGTTAGAAACATGTATATAACAAAATTGAAGTGCCAACAAACCAGTTGGTGAGAGAGCCTTTCCTCTCCTTAAAGCACACCATTGATCCATTCCTTCTCCTCTGGTCACAAGAGAGAGTGCAACAATGGAGATCGATATCGAGACGTACGGTCTCCTTCTTGATCGTCGTCGACCTTGGCAAAGAAGGAGGTCATACTGGTCCATGGTCGGCGGTGGCGTAGCTAGGTAGTTCCGAGGGAGTGCGGCTTCGTCCCCTCGTATTTTTGATTTTTTTTTTTCCTCCTAAATTTTTCTTGTTATTTTTTTAGTTGTAGATTTTAGATTTATTTATATAGATTATCGGATTTTGAATTTTATTTCATGAAGTAGTACCAGACTTGATAATAAAAAGACAGACAATTATGTAGCTGGTAGGTCTTTTCTAACTTCAAAGTATTAGACGATGTCATAAAAAAACATGCACATTGTTGAAGAACTAGACACCATTTATACTGGAACTAAATGTTAAAATGATCCATCATCACCGTTCTATTTTTTTTCTTTTCTTGTCTAGCCTCGTGAGAATGTCTGCGAAAGAAAGTAATTGAAGTCGATGTCATTGTCTAGATCTCATGTGAGTTAATTCAATTTTGACCCAGCTGGTATTCGAGATGTGTATGTAACACAAACCTACTCATGTATTCTGTTTTGAATTTTAAAATCTTACACTGATATATATGACTTTGAGAGGTGCAACAAAGTTAGATTCAAATGCAAATAGGCCCATTGAAACTTTTAATGTACATTTATTATAGTGACAACATATTCCTTACTCAGAATTAACCCAATGAATGGATCATTTAACCTAAACTGATAGATGAATCATATTATTCATTTCGTATTAATCCATTACTTAGTTGATATTTTATATTGTTTCTATTTGTATTAATCCAGTAATAGTTTATGATATTTGGTATTAATATATGAGAATTATAAATGTGTCTATTGTAAAAATAAATTAATAGTATGTATCACACCTCCTGAATAGAAATTCTGGCTATGCCACTGATGGTCGGAGCGCCAACTACCGAGCAAGGGAACTGCTCCAAGTCCAAAGGCAACATCCCAATGCAAGAAGATCCCGTGGTCGACCTCCTCCCAGGGGTGCCGGACAACCAACAGATCGCCAATTGTTGTACGGGAGGGGTGGTCGCATCGTACTACCAGGACCCGCCTGGCGCAGCATTGGCTTTCTAGGTGAGCGTCAACAAGACCGTCAAGGTGTCCAAGGATTTGAGTCGTGTCGGATACATATCGAGATAACCAAAATACACTAGGACACACTAAAGTGTATATATATATATATATATATATATATATATATATATATATATATATATATTTGGTCCATATGTACATAGAAGTGTATATATATATATATATATATATATATATATATATATATATATATATATATATATTTGGTCCATATGTACATAGTTCATGTAGGAATATGAACTCTATGGCTTATATTTCGTTTACCACCCCCTCCCCCCTACAAAAACACACACACATATATATATATATATATATATATATATATATATATATATATATATATATTTCGTTCTTGCTACTTTATAAAAAAAAAATCCTAAGGAGGTCTAGTGGCATGATGAACTACGACATAACTAAACCTATATAGAAATGAAAAATACATAAACAAATAAAAATGCAAAAAATAAGAAAACTAAATGGAAAACTTGTTCTTTCTTTGATTTCCAAAATCTCATTTGAGCTTCTAGGACTTATGTTCTGCTTGGATTGAGAAAAAAAAAAATTAGAATTAAGTGGAATTAAGTGAATTTGGAAATTAAGTGAGGAAAAGTCATTACATATAACCTTGCAGAGTGATGGATGTTTAATAATTTTTATTTGGATTGAAGATTTTGAATGAAAAAAAATAATAATAAAAAATACAACAGTTATAAAAATATCTTTATTACAAATGGCATAAAATTAGATTGGATTGGATTGGATTGGATTTTTTTAATTTAAATTTGTTAAAATAAGAGGTATTTACGAATTTTCAAACAACGAGTCCTCGTTTTTCCTAGCTAACTCCCGATTTGAAAAAAAAAAAAAAGACAAAACAAGGTTTTTTTTTTTCCAGGATTTACGGATCCTTATGATCTGTTTGACAATTATGGGAGTAGCGGTTATGAGGTATTTTTAGAGTAACAGTTATGAGCGGTTATGAAAGGTCCGATTTTGAGTGGTTTTAAGTAGCTGTTTTTAAACCAATCCAATCCATAATTAGTAACGAACAGTTCTGATTTTTTTTTTTTACAATAATAAATAAAATATCTCAAAACCTACCGATTTGAGATGTTTATAAAACCACACAAAATTATATTACACCGATTTTGATAGATATTTTAGCCGACCAAAACCAGAATCTTATGAAAATTACTAAGAAGAGGTTTTTTATAAATTATCAATTCAAAAACATTCCAAAATCGATGAAAATAAGGATCAAAATATACATGAATCATGCAGATGACACCGGAATGTTACATTGGAAAGTGTACTTCAATGGCGACTCCTACCCACACCTCCTTAACTCTGCTTCTGTAAGTCCCCTTTAATACTCTGCTTCTGTAAGTTCCCTTTAATCGCACAATCTATTCTTTGTTTATTCTGTCGGTGCTATGGTAAACGAATTCGGATAGACTAAGTTGGAATAATCTATATATAAAAAATAAAAAAAAGTTAAAAACAAATAATAAAAAAATATGGGGGCCACCCCCACCACAAGGGTGGATCCGTCCCTGCCCACAGAGAACAACAATTCTCTTTTTTTTCTTTTTTTTCCTTTTTTTCTTTTTTTTACTTTTATCTTATTTTTAATAATATTATTACTATCTTTAAAGTGTTCTTTCAAATCATTCTTTCTTATGTGATAGTTAACGTGACACTTAATATGACAGATGACATAACAAAATTTAAAATTAAAATTAATATTAAAATTAATATTAACGTTAATATTAAAATTAACATTAACATTAAACTATTTTGGATAATTAATTTTTTTGGTTGCTATATTAGATGCCACATAATATTAAGCAATGCCATGTCAACTAGCACATAAGAGAGATTGTTTGGAGGGACATTTTGGAGGTACGAATAACATTACTCTTTTTACGGAGAGTTAAAAAATGAAAATTTATTTTTCAAGTTGTTGCCGCTCCAAAGGTTGAGTTGTGATGCAAGAGCCAACACTGAGTTCACGGAAATCCGAAACGAACTTTCAAAATGGGACCCCCATACAAAATATAAAAGAAAAATTAACAAACTAAAATAAAAATAGATTGTAGCCACCAGAAATTGAACTAAAGATCTCTAGCGTGTAAGTTTAACATGATAACAACGACACCACAACTAGTTTGTGTTAAAATTAGACCATGGTATATGCTAATTTTATTTCAGATACAACTATGTTGATATTTTTTTAGTCTTGAAATCCTGAACAGTCGTCAGACCTGCCATGGGACAGGGAAAATGGATGTCTTCAAACCGTGTCAATAGAAGTACTAATCTTGTCATGGAGAAGGGAAGAGATGCAAAGAGACGTAATTAAATTTGACAGCAAACCGTGTCAATAGAAGAAAGATGACCGGAGATA
This sequence comes from Iris macrosiphon, assembly GCA_036927795.1. Lineage (NCBI taxonomy): Eukaryota > Viridiplantae > Streptophyta > Magnoliopsida > Asparagales > Iridaceae > Iris > Iris macrosiphon. Next base: position 112,702,005 of record JAYESA010000016.1, on the reverse strand, counting down.
TAAATAATGGTCTAAGGAAAACAAATGCATGGGAGATTGTCCTACGGATGAGGTTGTCCAAGTCCAAATTCTTGTCGAACTTACCTCTCGGTAGACCCTCACAAGTGTGTTGAAGAAATTTACTTCCTGTTCAAAAGAGAGATCCTATGAATTTGGGAAAACTTATGCATTAAGCACTAAACAACAAAAACAAAGCCATCATTCCAAAATTTTGGATTGGGTATCAAGATGTGTATTGGGCCGGATCGGTCCGATCCGTGGTCCGGTTTGACCGGGCTCAGGTCGGTCCGGATCCAACCCGGTGGAGAAAGCGGACCGGGTCGGTCCGGTCCGGTCGGATTGGCACCCGATCCAGCTCGAACCCATGACTCGGTCCGCGGTGGACGGGGCCGAACCGATCTAGATCCGGGCCGGTTCACAGTTGGACCGATCGATTTTTTTTTTTATGTTTATTTATATATATATTTATATATAATCTATATGATATAACTTATATGTTAATAAATTCGTTAAAATTTATATGTTTTTGTTACTAAGTTAATTTTGTATAATTTAAAATTATAAGTTATTTGTTATAATTCTTTTTTTATAATTTATGTATATATGAACTGGGTCAGAATCGGGCCGGGTTGACCGAATTGGACTCAACCCGGACCCGTGGGAAGGAGTGGGCCGGTCCGTTGACCAAGTCAGGGCCGGCCCGGAATGGACTGGGTCCGGACATAATTCTGGACCGTCCGCCCTTTTACACACCTTGAGTTGGCTATTAAACCATTTTCTTCCATGAAACTTTGCACATGACCATTCTCTTATAACATTAATACAAATCATATCATTTGGTTACAGTCTCAATCCAAGTTCTTTTAGACATACCCCTAGTCTAGCAAATCCTTTGACTATCATTTTATCGCTGCTAACATTTAATTGGACGACCTTCAACTATCCACAAAAACACCCATTTCTTATTTATTATCGTATCTTTACTCCTACCTCGGTCTTCTCATTTCAGCTATACGCTTATTTTCTAGACATGTTACATTTTAATTACCAGAAAATTTGTTCTAACGATAATATATTTGAATATATTAAATAGAACGAAAAAGTTTTCGAAAAATTTGTAAAACGATACATTTTGCCATTGACACTAACAAAAAAATAATTGTCCAATTTTTGTCCGTGTCACAGACGAAATTTGACAATATCCAAAAATGTTAGTTTTTCGCCAGTGTCGATGGCAAAATGTATCGCTACTACAAATTTCCCAAAAAAATAGATCATTTCTATTTCAATCAATCATCATATTTTAATTCTATTCACAAAATCCTTTCTAAATCACGAAGAATGATGATTGATCCTATATACCAAAAACTAATCATCTGGAACAAGCATTTATTTGGTCATCAATGTATACTTCTCCGTTCATTTATTTGGTCAATCTGCCGAACTGTGTCGTGCTAATAGTTAAAACATACAATTTTCCAACTTCAATAGTATATCAAAGCCTAATCATCTGGAACAAGCATCACCATTTAGAATGTAACATCTCAGACTGCATAAAACAGCAAACATGAGTTTTGGTTCACAATGCACTCTGCAGTGTTTTCAACTACATTGTTCAAAAACTTGATGTTTATTGTGCCCATTCATGTAACACCATTTTTTGGGGTTCACATTTCAGTCTATCAACGCAAACTAACTACTACAACACAAAATTGGTAGAGCAAGGAAACATAGTTTTTTTTTCCCTACTCAATAAACTTATTATAGCATATAGATCTTGTTAAGATTATAACAAAATAGTTATTCAATAAACACTGCCACATGAATAACAATGCAACTACAGTAAAGCTAAAGCTTAATTTTAATCCACCAGTCACAGTAACTAAGCAAAGATATTTAAACCATCAATTTACATATCTGGATTTTACAAACCTTCTTCTGTAGGGAGAGAGATGGATCTGATTTCAGACTTTCCAATCGTATGATGCATTTTGAGACATCGATCCCTCTGCCAGAAGCTTTTCGACAATTTGTATGGATGATCCGTGATAACTAGGAATAACCAGTACTAGACTTAAACCATTAAACATGCCAAAACTGCCAAAATGAGTGCGATATGAAGAGAGAGGGGAACTATTGATCTCGAACTGGCATTGGGGAGCCATGGATATGCATCTGGAGGTGGCATCACACAGTTGTCACCATTGAAATATATGCGCCGAGGAAATGCCCAACCCTTATCGAAAGTGAAGGTTGACTGGTCTTTCCGGAACAGAAATTCTGACTGCACGTTTCCGTAGGGGCCTGCTTCCATGAGCAGGTCGTTGTAAAATTTGACTCCCCATAGCATGGCTGTGTCATCTGAGAAACCAAATCCAACAAACAGGTTATGAATCTTATGATACAATAATAAGAATTGGAAACATAAATGGACAATAGAAGTGTGAACATAAACATCTAGAGTCATATTATAAACATTAAGGATACCAAGTCATATACAACTATAAACATAAACATCCAGTCAACTACGCCAAATGTGAACACAGACAACACTTGTTCGCTTACTAAGACAATGCAAAATGTCAGGTTGGAGACTTGAGATTAAGATGCGACTTCAGCAGCAATGCAGAACAAAATACAAGCATTTTGTCCCTTGCATGTTTCTAGTATAAAAACAAACAAGGAAAACAGAACAAAAAAACAAAATTACAGGAAAGAAAACTCTAGTATTAAGCCTAGCACAACAAGTTTGGGTTAACTTCAAAAATACTTTCATTGTTGATGCATCATGCATCTAGAACGACTGTATCTAGTCTTCCTTTTTTTGTTAGATGATTGTTTCTAGTCTCTTGGAGAAGAAAAACTAAAGGATCTGAATTTTACAGATCTAAAGTGTACAGAAGTATCTGCTCTTGAAGCTAGCAATAAAGTCATGCAGTTTAGTGACTTATAGAAGTATCTAAAAGCTGAAGCTTACAATAAAATCATGCAGTTTAAAGAGAGGAAATACTAAATAGGCACAAATACTAGGCAGACTAAGAACTTTGGTGTCGTGCTAAACCTCAACAAAAAAAATTATTGCTATAGATTCAGGTTCTGGGGAGCCAACACTAGGTCGCGAAAGAAAATGGAAAAAGTAACAATTCAAAAACAGTTATTATTTTTGCTCATCAACTGTGTAAAGCTCCTAGCATTTGAAGTGCTTTCTAATTGTTCATGCACTTTAACCTCGTGTAACCAAAGACCTAGAATATGAAGTCCTGTTAGCCAACAACCTCTCAGCTCGCATTTTTGGGTGAAGTGGTTAACCAATATAGAGTATCATGGCCACGACAACACGAATCAATACAAACATGCAGACCATTTCAATTTTGATGTGTCCATTTAAGATTTGAGTTGGACACCTATTTCGGTATGTCCGTGCTTCCTAGCTCTGGATTAACACCCCAAAATCCCTAAGGAAATAGGTGGAAATAGTTATTTGCCTTCAGCTCTAAGACAACATTAGAAGAAGATCCCCCAGGTGTAAAACAAGTCAATTTCAAGAAATGCATCATACAAAATTAGTCCTACATTGTAGCTATATATAAATTTTATATCACATTATATTACGTTGAATGGGAATGCCATTTTTTTTCCCTTTAGATTAATGTCATAAATATGAATGCAAAGCTCTATAGAAATCTCTAGTCTTACCTCTTCATCTAGATTCCTCTCTATACTATGGAACTTGAGGATGCTCCTTGGTTGTATGAGCTTAAAGTGCATGACCAAAAAGGTTGGTTACCTAGCTGCCAGTTGCCTTCTATGTTTTATGACAAAGTTGCCTTCTATGTTTTATGACAAGTCCCTCTCTTGTTCATAGATACCTTGTTTAGGAACTTGGCAACAAAGTTTAGAACTAACATCACGTTGACAGCCAGTGATAAAAGCTGTCAATTCATTTGCGGAGCTTCCATGTGCTCCATAGCCAAACCCAATATGATGAGAGAAGGCTGCAATGAATATGGTGATATTCCAATAAAGGCGTCCCAGTGCCATGAGGCTCCCGCTTACGGAGGGTCTGGGGAGGGTGAAGATGTACGGAGCCTTTCCCCCCATATATGTGGAGACGCTCTTTTCGTGACTAGAACTTGCGTCCTCCAGGATGCAAGCATCAAGCCTTACCTTCGCACCAGACAACGCCCTCTATGATGGTGATATTCCACTGATGACCATAAAATGTGACTCTCTGCAGGCTATACTTGTAGTACAAGCAGTTGTGGATCCATTTCGTTGAAGCCAGACTTCCAACAGAATGAAACAATCTAGTTAAGTGAAAACAGCTACAAGTGCGTAGAAGAATTGGTAAAGTAGTAAAGGTTAAAAAAAAACTTAAGTAGATGCAATAACGTACTTATGGAAGCAGAATACGGTGTCAAGGATTTGTAGTTGAAACTAAAGATTTTAGTGAGATTGTCAAAATTAGGGTGCTGGATCACCAAGTTCCACTGTGTGTAGTTCATCCGGTAGTTGAAATTGGTTATCGTGACCTTCACTCGCCAGTAGTCTTTGTAGTTGAGTTTGACATGCCAATGTACTCTTATTGGGCACATGTGAGATGTGCACTGGACCAAAGGCGTAAAGGTGCTCTTGCCCGGGCCATTGACAGCAGAAGCTAAATAAGGTGAATCCCCCCTGTTAACAGAGCAAAGCACATCATTTCCGTACTATGTAGAAACTAAATTTACAATAAGAATATATCAATGAGAACTCACTCTACACAGCTTCCCGGTTGAGTTATATTATTCTGGCAACCACAGGTGCATGTCGGGCAGTTCACAATAGTATCGTTGTAGAAAGATGAAAGGGAGACACAGCATGTGGGAGTCTTCTGAGATAGAAATTGGGAATATGTACATGTAACATTCCATGTCACTGCAATAAAATGCAACCGAACATTATGAAACGAGAGTAATATACGAATTTTCAGATTCAACTCATTGGAGCTAATCATCATGATATATTATTTAGACATTGGAAACAACCTGGACTGTTTTTTTTTTCTTTGATATTTTAATTAAGTTGGTTTCCCCATTCCTTTGGTTATAAACTATCAGGGTTACCAAGAAACTTTATACTGAATTTGGAAGGGGGTGGGTAAGAATTGAGGTTCAATTCCATGGCATTGTCTTCTAGGTCCCCATCAGCCAGTCCGACCACCAATTCGCAAAAGGATTTTGTTCGCCTAAATCTACCAAAAATAATGATGTACCAAAAAACCTTAACCTCCAGAATATACAGCAAGCAAAGCATAAATTAATGGCGTTTGAACTTCTAAACTGCTTCATTCAGTACACAAGCACAAGGTTATGCTTTGACAATACACCAAATGTTCCCTTCACATCAGGCAACTTGGTCAGTCCTAAGATTGGAAAGCAAAGAAAGGCACAACGCCACATGATGTTAAGACATCCAATAGAAATCTAAGTTTCATTTTCTTTCAGAAAATGTGATTGGATCAACTGACATTAACCATAAACACCGCATCAAGAGACTACAAAAGATTATAATCATACTAGATATATGAAAACATTGAATTGTTACTTACTTAGAGCCTGTGTAGTTCTCCTTCCATCTTGGGTAACGAATTTAGTAGGTTTCACAATCTTGGCAATTCCACACGTATACCCTGGTCCAGGGGCCTTGAGCGTGAAGTTCTTGGGCACACGGACGGTCTTGTTAGTGGTCCCTGCCGCACCCACACTGACCTGGAACGAGCTAGCAGCATTACTTGGGTCTTGAACCCATGAGTTAATCACTCCCCCCTTGCAGCAATTGGCAATCTGCATGTTATATGGAGTTCCAGGAAGGAGATCGACGACTGTGGGGTCTTTCTTACAGCAGTGAGGGACGTTTCCTTTATATTTAGAGCAATCTCCCTGTTCTGTAGTTTGCGCACCGACCATGGACCAGATGACCTCCTTCTTTGCCCATGTCCACCCAAGTGTCCAGCCTGGTGCTTGGATGTGACGGTATTGTTGGAAGTTGAACATAGTCACAACGGCCTAAAAGGTTTAACAAACGGATTAGATTTAACTTCTTAATGCATAATACTAATAATTGATAAAACAAACAAGAATTGCTCTAGCAATTGTATATTATTCAAGGTTTGCAGTATCAGAACTTCCTATAAGTATTGGGAAGGGCGGTATCAGCAATATCGGCATTTCAGATCAGGGTATCGGATTTTTTGGTATCAAAAAGTAAATAATTATTAATTAATTATTTAAAATTATATATATATAAAAGTATTTTATATATTTAGACATAATTTTAAGCATTTTTTATTGTTTTTTATTAGTTTTGAAATTGAATGAAATAATAGTCACTATTTCTGATTGGTTTACCTGCGATAAATATGTTTTCTTCAATTACAAACTTTTACAGTCTTACTATGCTTTACCACCCTTGTTGACTGGTCTTTTTCCTTCAATTTTCTCTGTCTGAAAGGGATACCCCCAACGTCGGTATTGGTCAATATCGATAGCAATTGGTAGCGGATCGAGACATGCCAAACTGTATCGGTATCACCGTATCGTATCGGTATCGACCGATACTGCAAATAATGATTTTATTTTATGAAGTCGACATTTGCATACTAGGAATCACGAATACTCCAACAATCATTTTCATGTCTGTTGATATGGTATGTTGGGTGTCATATTTAAGTATAGTATAAGCACATGGGAATATCCTGAGGACATATTTGGGATGCCAGAATATGTCACAGGATATTCCATTATGAGATTATTGTCATAATGATTGAAATCATTGTATTAATGACTGTAAGGCTATATAATGCCAATGAGACAATCAATAAAATCATCAACTAATTTCAACATGGTATCAGAGCCAGGTTTCCACAAACCCTAGCCGTCACCAAGCTTCCACAAACCCACAGGAGGATTTCCTAGATCTCCTCCACCGAACTCTTCCACGCCCCCCCCTTTTTTTCCCTCCTCTCCTCTTCTCCGCCCTTCGCAGGCCGCTCTTCGCTGTTGCTGTCCCGTCCCGCTACTGCTGCGGCTACTACTGCTGCTGCGGCTGCTGCGACTGCTGCTGCTGCGACGGCGGTTGTGACATGCGTGCTGCCGCCTCCTCCGCACCAGCACGAGGCAGCGCCTAATAGGGATGTCTAGATCTGAAAAAAGGGAGGACATGTTCGGATCTAGGAGCGGACGACGAGGACAAGCGTGTCGTGGAGCGGACGTGACGTGATTGGATAGACGACGCATCGATGGAGGAGATCATCAAAAAGCTAGATTCTGCAGAGGTGGCGACGTTGATGAAGTTGTTGACGATGTCGGCTGGTGAGAACACGACACGAACGTCGCCGGAGTTGAAGCTTCCCTCCATCGATCTGAAATTAGATGGACCAGCCACCTATCTGAGTTGGTCACGACGGGTGAGAAGAACCCTCGCAGGAAAAAACATGGAGGGGTTCCTGACGGGCGAGACGACAGAGCCGGACGAGGGCTCGACAGGACGCGATGAGTGGAAGTCCACTCATATGGTGATCTACATCTGGCTTCTCAACTCCTTAGTCCAGTCTATTGCCGCCACAGTAGACGGTATTGAGATGGTGAAAGATGTGTGGGAGAAGTTGAGAAGGACCTATGATGGTGTGGGGAACAACTTACGGATCTTCCAGATAAAGGGGGAGATTGATGACACCGTACATGGAGAGAAGACGGTGCAGGAGTATGCCACAGAGTTGGAGCGTCTGTGGTTGGATTATGATCACTCCTCATATTGGGCGAGCTGCGGGGACCCTAAGTGTAAGGAGAGACAGGTGTGTCTGCAGGAAAGGACGATGAAGTTCCTCAAAGGGCTGACTGCAGCTTTCGCACAGAGGACGGCCCTACTTCTAGCCCAACCAAAGATCCCTAGCCTTGAGGAGGCTATCTCAGCCATGATCCAGGAGGAGACACGCATCAGGCTGCAAGCCGGGACAGGTGGTCCCCCCGAAGCAAAGTCAGCACTAGCGATCACCAGCTCAGGTAACAAAGGATCTAAGGGAGAGCCCTGGCAGCATAACCGGCAGTGCTACAACTGTGGGAAGATGGGTCATCATCGGTATGCTTGTACCAAACCACATAGGGAGGGAGATTCAGGTGGTGGACGAGGACCGTTCGGCGGACGAGGATATAATGGAGGACGTGGTCGTGGTCGAGGGGATAGACGAGGCGGCCGAGGAGGTTATCGGGCAAACCTCCTGATATCAGAAGTGAACGGAGAAGCTGATGGCACATTTACTATGGAGGACCAGGCACTGGGAGACATGAGGAGTAGAACAGAGGAGGCATCCACCTCATTCTTTGTTAGGGGCAACGCTGCCATGTATGCCCATCCATCAGAAGGTACTGACGAATCACTTGCCCTTGCGTCTATCTCTTCCCTTAAATCATCAGACTGGATTATCGACTCGGGAGCATCTCGACATGTGACGGGGAATGCTAGTGAGTTTTCTTCCTACACTCACCTAGCATCAGCAGACAGCATTCAGACAGCTGATGGCACTTTCCAGCCAGTGGTCGGTAAGGATACTGTTAATTGTACAGGTTCAGTAAGATTATCCAATATTTTACATGCTCCATCCTTTCCAGTCAGTCTCTTGTCCATTAGTTCTATAATCCTCCAACTTAAATGCATTGTTTCTTTTGATATTCCTAAGGTGACCTTTCAGGAGAAAGGGACAGGACGAAGACTTGGGACTGGCACTTGGCATGAGGGACTGTGGTACCTAGATCGAGAAGGACTGGACTCAGCATTGGTATCTATGACAGAGAAGGCTGGCATGGAAGGACTGCAGCAGAGGACTGAGGATACCTTGATACTCCATCATCGGAGGATGGGACATTCTTCCTTTGATACTCTAAGTAAGTTGTATCCAGAGATTTATGCAAAAACAAATAAAGAGAAATTAGTATGTGATGCGTGCGAGTTAGGAAAACTTACTAGGAGCTCATATGTTGGCACGGGTCATAGGAGCACTTTTGCTTTTGAGGTAGTACATTCTGATGTCTGGGGTCCATGTGCTACTAACACTATGAATGGTTATAAGTACTTTGTTTCTTTCATTGAGTGTGCCTCTCGTGTTACCTGGTTATATTTGATGAAAAATAAGAGTGATGTACCTGCTTGTTTTCGGAATTTCCATAAGCATGTCCAGACTCAGTACAAAGCAGTTGTGAAGGTACTGAGGTCTGACAATGGAACAGAGTATACCAACAGGACGCTTGTAGAATACTTGTCAGCACACGGAATACAGCATCAGACCACCTGTGCATACACACCAGCACAAAATGGAGTTGCAGAAAGGAAAAACAGACACCTTCTGGAGGTCGCAAGAAGTATGATGATCGACATGAATGTCCCACAGAGTCTGTGGGGGCATGCAGTGTTGACAGCAGCTCAACTCATCAACAGGATGCCCTCGAAGGTCCTCGGATGGAAGTCCCCATGTGAGGTATTGCAAGGCAATAATAGTGGGATACTCCCATTGAAGGTGTTTGGGTGTGTGTGTTTTGTTAAGGACAACAGGCCATCAGTTGGGAAACTTGACCCTAGAGCGGTCAAATGCATCTTCGTAGGCTACTCGGCGACCCAAAAGGGGTATGTGTGCTGGAGTCCAGTAGAGAAGAAGAAGTTTGTCAGTATGGATGTTCACTTTCGGGAGCATGAGCCATACTACCGCCAGGACGGAACTTCACACAACACGCCTAATACTGCCAGTATTAGGCGAGAGGGGGAGATGGAGAACTTGGTGGTAACCGATTTAGAAGTTTGGCATGGAGGCACGGAGAAGGGACAAGAAGGTGAAGGTGTTAGGCCTACGGCTCAGGGAGAGTTACTTACCTACAGCAGGAGAGAGAAGCAAACTGCAGGACCAGTACCGACAGTGCCAGTGCCAAGTCCCTTGCCTGCGTTCGTCCCAACTCCTGAGGCACCGACACCAACCCCCCTTCAGGTGATACCCCCTCCTTCACAAGATATCATTCCTCCTACTACTACTCCTCCCACACCATCTGTACGGAGGACCACTCGCAGCAATGCAGGAAATCCTCCAAACAGATATGGTTGGGATATTGCTCAGTTTGTTTCTTATGACCATATCCCTTCTTCTCATGGAGCATTTATAGCATCTTTGGATAGTATTACTGTACCTAACAATTGGCAGGTTGCCAAGAACGATCCAAAGTGAAAAGCGGCAATGCACGAGGAGTTGGGAGCTCTGGAGAAGAACCACACTTGGGAGCTTGTGAGACTGCCAGAGGGGAAGAGAGCAGTTGGATGCAAGTGGGTCTTTACCGTGAAGCAGAACCCAGATGGACAGGTTGATCGCTACAAAGCTCGACTAGTAGCCAAAGGATACAGTCAGACGTACGGCATCGACTATGACGAGACCTTTGCACCAGTTGCAAAGATGAGCACTGTCAGGACTCTGATTTCCCTGGCAGTGAATGGTGGATGGAAGCTACACCAACTGGATGTGAAGAATGCGTTTCTTCACGGAGATCTAGTGGAGGAGGTGTACATGGAGATACCACCAGGATTTGGCACCAATCAGACAGTAGGCAAGGTCTGCAGGTTGAAGAAGTCCCTCTATGGACTGAAGCAGTCTCCTCGAGCGTGGTTTGATAAATTCAAAAGGGCGATGATAGGGATGGGATATCAGCAGATCAATGCTGATCATACTGTGTTCTTCCGTCGGAGTGGAGGCCACATCACCATGCTTGCGGTGTATGTGGACGATATGATTATCACAGGAGATGATGAGCAGGAGATCGCCCAACTCAAAGGAAAGCTTGGCAAGGAATTCGAGGTGAAGGATCTCGGCCTTCTTCGGTACTTCCTTGGGATTGAGATTGCTCGAGAAGCAGAGGGGATTGTTCTCTCTCAAAGGAAGTATGCACTGGACCTTCTCACAGAAACTGGGATGTTAGGGTGCAAACCTGCAGCGACACCAATAGATCAGAGGTTCAAGATTGATGCTGAGGTTGGAGAACCAGTTGATCGGGACAGATACCAGAGACTGGTTGGCAAGTTGATCTATTTGAGCCACACACGTCCTGATATCTGCTTTGCAGTAAGTGTGGTGAGCCGCTACATGCATGACCCACGGAAGGGTCATATGGATGCAGTGTACCAGATTCTGAGGTACTTGAAATGTGCTCCCGGGAAGGGACTAATATTCAGGAAGAACAATCACGTGAGCATCGAGGGCTACTGTGATTCTGACTGGGCTAGTTGTGCTGATGACAGGAGGTCTACCTCGGGATATTGCATATTTGTAGGAGGTAACTTGGTCTCCTGGAGGAGTAAGAAGCAGTCTGTGGTGGCTAGATCGACAGCTGAAGCAGAGTACAGAGCTATGGCCTTGGGAGTTGCAGAGCTGCTATGGTTGAAGAATATGCTGGTGGAGCTGAAGCTGGATCAAGGAGTCAAGATGAAGCTGTGGTGTGACAATCAGTCAGCTATTAGTATCGCCAACAATCCAGTACAGCATGACAGGACCAAACACATCGAGATTGATAGATTCTTCATCAAAGAGAAGTTGGATAGAGGATTACTGGAGCTTGGCCATGTTCCAACCAGGGATCAAGTAGCAGATGGACTAACCAAGGGACTCGCCTCAGTGAGCATGATTAGAGGATGTGACAAGATGGGCTTAGTGAATATCTTTCACCCATCTTGAGGGGGAGTGTTGATATGGTATGTTGGGTGTCATATTTAAGTATAGTATAAGCACATGGGAATATCCTGAGGACATATTTGGGATGCCAGAATATGTCACAGGATATTCCATTATGAGATTATTGTCATAATGATTGAAATCATTGTATTAATGACTGTAAGGCTATATAATGCCAATGAGACAATCAATAAAATCATCAACTAATTTCAACAATGTCCATGTCACGTTGTTTCAACGTATCGGGCACGAAACAAACACTCACATAATACACTAGACACTCCACAATATGTGTTGTGTTTGTATCATCATCTGGTGTCATAGCCTAGCAGCACTATCTATTTGGAACGTTACGTAGAAAGGAAGTAAACTTACAACATAGCCATCCGGAGTCCACTGCATGATATCCCATTTGATTGTTATATTTCCGTTTGGGTCCAGTGAATCATAAGCTTCTGCAGGAACAAAAAAGAAAGCAACAATGAACCATTTGCTAGAGATTATTATAACTATCAGATCTAAAGGTTAAATAGCAAAAAAGGAAATTGGTGCCTTGAACGAGTCGGACACGTATCGTGCACAATTAGCACACATGCCCAAATCAATGTCGTGTCTGTATTGACGTGCCCAAATCGTGTCGTGTCCCCGTGCAATATAGCAATAATGTCAACAAATTATTCCGGGTAGTTAAAAAAAATTCTTCTTTTAGATTTCACTGTCCGATTTATGAGATCTACATCTACTACAAATGGAAAGAACGTTACTTTTTTCAAGCACTCACTATGTGCAACTAAAAATGAACATAAAACTTAACAACTTTACCGGAGTCCCTGTACAAATAACAACAATCAAGCACTCAAACACGTAGATCAAGAACAACCCACTAGCTAAATCATGCCCAATTTAGAAAAAGTTGAGATTTTGATGAGAGCCCAGAAGGAAAGAGGGGGGGGGGGGGGGGGGGGGGCACTGACCAGTGGTGGTTAGAATTGAGAAGACGGCAAGGAACGCAATGGAGATGGCCAAAGGTGTGAGATTTAGGAAGGATTTGTGGGTCTGCATCCCCATTGATGAATTCTTTGAAGAATTGGAGGAGGAGGAGGAGGAGGAGGAGGAGTTTGATGTTGAGGTCTAATAATGGTGGTGTTCTTTTATGGGTGAGTTCACTTTCCTCTCTTCAGCTGTTTTTTCAGTCATGTGAGGAAGTGAGAGCTACAGAGGGGAAGTTACCAGAATGCCCTTTCTCTCTCTATATATAAATATATTTTATTCATGTTTTAATCAAACAACCTTAATCTTGGCTTGGGACACTTCACGATCCATTGTACTTTAAGAAAATATTCGTATATTATAAATACCATCATTTCTAGGAAAAAAAAAAAAAACTAAATTATAAATAATTAAAAAAAGTATTTTTTATCTAACTACTTGAATTGGAATTATTTAGTCATAAATTATATAAAGTAGTTAAATAATTAGCTAATTTTTTTAAAAATAATTAATAAAGTATTTATAAACGGCTTAGGCGGTTCAATTTTAAACCGTTTTTAACCCAACTTATAATAGTAGAGATAAATTAAATTTATAATTATGAATAATATTCATCGTGGTGGTTTTGTAAAAAATCTAGACAAATGTTAAAGACACTACAACAATTACTATAAGACAACACATTTTTAGCAGTCTTAGGACTACCAATTTTTTGACATTTTTCGTATAAAATCAGAACTTCTAAAATTTTGACAGTTATAAAATAGCAAGGACTGCAAAAAAAATTTACACTCCTGAAAATATGGTGTCCCTGATAATTTTTTTAGTATTTTTAACATTGACAAATATTAATACACCGACAAATATTAATTCTAAAGTAAAAAAAAAAAATATTGAACTATATGCAAATTAAATAATAAATAAGACATGTTACTATTTCTAAGCCGTGAATATAACAAATCATGTCATAATTATATGTTACGGGAAGTGCAATCATTTGGTTACTTGTGTTTAACTAAGAATGAAAAAGATAATATTGTTTTCTTAGTAAGACCATTTTTCTTAAATAAATAAAAAACTTAGTAATGATATATATTAAAAAAAAAGTTACCACAGTTGGATACTTGTTAAGTTGGGTTTTTTTTTTCATAAATGTAATTAACTAAAGAACTTATATTTTCTAAATGTGATACATCAAGATTATTCGTATTTTCAGAACCGTGGCTTTAGAAACAATAGTCAAGTAAAAAATTTAGAATAAAATAGAGGGTTATGTTTCAATTTTCTACCAACTATATTACGGTATAAGAATGTAAAACGAAAAGATTAAGATACTCGAGTTTATGTAAATCCTGTACATGATATTCGAGTATAAATTCGAGAAAAATTAATGATATCTCATCACAAATAATTCTAAATATTGGTTCAAGGCCAAGATGGGTATTCTTGTCACATAACTTGAATAGTTGATACATATTAAACTATACAGAAAATAAAATATGTGTGTCCCTCTTTGAATATTTGTGTCGGTAGACCCATTAGAAATAAAAATAATAATAATTATTATTTTCTTCAAGGATTTACGTAACCCATCTCCGTCGTGTGTTAATATTGGGGTTGGTACCAAGTGCACATCATCTAACGCCCCTCATTTTCCACAAGCCACCATCCACCACCACCAAGTGACCCTTCTCTTTTTAATACGAAAGAGAGACTTTTCCTAATCAACAATTATTTATTTATTGTGTGTACTGCATTTGGCCCACCTGTCAGTCAACCAGTCGGAGGCAAATTAGGAGTAGTATTAATTTTATTTTAGGAGAATCAGAAAACCTTACCTAAATTCAAATGTGGACATGCAAAAGAACAGCACTGATAAAGCTGGCTTAAGGTGTGTCTCTGTCTAGTCTGCCTCGTGCATATGATGCCAGCTAGCTGGAAAGAATTCACACCCAAAACTGCTATTGGTCACATACAAAATTTGACAATTTCTATTGGCACTACATAAATTATTTAGAACAGTTTAAATTTTTTTTAATTTATTTATAAATTTGTCATCAAATTTTTTTATCTGAGGGCAGTCCAAATCCTTATATAAAAAGTCAATGACTTCTAATTTTCAGCTCATTTTTTTTTAATGACTATAACAATGTTGACAGTCCTTCCAATTGAAATGACTGTAACATTGTAACAGTCATAAATAAGGACTGTAAAAAAAAATTTGACAGTCGACAGTCCTTCCAATTGGAATGACTGTCAACATTGTGACAGTCCTTCCACTTGGAAAGACTGTCAAAGAAGAAGAAGAAGCATCAGCAGTCCCGTGTCGTCGCCTCCATCTGCCCGGCACCACGCGTCGCCGTCCGCCCCACGCCGCCCCAGATCACCGCAGTCTCGCGCTGCCCCCGCCCCGCTCGTCGTGTCAAGAAAAAAGAAGAAGAAGAAGAAGAAGAAGCAGCCGCCCCGCGCCGCCGCCGCCGTTCGCCTAGCACCCCGCCGCCGCCGTCCACCACGCACCTTCGCCCCACGTCGCACCCCGCACCTCCACCCCACGCCGCCCCCTCCTCCTCCTTCCTCCTCCGCCTCTGTCTCCTCCTTCTCCGTCGTCCACCCCGTACCCCACCTTCGTCGTTCGCCCCACGTCGCCGCCTCCTCCTCCGCCTCCGCCTCCTCCTCCGGGGGTTGAGGTTGGGGTTAGGATTAGGGTTTGGGGGTTTAAAAATTTGAAGAGAGAGTAAAAATTTAGAATGAAGAATTTTGAGAAGGGTTGAAAAAGTTGTCCTGAATAAATTTAGGGATGTCATAAGTAAAAGTTACAAAAATCTGGACTGTCCTAAAGTAATGGGTTGTCCTAAGCAATTTATGTAGTGCCTATAGAATTTGCCAAAAAAAATTGGTGACGTCTATCTTCCATTATGTGGGATCTGCTAACAAGACATTAAACAAAATAATTTATCATCCAAATTTTTATAATTTTAATATTAATATTAATTTTAATATTAATGTTAAAATTTGTCATGTGTCATGTCAGATGTCAAATGATGGAAGATGGTATCATCCAAAAAATTTGGACAACAAATAGTAATTTTTTATTCACACCACCATGATAGAAATTTGTATTGTACATACTGCATTGTTTGCATATCGAACCCACTGCTCCCAACTCCTAATACTGCATTGTATGCCTATCGAACCCACTGCTCCCAACTCCTACCTTTATTAAATGGAAGGAGTAATACGCTCCTACTTCACGTCGAAACCGGTTAGGATATTCTATCTTTTGTGTAACATTATGTGTGATATTTGTTTGTTCACGGACATCGCATGCACGAACTTAGACCTAGACGTAAAGAAACTTTAACATGTATTATGTAAGAATTCATTTACAGAAAATTTACTTCCTCTGAGGGAGATGAAAATCTGATATGTATAATGTTAGTCCCGAGACTTAACCAAAGATGGAAGAACGCGTGGCCGATATCAGAGGTTCACACAAAAGTTTTCACTCTGACTATTCTCGATTTCCAGGAAGAACTATATAAGGATTCTGATTACAACTTGCTCTCAAGATTACAAAAGAATCAGAATTAACCAACCTTCTCGTTCTTCCTTGCAATAGCAGTTGCAGACGGACATAACAGAGTTACAATAAAACGAAAACTACATTCGTTTTTCCTTGCAAAACACAGTTGCAAGCAGATATAATGAACCAAGAAGAAAAAGGAGAAGAAGACAGAATAAAAAAATATTTTTGCTGGGGCGGTGAAGACCACCGTTGCTCAAAGTAAGATTCGTCTTCTATCGACGATCTGCTCCCAGGAGCCAACAAGTTCACAAGAGAACTTCTGGAACGCTCGTAGTCGCCTCTTTGTGTGACTCGAACGGACTCCTTTGGACTCCTCTTTCTCAACTTTTGGTCTCTCTCAAAAGGAGGCTAGAGGGCTCTTTATATATGGAAGGATGGAAGCCCATCCTCCTATTCTTTCTGATGTGGGACTAAAAAGACAATATACAAAATTGATATCCCACAATCGCAGTCCAATGCATAGCCCGCTCAACGCCCGTTCAGCACCCGCTCAGCTTCGTCCAGCGCCCGCTCATGCAACATGCGCATGCAACCCGAGCATAAAATCCACGCATAAAACGAGCACATGAGCGCAACAATAACGCACAAGCGCCTTGCGATGATGCTGGCGTGCTAAGTGCAAATTGCGCCAACAAAGCGCCACTTTGCGCCTTTGAGCCCGAGTCTGAGTCGGAGTCGCTAATGTAGTGCCTCAAATCCCGATCCGACCGGGATGTGCACTACGTAATTGGGCTTGTGGCTAGTCCGTTTGAGTCATAACTTAGAACTTCGGCATCTTCTTGCCACGGACGAAATGCGATGATCCTTTCCAACTCATGGAAAGGCCTCTATTGAAACGAGTCCAATAGTTTTCGTGTTTGGTTGCTTGGTTTTCTTGATTGCCGCTTTGGGATTTGATTTGGTGTTGCTTTCGATTTGCTTGGTTTTCGCTGCTGGTTTTATCGTTTGGAGCTTTGATTCTTGGGGAGTTCGGCAAGGAAGGATAGGCAAGATTCTAATTGGTGCTCGTGCTGTGCAGGTCCGCGTAACTGACGTTTGATCGTCGCTAGGCGGGAATCTTTGTTTCAGCTACCTTTTCCTTAACCAGTGAGTGGTTTGGACCCTTCTTTCCTACTTCTTCACGCCAACATCTTTAATGTTTCAAACGTTCACTCGATGATGCCCGGTTGGACGCCTAGGAAATCCTTGCCTCAATGCATGCCAGCCACTAAGAAAGGAACAGGGGATTTTTGTAGACTAATATTTCTATATGCTTGCACACCTTATAACTGAGTTTGTTTATAATGGGGATTGGTTGTTGGTGGTGGCCTAGTGCCTCGGACGGAGTTTGGACCTATGGGATATCAAAATCGGAACACCGCGTTGAGAAATATGAACTGTTGCATGAGATATATATTGCTGCTTAACTTCTTTAGTTTCAATCGATGCATTGTATGATATATGAATTGTTCATGCATTTGCATGGTCTGGGACAACTTGTGCACAAGGTTTATCATTTCCTCGAAACGGCTTTCCGGGGCACTGGAACCGTATCGATCCGGAGGGAAATATTTGATTCGTGCTCGTCACGATGCATTGCGGGACCTCCAGCAGGGCTTGCTACCCGGGCTGATAGGGCGCGCCGCTAATGCTTGAATATGTCCCTAAGGTGTCGATCACACCAATGACCGCATAGACTAGAACACATGCTAATCTATTGTCTTGTGCAGATGGTAAGTATACTTGTGTTTCGTTGCAGGGAAGGCGTGCATCGGTTGAGTAAGCAATCGATGCACTGGTTGGATTGGCTATTATTTTCATTCCTATCAAAACATGCAACTGATATGAATTGAATTCACTTGCCTCTTTATAGAAGTCATCTTAATGCATGCTCGCCCCTAATAAGCTAGTGTCGATTTAGTCGAGTGGGTTCATCCCGCTCACCAGTACAAGTTGAGTACTGACCCACATTGTGGGCAACTATTTCAGGCACTCAGACGGTGCAACGCTAGTGGATAGACGAGAGGCGTTAGGAGCACCTCTATTTTGAAGTATAGTTGGAGTCAGATCATTTTGGAGGCTTGGACTTTCAACCTATACAAGGGCGTAATGTATGAACGACGTGGACTATCTGATGGAGCGCGCCCTGCCTTTTGAGTTTATCTTTTGTAATGCAAATCAAGTAGCCGAGAGGCGCATCAATGTAAACTCTATGTAAATTACTCTGAATTATCAATGAAAAAGCATGTTTCTTCCTGCACTGTGTTCAAATTTCTGTGAATGTGTTTTATAAATTGTGTTTCAAAATGGGTTCCTATAACTGCAAGTTCTTGCCTTGTACGAGCGCAATTCCAGGCTCGTACGGCATCACGCCCCAAGCGAGGACGAATCGGTTCCGTAAAGGATCAAGCGAGGACGACCGACCCCTTTCGGGATCGGGGCGTGACATATTGGTATCAGAGCCTAGGCTTTACTTCCTCGGGATTTCAAAAGATTATAAAGGAGTTTGATGCGCCTCTCAATTGAGTTGCGTTCGGCGTCCGCTGCATGGGAAGAGTCGCTTATACAATGAGCCCATAGATATAAAATCTATCGTTTTTGGAGTGTTAACAAGCTACTCTCTTTTGTAGCCATGGCTAAGAAGAACACTGCAACTGCCAGCAGTGCTCAACCCATTCAGAGCGATCCAGCAAGCTCTGGAGAATCCGGAGGAGCGGGTTCAACCGGAATGGCGGAACGGCTTATGCACCTCATGGAGGCGCAGCAGCAACAAGCTGTTACCCAACAAGCTAACATACAAGCGCAGTTTGCTTCTCAACAGAAGCAAATGGATACAATGATGCAACTGATTGCATCCCTGGCACCGAGCAACGGGACATCCGCAGCAACGCCTGTCACGCCTCCAGCCGTGGCGGTAGAAGATGAGTCAGAAGAGACTCAGCCTACAGCAAGGAACTCCTGCCGAGCAGCTGAGTTTACAAAAATGCACCCCCCTACGTTCAACGGACGAGCGGAGCCGGACGTGGTATTGGGGTGGATTGCTAAGCTGGAAGGACTTTTCAACCTGGTTGGCATCCGGGGATCCAAGCGAGTTGCCTGTGCATCGGTTCAGCTGGAACTGCGTGCGCATGATTGGTGGGAGGCAACGAAGCAAGGAATTTACGATGCCAATCCCAACTGCAAGATTACTTGGGAAATATTCAAATCTGCATTCATTGAACAGTATATTCCCCGAGCAGTCCGGCAGCAAAAGGAAGACGACTTCAGCAACCTGGTCCAAGGAAGTCTGTCTGTGGATGACTATGATTCAGTATTCGCTAAGCTAGCAAAGTTTGCTGGGCAATTCTTGCCTAATCAGCAGGCGTGGTGCTATAGATTTCAGAAAGGTTTGAATGACAATTTACGTAGGGACGTCATCAACCAAAGATGCCAAACATATAGGGAATGTTATGAAGCGGCTCTGAACAGCGAACGGATCTTCGGGCGCCCTCTCCCAAAGACCGAGGTGCAAACCCCCCGTGCCAATAACAATAAGCGTCCTCATGAAACGGGAGGGTCTGGAGCACACAAGCGCTCGCACACGTCTGATAATAGGGGCCAATCCCAATCACTGAACTGCAGCCGGTGCGGCAAATCAGGGCATAAAGTGAATGATTGTCGGGTTCAAGGATGTTTTAAATGTGGTCGCCTGGGTCACAAACAGTTTAACTGCAGAGAGGGCAAGCCGAATCAGAATAATGGAAATCAAAACAAAGGGCCTCCAGCAAGTGATGCCAATGCTGTGCCAGTAAATCCACAACGCCAGGGTGCTCAGGGCCGAGTCTATGCATTGACTCGGGATGAGGCATCTGTATCCGACACTGTTGTAACAGGTACTCTACTATACCGAGAATTACCCGCTAGAGTCTTATTCGATTCAGGTGCTACGCATAGTTTCATATCTGCTGATTTTACTGTTGAGCATAAATTAGCTTCTACTGCTTTAAATATGAACCTTTGCGTAAGTACCCCTTCGGGAGTCGATATGCCCGCCCATGCGATCTGTAGGGATGGTTACATTTGCATCGGAGGTAGGAAGCTTTCCTTAGATGTCATTGTACTAGACATCAAGGATTATGATATTATTCTCGGTATGGACTGGTTGGGTGCTTGCCATGCAACAATCGAGTGCGCGGAGAAGCGAGTCGTATTTCGTCTACCCGGCGAGGCAGACTTCTACTATTCGTGCAGCGCTGCACCGAAGACGGCAATGGTGATATCAGCAATTTCGGCTAGGCGTATGTTGCATTCGGGCTGTGAAGGGTACTTAGCTTCTGTTCGAGACACCCGGCGGGAATGTGCAGATGCAGCTCAGGCTGAAGTCATTGCAGATTTTCTCGACGTGTTCCCAGACGAGCTGCCTGGAATGCCTCCTGATCGTGAGATCGAATTCAGCATTGACACTTTTCCGGATTCGCGACCGATATCAAAGGCACCTTATCGCATGGCCCCAGCAGAGCTTAAGGAACTTAAAGTTCAGTTGCAAGACCTGTTGGACCGAGGATACATTCGTCCAAGCGTTTCTCCGTGGGGCGCTCCGGTGCTGTTCGTGAAAAAGAAAGATGGATCCATGCGGCTGTGCATTGACTACCGAGAACTGAATAAAGCGACCGTGCGGAATCAGTACCCTTTGCCAAGAATAGATGACTTATTTGATCAGTTGCAAGGTGCAAGAGTTTTCTCTAAAGTTGATCTCAGGTCAGGGTATCACCAGTTGAAAATCAAATCAGAGGATATTCAAAAATCTGCTTTCAGAACCCGTTACGGACACTATGAGTTCCTCGTGATGTCGTTCGGTTTGACGAATGCCCCTGCAGCTTTCATGGATCTGATGAACCGCGTGTTTCGGCCGTTTGTGGATAAGTTTGTAGTCGTGTTCATAGACGACATACTAATCTATTCCAAGAATGAGGCGGAGCACAAAGAACACCTGAAGATCGTACTGCAGACATTACGAAACCATCAGTTGTTCGCTAAGCTCAGCAAGTGTGAGTTCTGGTTGAACAGCGTGGCGTTCCTTGGTCATGTCATCTCGGCCGAAGGCGTCGCCGTAGACCCGAAGAAAATAGAAGCGGTGGTGGACTGGAAGCAACCTACGTCAGCCAGCGAAGTTCGAAGCTTTCTGGGCCTTGCGGGATACTACCGTAGGTTCGTGAAGGACTTCTCTAAACTGGCCTCGCCTATGACTCGCCTTACTCAGAAAGGGATTGCATACGAATGGGGTGATGACTGCGAAGCCAGCTTTCGGGAACTTAAGCGGCGTCTTGTTTCAGCTCCGATCCTTGCACTTCCAGATGGGGTAGAAGAGTTTCAGATATACAGCGACGCTTCAGGACTCGGCTTAGGGTGTGTGCTCATGCAGAGGGACAAGGTAATATCGTACGCCTCCAGGCAACTGAAGCCGCACGAGAAGAACTACCCGACGCATGACTTGGAATTGGCGGCGATTGTATTTGCATTGAAGTTGTGGAGGCATTATCTTTATGGTGTTGCTTGCAAAATCTTCACAGATCACAAGAGCCTCAAGTATCTTTTTACCCAGCGGGAATTGAACCTCCGGCAGCGGCGTTGGCTAGAACTTATTAAGGACTACGACCTAACGATCGCGTATACTCCGGGCAAGGGAAACGTCGTTGCTGATGCTCTGAGTCGGAAGCACGTGGGCTCGTTATCTATAGACAACCGTTTACTTCGAGATCTCGAGGCGATGGGCATCGAGTTTCGAGTTCGGCATCCAGGAGTGCAGCTGGCACCACTCCATCTTGAACTGGGTTTACGTGGTAGAATCAAATCAGCTCAGGAGGGCGATCAGTTCTTAGCGAAGGTGCGCGGATTGATCTCGGCGGGGAAGACGTCTGACTTTATGGCAGGCGAAGATGGGGCCTTACAGATGAAAGGGAGGCTATGTGTCCCTAACGACCCAGAACTCCGAAGGGAAATTATGGCAGAAGCACACTACGCGAAGTATTCTTTACATCCGGGGAGCACTAAGATGTACAAGGACTTGCGCGGGACCTTCTGGTGGCACGGTATGAAGCGGGATGTGGCGACCTTTGTGTCACAGTGCATGGCCTGTCAACAGGTGAAAGCTGAGCATCAGAGGCCCGGCGGGGAACTGCAGAACCTCGCTATTCCCGAGTGGAAATGGGACAATATCACTATGGATTTTATTGTGGGATTTCCGAAGACGCCACGGGGGCACGATGCGATTTGGGTCATAGTTGATCGTTTGACCAAATCAGCCCACTTTCTTCCCATAAAAGTTACTTGGAGCGTCGATCGGTTAGCACAAATTTACATAGATGAGATCGTCCGATTACACGGAGTACCTGCCTCAATCGTCTCTGACCGTGACGGACGCTTCTTATCTCGTTTCTGGACTAGTCTACAAGCTGCTTTGGGAACCAAGCTACAGTTCAGTACCGCATACCACCCGCAGACTGATGGACAGACAGAGAGGACAAATCAGATACTCGAAGATATGTTACGGCTGTGTGCTATTGATTTAAAGACTAGTTGGGACACGCATCTTCCTTTGGCAGAATTTGCGTATAACAACAGCTACCAATCAAGCATCCAGATGGCACCGTACGAAGCACTATATGGGCGAAGGTGTCGATCTCCAATCTGTTGGGACGAAGTCGGCGAGCGGCAGGTACTCGGGCCAGAGCTGGTAGAGCAGGCAGTTGAAAAAGTTCGCTTGATTCGGGAAAGACTCCGCACAGCGCAGAGCCGACAGAAAAGTTATGCTGATGCACATAGAAGACCCTTGGAATTCTTGGTCGGGGATCATGTCTTCTTGAAAGTGACGCCGATGCGAGGTGTGATGCGTTTCGGCGTGAAGGGCAAACTGAGTCCCCGGTTTGTCGGTCCCTTTGAGATACTAGAACGAGTTGCAGCTGTGGCATACAGAATAGCACTACCTCCCGCCTTGGCAGAAGTGCATGACGTATTCCATGTTTCCCAACTACGGAAGTATGTGCATGACCCAAGTCATGTGGTTAGTTTTGTACAGTTGGAACTGCGCGCGGACTTGTCATACTCAGAAGAACCGGTGCAGATCCTGGATCGTAAGGAAAAAGTACTTCGCAACCGTACGATGTCCTTGGTTCGCGTGCTGTGGCGGAACCATTCAGCTGGGGAATCAACCTGGGAAATGGAATCGGAGATGAAGGAGAAGTACCCTTCATTGTTCATTCAGTCGGAGGTAGGGCCTTGTTCTTACGTTTCGGGTCGGCCTTGTTCTTAAGTTTCGGGTCGAAACTTTTTCTTAGTGGTATATTATGTAGTGCCTCAAATCCCGATCCGACCGGGATGTGCACTACGTAATTGGGCTTGTGGCTAGTCCGTTTGAGTCATAACTTAGAACTTCGGCATCTTCTTGCCACGGACGAAATGCGATGATCCTTTCCAACTCATGGAAAGGCCTCTATTGAAACGAGTCCAATAGTTTTCGTGTTTGGTTGCTTGGTTTTCTTGATTGCCGCTTTGGGATTTGATTTGGTGTTGCTTTCGATTTGCTTGGTTTTCGCTGCTGGTTTTATCGTTTGGAGCTTTGATTCTTGGGGAGTTCGGCAAGGAAGGATAGGCAAGATTCTAATTGGTGCTCGTGCTGTGCAGGTCCGCGTAACTGACGTTTGATCGTCGCTAGGCGGGAATCTTTGTTTCAGCTACCTTTTCCTTAACCAGTGAGTGGTTTGGACCCTTCTTTCCTACTTCTTCACGCCAACATCTTTAATGTTTCAAACGTTCACTCGATGATGCCCGGTTGGACGCCTAGGAAATCCTTGCCTCAATGCATGCCAGCCACTAAGAAAGGAACAGGGGATTTTTGTAGACTAATATTTCTATATGCTTGCACACCTTATAACTGAGTTTGTTTATAATGGGGATTGGTTGTTGGTGGTGGCCTAGTGCCTCGGACGGAGTTTGGACCTATGGGATATCAAAATCGGAACACCGCGTTGAGAAATATGAACTGTTGCATGAGATATATATTGCTGCTTAACTTCTTTAGTTTCAATCGATGCATTGTATGATATATGAATTGTTCATGCATTTGCATGGTCTGGGACAACTTGTGCACAAGGTTTATCATTTCCTCGAAACGGCTTTCCGGGGCACTGGAACCGTATCGATCCGGAGGGAAATATTTGATTCGTGCTCGTCACGATGCATTGCGGGACCTCCAGCAGGGCTTGCTACCCGGGCTGATAGGGCGCGCCGCTAATGCTTGAATATGTCCCTAAGGTGTCGATCACACCAATGACCGCATAGACTAGAACACATGCTAATCTATTGTCTTGTGCAGATGGTAAGTATACTTGTGTTTCGTTGCAGGGAAGGCGTGCATCGGTTGAGTAAGCAATCGATGCACTGGTTGGATTGGCTATTATTTTCATTCCTATCAAAACATGCAACTGATATGAATTGAATTCACTTGCCTCTTTATAGAAGTCATCTTAATGCATGCTCGCCCCTAATAAGCTAGTGTCGATTTAGTCGAGTGGGTTCATCCCGCTCACCAGTACAAGTTGAGTACTGACCCACGTTGTGGGCAACTATTTCAGGCACTCAGACGGTGCAACGCTAGTGGATAGACGAGAGGCGTTAGGAGCACCTCTATTTTGAAGTATAGTTGGAGTCAGATCATTTTGGAGGCTTGGACTTTCAACCTATACAAGGGCGTAATGTATGAACGACGTGGACTATCTGATGGAGCGCGCCCTGCCTTTTGAGTTTATCTTTTGTAATGCAAATCAAGTAGCCGAGAGGCGCATCAATGTAAACTCTATGTAAATTACTCTGAATTATCAATGAAAAAGCATGTTTCTTCCTGCACTGTGTTCAAATTTCTGTGAATGTGTTTTATAAATTGTGTTTCAAAATGGGTTCCTATAACTGCAAGTTCTTGCCTTGTACGAGCGCAATTCCAGGCTCGTACGGCATCACGCCCCAAGCGAGGACGAATCGGTTCCGTAAAGGATCAAGCGAGGACGACCGACCCCTTTCGGGATCGGGGCGTGACAGCTAAGTCCCTTTGGGGCTTAACTCGTATGAAAATAATTCCAAGAGCATGACAAAAAGCATAAATGCTTTCATGAGGAGTTAATAATTTTTTCTCCTAGGCACCCATGTGCCCCACCACACCCCATATGCACACCTCAACTCATACAAAGTATTATATTGAGATATGTAGTCAATGTGGGACTATTTTTACTAGTCCAAAGGCAAAAACACCAACAATCTCCCACATATCTCAATATATATGGGTTGAGCGTTCCCCACAGTGACTGTCCATCATACATTAGGATAGATGTCGCTTCGACTTGAATCTTCCGCATGGGTCGAACAACAGTATGATACAAGAATGGACTAAGCCTTGAATTCGACACCATAACTGCAATTATTTCCACTCACACAATGACATCAGTTGTGCTTCCAGTTGCACATTAGTGTTAGACTTGGAACGGTAAGTGTGTGCTATGTTTGACACAAACTGAATGTACGATAGGACATGGACGCTAGTCAGTAAATCAGATAGATCGTGTTTGACAGTAGTGCAATACTTGATTTGAGTGGGATTTGAAAATGACTTCGATTTTGGTTGACCCCGTTGGAGGTATCATCATGATTCGTAAGACGAGAACCCTTAAGATGTTTACAAGTAGATTATCCGACTTCGCTATCGCTAAATTTGATTGAATGCACATGTTTGAGGGACGTCTTGAACGTGTGCACGATCCAAGACTCAATAATATGTTAAACTCGAGTGCAAAGACTTTACTATCGCTAAGTTGGTTAACATGCATATGTTTGAGGGACGCTTTGAATATGTGCACGATCCAGACTTGTGATATGTTGATCTTGAATGCTAGTGCAAGTGAATATGTTAGATTCGTATGGACGAGTATAAATATTTGGATAAGTTTGTCTCAGCCCTAGATCATCATTTGAGATGGATTATAACGTACCCCGTGTTAAGCAATATGTTCCGCGCTAAGGCGCAGTAGAGACCGAGTCAAATCTTGGATTGAATGATATAGTCATTCAATGAGACAGACCCAGCACACATGCGACACGGATTGCTATGCTTGAGATAGATTCGATAGTTTGTGATAGAAGGTTTGCGCTCAGGAAGTCTCGAGGACGAGACTTTTTTCTGAGTGGTGTATAATGTAACGACCCATTTCGTTCAAGCGGACAACCGATTCAAATGGCGCAAGTGAAACGACCTGACCCGCTTTGCTCAACGAGAAGACTCGTTTGAGGCAAAGAATTTCAGACCCTTCCCTTCAGGAGTTCAGACATAGACTTTCAAAGGCTCGCTCGGAGTATCGCTTGACCGAGGCAAATCATCGCTAAGGTGGGTGGCTATGATGAACTTATTTTTACTTAGCCAGCACACTTAAAATATGGACGATACATGCTAGTCGCTAGGTGAATCACCCCTTGCATGCTAATAAAGAATATAACGCACCTAGCTAAAGGAAGAATCTCATCTTGTATTGTTTGTGTTAGAACATGGAAATAAAACTTGGCTTAAAATATGGACCCTCGCATGCTACCTTAGATTTGTGCAAGTAGACCCCGCTAATACTACGAGTAGATCATTACATACTCTTCGTAGTACACTGCTTTGCATGTTTACACTGCTCGTACCGTAGATTCTGTCGCTCGATATGTTCCTGTACGATTTCACTTCTCGCACTACCCCTAAGACCCGTGCAAAAGTAAAGGCTTATGTTCTAAAGTAGACTATACCGCTCGTTTTCTTATTCTTATATTTCACATAAATGCAATAATTTCCTGCTTACATGCTAACTTGTACTTGTTGTCTCATTTTTGTCACGCCCCGATCCCGAAAGGGTCGATCGTCCTCGCTGGATCCTTTACGGAACTGATTCGTCCTCGCTTTGGGGCGTGATGCCGTGCGAGCCTGGAGTTGCGCTCGCACAAGGCAAGAACTTGCAGTTATAGGAACCCATTTTGAAACACAATTTAGAAAACACATTCACAGATATTTGAACACAAGTGCAGGAAGAAACATGCTTTTTCATTGATAATTCAGAGTAATTTATATAGAGTTTACATTGATGCGCCTCTCGGCTACTTGATTTGCATTACAAAAGATAACTCAAAAGGCAGGGCGCGCTCCATCAGATAGTCCACGTCGTTCATACATTACGCCCTTGTATAGGTTGAAAGTCCAAGCCTCCAAAATGATCTGACTCCAACTATACTTCAAAATAGAGGTGCTCCTAACGCCTCCTCGTCTATCCACTAGCGTTGCACCGTCTGAGTGCCTGAAATAGTTGCCCACAACGTGGGTCAGTACTCAACTTGTACTGGTGAGCGGGATGAACCCACTCGACTAAATCGACACTAGCTTATTAGGGACTAGCATGCATTAAGATGAACTCCTATAAAGAAGCAAGTGAATTCAATTAATATCAGTTGCATGTTTTGATAGGAATGAAAATAGCATTGAATCCAACCAGTGCATCGATTGCTTACTCAACCGATGCACGCCTTCCCTGCAGCGAAACACAAATATACTTACCATCTGCACAAGACAATAAATTAGCATGTGTTCTATTCTATGCGGTCATTTGTGTGATCGACACCTTAGGGACATATTTCAAGCATTAGCGGCGCGCCCTATCAGCCCGGGTAGCAAGCCCTGCTGGAGGTCCCGCAATGCATCGTGACGAGCACGAATCAAATATTTCCCTCTGGATCGATACGGTTCCAGTTTCCCGGAAAGCCGTTTCGAGGAAATGCCAAACCTTGTGCACAAGTTGTCCTAGACCATGCAAATGCATGAACAATTCATATTATCATACAATGCATCGAAATAAACAAAGAAGTAAAGCAGCAATATATATCTCATGCAACAGTTCACATTTTCTCAATGCGGTGTTCCGATTTTAGTATCCCATAGGTCCAAACTCCATCCGAGGCACTAGGTCGCCACCAACAACCAATTCCCTTTATAATCAACTTTAGTTATAAGGTGCAAGCATATAGTAAATTAGTCTACAAATCCCATGTTCCTTTCTTAGTGGCTGGCATGCATTGTGGCAAGGATTTCCTAGGCGTCCAACCGGGCATCATCGAGTGAACGTTTGAAACATTAGAGATGTGGGCGTGAAGAAGTAGGAAAGAAGGGTCCAAACCACTCACTGGTTAAGGAAAAAGGTAGCTGAAACACGAATCCCGTCTAGCGACGATCAAACGTCAGTTACGCGGACCTGCACAGCACGAGCACCAATTAGAATTTTTGCATATCCTTCCTTGCCAAACTCCCCAAGAATCAAAGCTCCAAACGATAAAACCAGCAGCAAAAACCAAGCAAATCGAAAGCAACACCAAATCAAAATCCTAAAGCGGCAATCAAGAAAACCAAGCAACCAAACACAAAAACTATTGGACTCGTTTCAATAGAGGCCTTTCCATGAGTTGGAAAGGATCATCGCATTTCGTCCGTGGCAAGAAGATGCCGAAGATCTAAGCTACGACTCAGACGGACTAGCCACAATCCCAATTATGTAGTGCACATCCCAGTCGGATCAAAATTTGAGGCACTACATAATATACCACTAAGAAAAAGTTTTGACCCAAAACTTAAGAACAAGGCCCTACCTCCGACTGAATGAACAATAAAGGATACTTCTCCTTCATCTCCGATTCTATTTCCCAAGTTGATTCTTCAACTGTATGGTTCCGCCACAGCATACGAACCAAGGACATCATACGGTTGCGAAGTACTTTTTCCTTACGATCCAGGATCTGCGCCGGCTCCTCTGAGTATGACAAATTCGTGCGCAGTTCCAATTGCTCAAAGCTAACCACATGACTTGGGTCATGCACATACTTCCGGAGTTGAGAAACGTGGAATACGTCATGCACTTCTGCCAAGGCGGGAGACAGTGCAATCCGGTACGCCACAGCTGCAACTCGTTCCAGTATCTCAAAGGGGCCGACAAACCGGGGACTCAGTTTGCCCTTCACGTCGAAACGCATCACCCCACGCATTGGCGTCACGTTCTGAAGCTCCCCTCCGGGCCTCTGATGTTCAGCTTCAACCTGTTGACAGGCCATGCACTGTGACACAAAGGTCGCCACATCCCGCTTCATACCGTGCCACCAGAAGGTCCCGCGCAAGTCCTTGTACATCTTAGTGCTCTCCGGATGTAAAGAATACTTCGCATAGTGTGCTTCCGCCATAATTTCCTTTCGGAGTTCTGGGTCGCTAGGAACACATAGCCTTCCTTTCATCTGTAAGGCCCCATCTTCGCCTGCCACAAAATCAGACGTCTTCCCCGCCGAGATCAGTCCGCGTACCTTCGCTAAGAACTGATCGCCCTCCTGAGCTGATTTGATTCTACCACGTAAACCCAGTTCAAGATGGAGTGGTGCCAGCTGCACTCCTTGATGCCGAACTCGAAACTCGATGCCCATCGCCTCAAGATCTCGAAGTAAACGGTTGTCTATAGATAACAAGCCCACGTGCTTCTGACTCAGAGCATCAGCAACGACGTTTTCCTTGCCCGGTGTATACGCGATCATTAGGTCATAGTCCTTAATCAGTTCTAGCCCCGCTACCGGAGGTTCAATTCCCGCTGGGTGAATAGGTACTTGAGGCTCTTATGATCGGTAAAGATTTTACAAGCAACACCATAAAGATAATGCCTCCACAACTTCAGAGCAAACACAATTGCCGCCAATTCCAGATCATGCGTCGGGTAGTTTTTCTCGTGCGGCTTCAGTTGCCTGGAGGCGTACGATATTACCTTGCCCCTCTGTATGAGCACACACCCTAAGCCGAGTCCTGAAGCGTCGCTGTATATCTGAAACTCTTCTACCCCATCTGGAAGTGCAAGAATCGGAGCTGAAACAAGACGCCGTTTAAGTTCCCGAAAGCTGGCTTCGCAGTCATCACCCCATTCGTATGCAATCCCTTTCTGAGTAAGGCGAGTCATCGGCGAGGCCAGTTTAGAAAAATCCTTCACGAACCTACGGTAGTATCTCGCTAGGCCCAGAAAGCTTTGAACTTCGCTGGCTGACGTAGGTTGTTTCCAGTCCACCACCGCCTCTATTTTCTTCGGGTCTACGGCGACGCCTTCGGCCGAGATGACATGACCAAGGAACGCCACGCTGTTCAACCAGAACTCACACTTGCTGAGCTTAGCGAACAACTGATGGTCTCGTAATGTCTGCAGCACGATCTTCAGGTGTTCCTTGTGCTCTGCCTCGTTCTTGGAATAAATTAGTATGTCGTCTATGAACACGACCACAAACTTATCTACAAACGGCCGAAACACGCGGTTCATCAGATCCATGAAAGCTGCAGGGGCGTTCGTCAAATCGAACGACATCACGAGGAACTCACAGTGTCCGTAACGGGTTCTAAAAGCAGATTTTTGAATATCCTCTGTTTTGATTTTCAACTGGTGATACCCTGACCTGAGATCAACTTTAGAGAAAACTGTTGCACCTTGCAGCTGATCAAACAAGTCATCTATTCTTGGCAATGGGTACTGATTCCGCACGGTCGCCTTATTTAGCTCTCGGTAGTCAATACACACCCGCATGGATCCATCCTTCTTTTTCACGAACAGCACCGGAGCGCCCCACGGAGAAACGCTTGGACGAATGTATCCTCGGTCCAACAGATCTTGCAACTGAACTTTAAGTTCCTTAAGCTCTGCTGGGCCATGCGATAAGGTGCCTTCGATATCGGTCGCGAATCCGAAAAAGTGTCAATGCTGAATTTGATCTCACGATCAGGAGGCATTCCAGGCAGCTCGTCTGGGAATACGTCGAGGAAATCTGCAATGACTTTAGCCTGAGCTGCATCTGCACATTCCAGCCGGGTGTCTCGAACATAAGCTAAGTACCCTTCACAGTCCGAATGCAACATACGCCTAGCCGAAATTGCTGATATCACCATTGTCGTCTTCGGTGCAGCGTTGCACGAATAGTAGAAGTCTGCCTCGCCGGGTAGACAGAATACGACTCGCTTCTTCGTGCACTCGATTGTTGCATGGCAATCACCCAACCAGTCTATCCCGAGAATAATATCGTAATCCTTGATGTCTAGTACAATGACATCTAAGAAAGCTTCCTTCCTCCAATGCAAATATAACCATCCCTACAGATCGCATGGGCGGGCATATCGACTCCCGAAGGGGTACTTACGCAAAGGTTCAAATTTAAAGGAGTAGAAGCTAATTTATGCTCAACAGTAAAATTAGCATATATGAAACTATGCGTAGCACCTGAATCGAATAAGACTCTAGCGGGCAAATCTCTGAAAAGTAAAGTACCTGTTACGACAGTTTCAGAGACGGATGCCTCATCCCGAGTCAGTGCATAGACTCGGCCTTGAGCACCCTGGCGTTGTGGATTTACTGGCACAGCATTGGCATCACTTGCTGGAGGCCCCTTGTTTTGATTCCCGTTGCTCTGATTTGGCTTGCCCTCTCGGCAGTTAAACTGTTTGTGGCCCAGACGACCATATTTAAAACATCCTTGTACCCGGCATTCATTTACTTTATGCCCTGATTTGCCGCACCGGCTGCAGTTCAGTGATTGGGATTGGCCCCTATTATCAGACGTATGCGAACGCTTGTGTGCTCCAGACCCTCCCATTTCATGAGGACATTTATTGTTATTGGTACGGGGGGTTTGCACCTCGGCCTTTGGGAGAGGGCGCCCAAAGATCCGTTCGCTGTTCAGAGCCGCTTCGTAACATTCCCTGTATGTTTGACATTTTTGGTTGATGACGTCCTTACGTAAATCGTCATTCAAACCCTTCTGAAAATAATAGCACCACGCCTGCTGATTAGGCAAGAAGTGCCCCGCAAACTTAGCCAGTTTAGCGAATACTGAGTCGTAATCGTCAACAGACAAACTTCCTTGCACCAGATTACTGAAGTCGTCTTCCTTCTGTTGACGCACGGCCCGGGGAATATATTGTTCAATGAAGGCAGATTTGAATATTTCCTAAGTAATTTTATAGTTGGGATTGGCATCATAAATCCCTTGCTTCGTGGCCTCCCACCAATCATGCGAACGCAGTTCCAGCTGAACCGATGCACAGGCCACTCGCTTGGATCCCCTGATGCCAACCAGGTTGAAGAGTCCTTCCAGCTTAGCAATCCACCCCATCACCATGTCCAGTTCGGCTCTTCCGTTGAACGTTGGAGGATGCATTTTAGTGAACTCTGCCGTACGGCAGGAGTTCCTTGCTGGAGGGTGAGTCTCTTCCGACTCATCTTCTACCGCCACGGCCGGCGGTGTGACAGGCGTCCCCGTGGCTGCCCCGTTGCTTGGTACCAGGGATACAATCAGTTGTATCATTGTATCCATTTGCTTCTGTTGAGAAGCAAACTGTGCTTGTATGTTAGCTTGTTGGGTAACAGCTTGTTGTTGCTGCGCCTCCATGAGGTGCATAAGCCGTTCCGCCATACCGGTTGAACCCGCTCCTCCGGATTCTCCAGAGCTTGCTGGATTGCTCTGAATGGGTTGAGTACTGCTGGCAGTTGCAGTATTCTTCTTTGCCATGGCTACAAAAGAGAGTAGCTTGTTAACACTCCAAAAATGATAGATATTGTATCTATGGGCTCATTGTATGGGCGACTCATCTTATGCAGCGGACGCCGAACGCAACTCAATTGAGAGGCGCATCAAACTCCTTTATAATCTTTTGAAATCCCATGGAAGTAAAGCCTAGGATCTGATACCAATATGTCATGCCCCGATCCCGAAAGGGTCGATCGTCCTCGCTGGATCCTTTACGGAACCGATTCGTCCTCGCTTTGGGGCGTGATGCCGTGCGAGCCTGGAGTTGCGCTCGCACAAGGCAAGAACTTGTAGTTATAGGAACCCATTTTGAAACACAATTTAGAAAACACATTCACAGAGATTTGAACACAAGTGCAGGAAGAAACATGCTTTTTTATTGATAATTCAGAGTAATTTATATAGAGTTTACATTGATGCGCCTCTCGGCTACTTGATTTGTATTACAAAAGATAACTCAAAAGGCAGGGCGCGCTCCATCAGATAGTCCACGTCGTTCATACATTACGTCCTTGTATAGGTTGAAAGTCCAAGCCTCTAAAATGATCTGACTCCAACTATACTTCAAAATAGAGGTGCTCCTAACGCCTCCTCGTCTATCCACTAGCGTTGCACCGTCTGAGTGCCTGAAATAGTTGCCCACAACGTGAGTCAGTACTCAACTTGTACTGGTGAGCGGGATGAATCCACTCGACTAAATCGACACTAGCTTATTAGGGGCGAGCATGCATTAAGATGAACTCCTATAAAGAAGCAAGTTAATTCAATTCATATCAGTTGCATGTTTTGATAGGAATGAAAATAGCATTGAATCCAACCAGTGCATCGATTGCTTACTCAACCGATGCACGCCTTCCCTCTAACGAAACACAAGTATACTTACCATCTGCACAAGACAATAAATTAGCATGTGTTCTATTCTATGTTGTCATTTGTGTGATCGACACCTTAGGGACATATTTCAAGCATTAGCGGCGCGCCCTATCAGCCCGGGTAGCAAGCCCTGCTGGAGGTCCCGCAATGCATCGTGACGAGCACGAATCAAATATTTTCCTCCGGATCGATACGGTTCCAGTGCCCCGGAAAGCCGTTTCGAGGAAATGCCAAACCTTGTGCACAAGTTGTCCCAGACCATGCAAATGCATGAACAATTCATATTATGATACAATGCATCAAAATAAATAAAGAAGTAAAGCAGCAATATATATCTCATGCAACAGTTCATATTTTCTCAATGCGGTGTTCCGATTTTGGTATCCCATAGGTCCAAACTCCATCCGAGGCACTAGGCCGCCACCAACAACCAATTCCCTTTATAATCAACTTTAGTTATAAGGTGCAAGCATATAGTAAATTAGTCTACAAATCCCATGTTCCTTTCTTAGTGGCTGGCATGCATTGTGGCAAGAATTTCCTAGGCGTCCAACCGGGCATCATCGAGTGAACGTTTGAAATATTAGAGATGTGGGCGTGAAAAAGTAGGAAAGAAGGGTCCAAACCACTCACTGGTTAAGGAAAAAGGTAGCTGAAACACGAATCCCGCCTAGCGACGATCAAACGTCAGTTACGCGGACCTGCACAGCACGAGCACCAATTAGAATTCTTGCCTATCCTTCCTTGCCGAACTCCCCAAGAATCAAAGCTCCAAACGATAAAACCAGCAGCGAAAACCAAGCAAATCGAAAGCAACACCAAATCAAAATCCTAAAGCGGCAATCAAGAAAACCAAGCAACCAAACACGAAAACTATTGGACTCGTTTCAATAGAGGCCTTTCCATGAGTTGGAAAGGATCATCGCATTTCGTCCGTGGCAAGAAGATGCCGAAGATCTAAGCTACGACTCAGACGGACTAGCCACAAGCCCAATTACGTAGTGCACATCTCGGTCGGATCGGGATTTGAGGCACTACAGTTTTAATGCTTGTCACTTATATGCATGCCACAAATTATCGCACTTCACTATCTATGATTCGCTCAGTTGAGGCAAGAATGCTATCAAGATAGTCGTTCCTAGCCAAGTATAGAATATTGAAAGTATTCAGAACCGTAAGGTCGCCAATGCATTTCCCGAACTAGGGGACTACATCATGGACAGTTAGGCAAGATAACATCACAACATCTCTAAAAATTAATACTTGTCCTGTACTGAATCTGACGGCTCGGGGAGTCGATAATGTACCTGATAGATCATGGCTGAATCTGAATATGTAATTGTACCTATGAGAATCTGGAATAATTGAGGATACGTGCGGTCACAGACAATTTGTGCACAAGGGGATTTTCGAATCCAAGTTCGGCGGACAGTCATCGGGGCACTGGGGCCGATCTGATCTAGACAAAACAACCGAGTAGTCGTCTGTTTGGGGCAGGATGGGTGCAATGCCACCGTTGTATACTTGCTTGCATGCCATCTTTGCCTCGTGATTACATTGTCTACTACGGAAGTCATGCCAGTGACCCTCTATCATATAGATTAAGTTGGCTCGATTGCGGCAACCCGCGTGCGAGTCATTTGCATTATAGGCAACTGCTTTGTATAACTCATATGTATCTATTTTTACATCTGAATACCTGAGACTTCTTAGTATAACACATCTAAGTAATCCTTGTAACTCGTGCACCCGAATCAGAAACCCCTCTCGTGACACTATGTTTGCTTATGCGTTTATCGTGGATTTTATTATATATATACTCGTTCTTGTTTAACTTGGTTGCCTTGGACAGGGAAGGATGGATGATAAGTTGGTAAGTCTCGCCGTGTTACTCTTATATCGTACGTCGTATTGCCACACGAATTAGGCTTTTTATTATGCCATAAAACTGATCCTAAGACAAGACTAGAAAGATAACCTAATAGATGGTGCACGGAACCTATATAACGTGTTTGGATTTGTCGAGCAGGCGAGAAGCCTCCCCACCAGTGCATTCATGTAATGATAACCCACCAGATTGCTTGCTTGCAGGGTACGGGACAACCTCGTTCGGTGCGAAAACTCCTTCGTGTGTGCTAAGGTGTGGAGTTCGCTCTGGAGCCTTGGAGCTTTGCGTCCCGAGCTGAAGAACATATACAAGACATAATATTGGAACATCGTCTATGTATCATTCCATAATTGTAGCCACTTGGCACGCTTTTATTGCTTCGAGAGAGGACTTGAGCGACTTGTAATCTCGGCCTAACACCGCTCGTAATACTTGTAAAATATCAATAAAGTGCTTGTTTTACTTCTATAGTTGTGTTATTCAATGCTTTCGCTATGAAGACTCTGTGAACTTGTTACCAATCGCTTGTTTGTTTCTTATTCTGCTACATTTGGACTATCCGTGCGACTCTGTGGCTTAGTCATTTTATCGCATGTTCGGATCATGGCCTTGCACGGACGTAATTTGTGCTCGTGCGGCATCACGTCCAGATGGGAATGATCATCCCGCGGGAGTGCTGGCGCTGTGATTCTCGCCTAGTATCACGCCTCGATCTCCCGCAAGAATCGGTCATCCATGCTAGGCGCGAATCACAGCGCCAGCGCTCCCGTAGGACGATCATTTCCATCGGGACGTGATGCCGCGCGAGCCTGGAGTTGTGCCCGCGCAAGACAAATACCGGAATGGCCGTTGATAACTAGTTCACCAAGTCGATATAGCAAAAACATAAAATAAACACAAGTATGAATATATAAACAAGCTCTCTTTATTGATAATGAATAAGGTTACAAGCGGCGCTAGGCCAAGATTTACAAGTCGCTCAAGCTCTCTCTCTCTTTCTAACAATAAAGACGTGCCAAGCGGCTTACAACTTGGGATGATACATAGGCGATGTTTCAACATTATGTCTTATATATGTGCTTCGGCTCCTGATGCAACACTCCAAGGCTCCAGAGCGAACTCTACGCCTTAGTGTGCACGAGGGGACTGTTCTCACCGAACAAGGTTCTCCCGCACCCTACAAGCAATCTGGTGGGTTATCAGTACATGAATGCAATGGTGGGGAGGCTTCTCGTCCGCTCGACAAATCTAACACGTTATATTAGTTTCGTGCAGCAACTATTAAGTTATCTTTCTAGTCTTGCCATAGGATCAATTTTATGGCACAAGATACAAAGCCTAACTCGTGTGGCAGTGCGTCGTGCGATATACAAGAAATACGATGATACTTACGAACTTACCATTTGTCCTTCCCTGTCCAAGTATAAAACCAAGTTAAACCAAGCACGAATATAGATATATATAAATCCCAAGAGCGCATAAAGAATACATGTATGCTACGAGCGTATTTCTAAATCAGGTGTATGATATACACAATTTATGATACTCATATTACTTTATGACTCAGGTTGTGCAGATTACTCAGATGTCTTATACTTATTTTATACTGGCATGTCATACTTGTATAGGGATGTTATACTCAGACTACTAAAATGTGTTTCAAGCTTCATATTACTTTGTCCAATTAACGATCTGCACGCATAGTGCACCGTTCATCCGTTACTTGTCACAAGTTCCTACTAGCCTATACGCGGGTTGCCGCCATATATGAAATATACTAATGATACATACTTGGTCTTATGACCTGACGAGCCACCATGGACAAGTTATAGTCTCGGCACGGGAATGGAATGCAACGCATGTAGCGAGCTCCGCTACACGTATTCCCGTATGAAGAAAACGACTATCTGAATGTTCTTGACCGGTTTGTTCAACCAATCTACTTTCATGTTCTATGCAGGTAGCTAAGAACTATAAAGCGAGCATACCATTTTGTTCAACCGATCTACTTCCATGTTATATGCAAAATATATAATATGGGATTATTCCCTTAGCTAGATGTGTTGTATTCTTTATTAGCATGCAAGGGGTGATTCGTCTAGCGACCAGCATGTATCAACCATATTTTTAGGTGTGTATGCTAAGCAAAGACAGGTTCATCGTAGCCACCCACCTTAGCGATGATTCGCCTTGGTCGAGCGATAATTCGATCGAGCCTCTGAAAGTCTAAGTCTGAACTCCTGAAGGTCAAGTCTGAATTGCCTCAAGCAAGTCTTCTCGCTGAGCAAAGCGGGTCGGGTCATCGTACTTGTGCCGTTTGAATCGGCTATCCACATTGATGCGGAGTGGGTCATTACATACACTATTCAAAACAAGTCTCATCCTCGAGACTTCCTGAGCGTAAATCGTTCTATCGCACACTACCTAACTCAAGCATATCAATCTATATCATTAGATCCGTTCGAACACAACTTCCTACTCGCTTCTCATTCCATGTTACGTGTGTGCTGGGTCTGCCTTATTGAATGACTATCATTCAATCCAACTTCTGACTCGATCTTTACTGCGACTTAGCATGGAACATATATCGCTTAACGCGGAGTATGTTATAATCCTTCACAAATGATGATCTAGGCTGAGTTAAACTTATTCAATTCGTTATACTCGTCCATACAAATCTAACATATTCACTTGCACTAGCATTCGAGATCAGCATATCGCGATTCTAGATCGTGCACATATTCAAGGCGTCCCTCTAACATATGCATGTCAACCAACTTAGCAATAGTGAAGTCTTTGTACTCAAGTTCAACATATCACTGAGTCTTGGATTGTGCACACGTTTAAGGCATCCCTCAAACACATGCATTCAACCAAACTTAGTGATAGTGAATTCGGACAAGCTACTCGCAAAAATCTCAAGGGTTCTTGTCTTGTGAATCACAATGATACCTCCAACGGGGTCAATCAAAATTTAAGTCATTTTTAATCTTACTTAAACCAAGTATTGTATTATTATTACGCACGATCTATCCGATCAACCGACTAGCATCCGAGTCTTATTATCTATTTTGTTCACGTTTAAACATAGTAGACATTTATCGACCCAAGCCTAACTCTTAAGTCTTGCTGCCCCAGTTTTATGGCTTGTTCAAGCAATACTCTAAAGTCGGTCACATAATTCTTTCACTCGGTATAGGTTCGTCTACCTATTCGCTAGGTCATCTCACAAGGTCATAGGTACATTACAAGTTCATGATTCTTATTGAGCAAATTCGTTGCACGATACTCACCCCAAATTTCTAAGTTCAAACTATTGTTCTTTCATACAGGGTATTCTACCCAAGCTTGTTTCACTTAGATTTCTAAACATCGAGCACATATCATTCTATCCACTTTAACACGTTCATTCCATCAAATCAACGATATATCCACGTCACGGGTCAAACCCATCGATTTGCATAGTCTATCTCCTCCATTACGTTTGATAGAATCCATCTATCTATTCTTTTCTAAGCCTGGACCACCAAGTCACGATCATATTCTAAATCATCGATATAAATAATAAACTCTAAGTCGTCCAACACGATCTAGTATCCGTTTATAAAACCATCCAGCATATCTTACTTCACGTTCTAGACTAACTCCTCATCAAAATACTTTGGTTCATTTGTATCCTGAAACTCGTCTTATCGTATCAAACCACAAGTCAAGACGATCCTTTAATTACCATGCTCCAGCCTTCCGCAAGTTCAATCATCTCCGTTGGACATGAGATCACCACGCCAATGCTCCCGCGGGATAACCGTCCTAATCCGGGAGTGACGCATGTACGAGCATAGAGTTACGCTCGCACAAGACAAGAATGTCGAACAATATGGTTACATCGAAACGATCGAGACACCTTATCATTTTACTTTGCTCCATCCAAGTTATATATATTTATCCACTAAGTCATGTCCGTTCATGCCATGATCATAATTCGTCTAGCAAAATCATCCAACTTCAATGTTACTGTTTGATTATTTCGTAGTCTACTTCTAGCATTCCTCAAACAACTAAGTTCAAATCCTAAACCCAAGTCTATTCACTTTCGATACATTCTATTTTATCCAGTTCGTTTATAAAATCTTTGAACATGTTCATGTGAGTTCAATCATCCCCGTCGGACGTGAAATCACCACACCAGCGCTCCCGTAGAATAATCGATCTCGTCTAGGCCTGATGTCGAGTATTACCTTCAAACTCGATTCGAGATCATTCGTTCAAATTTAAGATTAAGTCCATTATCGCCTTTCTGAATCATCAAATCACAAATTTGCTAACTTGCATCAATTCGTGCTATCTTTCAACCAATGATATGATATAAAGTCTCCCAAATTCGAAATTGTAGCATTAGTACTCAAATCGAACTCTATCGAGCGATATCCTACTTAAATCTAAATTTTTTATGTGCACTATCATTCGTTCGTTCCATATTTTAATTGCACCAACTCCAATCGCATCCCCGATTATTCTATCTCAACTCAAGTTTTAATTTATTTGATTCAATTCAAAATTGCTCGTACGATCTGTCATGCCCCGATCTCCCGCAGGCTAATCGGCCGTCCCCGCTAGGCGAGAATCACCACGCCAGCGCTCTCGCAGGATGATCGCTTTGGCCCATCTGGGCGTAATGTCGCACGAGCACGAACCGCGCCCGTATAAGGCCGTGGTTCATTGGCTGGCGGTAAGAGGTCTAAGCCACAGAGTCGCACAGATTGTCCGAGTGCAACAGAATTATAAACGCATAGGCGATTGGTAACAAGTTCACTGAGTCGACAATAGCAGAAGCATTGAATAACACAAGTATAGAAGTAAAGCAAACTATTTATTGATATAAATCAGTGTTACAGGCGGTGCATAACCGAGATTACAAGTCGCTCAAGCCTCTCTCTCTGAAACAGTAAAAGCGTGCCAAGTGGCTATATTTATGGAATGATGTACAGACGATGTGCCAACATTATGTCTTGTATATGTGCTTCAGTTTCGGATCGCAATGCTCCAAGGCTCCAGAGTGAACTCCACGCCTTAGCACGCACGAAGGAGACATCCGCACCGAACGAGGTTCTTCTGCACCCTGTAAACAATTTGGTGGGTTATCAGTACATGAATGCACTGGTGGGGAGGCTACTCGCCCGCTCGACAAATCCAAACATGTTCAATAGATTCCGTGCACCAACTATTAAGTTATCTTTATAGTTTTGCCTTAGGATCAGTTTCATGGCAAAGATTGAAAAGCCTAACTCGTGTGGCAATGCGCCGTACGATATAAGAGGAAACACGGCGAGGCTTACCAACTTACCATTTGTCCTTCCCTGTCCAAGGCAAACCAAGTTAATTTAAGCACGAGCGGTTAAAAACATTCAGGGGCAATAGCATATGCAAACATTGTGTTATGAACGAGACTATGTTTCGGATGCACGAGTTACTCAGATGATAAGGTGTATTGCATAAGATATTCAAGTGTTCCATATGTACAAGTGTCTTACGATCGTTTAGGTGTTTAGTTATTCTCGATGCGATGCAATGACTCATACGCGGATAGCCGCTAAGCGAGGATGACCTATCTATATGAATATGAGGTCACTGGCACGACGCGATAATGGACGGTTCT
Source organism: Iris macrosiphon (assembly GCA_036927795.1). Taxonomy (NCBI): domain Eukaryota; kingdom Viridiplantae; phylum Streptophyta; class Magnoliopsida; order Asparagales; family Iridaceae; genus Iris; species Iris macrosiphon. The sequence goes on along the minus strand of JAYESA010000016.1, from coordinate 112,660,667 downwards.
AGTCTTCGGATGAAGTAATATGCGATGCAAGAAACATGAGGCATCGCAGGCCACTCCGTCCGAAGCAGACGACTATCAGGAGTTTCGTCCGGATCGGATCGGTGCCAGTGCCCCAGCAACCGTCCGCGGAACTAAAACCTTGTTTCTAAGTTGTCTTGTGACCATACAAGTCTCAATCTTCTGGGTCTCTAGTCAGACACAGGAACAAGTTCAAGGCAGGATACATATCAGGCACATGTTTCAGGCAGAAACATATCAGGTACATGTTTGAGGCAGGATATGTATTTAGGTACATGTTTCAGGCAGGATTGTTCACAATATGTGTATCGACTCCACGAGCCATGAATTCAGTACAGGACGATATTGATCTACGAGCTGTGATTATTGGATCATTGACTTGGTGCAAATTCCCTGGTTCGAAAACTGCCTTAGCGACCTAACGGTCCCGGATACTTTCAGGTTTACTCATGCATGAAACGACTATTAGATAGTCTTCTGAGTAGAACCTAAATGAATGCATGACATGAATGGCATTACAGGGTCTTGGCATAGTTTATGTGACAAGCATTCAATCGAGGCAACATATAAGCAGGCAAGCATGCATTTGTAAGGAACTTAAGTAATCACGTTTGGCTCGGGCCCGAAGGTAAGCCGAGGAGTAAAACCGTAAAGGGACTTACCGAATGACATGATCTAGGGTCGTGCAGTGTAAACAAGTAAACAGCGCACTAAGGAGAGCATATACATATCGTTCTACTCGAGGCATAGCAGGGTTCTAGTTGCATAAGGCAAATGTAGCATGTGAGGGTCTGTAAATGTTTCATTTTCATGTTCTAGCACAAGCAATACAAGTTGGGATTATTCTCTTAACTAGGTGCGTTATATTCTTATAAGCATACAGGGGGTGATTCACCTAGCGACTAGCGTGAAACATCCATATTTTAAGTGTGCTGGCTAAGCAAAGACAAGTTCACCGTAGCCACCCACCTTAGCGATGATTCGCCTCGGTCGAGCGATACTCCGAGCGAGCCTCTAAAAGCCTAAGCCGGAACTCCTGTAGGGCCAAGTCTGGAAATCCTCTTGCCTCAAATGAGTGTTCTCGCTAAAGCAAAGCGGGTCGGGACGTTGCACTTTTGTCGTTTGAATCGGCAGTCCGCTTGAGCGGAACGGGTCGTTACACGATCCACTAAGTTTCCCACTACCATTATATCAATCCCAAGTACTCTGAATTCATATCCGATGTAAGACTTATCCCTTGTTCCACTCATTCTAACTCATTCGAATCAAATCCTGCATGGTTTCTTCGAATTTGCTTACTTGTTAGGTGATATTTATACTAAGGCTTTACACAATTCCGTCGCTTGCTGCTAGACTCGTTTAATATCCCAAAATCCATGATTCGTTCAAACATTTCTAAAATGACCAATATACCACTCATAGTTTGAGCTATACTCTATGAATCTTTATATCTTATTTTTTTATTCTCAATTAGCTTACTCAATCCTGAAACTATCGAATACACCACTCAGAAATTGAGTCATTCTATTAACTCCTGAATCGCGTTCACATCATTCACTTGTATATCCAATTCGTTCCTTAGAATTCCAGCACGATCCATATTCGCTGCCTTTGACGATCTTAGTCACGTATGAACCTCTATCGATAGTCCTCCATACAAACTATATTTTGAATCGTAACTTATCTCTACGAATAACCGTCCAAACTATATCTCAAAATCCAAACATGATTTCCATTATTCGCTTTACGGTACTCCAATGACGTCTCTATCGATTTCCATTCTAAGTTCGACTTTATTCTTATCCGAACGATATCCAAATCTCGCTTGCAATATATTTGCACCAAAAGGTCTAGGTGCACGATACTCAACACAACTTAGTCGAAAGGCTGTGTGCATAGCTAACTGTCCGAACGATATTTAATCTCGTACACTAACCCGCTTGGTGTTCACGTATAGGTATTCGGGTTCACATATAACTTGCAGATTCTAACACGAGTCTATTCCCACAAAGTCTGACTCAGGTTGGCATAAAGGCCATCGCTTCACAATTTTGTACAAGCAATTATATCATTTATATATACTTTCGAAAATATTCAGACTCATTGTATAGAACATCCCGCTGGAACATTGAGAGAGAGTGTCTGGAACATAACCCATGAACGAGCTTTCAAAACTGAAAAAATTGATAAGAAGTCCAAGGACGTAAAGCCATGCTCTAATACTAATATGTCACGCCTCGATCTCCCGCAGGAAATGGTCGTCCCCGCTAGGTACGAATTACCGCGCCAGCGCTCCCGCAGGACAATAGTTTCCATCGGAACGTGATGCTGCGCTAGCCTGGAGTTACGTTCGCGCAAGGAAAATACCGGAACGGCCGTTGATAACTACTTTACCAAGTCGATATAGCAGAAACATAAAATAAATACAAGTATAAATACATAAACGAGCTCTCTTTATTGATAATGAATAAGGTTACAAGCTGCGCTAGGTCGAGATTTATAAGTTGCTCAAGCTCTCTCTCTCTCTCTCTCTCTCTCTCTCTCTCTCTCTCTAACAATAAAGGCGTGCCAAGCGGCTTACAACTTGGGATGATACATATGCGATGTTCCAATATTATGTCTTGTATATGTGCTTCGGCTTCGGACGCAACACTCCAAGGCTCCAGAGCGAACTCTACACCTTAGTGCGTACGAGGAGATATTCCTCACCGAACGAGATTCTCCCGCACCCTGCAAGCAATCTGGTGGATTATCAGTATATGAATGCACTGGTGGGGAGGCTTCCCGTCCGTTCGATAAATCCAATACGTTATATTAGTTTCGTGTACCAACTATTAAGTTATCTTTCTAGTCTTGCCTTAGGATCAATTTCATGGCATAATATACAAAGCCTAAGTCGTGCGGCAATGTGTCACGCCCCGATCTCCCGCAGGCTATTTCGGCCGTTCCCGCTAGGCGGGAATCACCCTCGCCAGCGCTCCCGCAGAACGATCGCTTGACCCATCCGGGCGTGATGCCGCACGAGCGTGAGCCACGCCCGTGCAAGGCCGTGGTTCATTGGCTGGCGGTAAGAGTTCTAAGCCACAGAGTCGCACAGATTGTCCGAGTGCAGCGGAATCATGAACGCATAGGCGATCGATAACAGGTTCACTGAGTCGACAAATATAGCGGAAGCATAGAAACAAGTAAAGTAATCTCTTTATTGATATGAACAAGTTTTACAGGCGGCGTATAGCCGAGATTACAAGTCGCTCAAGCCTCTCTCTCTGAAACAGTAAAAGCGTGCCAAGTGGCTACAATTTGGAATGATTGTACAGGCGATGGTCAGGCGATGTTCACAACTTATGTCTTGTATATGTGCTTCAGTCTCGGACGCACCGTTGCAAAGCTTCAGAGGGAACTCCTGGCCTTAGCACGCACGAAGGAGGCGTCCGCACCGCACGAGGTTCTCCCGCACCCTGCATATCAAACTGGTGGATTATCAGTACATTGAATGCACTGGTGGGGAAGCTACTCGCCCGCTCGACAAATCCAAACACGTAATACAGGTTCCGTGCACAACTATTAAGTTGTCTTTCTAGTTGCCTTAGGATCAGTTTCATGCAAACATTGAATAGCTTATCGTGTCGGGCAGTGCGCCGTGCGATGTTAGAGGAAACACGACGAGACTTACCAACTTACCATTTCTCCTTCCCTGTCCAAGGCAAACATGATTAATTCAAGCACGGGCAAGCATAAGCATTCAGGAGGCAAGCATATGCAAACAGGAGGGTCGTTTTAACATGATCGTTCAGGTGTTTAGTTGTTATTGATGCGATGCAGTGACTCGCACGCGGATAGCCGCTAAGCGAGGATGACTTATCTATATGAACACGGTCGCTGGCAAAGCCATTATGGACGTAGCCGGGGACAAGGATAGCTTGCTACAAGAGTACACGATGAGCTACAAGCTACCCAGTCCCGAACACGAAGACTACACACGAGCTCCATCCGGACCGGATCGGCCCCAGTGCCCCGGTGACCGTCCGTGGAACTTACCTCGGGTCCGAGTTGTCCGCGACATACAACATTGGGTCTTTCCAATTATCACGAGATACACGAGAACACGAGAACACGCGTGCACTAGAACAAGAGAACACGAGAACACGAGTGCACGGGAACACGAGTACATGAGTACACGGGATACTTGAATCTTGTTCTTGTACAATAACTTGTCTTGATGCATTCCCCTGGTTCGGGGCTGCCTGATGACCTAACGGTCCTGGATACTTGCAGGGTCAATCATACACGGAATGACTACTGAGTAGTCTCCCAGAGTTGGATGAAAACATGACAACATTCAAGCAGACAAGCATGCGTTTCTAGGTACATAAGCAGGCACGTTGCTCGGGCCCGAAGGTAGTCCGAGAGATAAAACCGTTAAGGGACTTAGCATGCGAGGGTCTGAATATAAGCAGTATTTCATTTCCATGTTCTAGCAAGCAATATGAGTTGGGATTATTCCCTTAGCTAGGTGCGTTGGATTTATTAGCATGCAGGGGGTGATTCACCTAGCGACTAGCATAAACATTTCCAGATTTTATGTGTGCTGGCTAAGCAAAGACAAGTTTACCGTAGCCATCCACCTTAGCGATGATTCGCCTCGGTAGAGCGATACGTCTGAGCGAGCCTCTGAAAGTCCAAGCCGGATCCTGTAGGGACAAGTCTGGATATCCTTTGCTTCTTGATCGAGGCAAAGCAGGTTGGGACAGCTGCACGATTGCCGTTTGAGACGGCAGTCCGCTTGAGCGGAACAGGGTGTTACATCCTACCCAACTTAGAAAAAGTCTTGTCCTTGAGACTTACTAAGGACAAGCAGAAATCTAGGGTTGAGGCAATCCTAGACAAGTCGTTTGTACTTGTTTATTTGGATCTTCACTTGCACAAGCTTCGAAATCAGCATATCGCTTAGACTGGATCGTGCGCACTTTCGAAGTGTACTTCAAGCGTGAACACGTCAACCAGCTCAGTGATAGTGAAGTCTTAGCACTCGAGTTTCACCTTTTCTTAAGTCTTGGATGGTGCACTAGTTCAAGGCGTCCCTCGAATAGATATATTCAACCAAACTTAGGGTTAGTGAAAATCGGATAAGCTACTAGCGATACACTCGATGAGTCCGCACAGGTTGGCACAAAGGCCACTCGCAGCATACAACCAAACAAGCAAGCATAACATTCAAAACGCATTTTGAAAGTATTTAGACTTATTGTTGGAACAACCCATCGAGGCATTGAGAGAGAGCGTGCACATAACCCACGAACGAGCTTTCGAAACAGAGATATCGAATCGAAGTCCAAAGGCGTAGAAGCCAGGCTCTGATACCAACATGTCACGCCCCGATCTCCCGCAGGCTATTTCGGCCGTTCCCGCTAGGCGGGAATCACCCTCGCCAGCGCTCCCGCGGAACGATCGCTTGACCCATCCGGGCGTGATGCCGCACGAGCGTGAGCCATGCCCGTGCAAGGCCGTGGTTCATTGGCTGGCGGTAAGAGTTCTAAGCCACAGAGTCGCACAGATTGTCCGAGTGCAGCAGAATCATGAACACATAGGCGATCGGTAACAGGTTCACTGAGTCGACAAATATAGCGGAAGCATAGAAACAAGTAAAGTAATCTCTTTATTGATATGAACAAGTTTTACAGGCGGCGTATAGCCGAGATGACAAGTCGCTCAAGCCTCTCTCTCTGAAACAGTAAAAGCGTGCCAAGTGGCTACAATTTAGAATGATTGTACAGGCGATGGTCAGGCGATGTTCACAACTTATGTCTTGTATATGTGCTTCAGTCTCGGACGCACTGTTGCAAGGCTTCAGAGGGAACTCCTGGCCTTAGCACGCACGAAGGAGGCGTCCGCACCGCACGAGGTTCTCCCGCACCCTGCATATCAAACTGGTGGATTATCAGTACATTGAATGCACTGGTGGGGAAGCTACTCGCCCGCTCGACAAATCCAAACACGTAATACAGGTTCCGTGCACAACTATTAAGTTGTCTTTCTAGTTGCCTTAGGATCAGTTTCATGCAAACATTGAATAGCTTATCGTGTCGGACAGTGCGCCGTGTGATGTTAGAGGAAACACGGCGAGACTTACCAACTTACCATTTCTCCTTCCCTGTCCAAGGCAAACATGATTAATTCAAGCACAGGCAAGCATAAGCATTCAGGAGGCAAGCATATACAAACAGGAGGGTCGTTTTAACATGATCGTTCAGGTGTTTAGTTGTTCTTGATGCGATGCAGTGACTCGCACGCGGATAGCCGCTAAGCGAGGATGACTTATCTATATGAACACGGTCGCTGGCAAAGCCATTATGGACGTATCCGGGGACAAGGATAGCTTGCTACAAGAGTACACGATGAGCTGCAAGCTACCCAGTCCCGAACACGAAGACTACACACGAGCTCCATCCGGACCGGATCGGCCCCAGTGCCCCGGTGACCGTCCGTGGAACTTACCTCGGGTCCGAGTTGTCCGCGACATACAAGCATTGGGTCTTTCCAATTATCACGAGATACACGAGAACACGAGAACACGCGTGCACTAGAACAAGAGAACACGAGAACACGAGTGCACGGGAACACGAGTACACGAGTACACGGGATACTTGAATCTTGTTCTTGTACAATAACTTGTCTTGATGCATTCCCCTGGTTCGGGGCTGCCTGATGACCTAATGGTCCTGGATACTTGCAGGGTCAATCATACACGGAACGACTACTGAGTAGTCTCCCGGAGTTGGATGAAAACACGGCAACATTCAAGCAGACAAGCATGCGTTTCTAGGTACATAAGCAGGCACGTTGCTCGGGCCCGAAGGTAGTCCGAGAGATGAAACCGTTAAGGGACTTAGCATGCGAGGGTCTGAATATAAGCAGTATTTCATTTCCATATTCTAGCAAGCAATATGAGTTGGGATTATTCCCTTAGCTAGGTGCGTTGGATTTATTAGCATGCAGGGGGTGATTCACCTAGCGACTAGCATAAACATTTCCAGATTTTATGTGTGCTAGTTAAGCAAAGACAAGTTCACCGTAGCCACCCACCTTAGCGATGATTCGCCTCGGTAGAGCAATACGTCTGAGCGAGCCTCTGAAAGTCCAAGCCGGATCCTGTAGGGACAAGTCTGGATATCCTTTGCTTCTTGATCGAGGCAAAGCAGGTCGGGACAGCTGCACGATTGCCGTTTGAGACGGCAGTCCGCTTGAGCGGAACAGGGTGTTACACAATGCGTCGTGCGATACACAAGAAATACAACGATACTTACCGACTTATCATTTATCCTTCCCTGTCCAAGTATAAAATCAAGTTAAACCAAACACGAATATAGATATATAGAAATCCCAAGATCGCATAACGAACACATGTATGCTACGAGCGTGTTTCTAAATCAGGTGCACGATGTACACAATTCATGATACTCATATTACTTTGTGACTCGGGTTGTGCAGATTACTCAGATGTCTTATACTCATTTTGCACTGGCATATCATACTTGTATAGGCATGTTATACTCAGACTACTCAAATGTGTTTCAAGCTTCAGATTACTTAGTCCAATTAACGATCTGTACGCATAGTGCGTTGTACATCCGTTACTTGCCACAAGTTCCTACGAGCCCATATGCGGGATGCTGCCACGTATGAAATATACTAATGATACATACTTGGTCTTATGACCTGACGAGCCGCCATGGACAAGTTATAGTCTCGACACAGGAATGAAATGCAACGCAGGTAGCGAGCCCCGTTATACCCTTTCCCGTCTGAAGCAAACGACTATATAAATGTTCCTGACCGGTTCGGATCGGCCCCGGTGCAATCAGCGTACCATCCGCAGGAACCATAAGCCTTTGCACAAGTTTTGCATGACCATTGACCATCAACAATAAGCTTTTATTATATGCAACATTTTAAGGCCTTTGTATGAACATAGCTACTTGACATAGTGCAAATGCATTTACTCATTCAGAGGTTACATGATCTGGTGTGTTCCATTCAATGCATTGTTTATGTTGATGTTTTACTACTTATTGTAGCTCCCATTTTGGGAGTTGTCTTGGCGACCCAACGGTCCCGAAGACTTTCCATGTTTCTATTATTTGGCTTGGAGCGACTATTTTGATAGTCTTCCTGCCACAGGTAAATGAACCATAATCTAGTTGTGCTTCCGTATCGAGGCAATATCTATGTGACGAACATTTTAAGACATATGAAGCAATATACTTGAAGGAACATATAAGGAACAAAAGTAACGCTATGAGATAAAATTATAAGAACTTTAAAGCGAGCATACCATTCCGTTCAACCGATCTACTTCTATATTCTATGCAAAAGATATAAGATGGGATTATTCCCTTAGCTAGATGTGTTGTATTCTTTATTAGCAAAGACATGTTTATCGTAGCCACCCACCTTAGCGATGATTCGCCTCGGTCGAGCGATACTCCGAGAGAGTCTTTGAAAGTCTAAGTCTGAACTCCTGAAGGGCCAAGTCTAAAATTCTTTGCCTCAAGCAAGTCTTCTCGTTGAGCAAAGCAGGTTGGGTCATCGCACTTGTGTTGTTTGAATCGGCTATCCGCATTGATGCGGAGCGGGTCATTACATTATACATCACTCAAAATAAGTCTCGTCCCCGAGACTTCCTGAGCGCAAATTCTTCTATCACACACTTCCGAATCTAACTCAAGCATATTAATTTGTATCATTAGATCTGTTCAAACACAACTTCCTACTCGCTTCTCATTCCGTGTCACGTGTGTGCTGGGTCTGCCTCATTGAATGACTCTATCATTCAATCCAACTTCTGACTCGGTCTTTACTGCGACTTAGCGCGAAACATATATCGCTTAACGCGGAGTATGTTATAATCCATCATAAATGATGATCTAGGCTGAGGCAAACTTATTTAATTCGTTATAATCGTCCCTGCAAATCTAACATATTCACTTGCACTAGCATTCGAGATCAGCATATCGCGAGTCTGGATCGTGCACATATTCAAGGTGTCCCTCTAACATATGCAAGTCAACCAACTTAGCAATAGTGAAGTCTTTGCACTCGAGTTTAATATATCACTGAGTCTTGCATCGTGCAAATGTTTAAGGCATCCCTCAAACACATGCATTCAACCAAACTTAGCGATAGTGAATTCAGACAAGCTGTCATGCCCCAATCTCCCGCAGGCTAAATCGACCGTCCCCGCTAGGCGAGAATCACCGTGCCAGCGCTCCCGCAGGACGATCGCTTTGACACATCCGGGCGTGATGTCGCACGAGTGTGAGCCACGCCCGTGCAAGGCCGTGGTTCATTTGCTTGCGGTAAGAGTTCTAAGCCACAGAATCGCCCAGATTGTGAGAGTGCAGCGGAATCATAAACGCATAGGCGATTCGGTAATAAGTTCACTGAGTCGACAATAGCGGAAGCATTGACTAACAAAAGTTGAAGTAAAATAAGATCTTTATTGATATAAACAAGTATTACAGGTGGCGCTTGGCCGAGATTACAAGTCGCTCAAGCCTCTCTCTCTGAAACACTAAAGGCGTGCCAAGTGGCTATAATTGTGGAATGATATAGAGACGGCGTTCCAACATTATGTCTTGTATATGTGCTTCAGTTTCGGATCGCAATGCTCCAAGTCTTCGAATTTGACTCCTCGTCTTAGCACGCAAGAAGGAGGCATCCGCACTGAACGAGGTTCTCCCGCACCCTGCAACAACCTGGTGGATTATCAGTACACGAATGCACTGGTGGGGAGGCTACTCGCCTGCTCGACAAATCCAAACATGTAATAAAGGTTCCGTGCACCAACTATTATGTTGTATTTCTAGTTGTCTTAGGATCAGTTTCATGGCAAAGATTGAATAGCCTAACTCGTGTGGCAGTACATCGTGCGATATAAGAGGAAACACGGCGAGACTTACCAACTTACCGATTTATCCTTCCCTATCCAAGGCAAACCAAGTTAATTCAAGCACGAGCATTCATAAATATTCAGAAATAATACATATGCAAACACAAGTGTTGTTATATAATGATCGTTCAGGTGTTTAATTATTCTTTTGATGCGATACAATAAATCGCACGTGGATAGCCGCTAAGTGAGGATGACTTATCTATATGACATGTGTCGCTGGCATAGCCATAAAGGACCAATCCCAGACGAGAATGGAATGCAACGAAAGCACAAGAGGTGCTACGAACCATCTCGCCCGCACACGATGGACCGTACACGAAATTCCATCCGGATCGGATCGGCCCCAGTGCCCCGGTGACCGTCCGTCGAACTATACCTCATTTTCGAGTTGTCCGCGACATGCAATTATTGGTCTTTCCAATTTCATGAGATACACGAGAACACGAGTACACGAGTATACGAGATGCTTGAATCCTGATTCTTTACTTGACATGATTTCCGTTCAGTGAATAATTTGCTTTGATGCTTTCCCCTGGTTCGGGGATTGCCATAGTGACCTAACGGTCCCGGATACTTGCAGGTTCATTCTTGCACGGAACGACTATTAGATAGTCTTCCGAGGAGAACTAGATGAATGCATGACATGCACAATGTTACACAATTTGAGGCATAGTTTATGCGACAAGCATCGAACAAGGCAATAAACAAGCAGGCAATCATGCATTTATATAAACATAATCATTCACATTTGCTCGGGCCCGAAGGTAAGCCGAGGGGTGAAACCATAAGGGACTTCCCGAGCGACATGATCTAGGGTAGCATGCGAGGATTTGAATATAAACAATGTTTCCATTCCATGTTCTAACATAAGCAATACAAGTTGGGATTATTCCTTTAGCTAGGTGCGTTGTATTCTTATTAGCATGCATGGGGTGATTCACCTAGCGACTAGCATGTAGCATTCCATATTTTAAGTGTGCTAGCTAAGCAAAGACAAGTTCACCGTAGCTACCCACCTTAGCGATGATTCGCCTTGGTTGAGCGATACGTCAAGCGAGCCTCTGAAAGCCTAAGCCGAACTCCTGTAGAGACAAGTCTGGATATCTTTTGTCTCAAACGAGTATTCTCGTCTGAGCAAAGCGAGTTGGGATATTGCACTTTTTGTCGTTTGAATCGACAGTCCGCTTGAGCGGAACGGGGTGTTACATCATACCCAACTCAGAAAAAGTCTCGTCCTCGAGACTTACTGAGGGCAAGCCGTACTATCGCATTTGTACCACTAAATCCAATTGAACATAATCTCCTACGCGATTCTTACATCGTGTAGCGTATATTTTAAGTCAGTCTCATTTGCGCCTTAGCGCGGGATATATTGCTTAACGCGGGGTACATTTTAATCAATCTTGATTAACGATCTAAGGCTGAGGCAAACCTATACAAGTCATTATGCTTGTTCATTTGGATATTCACTTGCACTAGCAATCGAGATCAGCATATCGCGAGTCTGGATCGTGCACATATTCGATGTGCACCTCTAGCATGAACACGCCAACCAACTTAGCGATAGCAAAGTCTTAGCACTCGAGTTTCACATTTTCTTGAGTCTTGGATCGTGCACAAGTTCAAGGCGTCCCTCAAACATATGCATTCAACCAAACTTAGAGATAGTGAAATCGGACAAGCTACTTGCGAAAATCTTAAGGGTTTGCCCAGGTCGGCACAAAGGCCTTAGCATCACGATTTTATACAATCAATCATATTATTCAAATACGCTTTTTGAAAGTATTTAGACTCATTGTTGGAACATTCTGTTTGGGACATTGAGAGAGAGCGTGCACATAACCCACGAACGAGCTTTCGAAACTGTGAAAATAGAAACAAAGTCCAAAGACGTATAAGCCAGGCTCTGATACCAATCTATCACGCCCCGATCTTCCGCAGGCTAAATCGGCCGTCCCCGCTGGGCGAGAATCACCGCGCCAGCGCTCCCGCGGGACGATCGCTTCGACCCATCCGGGCGTGATGCCGTACGAGCGTGAGCCACGCCCGTACAAGGCCGTGGTTCATTGGCTGGCGGTAAGAGTTCTAAGCCACAGAGTCGCCCAGATTATGAGAGTGTAACAGAATTATGAACGCATAGGCGATTCAGTAACAAGTTCACTTAGTCGACAATAGTGGAAGCATTGACTAACACAAGTTGAATTAAAACAAGCTCTTTATTGATATAAACAAGTGTTACAGGCGGCGCTTGACCGAGATTACAAGTCGCTCAAGTCTCTCTCTCTGAAACACTAAAAGCGTACCAAGTGGCTACAATTTTGGAATGATGTAGAGACGACGTTCCAATATTATGTCTTGTATATGTGCTTCAGTTCTGGATCGCAACGCTCCAAGGTTTCGGATTTGACTCCTCGCCTTGGCACGCACGAAGGAGGCGTCCGCACCGAACGAGGTTCTCCCGCGCCCTGCAACAACCTGGTGGATTATCAGTACACGAATGACTGGTAGGGAGGCTACTCGCCCGCTCGACAAATCCAAACACGTAATAAAGGTTCCGTGCACCAACTATTATATTGTCTTTCTAGTTGCCTTAGGATCAGTTTTATGGCAAATATTGAATAGCCTAACTCGTGTGGCAGTGCGTCGTACGATATAAGAGAAAATACGGCGAGACTTACCAACTTACCGATTTGTCCTTTCCTATCCAAGGCAAATCAAGTTAATTCAAGCACGAGCATTCATAAACATTCAGGGACAATACATATGCAAACACGAGTGTTGTTATATAATGATCGTTCAGGTGTTCAGTTATTCTTTTGATGCGATGCAATAACTCGCACGCGGATAACCGCTAAGCGAGGATGACTTATCTATATGACATGTATCGCTGGCATAGCCATAAAGGACCAATCCCAGACGAGAATGGAACGCAACGAAAGCACAAGAGGCGTTACGAACTATCTCGCCCGCACACGAAATTCCATCCGGATCGGATCGGCCCCAGTGCCCCGACGACCGTCCGTCGAACTATACCTCATTTTCGAGTTGTCCGCGACATGCAATTATTGGTCTTTCCAATTTTATGAGATACATGAGAACACGAGTATACGAGATGCTTGAATCCCGATTCTTTACTTGACATGATTTCCGTTCAGTGAACAACTTGCCTTGATGCTTTCCCCTGGTTCGGGGATTGCCATAGTGACCTAACGGTCCCGGATACTTGCAGGTTCATTCTTGCACGGAACAACTATTAGATAGTCTTCCAAGGAGAACTAGATGAATGCATGACATGCACAGTGTTACACAATTTGAGGCATAGTTTATGCGACAAGCATCGAACAAGGCAATATATAAGCCGGCAAGCATGCATTTATATAAACATAATCATTCATATTTGCTCGGGCCCGAAGGTAAGCCGAGGGGTGAAACCGTAAGGGACTTCCCGAGCGACATGATCTAGGGTAGCATGCGAGGGTCTAAATATAAACAATATTTCCATTCCATGTTCTAACATAAGCAATACAAGTTAGGATTATTCCTTTAGCTAGGTGCATTGTATTCTTATTAGCATGCAGGGGGTGATTCACCTAGCGACTAGCATGTAGCATTCCATATTTTAAGTGTGCTGGCTAAGCAAAGACAAGTTCACCGTAGCCACCCACCTTAGCAATGATTCGCCTTGGTTGAGCGATACGTCAAGCGAGCCTCTAAAAGCCTAAGTTCAACTCCTGTAGGGACAAGTCTGGATATCCTTTGCCTCAAACGAGTATTCTCGCCTGAGCAATACGAGTCAGGATATTGCACTTTTTGCCGTTTGAATCGGCAGTCCACTTGAGCTGAACAGGGTATTACACAAGCTACTCGCAAAAATCTCAAGGGTTATTGTCTTACGAATCACAATGATACCTCCAACGGGTTCAATCATAATTTAAGTCATTTCCAATCTCACTTAAACCAAGTATTGCACTACCATTACGCACGATCTATCCGATCAACCGACTAGCATCCAAGTCTTATTATCTATTTTGTTCACGTTTAAACATTGTGTACATTTATCAACCCAAGCCAAACTCTAAGTCTTGCTGCCCCAATTCTATGGCTTGTTCAAGCAATACTCTAAAGTCGGTCACACAATTCTTTTACTCGACATGGGGCCGCCTACCTATTCGCTAGGTCGGCTCACAAGGTCATAGGTATATTACAAGTTTACGATTCTTATCGAGAAAATTTGTTGCACGATACTCACCCTAAATTCTTAAGGTTAAACCATTGTTCTTTCGTACGGGGTATTCTACCCAAGCTTGTTTTACTTAGATTTCTAAACATCGAGCACAGATTATTCTATCCATATCAACACGTTCATTCCATCAAATCTATAATATATCCACATCACAGGTCAAACCCATCGATTTGCATAGTCTATCTCCTCCATTATGTTTGATAGGATCCACCTATCCATTCTTTTCTAAGTCTAGACCACCAAGTCACGATCAAACTTGTGCCGCTTGAATCGGCTATCCGCATTGATGCGGAGCGGGTCGTTATACCTAGCGGGGACGGTCGATTCCTGCGGGAGATCGGAACGTGACATATTGGTATCAGAGCATTAGCTTTACGTCTTTGGACTTCTTATCGATTTTCTCAGTTTCAAAAACTCGTTCTTGGGTTATGTGGATATACTCTCTCTTGTTGATCCATTGGGATATTCCATACAATGAGTCTAAATAATTTCAAATTTCATGTGATTGATATGATTGCTTGAACTAGAATGCAAAGACCATTGTTTCGACCTGTGTTAGACTTAATGGTAATAGACTCATGCTTGAAATTTGTAAATTATGTGTGAACTCGAGTACCTATACGTGATTACCCAGCTGGTTAGTGTGCGAGATAGAATATAGTTCGGACGATTAGCTATAAACACAGCCTTTCGGCTAAGTTGTGTTGAGTATCGCATGCCAAGACCCTTTGGTGCAAGCAAGTTTGCAAGCGAGATTATGATATCGTTCATATAAGGATAAGTCAGACTTAGATTGACAACAGATAGAACATTATCAGATTATCGCTAAGGCGAATATAGAGAATCGTGCTTGAATTTTGGGAAATAGCTCGAATGGTATTTCGTGTCAGCAGATATAAATCAAATATAGTTTACCTGGATGACTGTCAATAGAGAAATATACGAGACCAAGATTTATCAGGCGATGCTTAGGTATCGCTCAGGAGTTCTAAGGAACGACTTGGTGAATATGCTAGCGAGTGATGCGAACACGATTGAGGATTTAATTAGGTGACTCGATTCCTGAGTGGTATATGGATCATTTTGGAAATATTCAAGCAAATTCATAGGTCTCGTGCAATAGTTGGTTTGAACGATTGAGAATGTCTTGAACAAGTGATAAGGCTTATATCGAATAGGGATTCAAGATAACGGAATCAATATCTTAGTCAAAGAAAACTTGGTGGAAACTTGATGGATTGTGCAAGCGATTTCAAATTGAATCAAATGGATTAAAACTTGAGTAGGATATCGCTCGATAGAAGTTAATCCGAGAAGGAATATTATGGTTCGATGAAAGAGGTAAGCGATGACGGATTTGATCTGGAGTTTGGAAGAACGATCTTGAATCTAGTTCAAAAGATAACCTTCAAAATCAGTCCTGACCGAGAACAATTATCCTGCGGGAGCGCTGGAGTGATGATTTCACGTCCGGCGGGAATGATCGAACTCACGAAAATATGTTCGATGGTTATTCCAAACAAACTCGATAAAATTGAATGTATCAAAAGTGGATAGACTTTGGCTTGAATATTTAAACTTAGTTGTTTGAGAATGCCAGAAGTAGACTATTGATTGATTGAACGATAATACTAAAGTTGGACAATTTGGCTAGACGAATTATGATCACGGCTTAGATGGACATGACTTGGTGGATCATTATATAACTTGGAAGGAATAAAGTATAATGATAAGGTGTCTCGATCGTTTTGATGATAACAATAACGTTCGACGTTCTTGTCTTGTGCGAGCGTAACTTCATGCTCGTACATGCGTCACGTCCGGATTATGATGATTATCCAGCAGGAGCGTTGGCGTGGTAATCTCATATCCAGCGATGATGATCGAACTTGCAGAAGACCAGAGCATGACAATTGAATGATCGTCTTGACTTGTGGTTCAATACGATAAGACGAATTTGGGAATACAAGTGAATCGAAAGTATTTTCTGGATGAATTAGCCTAGGACTTGGAGTAAATCACGCTTGATGGTTTCGTGAACGGATACATGAATCTTGTTGAATGACTTAGAGTTATAATTGAGATCAAAGATTTAGAATTGAATCATGGGTTGGTGGTTTAGACTTAGATTGGATATATGGGTTCTATCAAACATGTTTGAGGAGATAGACTATACGAATTGCTAGGCTTGACATGCGACATGGATATATCATGGATTTGACTAAACGAACTCGAACCATGTACAAACGAACGTGTTATTGCGAGTAGAATGATCTATGTTTAAAAATCTGTAAAATGATCTTGGGTAGAATATTCCGTCCAAACGAACAATGGTTTGACCTTAGGAATTGGGGCGAGCATCGTGCGATAAATTTTCCCGATGAATCGGGTGCTTGAACTTGTACATATGACCTTGTAAGATGACCTAGTATTAGGCAGATGATCCTGTGCCGAGTGAAAAAACTTGTGTGACCTACTTTAGAGTATTTCTTGAGCAAGCCAAAGAACTGGGGAAGCAAGACTTAGTGTTAGACTTGGAACGGTAAGTATGTGCTATGTTTGACACAAACAGAATGTACGATAGGACATGGACGCTAGTAAGTAAAATATGGATGATACATGCTAGTCGCTAGGTGAATCACCCCTTACACGCTAATAAAGAATACAACGCACTAAGCTAAGGGAATAATCCCATCTTGTATTGCTTGTGTTAGAACATGCAAATGAAACTTAGCTTAAAATATGGACCCTCACATGCTACCTTAGCTTTGTGCAAGTAGACCCCGCTAATGCTACGAGCAGATCATTACATACTCTTCGTAGTACTCTGCTTCGCATGTTTACACTGCTCGTCCTATATATTCTATCGCTTTATATGTTCCTGTAGGTTTCACTCCTCACACTACCCCTTAGATCTATGCAAACGTAAAGACTTATGTTCTAAAGTAGACTATACCGCTCATTTTTTTTATTCTTATGTTTCACACAAATGCAATGCTTGCCTTCTTACATGCTAACTTGTACTCATTGCATCATTTTAATGCTTTTTACTTATATGCATGCCATAAATCATCGCACTTCAATATCTATGATTCGCTCAGTTGAGGCAGGAATGCCATCAAGATAGTCGTTCCGAGCCAAGTATAGAACATTGAAAGTATTCGGGACCGTAAGGTCGCCAAGGCATTTTCCGAACTAGGGGACTGCATCATGGACATTTAGGCAAGATAACATTACAACATCTCTAAAAATTAATACTCGTCCTGTACTGAATCTGACGGCTCGGGAAGTCGATACTATACGTGATAGATCCTGACTGAATCTGAATCTGTAACTGTACTTGTACCTACGAGAATCTGGAATACTTGAGGATACGTGCGGTCACGGACAACTTTTGCACAAGGGGGTTTTCAAATCCAAGTTCTGCGGACGGTTGTCGGGGCACTAGGCCGATCCGATCTAGACGGAATAACCGAATAGTCGTCTGTTTGGGGCGGGATGGGTGTAATGCCACAGTTGTATACTTGCTTACACACCATCTTTGCCTCGTGATTATATTTTCTACTATGGAAGTTATGCCAGTGACCCTCTGTCATATAGATTAAGTTGGCTAAATTGTGGCAACCCGCGTGCGAGTCATTTGCATTATAGGAAACTTCTCTGTATAACTCATATGTATATATTTTTGCATCTGAATACCTGAGACTTCTGAGTATAACACATCTAAGTAATCCTTGTAACTCGTGCACCCAAATTAGAAACCTCGCTCATGACACTGTGTTTGCTTATGCGTTTCCCGTAAATTTTATTGTATATATACCCGTGCCTGTTTAACTTGGTTGCCTTGGACAGGGAAGGATGGATGGTAAGTTGGTAAGTCTCGTTGTGTTACTCTTATATCGCATAGCGCACTGCCACACGAATTAGGCTTTTTATTATGCCATAAAACTGATCCTAAGGCAAGGCTAGAAAAATAACTTAATAGATGGTGCACGAAACCTATATAACATGTTTGGATTTGTCGAGCGGGCGAGAAGCCTCCCTACTATTGCATTCATGTACTAATAACCCACCAGATTGCTTGCAAGGTACGAGAGAACCTCGTTCGGTGCAAAAACTCCTTCGTGCATGCTAAGACGTGGAGTTCACTCTAGAACCTTAGAGCGTTGCGTTCGTAGCTGAAGCACATATACAAGACATAATATTGGAACATCGTCTATGTATCATTCCATAATTGTAGTCACTTGGCACGCTTTTATTGCTTCGAGAGAGAACTTGAGCGACTTGTAATGTAGGCCTAACGCCGCTCTTACTACTTGTGAAATATCAATAAAGTGCTTGTTTTACTTCCATAGTTGTGTTATTCAATGCTTCCGCTATGAAGACTCTACAAACTTGTTACCAATTGCATGTTCGTTTCTTATTCAGCTGCATTCGGACTATCTATGGGACTCTGTGGCTTAGTCATTTTATCGCCTGTTCGGATCATGGCCTTGCACGGATGCAGTTTTTGCTCGTGCGATATCATATCTAGATGGGAATGATCGTCCCGCGGGAGAGCTGGCGCGGTGATTCTCGCCTAGCGAGGATGGCTGATTCATGCGGAAGATCGGGACGTGACAACATGAAGCCTTGTGCTTCCTTACGGTTTTATGCCGCTGTGACATGACTTGCGTAGCCGAGGATTTATATTTTTTTACCTCTGTGGTGTCACACCACTATAACATGAGGACACCTGCCTCTTTGTAGTGCTGTATACATTCTTCATTCTACAATATTAGGCTACCTGCCTATATGCGATGCTACGCTATTTTGACATGGCTCGAGAAGCCAAGATATTACCCTTACCGAGGAACCTCTTGGTGGTGTCAGCCACTGTAGCATGAAGACCTTACGCTCCTTTGGAGTGCTGCGCTACCGTGCTTCCTGTTAAGCACACCAGATATTCAAAATACTTGAGAACTCATTAAGGCATCTAAGCCATCCTCCTACAGGACTTGTTCTACACAAAAGAACAATTAGTAGATAACAGTGATTCTGGGTCCGTAACCCCTTAATGTCTCAAAGGACTACCCATTGTTCCTGATATTCTTCCAGTTAATAATCCTCCCTTAAACCAATAGCTAGATGCCTAATAGATTTTTCTTTGAACTAATAGCATAAAACTAAATGATAGGATTACAAAAACACAATATCAGAATGTCTTCAAGCCCATCTTGATTGATGTATCCTCGACCAGTTGGCGCTTAAAACCTTTGGTGAATGGATCAGCCATATTTTTTTTGGCTCCGAACATCAATCACAGCAATGACTTCAGTCTTGATAAGATTATCCACTGCCCTGTGCCTCAGCCACACAGTCCTCTTCTTACCATTGAAGAGATCATTTGATACCACCGCTGTAGTCGCTTGGTTGTCGCAGTAAATTGGTACCGCCGAAATCTGCGCACCCACCACTGAAAGATCATAAATGAGCTCCTGAAGCCACTCTTCTTTATCTGTTGCAGCCGCCAGTGCATAGAATTCATATTCCATCGAGGAATGAGAGAGCATTGTCTGTTTCTTCGACTTTCACGATATAGCTGCTCCACCCATGGAGAAGACGTATCCTCCTGTGGACCTTTCGCTCTCTACTTATGAACACCAGCTTGCATCACTGAACCCTTCCACCACTGTCGAATAACCGTTGTATTACAGTGCATACTTCTGATCCCTCTTGAGATATCTCATCACTATATTCACAGCTTTCCAGTGCTCCACTCCTGGATTGCTCGTGAACCGACTCAGCATCCCCATGACGAAAGATATGCCAGGTCTTGTGGAAGTTGTTGCATACATCAACTTCCGATGACACATGAGTACTCCAGCTGCCTGACACTTTTCTTTGGATTTGGCTTCAGATTCTTGTCACACCTGTACGGAGTATCGATCCCTGGAAGATCCTGATATCCATAGCGTATGAGCATCTTCTCAATAAAATGAGACTGTGATTGTGCCACTCCAGTGTCTGTCCGGATGATCTTTATCCCCAAGATAACATCAGCTTCTCCTAAGTCCTTCATACTGAACTTAGATGAGAGAAACTTCTTTGTCTCAGTGACATGTGCTAGATCCTTACCCAGGATTAGCATATCATCTACGTATAGACAAATGATGACTCCTCTCCCGTCGGCGAACTAAGTGTAAACGCACTTGTCTGTTTTATTGACCCTGTAGCCATTTGATCTTATGAATTTATCAAACTTCTCGTGCCACATCTTGGGAGCTTGCTTCAGACCGTATAATAATTTCACCAACTTGCAGACTTTGTCTTCAAACCTTTTGATAATAAATTCTTTTGGTTGTTGCATGTAAATCTCTTCGGTCAATTCTCCATTCAAGAATATTGTCTTAACATCTATCTGATGAATGACTAGCTTATGAATTACACTTAGAGAAATCAACATCCTGATGGTCATCATCCATGCTACTGGAGCATATGTGTCAAAGTAGTCGATCCCCTGCTTTTGAGAAAATCCCTTAGCTACCTGTCTTGTCTTGAACTTGTCAACAGTTCCATCGGTCTTCATCTTCTTCTTGAAGATTCACTTGAATCCAATCGGTTTTGCTCCTTCAGGTAGATCGACTAACACCCAAGTGTTGTTGGTGGTTATTGAATCATACTCATCATTGATAACCTTCTTCCAGAAGAAAGCATCTCTGGTCTCCATCGCCTTATCATAGGTAAGCGGATCTGCTTCTACATGATAGGTGACAAAATCATCTCTGAAGTTATTGTGTCTCCTTACTCGCTTAGACCCTGGCTCTGCGAGTTCTGGTTCGAACGTTGTGTAATCCCCCTGATTTTCAAAGAATTTTAATTTTTGGATTTTTTTTACATTTTCTGGAATTTCTAGAATTTTTTGAGGATTTTCTCTAATTAAATTAAGGTATTTTAATTATTAAAGGATTTTTAATTATTAATAAATAATATTAAAATATTATGAAAATAATATTTTATGGTGTAAAATAGAAAACCAGACATAGGGTAATTTTCCGGGAATTTATTGGATCCCGGATGGATTTTTTAAAGCCCTAAATACTAATTTTATAATTAAACCAAAAATAAACCAGGTTTTTTTTATTAAATAAACCGAACCGAACCCAATAATTGAACCGGACCGGGTTTAAATTATTAAACCAATTTCTTAGCGGATCAGATCCGGGTCCAACCCAGACCCGACCCGCCTTAGCTTTGGATCGGGCCGGATCCATAGACCCGACCCGTCCGCCCAAGACCCGACCCGCATCCCTCTCTCTCCCAAACTGACCAGACTGTCAGCCTCCCCTCCGCCGGCCGTTACGCGACCGCCGCTGGCCGCCCGCTCGCCTCCCTGCGACGCCTCCGCTCCCGTAACGTCCGTCTCTTCTCCTCCCTCACCGGACAACCCTCCAGCTTCCCGCTCCTCCCTATTTAACCTGAACCCTAGCAGCCGGCCTCACCCTCTGTCTTCTCCGTCGACTTCCCCGCCGGAGCTCCTCCGCCACCGCGCTGCTCTCCGACCTCGTCGAGCCTGCAGCAGCCCGCCTCCGGCCTCCTCTCTCTGCCGCCTCGCCCTCCAGCTCCACCCTCCTCCAGAACCTCCTTCTCCTTCTTCCACCGTCGACCACCCGCAGAACCGGCCGACCCTCGAGACCTCGCCGCCTCCGTCCGGCGAGACGTCCCAGCACCTCCGACGAGCCACGGATACGACGCAGCGCAGTGTCAGTTGGACACAGGACTCGACACAAAATTCCACACAGGAGCACAGAAAACCCTAACCCTAATTTCTTCGAATCCGGACGCGTGTCGGACAAGGTTTAAATTCGGTTTTTCAGACCAGTTCAGGTACCCGTAACTTCTTTCTCGTAGCTCAGAATTCGATTCCGTAAATTGTATCGCGTAGCCTGTATGACCCTCTCGGTGTCCGGACAAACCGCTCGGGGCATCGCGTCCTGTGGTGATCGCACACCGCGATCCAAAAACAGGAAAACCAGACCCTGTTTCACCCCGGAATCGAGTACGCCCCGCCAAACGGGACGACTTGGTCGCGTGCGGTCTTTATCGATACGTGTGCATCGTTGATACGGACGTGCGAGATTTTGCAGAAGCTGATTCGGATGTGCGTGCACACCGGAATCAGTGCGTATCCGCGGACATCGCCCCGTATCCGACCATTCTGATTCTCGCTGTAACTTAGTGTATACACGTCGAATCGAGACAAAACTTGCGCCATCAGACTTGTAGCAATACGCTGGTCCTGTGAGCCAAGTTTGGTTCGATTCTGAGAACGTTGACAAAATCGTGTGTCGTGGGCCCCACAGGTTCCACCCAACGGGCGATTTTGTGAACGGCTCATCGGAATCCAATTCTGGAAGTTCCATTGGGTTCGTATCATCGTTCCTGACCTGTTGACACTAAGTTGGACTATTTTTGAGACCTTTGACCCTGACACATTTTTCGGTGCAAAGCGGCCCACATCTGGACCCCGCCTTGACCCAAAAATAACGTTTTTGCCCTTGTCTCCAAATTGGACTCAAGGACAGGCGTTCCTAGCTGATTAATATTTTTTGGACCTGATGGTGATGTTTGTTTCAGCAACCGGAGTACTGTTTGGAAATCCAGCTGAAGCTCGAGCTACAATTGAAATAGGAAACCCAGGCAAGTGTACCTTGCCATAAAATACTGTTTATTGATTCATTTTGATTCTCTTGCTTTAATTTCTGTGACTGTTGTACTTGCCCTATCAAGTACTTTATATCCAGGACACTTAACATAAAGCATGATACAGAATCTTCCTGATTATTCAAGGGGGTTTTGTATAGGTTATAGAATTCATGACTTAAGCTTTATTTTCTTAGAACATGTCTGACTGCATTAGTTTTAATCTTGCATAACATGAACATTGAGAACTGTGACGTGAGATTACATTGGGTGGGGAGAGTATTACCATATCAAGGCTGATTATATATATGATATATTGTTATCTGGATGTGTCCTAGTCTCTGACACAGAGCTTTGGCACCTGTACTGGCCCTTCGAGAAAATCACTGCTATGGTTTCTTGTCACTGATCCTGTAGTAGTCTCAGCCTGAAGTATGATTAATAACTCTCATCTTGCATGATCACTT
Source organism: Iris macrosiphon (assembly GCA_036927795.1). Lineage (NCBI taxonomy): Eukaryota > Viridiplantae > Streptophyta > Magnoliopsida > Asparagales > Iridaceae > Iris > Iris macrosiphon. Next base: position 112,637,305 of record JAYESA010000016.1, on the reverse strand, counting down.
AGCTGGTTTAGTTACTTACCCTGTTATTCTTTTATTTCTGCACTGCATTATATTTGGCTTGTGTTTTCTGTACCTTGCTATGTCCCCTGAGGACCTGGAATGGATTATGTCTCCAGATTTAGCAGACGAGATCTACCCAGAGGTATACAGAACAGGGGCACTACTCGGAGCAGTACCTGAACCTGAAGATGAGGTGATCGCTGAGGACTTCTCATGAACAATTGCTTCGCCATACTCAGTCTTATGGCAAATAGACTTTATTTCCTGTTAATTGAACTCTTTATTTTCTGTCTTTGAGAACTTGTGTAAACAGACTTAATATCGGATTGTTCTCCGATTTTATTTACTTTGACTGTTGTTATTTAATATTTCTTTTGCTGATGTTGCTATCTTATATCTGTGGATGAGAATAGTAAAACCCTGACTGATGTAATACAGCTTAAGTATGCCCGATGGATCCATTAAATTGGGTTTATCCATCGGTGCATACTGTTGGCCATTGCCACGCGTCCGGTCCCTCGGTATTTTGGGACTGGGGCGTGACACGTTGTCTCTGGAATGACAACTTCTTCTTGGACTACATCTTTATTGGAAGTGTTGCCCTCCTGTGCACTCACACTATTCTCCAGAATGTCTGCGATAACAATGTTATTGTGCCTTGCAAATTTATCTTTAAAGAATTCTGCGTCACGAGATTCAATAATATAATTTGACTCAATTTCAAGAAACCTTCGAGCATCACTCTTTTCAGCATATCCCAGAAAGATGGTCTTGGTAGTCCTCGTACCCAGCTTCTGAATCTTGAAGTCCGGAAGCTTCACATACGCCAGGCACCCCTACACTTTAATGTATTCAAGTTGGGTCTGACTTTGAACCAGAGTTCATGTGGAGTGACATCGAAAGTTGTGTACGACACTCTGTTCAGAATGAACGTAGCCGTAAGCGCAGCTTCTCCCCAGAAGCAGTTTGGAAGACCTGCAGTTAACAGTATTAAGTTCATCATCTATGTCAACATCTTATTCTTCCTTTCAGCTACTCCATTTGATTGAGGAGAATATAGAGCAGTTGTCTCATTGATAATTTCATATTCTTTGCAGAATAATGCGAATTCAATAGACTTATACTCTCCGCCTCGATCACTTCTCAGTCTCTTGAGTTGTTGCCCTGTTTGGCGTTCAGCCTCAGCACTAAACTTCTTGAACTTCTTGAATGCTTCGTCTTTTAAATTGAGTAGATAAATGAACGCATACTTCTAGTAGTCGTCAATGAATGTAATAAAATACTTTATCCTGGCCTATGTGGAGAACTGTTTGAAGTCACATATATTTGAGTGCACCAACTCCAGAAGATCTGTGCTTCGGTTAACTCGTTTGAACGATTTTCTTGTGATCTTTGTCTATGCACAGACCTCACACTTCTCTATCTCCTTACCCCCACATTTGGAGATAAGCCCTGTAGAAGCATAAAAATTCTCTCATGCGCTCCAGTTTACAGTCAACAAATAAGCAAGGTACGCATAACTGCGGTGGACGCATAAAAGTGGCGGACGTATGACACCCTCAGATACATGATATCCCGAGACGCATACCAACCTTTGACACATCGTTCCTACAATCACATCAGATCATTTATGACACTGATAAAATAGACAGTCATTTTGACCGCCTCAAATCCTACACCGCTTATTGGAATTCGTGCTGACAGTTTCGTCATAGTTACTTTTGGCATTATACAGTTGTTCATATGCCATGAATGCAGAAAACGACAAAAGATCCACACGTCTCTGGCCCAATGCCTCCCAGACTGCATGTGTTCTATGCATCTTTGGCCCAATGCGTCCCAGACTCCATGTGTTCCATGCGTCTCTGGCTCAATGCGTTCCAGACTCCATGCGTTCCCTTTGTCTCTGGCCCCATGCGGCTTCGACTCCGTACAGTTCCCATATGCGGTCTGAATGACCACAGAGCAGGACGGTCGCATTAAATCCCCTGACCCATATTTTGATATCTGTCAGAAGCTCTGACACCTCACCCATCATCCTGAGAGGCTTCAGAATCCATGCAGACAATGACTCAGGAAAAGACAATAAGTCACATCAGTGCATTAATTTCCTCGACAGACGGGCCATGCCACGTGTCCTACGTATGCGGCTTCAAGACCATGCGGCTTCGATATCATGTAGCCAGAGCATCCACCTGACCAAGGCCAAACAAGAGTACATATACAGATTCGGCCTCGTCTACATGGCCAAAGGGTCATTCCGACTAAGGCCAAACGAGAGCTTTTATGCGACTACAACATTATGCGGTTCTCGACTCACAAGATTTTTTGTTACAATCGAAGACGATTTCTCACACAGTTAGTGTTGACCAAGTGTCCAATTGACCAAATTATGCATACAACAGTCCCGAGATCTCTTCAAAACAGAAAATCCTAACCAGACCCAAGTGGCGGCTTGCCTGCACCATACGGCTCCCGTTAAGGCCGCAATCTGCTGAGACCTATGCGGACACCAAGCATGAGCATATGCGGCACCTATAGCATGTTCATAGGGCAGCTATAAATAGCAAGGTACTACACACACACAAAAGACTGGCTGGCTATCTGCGGATTCACACCAGAACCAAGGAGAGAAGTTTCTGCGTCCGGATCATCCATGGAATAAAAAGAGTTGCTACATTCCTAACCCTCCATCGTCACCCCCCAGATCAAAACAAATTTGTTCTTAGATTGTCTCTTAGGACTCTACTATGTACTTTCAAGTTTGTTAATCAAAATTAAGTCCACTTAGTTCTTCCTTTTGATTTAAATGGCAAACACGATGGCAATTTTGTTGGGGACCGAATTTTTCTCTGTTGAGAAATTGGTGACGCAATCCAACGTGGCCAAACTCGGCTCAATGCAAAAGATGCTGGTAGTTCGCTTCAACCAGCAAGCGTTCGAGGAAATGCTCTATGAAGGAAGTGTGAATCCTTCGCCAAGGTCAGTCAAGCCCAATAAGACCCGCAGAACGTGGGTAGCAAAGGCCACTGAGCCTAGCCCAACTGGAAGGAGGCGATCTCCGCCTCTCAAATTGTTTCCGAGGAAGTCCACGTCTATGCAGCATCATCGATTGGCATAGGAACTGCTCAGCACTCGGAATCTGACAAAGGAAAATACTACGATGCCAGACGTTCTAGGGGCTGGAGAAGGGCCTATGCGTCCCAGAAGGAGGCCGCATAATATTTTTCATACGGCACCAACTCATAGCCGCAGGCAGATAGCCGCATGCGGCAATAGAACTTCTATTTTCGATCGTATCTGACGCGGTACAGATCCTATTCGACCTACTAGGAGTGGAAAAAATCCAAATCTGGACTCTTCTTACTATGTACCTGCGAGTGCGAATTTGAAGATGTCTAGGGCAGTAAGAGCTCGTCGAGCTCAAGCCACTACTCATGCGACTGACCGCCAACATGCATCGCTAACTATTACGCAGGCCTCTGACAAAAACTTATATAGAACTGACCCATGCGTTCAACCCACATGGACCAATGGACATAGTTCGTTCCAAGAGTCTTCTACCAATACCTCGGAGCAAGTTCTTGTACGAACCCCAGGTCCGGGAGCAAATGCATCGCCTGCACGTCCGCAAGCCCGGGATGCCCGGACTAGCAAAGAAGATGCAAAAAAATATCATTCGCACGACTTGAGTGAAGTGATCACTCACAAGCGCAAAGCGAGGGAAACCACTATGGCGTGCGACGTGTCCTCTTTCAGGCACTGATGCGCCAACATTATCATCGACTGCTGCTGCAATAAAGCAGCAGTAGCAGCAGTACTCACGGACAGGCAGTCGGCCTTCCGACGACTGTACTAGAAAGCACCTACCCTGCACCAACCCGGAGATCAGGTGTAAGTATCAGAAGAAGAGGACTTGTCCTCTGCCTCATGCTACTCAACTGGAAGGCTTCCCGTGACTAAGGGAAGAAAGCAGACAAACACCTCCAGTCAGACGCTCTCTACCACTGCATCATGAAGGCGATTACCCGGGGGGGCTGACAACAGCACCCGCGGAAGGCGTCTTCCAGGGCACCCGCTCAAGGAGAAAGCTGCCAGCTCTTGGGGGCTGTTCTTCTTCAGAACCCCTGGGGATGGCTCAAGCTGAGGCTAGTACCCCCCTGAGGGTACGCAATAATCTGGCGTTCCAAGGAGACAATGACCCCCATGGGACAGACCCCGAGATCTATGAGGGGAGCTATCCTTATCAAGACGACATTATCTTCTAAACTATAGATAATATCCTCTCGAATCAGAGGAGAATACAACGTCACCTACTCTCCGCAAAGAATACCTACTACAAGGGTATGAAACAGGAGGCACGACCTTAACTGTCCCATCAGTTTCTCTCCAAGTAAGGACGGTTTACATGGCCAAGGATGAAAGACCCGGTGACCGAAAATACCTCAAGGTGCTTGAGGCCATGATGCATACGATGAGGGAATCGATGCAAACCTTGACCCAGACAATACTGAAAATTAAGGCAAATATGGCCCCCAACAAGCAAGGACATCAGGGCAAGCAAACTTGGACCCCGGGACCAACGGGGATTCAAACATAAATGCCTCATCCACAGGCGACAATCCTCCTATGCCTGGCTCATCAGCGGCAGACGAGTCCAAAGAAGCAATAAGAGAGGTTCGACAACTCCGGACTCGACTAGATTCTATGGGCAATCAGGACTCGTTCCGCGATCTTGGGGTACGATAACCATACCCGATAGAATAGAGGAAAGTACCATATCCACCAAATTATAAACCCTTTAACATCAACCCGTTCGACGAGAAATTCTCCCCTCGTTGGTTCATGAGCTACTTTGAGATCACAATGGGATACTTACTGTTTGATAATAAACGAAAAAAATAAAACAAGGTTTATACGAAACCCTCTCTTTGGTTTACAAATAAGAAGTACAATTAATCCTATACGAGGATGTCAAGTACAAATTTTAATCTGGGTAAATATTGCTATAGGAGTCTGATCTGCAGTCGATCACTTTGTCCCTTGGACCACACGATGATGAAGAAGTGCTGTAGAAGACGGAAAAGCTTCAAAGATTACAAAGGAGAGTGGATGCTCGATGCCAAAATCGTCGATCACTACTCTCTGTCTGTGCTCTGGATTCTTCTCTCTACGTTCTCTAAGTTTTTGACCTTTTTCCAATCCTTCGACCCTGGAGTTTTCGACCTTGGACCTCTGTCAATAGAGGTCTCTATTTATAGGGTTTTAGTGACAGTAACCATCCAGTCGGCGTAGAAGCCGGACAGTGGAAAGTGTGGCCCTTTTTACACTGCGGTTACAATAACCGCCACCCACGTATAAATGATCTTCTAAATCTGCGTGTAACGCGTGTCCCATTAAGAGATAATACGTATAACTGCTGCGAAGATCACGACATGCAAGCCATGTAGGTAGCTGTCCATCGGGTAGAAAAGGTTGGCGTAGAAGCCAATAACTGTCACCATGGCGTAGAAGCCAAATAGTTGTCAAACTGGCGTAGAAGCCTGATATTGCATGGATAGGTAGCTAGCGTAGAAGATAGCCGATCCTCCTTTCTTGACTGAGATCTTGAGCTAATTTTGGACCAAATAGCCTTTTTACGCACCAATGTAAAATGTAGCCTGAGTTGGCGTATTCCGAGGAGATAGCATACGGCGTACTCCTTATAACTGAAAATAGCCAGGTCGGCATATTTCAAGGAGATAGCGTACAGCGTGCTCCCATAGCTGAAAATAGCCTGATGGCGTATTATGCAGAGGTGATGATGTGGACGTTTTAGCCATAATTATGGCCTACCAGTCTTTGAAAAATAGGACCAAATCTCGTGCATTAAATGCAGAGATCTGCCCCCATCCTGCGCATTAACTGCAGAGACGTGCCTCGAGCTCTGTACGAAGAGCAGCTTTTGACGTGGCAGTCCGTTTGTCTTCTGCGGAGCGTAAAAGCTCGCATTTGCCTGTATAAAACTAGGCAGCATATTCCCTTGAACGCGCGTAAAAGCGGCTTGTATCAAGAAAATGTCACTAAACGATGGTTTGGGTATCTGTGCCGCACCATCATTACAGCCGTCGTCTGGATAGTCGTACAGTATGCTTTGTCAGGAGTCAGGTTCACTGCATGATCTGACAGGTTCATTCGAGGAATACGAAGCGTTCATCGTACACTTCCATGCTTCATTAAAAGCGGATGAGTTTTACGCCATAAAGGCGATGTAACAACCTTTTTACGCTGAAGCAGTCTGAACACACTGCATTACACGGGTTATTTTGGAGCTATGTTTTACGTTGTACTAGCGATAAAGCTCTATTTGTACGCCGATGGCTCTGAAGTCACGTCTTACGCCACACAGCACTGAAATACTGCGTATAACTCTGCGGCATATTTTTTATGCTTCTACAAGACCCCCTTCAAAGTTTTCGAATTCCTCGTAATTTGAAACACTTTGAATGAAGCATGAAATGGTCAAGTCTGACTCGTTCCTCGAGGTTGATTTCTTGGCAAATTTTTGGGGATTTGTTGGGATTCGGTGTGTTCTCTTTTGCCTATATAAAGGCTGAGGAGTTAACCTGTTCTTTCCATATTTCCTTCACCATACAGAGATGATTGCCGGAGTTCGTCGAGTCGACTTGAGGAAGAAGAAGAAGACCATGTTCTTCCAGCATGTAAGGAGCCAAAAAAGAAGGCATCTTCGAGCAAATATCCTCTGTAACGATGGATCATGGAAGGATATCATAGCTTCCTTTTCTCGGAATAATCAGCAACTTCATATGGCGATTCGTCCAGGAGAGAGGAAGGGCCACATTAGACCATACAGCTTGCAAGCTGTATTTTCTCCCGTCGTTCGTGGACGAGGGCAGACAAACTAGCCCTGTCTTCGAGTATTGAGTTAGGTCTAAAACCTCAACTCAATCTGTCATGGCGTATGGAGGATGGGCTCTAAAAAATACAAACATGCCCAATTTTGTATCCTCCCGCCATTAATCATTTTTTTGTTAATCGGCCGCGAAAACCGACTAACTGTTGAAAAAGACGGATAAAGATCTCCACCAATGCGAGAACCTGGCAGAACAGATTCTGGGCGTGATCTTTTAAATGAAGATTAGAAATCCTTTGTAGACGGGATTTCCCTCATATGTAATCATGAAGATGAAAAAAAAACCTTTGTAGACTGAATTTCCCTCATATGTAATCATGATTTAATAAAATTGTCTTCTTCTGCGTATCTGATGATTTACCATTTTTTTTTTCTGTGATGAAGTCTGAATAACTTTACGCCAACTCTGATAAAAAGAGTATTTGGTTCCATCCTGTCTTTTATGCATAACTGAAGATGCGCAGAAAGCTGCTCAGCATTTAAGTCGAATATTCGAACTATCCTGCTGTTAGGAATGAGGAACTGCGTAGAATTCTGAACTATCACTTCTGATAAGAAGAATTTTTGTTCAGACCATCCTCTTCAAGAATGATTTTCCAAAAATCCCTTAAAATAGGGCGAGAAATGGCTGTCAAAACTGAGTCGCCATCTTGAACTGTAGAGAAAATATTCTGACTGGATTTTGGATGAACTTACAATCGACCCAAGGAGAAGAGTCGTATTCAATTATGAACTTTGTATGCTTTGGGTACTCGAGGTGTTTTAAGGTCAAGAAGGAGCATCTTCTGCGTGAACCCTTGCAATTGACCGCCTTGAAATTTGTTCAGATATACGCATACTCTGGTCTGCGTATTTTCAGATACGCAAAAAGTCATAGATTCGTAATATAGATGAGTATAAAATCATAAGTTTGTAGCCTCTCGAGCGTAAAAGCTACTGAGCATGAGAGCATCCGGGCGTAAAACTGTAGATCTGTAGCCTCTGAAAAGAAAATCTTCAGAGCGTGAAGTCGTAGAATTGTCGCCTCTGAGTGTAAAAAGCTTCTGAGCATGAAATCATAGATTTGTAGCCTCTGAGCGTGAAGTCATAGGTTTGTAGCCTCTCGAACGTAAAAGCTACCGAGCATAAAAGCATCCGGACGTAAAACCGTAGAATTATAGCCTCTGAGCGTAAAACCGTAGATTTGCAGCTTCCGAGCGAAAAAAGCTCCGTGGCGTAAAATTACGAATCTGCTCTGCATGAAAAAACTTTTTGAATTCGCTGACTGTCCGTCTTCCCTAAGTAGTAGGCTGACGTGGTCCCGAATCATAACCGAGTATTAAATATCAGATTTGGTTAGGGATTCGAGGAGTCTATCTGAACTCTATATATACCCCAAGGCCTTCAGAGAAAAACTTTTCATCTGTCTTCTGCAAAAGAACACCTTCGACTCTTTGAGTACTCTCCTTCGTTTCTTCTCTGAGCATTCTGAGTTTTTAGAAATGGCACCAAAACCAATCTCCTCTTCTAAGGAAAAGAAGGCCGCCTCCTCTTCTCGCTCCTCTGCCCAAATAAGAGCGACTCCCATCGGGCAGGACGAACCTCGCTCTGAACAAAGTGTTCCACCGACGAGCTGTGCACCGGGCGTTATAGGTAAAGCTTTTGGGACGATAAAAACAAAAAAAACCCTTCACACATGTTGTACGTGGATGCGCTAGGTCATCTTTTGTGCTGAACGACTCTTCGAGGAAGATGATCCACAGAGATGTTTCATCTTTTATGCCCACATTTCTAATGTGTCAGCGTAAAAACTCTATATTTTCGCAGTCTGACGTAAAAAGCTTTGATTGTCAAAATCTGGCGTATACTACAAATTTTGGGTGTTACGCTCTGGATGAAAACTCCGGCATAATAACTCAAACTTTGGCAGTCTGGCGTAAAAACACAGACTGTCATTTTTGTGTATACTGCCAATCTTGGATTTTACGCTTGGGAATAAGATTCCAGCGTAAAAAAATTCAAGTTTTTACAGTCTTGGCATAAAAGCACAGACTGTTTGATCTTCGGCATAAGCTGCAAGATGTAACGTCTAGTATAGAAACTGACTTGTCTTCCATGCACTTTCTAGTTAACTTGGAGATACTTCCGTTGGCTGAGGTGATAGGTTCTGCTGCTGGGATGTTAAACTCCAATTACCTGGAGGATTTGTCCAATTTGATATTTCCTATCTCCGGACCCCAGTATCCTGAAGGAAGGGAAATCCTGATATCGTCTCAAGGCGAGCGAATGCTATTGAGCATGATCAACGGAGAGCCCCTGACGTATATAGATGGGGCCAAATATATAAAACCGACTTTCCTCTTCGGGGATATGATTGACAAACAATCACAGACGAAGCCCAAGAAAGAAAACTGGGTTTTTCCTGCCGGGGGCCTAGTCCTGTATCTGCCCAGGATGCTGAGAGATTACCCCATCTCGGCATTCTTCCATGCCATGCATCCGAGGAGGATGTCGTGGACTCTGACTCCCAATCTTCACGGCCATCCGGGGAAGATATTTTATCAGAAGGGATCAGAACAAGGGTTATTTGTGAGCCGTCCTTCCGGTCCAGTCATCCCTTTCAGGGATTATATCCGGGCATTGTCCCGAGTGAGGACATCGCACTATTTCAGCCGGTCCAATTACCGACTTTCTATAATGACTTCATGAGGCAAGGAGGAGTATACCCAAAGGTTAATCCTCGGACCAATGGGTGGGTTACCTCTACAAATCTTCGATGGGCTCGTTTAGCTGCCTGGGCCCTGAAGCATTTTTAGACTGAGCTGGAGAGCATTGGTCTGTTCACGGCTGTGAGTGCTACCAGTGTTGGGTTACCTCTCAACCCTAACCTATTTTTGGCTTTGATGGAGCGGTATATCTCGCTCACCGGGACTTTCGCCACTCCACTGGGGGAGTTGGGATTGGCCCTTCACGAAATGGCAGAGATTTTAAGACTGCCGATGGGGGATACTCCTTATGAAGAGTATGTTCCCACAAACCGGGAGCTGGGGGGATACAGACCCTCGGGTGGTGGCAGTATACCAGTAGCTGATGTGCCACTATTTAGCGTGCACCGCCTTCTATAATGAGCCTTCTGATTTGGCTCATACCAACAAGTGGGCATCCTATCTCTTCTTTCACCAGGCCAGGGATGCTAAGCCAGACAAAGTCGTGGATAGCAGGGATCAGCCTCTGAGATTTCTGAGCGTGCTTAGTGCTCAAGTAGTCGATGACCTTATTGAAGACGCTGGGGCTTCAGATCAGATTATCGATGAAGGGATAGGGAAATATCCTGCAGGCACTAAGGCCTACAGTTATTTGAGGCATTGCCGCAGGCCTCTGTCAAGGGAAGCTCAACTGGCTAGCTTCCTCTCCATATGGCTACGCCGACTGGTAGTACCCGGTATTGCATCTTCGGATCGCATTCACCGTAACACCTTATGGCCTGTAGTGTGTCTGGTGTTCGGGGCAAGACTGGGCTTGCTCCCTACCATGGTATGCCGCATACAAGCTGGCCTAAGGGCCATTACTGATGGGCTGCTTGCCGATGAAACACAGCGTGACAGCTTTCCCAGGGTAGAATTACCGTTCCTGTATTTGATGGGATGGTTAATTCTCCACAACCCCAGGGTGATGTCTCCTGGCTCTGGCAGTAGTTCGGGGAGTAACTTTTTGTTGAATTACAAGAACTTCACTTGGAACGTGACCACAGTTTTAGACTGTCGGCGAGCGTTAAATTTTGCTCACAGCTGGAAGCTCTTCTGCACTGTCCCCAATGTACATCTCAATCAACAGGGGACGAGACTTCAGGATTTAGGTGACAGAAAGACCGTTCTTTCTCCTGAACATTTTTATTGGTTAGTCTGCATTAGACCTTCCTATTTATTGTACAGAAGTGAGGACCACTGCTTCTTGGAGCCCTATCTGCTTATTCGGTTCGCCAGATAATTTGAATATGACCAGTTGCACGTGGGAAACGCCATCACCAGCTTCAAGTCCAGAGGTGGACTTATCGACGGAGCGAGAGGATGGCGGTACTTCATAATGGGTTGTACTGGAGAGGCCTTCACCAAACATGCGACTTCTCTCTCCATGGAGTTGCGCATCCTCCATTCGTACGCCCAGTTTTAAGTGGCCATCAATACCTTTAATCGCGATTTTGATATGCGTGGAAGTTTTAGGGTGCCCACTTCTAAGTCCGCGGGAAGAGAGGAACTCCCATCAGTTTTCTCTGACGAGGGTGAAGACTCTGTCAATCCAGATGAGCCTTTGCTGACAATACCGAGAGGCGAAATACCTCCACCTACTGAGCCTCTGGTTATCCCTGGGAAGCGAAGGGCTCCTGTTCTGAAGGAGGCTTCCCCTCGCAAGAAGAAGAAGACGATTGGTGGTCCTGTCAGGACTCTCCACCCTGAGGTTCCTAGAAGTGAACCTGTTACTTCCCCTGTTGGGGATGAATTTTTGACTAGAGGTCCTTCGCCTATTAGAGAGGGAACCTCCACAGTTCCGGCTGTCAGTACCGGAGATTCTTTGCTCGAAGCTGCTGTCGCTGCTACCGCTTCAGGCAGTGGTACGAGATCGCCTTCGAGGCCAAAAAAAATAAGGATACCTTTATCCAGACCAGTAATAGGAGAAACCCCTGCTGCGTCTGTAAGCACATCCAGCGAGATTCCACCCGATGAGCCTCGGGTAGATCTTGGTGAAAACCTGGGGGAGTACCTGCCAGTGTTAGTTGGCACACCCCCTTCTCCAGGTATGACAGCTCGCTTAACATCATTAAGAAATGATTTAGCTGTACTGGCTGCCGACGCGACATATATACCATCAACCATGGGTAAATGTCATCTTTGTGCCTTTTTTTAGAAAAATTAACATCATGTTGATATTAACTTTCTCTTGTCTACTTTTCAGGGGAAGACATCTACGGGGAGGGCAGTATTGACGCGCCTTTTGGCTCTATTTCAGCTCCTGCCGATGACATGGAGGTGCCCGACTTCGAAGAGGAAATATTTTCGGGTGCCGGCTCGCCCGAAACAGTTCCGATATCTCGAGAGGAGGATGAGCCTGTCATTACGACTATGCCTCCTTTGAGTATGCCAGCGACTTCAGCCGTTGCCGTTGATAGGAGCCATTAACAAGTCTCTATTAGGCTTGGCTAATCTGTAAGCGCCATTTGAGAACGTCGTCTCGATCACATAAGGGCCTTCCCATTTGGGCTAGAATTTACCCTTACTCCTATGAGTAATGATCATTGGCCTTCTCACAGCTAAAACTAGCTCGCCAACTTTGAACACTCTTTTCTTCACTTTTTGATTAAAAGCTTTGGAAATGCGTGCCTGGTAGAATGCGATGCGCTGTTGAGCCTGAAGGCGTTTCTCGTCTAATCCTTCTAGCTCTTAAAGCCTTAATAAGTCATTGTTTTCCTGTGTCAACTCATTAGCCACTGCTATTCTGAGTGACGAAATTTGGATTTCGATGGGGAAAACTGCTTCGCTCCCGTAAACTAATGAGAATGGGGTACAACCCGTCGGTGCTCGTACCGTTGTGCGGTATGCCCAGAGACATTCTCCTAGCTTTTCGTTCCAATCTCTTTTGTTCGAAGAGACAAACTTTTTCAAGAGTTTGATAATGGTTTTATTGAAAGCCTCCGCCAAACCATTAGCAGCAGGATTGTATGCCGTAGAGGCCATATTTTGTATCCGATTTTTATCCTTCGGGGTATCCCATTTGGAGAATTGAGGCCCATTGTCATGAATTATCCTTTGGGGTATCCCAAAGCGATAAATAACATGATGCTTGATGAAGCTGATCACATTAGATGTCTTCACCTCAGTAAGAGGGATCGCCTCTGCCCATTTGGAGAAATAATCCGTGATAGCCAATATGAACCGATGACCTCTAGAAGAAGACGGGTGAATAGGACCAATGATATCCATACCCTATGCTTCGAAAGGCTAGGATGCAACTGTAGGATGTAAATGTTCAGAAGGTTGATGTATAAAATCTGCATAAACCTGACAGGCTTTGCATTGTCTTGCATATTTTATTGCATCTGTGATCATAGTAGGCCAATAATAGCCCATTCTCCTGATACGATCATGTAGCTTAGGACCGGGTTGATGCGCTCCGCATATGCCGTCGTGAGCTTCACGGATAATCTGCTGTGCCTCATCATCGCAGAGACATCTTAATAGCAGTCCATCGTAGTCCGGCGGTATAGACATTATGAAGACGCATCAAAATAGAAGCGTAATGATCGTCTTTTGACGGATACTGCTTCTTTAGGGTCCTCCGGTAAGATTTCGTATGCCACGAAATCTATAAAGGGGCTTCTCCATTCTCGCCTGGGAGGATCTGTGTTTACAGCGTAGCTACGTTCTATGTGGAAGTTATTTTTCACACAGAATAAATCTCTGTTAAGAAGGATCACCGAATTCTGCCTTCTTATAGGAATAGCTAAATCTGCAGCTAGACTGGCTAGGACATCAGCTTCCAGATTCTGAGATCGAGGTACATGCTCTAGGAAGAACCCTTTGAACGTAATGGCTATCTCGACCGTTGCTTGGTGATAGGGAATAAGATCTGGATTACGGACTTCATATATTCCTCTGACTTGATTGACGATCAGCAGAGAATCACCGAAAGCTTCCAGAGATTCGACGTCTAATTCTTTAGCAACTTGGAGCCCGATTAGTAGAGCGTTATACTCTGTCACATTATTAGAACAGGGCTAGCTAAGAGAATATGCTCGATAGATGACGAGTTTATCGGGAGTAACCAGGACAATTCCTACTCCTGAAACTATATTTCCCCTTGGACCAGTTCTGGAGGCACCATCGAAGATTAGCTGCCATGTATCACTTTCCATTATGAAATTATATTCTGCAACTTCGTCGGGAATGTCCTCGTATAGTTTGGAGGTCTCCGGGATCGGATGAGCAGCTAGAAAATCAGCCAACGCTTGGCCTTTGATGGACTGCTGAGGGACGTACACCATGTCATATGGTGTTAATAACATCGCCCAAGTCGCGAACGGGAATTAAGAACACTTGGCTTGTTCATCAATACCCGAAGAGGATTGATCCTGGAGATGATATAAATAGTCTGGCCTGTGACATAGTGTCGCATTTTCTGAATGGCGAACATCAAGGCCAAGCATTCTTTTTCCACTGGATTGTACCGGTGTTCAGCTCCGACCATCATCCTGCTTAGGTAGTAGATAGCATGTTCATGACCCACATTATTCTTCTGTGCGAGAAGAGCTCCCAGAGAATGATCCATTGCTCGAACATACAGCAAGAATGGTCTTCCTATGACGGGAGGCACCAGAACTGGAGGATTAGTGAGGTAGCGTTTGATATCATTAAACGCTTGCTGACAGGCTTCGTCCCATACGAAGGATACACCTTTCTTCATGAGGCAAGAAAAAGGCTGACAACTCCCAAAGAGGTTGGATATGAATCTCCGGATATAAGCCAGACGACCTTGAAATCCCCTGAGTTCCCTCAGATTACGGGGGGATCGCATTTCTAGGATGGCCTTGACTTTATCAGGGTTCACTTGAATGCCTTTAGCGGTAATGACAAACCCCAGGAATTTGCCACTAGATACACCCAGAAAGGACTTTGTAGGATTCATTTTGAGTTGATGTTGGCGCATCAACTCAAACACTGTCTTCAAGTCTTGGATGTAGTTATCCTTGAGGCGGCTTTTGACAGCTATATCATCTACGTAACATTCCACTGTTTTGCGTAAATGCTCATGGAATATGTTACTCATAGCCCGTTGGTACGTAGCCCCGGCATTCTTCAATCCGAAGGGCATGACCGTATAGCAATATACCCCCAATGGTATCCGAAAGGCAGTATACTTCTCGTCTTCATGATGCATCTTGATTTGGTTGTATCCTGAAAATTCGTCCATGAAAGACATGCGTTCAAAACCGCATGTATTATCAATCATGACGTCTGTAATGGGAAGAGAAAACTCATCCTTGGGGCAGGCTGCTTTCAGATCTCGGTAATCGATGCAGACACGTACTTTCCCACTTTTCTCCATAACTGGGACAACATTGGCGACCCAGTTAGGATGTTGTTCTTTTAGGATGTTGTTCTTTTCGGATGAAGCCACAGGCTATCAACTTCTTGATTTCAGCTTCAAAGGCGTCCATCATATCCGGGCGAAACCGGCGTTGATGTTGCTTCACAGGCTTCGAATTGGGCAATATATTGAGTTTATGAGTAGCCACTTTTGGATCAAGACTTGGCATATCCTCATAATTCTATGCAAAGATGTCGATATATTCCTTTATCAGCTGGATTATTTCTTTTTTTCTTCTTCAGAAAGATGGTTACTGATAAATATCGGCTTTGGCGAAAGTTTATCCCCAACATCAATCTGGATAAATTTATCTTCAATGGGAGGTTCTCTCTGCTCGAACCGGAGTTCCCACTGTGTATCCATCTGCTGAGCCCAAGAGTCATTCTCAAACGGTTCAGATTCTTGTTCGTCTGCTTCGAAGGAATTTGTCAATACCGTATTTACTGATAATGCTCGTTCGAGAGCATCATATGAGCCGGAGGGCGACAAGCCATCTTGAGAAAAGGAAAAGATATCCTCATTTGACTCAGAAGTTGGAAGGGAGGTGGTATACCCTAATCCGAAACGAGTTTGTTGACAGTAGGGATCACCGTGCAATGGCATTCGTCTGTCTTTCCCGTAGTTGAGGCCTGGTTCCAGCTTCAAATCATAACCCATACTTTGCATAATCTTCAAAGCTTGCGGGCTATATCTGTGAACCTGTATTTTACCAGCATCGTCATCGGGAGAATCCTCTTGTACAGTCGGTTTATTGCGCATGCGACCGAAGACTATTGGACGCTGACTACTGCGAGTAGGCGGGACAATGAAGATAGAATCCTCATGTGGCCCATATGTTGTGATGACATTAGATGATGACGCTACTTCCCACACATACAGATGATAGAAATCTATAGCTTCCAAGAATTTTTGTGCTATAGGTTCTATATCGTCATAGGGAGAAGATTTCTGATTTAGAATTTGAGCGTCAATATACTGGAAAAGAGGATCTTTATTATCATCAGAAATCACGTTCCTGGTTATATTTACATCAGCCGGCTGTTTGCTGCGCCGAAGGTTGATGACCAAGGGTGGAGGCTTCTGGTTCAAGGTGATCACTAAAGGATCAACTCCTTTTCCTGACCTGGTTTTGTTCAGGTGGATAGCCATGGGTTCCATGACTTTCGGACGAGTAGTTCGCCCTTTCACCTTGATTGACAGAGGTTGTTTGGCAGAGGGTTCTTCTGGCTCCCGATGGGATTCCTCTTCTGTCTCGCCTGACACCTCCTCCATGTAGTCTTGAGTGTACAACATGGCATCGGAGTAGTAGGATTCTACTCCTTTAAACGGATTCAGGTTAGCAAACTCCGTTTGTACTGTTCCTTGGGCATCTACATATTTAAAGTATTGATGCAGAGTCAAAGGAACAATGTTGTGATCATGGATCCAAGGTCTGCCCAGCAGAATGTTGTAGGACACCTCTGAATCAATGACATAGCATGTAGCCACTGATCTGAGGTCGCCAATCTGGATCCTTAGGCGAATTTTCCCCAACGGCTTACTTTTTCTGGCGTTAAAGCCCACGATTGTAGTGGTGGTGTAAGCCAATTCGCTGGTAGGAATCATCAGCGGTCTGAGCAGACTATGAGGAATGATGCTGATCGATGATCCCGAATCTATGTGAATCTGGTCAACCTCCATGGAACCGACGTATCCGGTGTAATAGAGAGGTCTGTCATGCCTGTTATGTTTTAACAGCATGTCATCTTGGGTGAAAGTGATATTTAGGACCACCTCCATCACACTATAGCATTGAGGATATGCCACAGGTTCTTCATCAGGAGACTTAAGCTGGGTCAAGTATGCATCCGCCTGCATTAATGCTTCACTCGGGGCTTGACGAGTGTCTTTGGAGAGCCTGAGTAGTTCAAAAATGGATAACCTGGCTGGTGTATTAGCCAATTGGGCCAGGATGTCGAAGTTATATGGCTTCTCTAAACCTTTATTTTGAATATTTTTCAAAGGTTTATCAAAGCGCACTTCTTTTTGCTTCCCCTTGTCCGCCGAAGTTGGTCTCGAAGGACCGGCCTCTGGTATGGCGGGTTCCGGTTCTGAAGGCTTGGCAGCTGAAGCGTCTGCCGATGCATCTTCCTAACTTGCTCTATAGTCCTTGAGGTAAGCTTTCCCTGAACGGGTTCCAGTAGCCAAAACCTCTTCTTCTGATGCCGAGGATACCGTAACCATGTGACATGGTTTACGCTTCGAGTTCTTCTTAGACTTAGCCTTAGCAGCTTGAGTCTCTTCCTCGATCTCTGACACCAGATCTGGATGAACCCACATAATCTCGCCCCGCTGGGTAGTTAGGGGTACCAGGTCATGATTTTGACCCCTGGTTGGAGGGAGATTAACGATATTCATCGTTGTCCAGGAAATAGGTATAACACCATCCGGGACTTCTTGGAGAGGCAGATTGCCAAATTGCAGAGAGATCATGTTGGCTGTGACCGTCTTCTCATTGTTGCGCAGAGTGATGGCCTTAGCATCGATCAGCTCCTGGATCTTCCTCTTCAGTACATAACACGCCTTTGTGGGGTAGTGTATGTATCTATGAAAGATGCAGTACTTGGGGTTATTGGTACTGTCAACTTTATTAGGCCGCTTTACCTCTAGGAGGGTAATCTTGCCGCTTTTGAATAGACACTCGAATATGTTAGGAATGTCGTCATCGTCAAAAGAGTACACTTCAATGGGCCTGGAAGTCCCAGGTTTCGTCTGTGTGGTTGCCGCAGTCTTTTGCCTGGACGTATTGATCGCTAGAGCTTCTTTTCCTTTGGAACCACGGGGATGGTCGTTGTTGGAGGATGACCTCTTGCCTCTATCGGAGGCAGAGATCATGATGCCATTATCACGCGTCTTCCGACTGTTGTCCTCAGCGGCCACCGCTGAGATGATGAACGAGGGCCAATCATGGAACTGATATGATCCTGTGAACACCGAGATCACCGGAAGAAGATTCTTCCTGCAAATATCCACCAATGTCGAGTCTGGAACTCCGGGAGGCATTTGCAAAGTGGCTTGACGAAAACGTTCGATGAAAGTGCGAACGTTCTCTTTTTTCTTCTGCTTTACTTCGATGAGAGAGGACATAGACATGTCCATCCCTCCTTCATAGAATAGCGTGAAGAACAAAGTCTTGAAATCTTCAAAGAAAGTAATGCAGTTGTCCGCAAGACTACGGTACCACTGATAAGCCACTCCCGAGAGACAGCCCTTGAACACCCGAGTGAGGAGGGCGTCATTCCCTTACAATAACACCGTCATCATACTGAAGTAGTTCATGTACTGACTCGGTGATGTCTTTCCCTCAAACAAAGCCATAGTCTGTGGTTTGTACTTAGGAGGGAAAGGAACCTCATCCCAAATAGCTAGGTAAGGCTGGTTGATTTCCAATTTCTTGAGCTGATCTTTGTGCTTCAAGGCATCAAATTGGGCTTTCAACTCCCGCACTGCCTGCATGGGATCTTTAGCCGGTAGCGGGACCGCGGAGTGATGAGAGATCGGTTGTACTACAACTCCAACAGGAGGTAATACATTCTCCGAGTTAGGAAGTGGGGGAGCTGCTGACTCTTGATCTAGAGCAGGCTCCTGATTTACATTGGATGGTGGTAAATCCACCCCCACACGTATCTGAGTCGGAGGGACCGATGCTTGAGCCATAGCAGCTGTGTGTTGAGTCAGCATCATTTGGTGCATATTCTCCATCATGGACTGTATCTCTTTCAGAGATGTCTCCAACACAGCGATGCGTTGCTCAGTGCTTCTTGATGGTAAAGCATCTTCGCGTTCATCTCCAATGGCATAGACTCCCATCTCCCTGGGTGTCATTGAAGGGTTAGTATAGGTCTCTGTAGAAGTTGACTCTATACTTTCAGCATCTGATTCGGGAAACTGGCCCCAGTATCGGAATCAGAAGAGTACGAAGCCGATTGTCGCTACCTCGAACAGGTATTTCGGAACACCCCAGCTTCAGTGTTCTTAAGGAGCTTGTCGAATCTCCTTTGGCTTGGAGTTCTCGAGGGATGACGTCTTGAGTTTGACCTTCCTCTAGGTATGTGTGAAGCCATATTCACTGATGCATATGTAGGCTCTTCTTCCTGTAAAGAAAGAGAGTAGTTCAACTGGTCGAAAACTGACCGTTTTGCTTCAGAACAGCAATAATTAACTACAATCCTATGACTATTACAATAGTGCTCCCTAGGAGGCATAACAGACATGCAGGAAGATTCCCTATCCTTGCGCTTCTGGATCAGATATTCACGCAAGTCAGGAGTTTTAACAGAAGAAGAAGAAGAAGAAGGCTTGTTTCTCCTGTTCACATCAGTTGGCATGCGGATGTTGGGAACCATAACTTTTCCTCTGCCACCCATATACAGCAAGTTAGCCATATGAGTAGTAGAATATCCTCGAGGAGTGTGCCTTTCCGCAAACTGAGCCATCTTTACGCTGAGGGACTTCACCTGGCATATTTTGGAGTTCTGCTCAGGTTGGCATAAAACTGAGGAGGTCCTCAATCGGCCATCAGCTTCTCGCATAATCCGGAGGGCGGGCAGATTCTTCTCTTGCTGGCGTAAAGGCTGAGAAGTTAAGAATTCTGCCACTTGTTTTCCCTTGCGTAGATTGCAGGGACCATCTGCTTTTCCAAGGAGGGCAGATACATTTTTACGCGCGAAGCACGTGTGGAATTTCTGATTTGGCGCTGAGGCACTGTCAGAAATTATGTCTGCCACGTCACGGATGGAAGACAGAGTTTTACGCGCAGAGCGCGGAGTAGACTTCTGGATTAGCACTGAGGCATCACCAGAAGCTTTGTCTGCCACGTCACTGACGGAAGACAGAGTTTTACGTGCGGAGCGCGAAGGTTGCGCAGCTACAACCTTGTTGGTCGAAGAAACCGAAGAGTCAGCAGGAATGATAGGGGATGTCCGGGGCATCCAGACCTTACGCAGTTTTCTGTTGTCTTGGACAGAGAGAGAGTGAGAGCTACCCCCTACTCGAAGCATATCTTCGTAGGCGGACTGGTCGAACTGGACGACCAAGGTCTTCTTCATGGATCCTACTGATACTGCATCGTGTTGAGCAATTGCTTTCTCGTCAGATGAGAAAGAGGTCTCCAGCAGAGTTGCCATCTTGTGTTTGATAATAAACGAAAGAAATAAAACAAGGTTTATACGAAACCCTCTCTATGGTTTACAAACAAGAAGTACAATTAATCCTATACGAGGATGTCAAGTACAAATTTTAATCTGGATAAATATTGCTATAGGAGTCTGATCTGCAGTCGATCACTTTGTCCCTTGGACCATAAGATGATGAAGAAGTGCTGTAGAAGACGGAGAAGCTTCAAAGATTGTAAAGGAGAGTGGATGCTCGATGCCAAAATTGCCGATCACTACTCTCTGTCTGTGCTCTGGATTCTTCTCTCTACGTTCTCCAAGTTTTTGACCTTTTTTCGACCCTTCGACCCTGGAGTTTTCGACCTTGGACCTCTGTCAATAGAGGTCTCTATTTATATGGTTTTAGTGACAGTAACCATCCAGTCAGCGTAGAAGCCGGATAGTGGAGAGTGTGGAACTTTTTATACGGCAGTTACAATAACCGCCACCCACGTATAAATGATCTTCTGAATCTGCGTGTGACGCATGTCCCATTAAGAGATAATGCGTATAACTGCTGCGAAGATCACGGCATAAAAGTCACGTAGGTAGCTGTCCATCGCGTAGAAAAGGTTGGCGTAGAAGCCAATAACTGTCACCATGGCGTAGAAGCCAAATAGTTGTCAAACTGGCGTAGAGGCCAGGTAGGCATAGAAGCCCAGTAGGCGTAGAAGCCTGATGCTGCATGGATAGGTAGCTAGCGTAGAAGATAGCCGATCCTCCTTTCTTGACTGAGGTCTTGAGCTAATTCTGGACCAAATAGCCTTTTTACGCACCAATACAAAATGTAGCCTGAGTTGGCGTATTCCGAGGAGATAGCATACGGCGTACTCCTTATAACTGAAAATAGCCAGGTCGGCGTATTTCAAGGAGATAGCGTACAGCGTGCTCCCATAGCCGAAAATAGCCTGATGGCGTAATATGCAGAGGTGATGATGTGGACGTTTTAGCCGTAATTATGGCTCACCAGTCTTTGAAAAATAGGACCAAATCCCGTGCATTAAATGCAGATATCTGCCCCCATCCTGCGCATTAACTGCAGAGACGTACCTCGAGCTCTGTACGAATAGCAGCTTTTGACATGGCGGTCTGTTTGTCTTCTGCGAAGCGTAAAAGCTCGTATTTGCCTGTATAAAACTAGGCAGCGTATTCCCTTGAATGCGCGTAAAAGCGGCTTGTATCAAGGAAATGTCACTAAACGACGGTTTGGGTATCTGTGTCGCACCATCATTACAGCCGTCGTCTGGATAGTCGTGCAGTACTCTTTGTCAGGAGTCAAGTTTATTGCATGATCTGACAGGTTCATTCGAGGAATACGAAGCGTTCCTCGTACACTTCCATGCTTCATTAAAAGCGGATGAGTTTTACGCCATAAAGGCTATGTAACAACCTTTTTACGCTGAAGCAGTCTGAACACACTGCATTACGCGGGTTATTTTGGAGCTATGTTTTACGCTATAATAGCGATAAAGCTCTGTTTGTACGTCGATGGCTCTGAAGTCACGTCTTACGCCACACAGCCCTGAAATTCTGCGTATAACTCTGCGGCGTATTTTTCATGCTTCTACACTTACCCCGCAGCGATGCTATCCTTACCAGACTCTTCGTCGGGTCATTGTCGGGGGTAGCTTTCGACTGGTTCTGCAGCCTCAAAGATAACTGTATCTCGTCATTTGATGATCTCAAGCGTCTGTTCCTGATGAGATTCTATAAGGCTAAAAATGACATGACGATGTCATCTCTGATGGACGTCACCCAATGTGAAAAGGAGCCAATATGAAACTACATCGAGCGGTTCCGACAGGTGGCGCTAAGGTTGCCCCTTGGCAATCCCGAGGCTACGCTAATGGATATGTGCCTGAAAAACATGCTTCCGGTAGTCAGCCTCTGGGTGGGCGAGAGCCAGCCCAAGAACTGGACAACATTCATTATAAGTGCTGTCAACACTGAAAAGAAGCTCAAAGATGCTCGATGCTTGGGAATCCATGTCCCTACGGTTGAGGAAAAGGGTAAACATCCCGCCAACAACAACGGCAACAGCAGCCACGATACAAAGGAAAAGCAGGCTATGGTCGCCAACGTAACAAGAAGCATGAGCAAAAGCAAGCAGAGCCTCTGAAACCAAAGGAGACCTACTCTTTTGAAGATGGTGATGTCAAACCCATCTTCGACATGCTGATGCAAGGAGGTAAGATTTGCCTCCTCGACGTCAAGCGCCAACCGGAAGAGGCAGAAATGAATAACCCGAAGTACTGCCACTTCCACCGCTACGTCCACCACCCGACGCATGAGTGCTATACCTTGAAGTGGTACATCCAGCGTCTGATTGACACCAAGGCTTTATCCTTGAATTTTAATGATATGACGGTTACCGCTAACATGGTATCCCTACAGTTCGGCAACTTCCTACCAACGGAAGTCCGAGACGGGGTAATCCCAATTCTCAAGGCAACTATGGAAGTTGTCAATCTTCCACCGGCTCGAGACCAAAAGGACGGGTTAATACCTCTTACCACACCAAGAGGAGAAGTTATGTGGGTCCATCCGGACCTCGTTCCAGACTTGATGCAGTCAGTAGCATCTCCTGTCATCAAGTCCAAAGACAAGAAATCTAAGTCCTGCCATATGGTGTCTCACACCACTAAAGAAGCCATGGCAGGGGCGACTATATTGGGTGTGACCTACCAGCGGGACTATAACACTCCCGATGAAAGAGATCCGACAATGGTTGCACCCACTGCACCCTCTATATCTAATAAGGGACCATCCCAGCCTCCAACAACAAACAAACCCAAGCAAAATGAGGCTCGCTTTGACAAGCTGTTGCGCAAGAAAACAACTCAAGGGCTGGATAAGCCCTACAACTTTGACATCTTGGCACAATTAGCCAACACTACGGCAAATTTGTCACTCTACGAGTTGATCCGGCTCTCTAGAGACACCCGGGTCACACTCAACGAGGCATTATAGAATGTCGTCACCTATCTGGCGCAAGTCAAGCCGCCAGCTGAAGATCCGACAGCCTGTCTCCACTGCAATAACGTTGTGGACACAGTACCCAATATTATATTTTTGCAACAGGACATGCTACTAAAGAATAACAAGCATGATCGTCTTATGTACTATACAGGATACATTGGTGCCATAAAAGTAGACCGGATGCACGTCGATCCTGGTTCATCAATCAGCATCATTCCGAGGAGCCTACTCCAAACTTTAGGGATCCCGATGCATCGCTTGGCAGCTACAAATACTTCCATCAGTGGCTTCAATGCAGGAAGAACCTATCCCCTAGACAAGATCCACCTAAAATGCCAGATTGGCGACTTGAAAACGGAAGTTACTTGCTACATCATCGACGTAGACGTATCATATAACGTCTTGCTCGGACGGCCTTGGTTACATCAACATATGATCGTGCCATCAACTCTTCACCAGTGTTTCAAATACGTCGACGAACAGAGAAAAGCCAAAACAGAGTTTGCAGACATCGACCCTTTCAAAGGGGTCGAGGTGTACTACTTCGACGCCATCCTCTACAAACAAGTCCCTAAAGACAAAGAGCATAATAAAGCCGATGATGGAGCAGAGATCACAACTACACCGGTGGAGCCCATGAAAATCTATCACAAGGCTCGTACTCCCAGCACAGCCTCTCCCCTCGTTGTCAAACTACAAAGGAAGGCACCTAAGCCCCCAGCTCCTTCCACATCATTAGAGCCTTTAGTCGTTCGCCTCCCTAGTTCGAGAAGACCACCAACGGGAGAACCAACTCCACCTACTCTTTACGAACCTATGATCGTTCGCCTTCGCAGGTCGAGTCGAGCACCAAGGGAAGACCCGGCAAGTACTGAACCTCTCGTAGTAAAACTGTGCCGAGAATGGTCAGAACCTTCACCTGCACTGGGGGTACCTGAAGAGGAAGACAAATTGGAGGAATACGTAGCCGCTCAGGCTGATAACCCTTCCCTTGATGATGTAATCCCAGATAAAAAATTACCCTACTTTCTGAATAAAGGGCTACCTTTGAACTATTCTGAGATCTCCTATATAAATATACTATATGCCATGGAGCATGGTCTAGGCTTACACCTGCAGACGCAAGTGACCACAACCTACACAGCGCATCAGATGCTCCCCGGCCAAGATTCTTACTTCCTAGTCTCGCCTAGGAAGAGGGGAGATAATCTCATCATCTTCGACATGGTAGAATGCCCTCAGTCCATCATCCTAGGGGAAGAAGAACCAGAACCTGACATCGGCAGAATGCCACTCTATCGGTATAGTTCACAAGTCCTGCACCTTATCCAGAAAATGGGGTACAATCTGAAGGCCACTAAAGGGCTGAACTAAGGCAAAGGTCGAAGGTTGCCCCTGCGTCTACCCACTCCTACATGCAAGTCCGAGGATTACTAACATAAAACCAAGCATGGCTTAGGATATGTGACGCCTCCTACAACCCCTGAGGACTCAGACGAAGAAGATGAGGTACACTCACACTCGTCAGAATCTTTATCCTGGGACTCCGACGTCAGCATCAGGGATATGCTCAGACAAATGATATCCTCCAACATGGTGTCTGCCGACCCCGAGGAAGAAAATGAAGGCCCATCCGAACTCTTTGAGATGGAACCTTGGGTCCAACACCTTGATTTGCAATGGAAGATGCGATTCGAATAACGACAACCTCCCACAGAGGATGAAGTCATACAAGTCGACCTCGGCGATGAATCATGCCCCAAACCTATCTTTGTCAGCAAAAGCCTGTCCGACAAAGACAGAAAAGCCCTATTACAACTCATCAGGAAATACATTGATGTCTTTGCTTGGAGCTACGAAGACATGCCAGGACTGGATCCCCAAATCGCGGTCCACAAACTCAATATTTTGCCAAATGCCAAACCAGTCAAGCAACAGCAACGGCGGTTTCGGCCAGACGTGATGGATTCGATCAAAGCTGAAGTCAACAAGATA
This sequence comes from Iris macrosiphon, assembly GCA_036927795.1. Taxonomy (NCBI): domain Eukaryota; kingdom Viridiplantae; phylum Streptophyta; class Magnoliopsida; order Asparagales; family Iridaceae; genus Iris; species Iris macrosiphon. Next base: position 112,612,108 of record JAYESA010000016.1, on the reverse strand, counting down.
ATAGCTAATGGCTTCATCCGCGAAGAACAATACCCTGACTGGGTAGCTAATATTGTGCTAGTCGTTAAGAATAATGGGAAGATCCGAGTCTGCATCGACTTTCGCGATCTAAACGCGGCATGTCCCAAAGACAAATTTTCTCTTCCAATCACCGACGTAATGATCGACAATATTTGTGGCTTCGAACGCATATCCTTCATGGATGGCTTCTCAGGCTACAACCAAAATAAGATATTTTCTGACGATGAGAAACATACATCATTTCAGACACCGATAGGTGTATAGTGCTACACGATCATGTCTTTCGGTCTAAAGAATGCAGGTGCCATATACCAACGAGCCATGAGCACCTTATTCCGTGATCATCTGCACAAGATGGTGGAATGTTACGTCGATGACATCGCCGTTAAAAGCCGCTCCAAATACGATCACCTCCAAGACTTGAGGACTATATTTGACCTGATACGCGCACACCGCCTCAGGATGAACCCTACTAAGTCCTTCCTAGGAGTTTTCAGCGACAAATTTTTAGGTTTTGTCATCACCGCCCGGGGCATTCATATAGACCCTGACAAGACCAAGGCCATCCTGGAGATGAATCCGCCAAAGAACCTCCGGGAACTTTGCGGTCTACAAAGGAGATTGGCATACATCAGAAGGTTCATATCAAACCTCTCTGGACGCAGCCAGCCGTTCACACAGCTCATGAAGAAAGATGTCTCCTTTGTTTGGAATAAAAAGTGCCAACGAGCATTCGACAACATCAAAGAATACCTATCAAACCCTTCCGTGCTGGTGGTCCCGGTCGTGGGAAAGCCATTCCTGCTCTATGTACGCGCAATGGATTACTCTTCCGGTGCCCTGTTAGCCCAGAGCAGTGATTCAGGTCACGAGCAGGCCGTATACTACCTCAGCCGGATGATGGTCGGTCCAGAGCATAGATATACCGCAGTCGAGAAAGAGTGCCTTGTGTTGGTATTCGCCATCCATAAAAAATGACACTACGTGACTGGACAAACCATTCATGTAACCTCATGAGTCAACCCCCTCAGGGTTATCATGACCAAACCTAGGGCACTCAGTTCCCGCTTGGCTACCTGGGCAATATTATTATCTCCATATGACATGATATTCGTCCCACAGAAGGCCGTCAAGGGTCAGGCATTGGCCAACTTTCTGGCAGCCCACCCGCGGTCAAAACTCTACGAAGAGATTCTAGACGAAGTGGCAGACGCCAACGTCACCTCACACGAAGAAATTTGGCAAATATTCTTTGATGGTGCTTCAAGGGCAGGACCCAAAGGCAACATCATCGCTGGGGTCAGGGTAGCATTAACCTCCCCAGACGGTCTCGTCATCAATCGTGCCTACTCTCTCACAGAACCATATTCCAATAATGTGACAGAGTATAATGCCTTAATCATCAGGCTCCAGCTCGCCAAGCAAGTCGGAATAGAATACCTGGAGGCCTACAACAATTCTCAGCTAATAGTCAAACAAGTCCGGGGTGAGTATGAAGTCTGAAACGAGGACTTGATCCCCTACCACCAGGCTGCACTTAACATCACCGCAACCTTCAAGATGTTCTTTATTGAGCATTTCCCTCGGTTGCAAAATATTGAGGTAGACGCCTTGGCCGGCCTCGCCGCTTCCTTAGCAATACCAAACAACACTCACCTGTTAATCAATGTGGTCGACCGAGAGCTGGTATGTCCCAAAAGCAACCTAAGTTGTGCCTCAGCTATGCCGCAGGGGTCGACACCGACATTCAAGATTGGAGGATTCCATTCATTGACTACGTATTCTATGAAATTCTTTCCGAGAATCCAAAAGAAGCTACTTCGATCAGAAGACGTTCCCTCAGGTTCTATTTTGATACAACTACCAAAATGTTATACCGTCGATCCTATGATGGTCTCCTGTTACGATGCTTATCGGACGCAGAAGCAAGATAAGCCCTCCGCGAAGATCATGACGGCGTATACGAGCACATCAGCCTGGTCCAAAGTTACAAGACCGTCTCCGAAGAATGGGCTACTACTAGCCAACGATGGTGGAAGACGCTATTGACTATGCAAGAAAGTGCCAAGCGTGCCAAATCCATGCCGACTTTATCCATCAGCCCTCCGAGTTCCTACACCCAACGTTAGCATCCTAGTCGTTCGAAGCGTGAGGAATGGACATCATCGGACCAATAAGCCCACTTTCGTCTAAGGGACATCGGTTTATTTTGGCCATCACAGATTACTTCTCCAATTAGGCGAAGGCAGTTCCATTCGTCGAAGTTAAAATATCGAACGTGATTTGCTTTGTCAAATAACACGTTATCTATCATTTTGGCTTGCCACGAAGGATCATCCACGACAATGGTCCGCAGTTCGTGAGTCATGCTTTTTACAGGTTCTGCGATAAAAATTGCATCCATAACATGGCATCAACTGCATACAACCCAGCAACTAATGGACTGGCCGAGGCGTTCAACAAAACCAGCATCAAGCTCCTCAAGAATTTTGTGTCATCCAACAAGCGCGACTGGAACGAGAAACTCGGAGAATGTTTGTGGGCCTACCATACAACGGTTCGGGTATCTACCGGTAGTACACCCTTCTCCTTGGTCTATGGGAGCAAAGCGGTCATTTCTCTCGAGATTCAGATCCTTCACTTCGAATGGCCCTATCCCACCAGCTAACCATCGACGACAATTACCGCCAACACTATAGGAATTAGAAGTACTCGACGAAAAATGGCTCTTAGCTCAACAACGCATAGAGTTGTATCAAGCACGTCTCTTTGGAGCCTTCAACAAACGGGTGAAACACAGGACGTTCCAAGTAGGTGACCTCGCTTTAACAGTAAGAAGACCCATGGTTATGACCCACAAGACAGCAGACAAATTTTAACCTAAATGGAAATGCCCGTTCATCGTGGAAGCCGTATTTTCCAACGGTGCTTACCGGTTGGCGAAATCCAGTGGCGACTTGCTCAAGATGCCTATCAACGGCAAGTTCCTCAAAAAGTACTACGTCTAAATTAGACTGGTACTCCTCTATCACCAAACTACATCGTATCTTCCTGGGCACTGGTTCATGTCCACAGGACCTCTAAACTGTCGCTCTAATACACTACTCCGGTGGAGCCACGTCCATATTACCTCTGAGCTAACATTCCAGATCTTGGCTATCGATCATCACGTCCATATTACCTCTGACATCGGTTGTTATTTTCACTTATGACCCGTACCCACGAAGGTACGCCAAAGGTGCTAAATCCAAAAAAATTGCCACGTCCATATTACCTCTGGCAGGGCTTGTCTTGAACCTATTACTTGCACTAACATGCGCAAAAAAGTAATGGGTCCACAAAACTTATCACGTCCATATTACCTCTGATATGATTGTTAGTCGAATTTATTATTTGTACTCAACGTGCGCAACAAATAATAAGTCCACCAAAAAATTCCCCAGTAGGGTTCGTCATGTACTTCGTACCTCTGAGTAAACCTGTCGGGTTGGTTATCGATCATCGCGTCCACAAGGTCCCTGATATCGATCGTCGTCTAAACTTATCACCAATACTCACCAAGGTACACCAGTGGTGCTAAGTCCATAAAAACGGCCACGTCCATATCACCTCTGGCAGGACTCATCTCGAACTTATTACTTGCACCGTCGTGCACAAGAAGTAATAGGTCCATAAAAATTCTACAGCGGGATACCAGCTATGGAAATGAATCTACACTTCCTTTTCCCCAGTAGAGAAAAAAGTTAGTTCAAGTCCACATTTTCTTTGAACTACGTCTCTCCACTATCCCCACAGAGTCATATCTTGCCATGTCCATGTTACCTCTGGCATGGCTTGTCTCCAACCTATTACTCGTACTAAAAGGCGCAAAAGGATAATAGGTCCACCAAAATCCCCCAGGGGGATATCCTTAAAAAAGAAGAAGCTACGGTATGATATTGCATTTATCTCCAGTACAATACCCAAAAGCCCACAACACATTCTGAAAAAGGAGAGACACGTAATTAAATTAACATTCAAGATAATAAGTAAATACAATGGAAATCCATTACATTCAAGGGTTTTCATTAGTATTCAAGGTCATGGGTACATATGATAAAAACCTGCTTTAAAGGTTTTCTATGAAGTTAAGAAACGCCCCTCCATGCTATCGTCGCTACTGGCACAAGTTGGGCCCAACAGCAGAGCTCAAGACTTTCTGGCTCACTACTCCACAGTACAAACCTCAGTATATAAAAAATCCATGTTGATGGATAGCAAAGGAAGAGTAGGGGCAGACGCTCTATGACCACGTGGGAAAATAGATGACAGGAATGGCAATTAATCCAAATCCTGCATCGACCCCACAGCCTCCTGGTCGATAGCGAACCACATAAAAGGGGAAAAGCAGCTAATGTGCTGCATGAACAATGGCAGCTCAACGCATGATGCAGGATATTCTTTTTCGTCTCCTGGATTAGTTCTTGCCGAACTAACCGCGTCTCCTGAAGAAATGCCGCATAAGGTGGGTTTTCATCCAATACAATGGGTATTATGATATCCTTCCATGCTCCACCATAAGCATCACGAGTGGGAACACAACCTGCAAAAGAAGAAGAAGATATGCATTAGTCTCAAGCAAAGATCGTATAAACAATTACCATACACTGTTGCCCGGCCGCAGCAACGCATGATCGAGTCTGCACGCGCGAGCAAGAGGAGGTCTCTCCATGCGGTCAAGCCAAAGCAGAGCTCTGCGCGCATGAAAGCTGACGACCCCCCCCCCTCCACTCATGCGGCCATGCCCCAACTCGGCACGCATGTTACGGAGGAGTACTCATTCACACGGCAGAGGACTGTGCACGCCCAAGACGAGTCTCCTGCAGCAAGACGGTGTACTAATGCCTTTGTGTCCTTTACAACCCAGTATGACTAGGGAGGTACTAGCCTACCTCCAAGTAAAATATCCAGATCTGAAGGCCAGGGAGTGAGACCACCCCTGATAAACTCTTCGTCGAGGAGAGTTGCAGCCTTCGACATCCTTCACAAAAAAAAAAAACAAAGCAAAGAGATAAAAGTTCTCTCTCCCCCTGACTGCCTATTTATAGGCTCCAAAATCATGTGAAGGGATCGAGACCATGAACCGAACGGTTAATGAGATAAACCTGATACCTCGATCCGCGCGATCCTCTTTTATCTCCTCGAAAACTGATTCCTTGATTCCCGTGTTATCAGATGGTCCGGGATCCCAACGGACCGACTCGAAGATAGAATCAAATCTCGCTATTTAATGCAGATTTGACAGCATGGCAGAGCCCTCCATACGACAACCTCCATGCGATAACCTCTACATGCGTCAACATGACAAAAACAGACAGTTAATGCGTGATGGATTCATGCTTCTTATTCAAAGTAATTCAGACTTAGCCAAGTCTGAAAAGTTTGAAGGGGGTTTTGTAGAAGCATGAAAATCCCCCCATGTGCTCCAGTTTACAGTCAATAAATAAGAAAGGTACGTATAAATGCGGTGGACGCATAAAAGCGGCGGACGCATGACATCCTCGGATACATGGCATCCCGAGACGCATATCGCCCTTTAACACATCGTTCCTACAGTCACATCAGAGCATTTATGACTCTGATAATATAGATAGTCATTTTGACCGCCTCGAATCCTACACCGCTGATTGGAATCCGTGCTGACAGTTTCGTCATAGTTACTTTTGGCAGTATACAGTTGTTCAAATGCCACAAATACAGAAAATGATAAAAGATCCATGCGTCTATGGTGTCACCCTCACATTTTCAATTAAGGGTAGTTTGGTAATTGACACGAGAATTTTATTTTTAGGAGGTTTGTATTTAAAATTGTGCATGAGTAATTAATTATTTGTTGTATGGTTTAGTGTTTGATTAGACGTAGTATTTAGTTTAGACTTGTGTAGTGGACCTAACCTATTTTATTAGATGCATGAACCCAACATTTGGATGAGTTTAATTTTGGCCCATTTATTAGGCCCATGGATTAGGAGGTTGGATTTAATTAGTGAACCATTAGACTAGAACCTTCCCCCTTAATTAATTTCTTCATGAGAGGCCCCAAGGGGTATTTTGGACATTATACATTGCTTGGAGAGGGGTTTATGACCAGCCATAATTAGGAGGAGAGAGAGTGCTCTCATTTCATTTCTTTCCCAAATTTCTAGATCTACTTTTCCCTTTTCCAATTTTCCTCCATTCCTCCATCAATTCCTCATCAATTCTTCTCAAATCTCTTTCTAAAGTCATCATTGAGGCTTCTACATCAAGGATCTACAAGAAGGAAGCAAGGAGCAAGGAAGAGGAGGCCAAGATCTACAAGGAGAGGAGCTACTTTGCATTTGGAGACTCTTCATTGGGAATCCATCTCCCAATAGGTACATTTCAGTTTTCCCCCTTCTATTAGACTCTAGATCTGAGATTTTATCATAAGAAACCAACCCACATGCATAGGTTACCCATAGGATTTAATTTTGGGACGATCGGAGACCTACGGTGGAAGTTACGTGCATTTTGGTGCCAATTTTGGGGGAATTTCGAAATTGGCACATGTTGTGTTTGTCAATTGGTCAATTAGACCAAATTGACATATGATTGTTGTTTGTGACTAGTATCGTGTCCACAATTGGATACGTGTAAGCCGTACCTCGTCAATTTGACGAAACGGGTTGATTTTGGGGGTTTTCCTCCGACACGGAACCTTGTGCATATCGTATTGTGACACGGACACGTAGACACACTAATTACTATACGTGTTATTCATAATTTAGGTATTAGATGTGTTCGTGTCCTCCGGGATACGTTTGGTTGTGTGTTGGAGCCGTATCGCACACGTATCATAGAGCAAGTGTGATACGGGTGCGGTGCACTCCATGTGTTTGTGGTTTTGCCCTTTTGGTTATACATGCATGTGTAATTATATATAATTATGATTATTAAGTGTATACATATGTATATAATAGTGTATTATGTGATATAGTGTATAGGTGTATATATATAGGTGTATATATATAGCTATAAGTGTGTGTCTATATGTCTATATGTATTTATATCTATATGTATATATGTATGAGTATTTATATAAATACATATATATGTGTATGTGTATGTAGGTGTATGTGTTTATATATATGTGTGAGTGTATAAATGTATCTATATACATAGTTAGATTGAGATACTTATAGATAGGATATACGTGTATATGTGGATATATAGACATATAGTTGTCTTAGAGGTGTATGTATATAGGTGTGTTTGTGTTTGTGTATGTGTGAGAGGCGAGCAATCCCCTAGAGCGGTACAGTTTCTGTGTTCAGGATCTGATGGAGAGGTACCTACAGTAGGATCCAGCAGGCAATCAGTCGACAGCATTGAGGTTGCAGCTCTGTGCTGGTACAGCAGGAGCTACTCGCTGCAGGATGTGCACTACAGGGGGAAGTCAGCAACGGGCACAGCGTGTGCAGCCTTATGTAGTCAGTAAGAGCAGGGTACATCAGTGCACTAGGCAGCAAACAGAGAAAGTATAGTAGCAGCCAACTACAAAAGCATACAAGCTCATACAACTCTGTGAAGCACAACAAGGGCCCGGGTAAGCAATAGGTCGAGCTAGAGCATGTACATCACTTGCAACAGGGAACAAGCAGAGCACTGCACTCTGCTCAGTGCAGCAACTTAGGGGGATGCAAAGCTCTGTAGTAGTAGTTCATCAAAAGGGGGAAGCTCTGAAATAGTAGTTTAGCAAGAGGGGGAAACTCAGCAGGGTGGTTCAGCATAGGGGGAGCCAACAGCTCTGGGCATCAGACAGCAGGCTCGTGCACATTCCAGTCCTACAGTGAAGAGGCTATAGCAAGAAGGCAGTAGCTTGTAGCACTCTACAGTACAGCCAACAGCAGGATGTGCAGTCGGGCACAGTGCGTCACCATGTGCAGTTCATACAAGGCAAGTTTCAGTTAGCAGCAGCAGGGAGCCTCGTACAGTTTCAGCCAACTGCTCGAGCTAGAGCAGTGCAGCAGGCTTCAACAAGGAGCAAGGCTCAGCAGCCAACTGCAGGAGGAGTCTTCATTGTGCAGTATCTTCACTGCACAGTATTAGTTTTCAGTGTTCAGTGAGGTATCGAGCAGTATCAGTGAGGTTCAGTTCAGGTAAGGTATTTTGGGCTTGAGTGAGGTATTTGGTTAGTGGAGTTGGGTAGTGTTTGGGTTTAGCTTGAGTTGGGTAGTTGGTTTAGTCTAGTTGGTTAGTATATTAGGTAGTTAGAATAGTTAAGAGTATCAGTTAGTTGGTTAGTGTATTGATTAGTATATAGTTAACTGTATATATATCTATGTAGGTAGGTTATTAGTAAGTACCTATAGTATCTATGTATTTAGTAAGTATTATATGTTAAGATAGTAAATAGATGTATTGTATTAGTATATTAGTGTTTAGTTGATCTAGTATTAAGTTAATAAATAGTTGGTGTAGTTAAATAGTTATTTAGTTATATACTTGATTATATTGTTATAGTTAGCATAATTAGTATTGGAGATTATATAGGTATTAGCTATTGGCAAGGGTTTTGTATTATCTCGGGATACCAAGGTATTGGGCCGATGCCCAAGGTATTGAGTTTGGGTATCGAGTTAGGAGCGATACGCATTGGTGCAAGGCCAAGGTATCGTATTTCATCGTTTTGATATAGTACTATATATATATTGACTTGCATATATACATAAACCATTATTTTTATATTCAAAACTTGTGTATCTTGGGATACGACTTTTTGTGAGATTCTAGTATCGTAGCTTAGCTAGTATAGACTAGTTTCATAATGTATTGACTTAGTGACTTAGTGTTAGACGCTTGCAACCTAGATTCATCGGTTTGACTTAGAAATGGTTTTGTGACCTAGATGTTGACTAGTTTAACTTAAATTCATTCCAACACCTTGTATTAATGTGATATTCCATATATAGGTTTGTGTGATACCAGTTGGGACACAGTTTGACATTCATTGCTTGGACGACAGGCGAGTACATTCTCTGATAGTTTCTATTAATTGTTAATTACTATAATACAAGAATTTAGAAATGTTTTACATGACTCTTGACACATTGGTACACGGACTAGTATACACATGGATCAGTTATGGGATGTTACATATATATTGTTCATTGTTTCTCGTGTTCTCAATGTTTAACTTAGACAATGTTTCGTATTCAACATTCATGTTTAACTTAGACAATATTTCGTGTTAAATGTGCAATGTTCAATATTTTGTGTTCAAGGTTTATTGTTCACATGGCCTTGAGTATCTTGTATCATAACGTGTCATGGTTGGATCCATAGTACTAGTTGGGGGAAAGGGGAAATGTTAGCTAGGTATGTGATCAAATCCTAGACAATGTTTCATGTTAACTTAGACAATGTTTATCCAACGTTAAAGTAGACAATGTTCACCCAAGCCGATCACATATCTATCTAGTATTTCAATCACTTAGCATAGTTACTGTTCTTCACCACATTCTAGTTCATTGCTTCATTCTATTATCTTGTTATATTCATTGTGATCAGAGTATACCATATTATTCATTGTTTACCTGTTTTTCCACCATAGTTGATATTGTTCATTGTTTCTTGTCTTGTATTATATTCTCTATTTCTGTTTATAGTCATTATCAATTATTTGGAACTGCTATTGGGTTGTACTTTGCTTCATTCCTGACTGGAAAATATTTTTCAGATGAATGGTTAGAGAGGATGTGTCCCACTCACTATGGACTGACAGATGGAGTGTCACCTGAGGATAGTGCCAGAGACTGAGGCCTCTTAGACTTCCATGCATTGTAGTAGTTTTCCTATTTTTAGACATTGGTTTGTATTATTGTTTGAGATCTGGAGTTGTGTTGAGTTGGAGATGGTTATGTGATGTATTGAGACTTGTATTTCTTATTCTTTCTATTATATATCGTGCATTCATCTTCCTTCAGTTTTATATGTGATTGAGTATTATTTGGTATTGAGATGGCATGGCAGTACTTTATATGCTTTGTGTGAGGTATTAGATAGAATAGTAGACCAAGACAGCGTTCTACCGCCGATTCTGCGGCGTAGGCTGGATGTACCCACGTACTCGTGCCCCTATACCGGGTGCGGGTCGTGACATATGGCCCAATGCGTCCTAGACTCCATGTGTTCCATGCGTCTCTGGCTCAATGTGTTCCAGACTCCATGCGTTCCCTACATCTCTGGCCCTATGTGGCTTCGACTCCATGCAGTTCCCATATGCGGTCTGAACGACCACAGAGCAGGATAGTCGCATAAAATCCCCTGACCCATATTTTGATGTTTGTCAGAAGCTCTGACACCTCACTCATCACCCTGAGAGGCTTCAGAATCCATGCAGACAATGACTCAGGAAAAAATAATAAGTCACATCAGTGCATTAATTGCCTCGACATATGGGCCATGCCACGTGTCCTACGTATGCGACTTTAAGACCCATGCGGCCTCGACATCATGCGGCCAGAGCGTCCACCTGACCAAGGCCAAACAATAGTACGTATGCGGCTTCAAGACCCATGCGGCCTCGTCCACATGTCCAGAGGGTCATTACGACCAAGGCCAAACGAGAGCTTCTATGAAACTACAACAGTATGCGGCTCTCGACTCACAAGATTTTCTGTTACAACCGAAGACGATTTCTCGCACAGTTAGTGTTGACCAAGTGTCCAATTGACCGAGTTATGCACACAATAGCCCCAAGATCTCTTTAAAATAGAAAATCCTAACCAAACCTAAGTGGCGGCTTGCCCGCACCATGCGACTACCATTCCGGCCGCATTCTGCTGAAGAAGCCCCATGCGGCCACCAAGCACGAGCATATGCGGCACCCATAGCATATCCACATGACGGCTATAAATAGCAAGCTACCACACCCATACAAAAGGCTGGCTGGCTATCTGCGTATTTACACTAGAACCAAAGAGAGAAGTTTTTGCGTCCGGATCGTCCACGGAGTAAAAAGAGTAGCTACACTCCTAACCCTCCATCGTCACCCCCCAGATCAAAATAAATTTGTACTTAGATTGTCTCTGAGGACTCTACTCTGTACTTTCAAATTTGCTAATCAAAATCAAGTCCTCTTAGTTCTTCCTTTTGATTTAAATGGAAAACAAGCCCTAGACTTGACATCTTGTTTATCCTTTTACAGTGAACATGTCATAGGCTATTATGCCATAACTCAAGAGAGTAATCAGAAGAAGAGATTGCATTAATATTGTTTACAGGAGTTACAAGCTGAAGTTTAACATTCCTTCGGTACAAAATACTTTTTCGAAGTATGTTCCTTTATACAAGATCACCATATGTCCAACATTGATGTCTATCCTCAAGCCTGCGTTGCAGAGTAGACTTTTCGAGACCAGATTTTTGGCTATTACCGGTACGTGCTTCACATCCTGAAGCGTCAGTGACTTCCCCGAAGTCAGATTTTGTACTATCGTTCCAGTCCCAAGTACTTCAACTTGTGCCTGGTTTGCCACCATAACCTTCTCAGATGTAGGCTTGTAGATGGTAAACAACTCCTTCTTCGATCAAACATGGCCTGATGCGCTAGTGTCCACCCACCAGACAATTTCAACACCAGCCGTCATAACCTGTGCAATCATAGCAACCTTGTTAGACTCACCTTGCTCTGTCTGTTTGGGCTTGGATTTGCAGTCTCTCCGATAGTGGCCCTTCTTGCCACAGTTAAAGCAAGTCACATCTGAATTGGGCTTTGGCTTCGACTTGAACGAAGCCGACTTCACCTTGAGATGGTTGAAGTCATTCTTCTTGTAGTGAGAAGCCTTATGCTTCCCTTTGGAGTCGTCTGCATGCACCAAGTTGGCTTTTGACAACTGCTTGGACAATGTGTCTACTTTGTTTTGAGCCCTCAACTCATCTTCAACATAGATGTTGTGCAGTAGTTGATCAAGGCTAACTTGCATCTTCTTCCGGTGCATGTCCGAGATAAAATTGCTCCATCCTGGCGGAAGCTTGTGTAACGCCCCGCTCCGCGCTGGCGTTATGTATCAAGGTGAGTGGGCAGAACTTCGTTCTCTGATTCTTGCACGCCTTAATAATAACCTGAGTTTTTGCTTGCAATGTTTTCTTAAGAGAATGATAGAACCTGCCTTGCATGTTAATGAACGAACTCACCTAGCTGTCTTTGAAACAAAGTCTGCTTAACGAGAATCCTGATCGCTTGCTTAGAGTGCATGAACATGTTCACTATCGTCTATGCTTCGAGAGAACCATACTGTGCCTGAATGTGTTCAAGTGATAAGTCGGATTGCCCCGCAACAAAGAGTGTTTATAGATGGTTCGTCTCGTCTGCATACTGAGAGTTTTGATAGTGTTCCATGCATTCGCACGCGGTCGGACAATGGCTTTTGGTGCAGAGCTGAACTGCATGTGTCACGGCTGCTACAGAGATAGTGCAAAGCAACCATGAGTCACAGCTGCCATTAGCATCAGATAAAAGAGTCATTGGTATGCTGGACTAACCGCTGCCGATCCTGAGATACTCGGGGACCGCCCTGCATATAGCTAAGTCATTGTGTTGGCTTGGATAGTGACTGCCCCTAAGAATGTGCATCGTGTGTCTAGCTTTGCATCAGACCCTCGAGTCGCACGAGACACGCTGCGCACACCCTGAAACATGAACGGTTTGCTTGCTTGCATATTCAATATGAAACTCTGTTTCCAAACATGTTTCTAAATAAGTAAATCGACTCTGCTAGAACTGCATGAAACGAACCTAGGTAAAACTAGAAAGATCACTAGTAATGTAATATTTTATAACATGATTACTTAGTGCCTGTTTGAGTGAATGCTTGTTTCTGTTCAGTTGATTTATCTCACCAGTACTTGTATAAAGTGCTGACCCACCAACAGTTTACTTGTTCGCAGGTACTGGATCGTCCGAGGGAGCGATAGGCGTGCCACAGTCCCGAAGACCCGGAATCCTGGTTTCGATTGTTGCCCCGAGAATGCTATCGTATAAGGGGGCATAATGTATGGAACGAACGTGTGCCTTTGCTAAAGGAACCCAAGTTGCCTCGATTGTCCCGAACACTCAGTTGGCTAATGCATTGCATTGCAACAAGTCCCTTTCCGCTGCTTACTCGATTGATGCGATGATAGCCAACTATCAACTTAAACGATTGGCCTTGCACGGGGGCAACCCCAGGCCCGTGCGGCATCACGTCCCCCGAAAGCTCGAACGGGCCATTCGCTTGGCTCCCTTCCTCCCTCGTACCCGCGGGACGGGCGCGGTGATTCGCGTCCGGCGCGCCGAGACACGGTGATACGTGTCTGGTTCGTTAATTCCCGGCCGCACGGGGCGGGGCAGGGCGGAGCGGCGGCCCGGGCGGGTCACGGGCGTGACAGAATGGTATCAGAGCGGAATCGATCTTCTGGCCCAAACCGTTGCTATGACTCTGAGATATTATCGATATGGTTTTGCAAAGAGCGTTCCATACAATAAGTCCATAGATATTCTCAAAGTGCAAAATGTTTCCTGAACTTGAATTGCTTGATTGTTTCGATTGGGTACGGCGAGGGACGGCACTATCGCTACTCGGGATATCGAGAAGTTTATCCTTGAAGTTTCGAGGACGAAACTTTTTGTTGGTTGGTAAGTATGTAACGCCCCGCTCCGCGCCGGCGTTATGTATCAAGGTGAGTGGGCAGAACTTCGTTCTCTGATTCTTGCACGCCTTAATAATAACCTGAGTTTTTGCTTGCAATGTTTTCTTAAGAGAATGATAGAACCTGCCTTGCATGTTAATGAACGAACTCACCTAGCTGTCTTTGAAACAAAGTCTGCTTAACGAGAATCCTGATCGCTTGCTTAGAGTGCATGAACATGTTCACTATCGTCTAAGCTTCGAGAGAACCATACTGTGCCTGAATGTGTTCAAGTGATAAGTCGGATTGTCCCGCAACAAAGAGTGTTTATAGATGGTTCATCTCGTCTGCATACTGAGAGTTTTGATAGTGTTCCATGCATTCGCACGCGATCGGACAATGGCTTTTGGTGCAGAGCTGAACTGCATGTGTCACGGCTGCTACAGAGATAGTGCAAAGCAACCATGAGTCACAGCTGCCATTAGCATCAGATAAAAGAGTCATTGGTATGCTGGACTAACCGCTGCCGATCCTGAGATACTCGGGGACCGCCCTGCATATAGCTAAGTCATTGTGTTGGCTTGGATAGTGACTGCCCCTAAGAATGTGCATCGTGTGTCTAGCTTTGCATCAGACCCTCGAGTCGCACGAGACACGCTGCGCACACCCTGAAACATGAACGGTTTGCTTGCTTGCATATTCAATATGAAACTCTGTTTCCAAACATGTTTCTAAACAAGTAAATCGACTCTGCTAGAACTGCATGAAACGAACCTAGGTAAAACTAGAAAGATCACTAGTAATGTAATGTTTTATAACATGATTACTTAGTGCCTGTTTGAGTGAATGCTTGTTTCTGTTCAGTTGATTTATCTCACCAGTACTTGTATAAAGTGCTGACCCACCAACAGTTTACTTGTTCGCAGGTACTGGATCGTCCGAGGGAGCGATAGGCGTGCCACAGTCCCGAAGATCCGGAATCCTGGTTTCGATTGTTGTCCCGAGAATGCTATCGTATAAGGGGGCATAATGTATGGAACGAACGTGTGCCTTTGCTAAAGGAACCCAAGTTGCCTCGATTGTCCCGAACACTCAGTTGGCTAATGCATTGCATTGCAACAAGTCCCTTTCCGCTGCTTACTCGATTGATGCGATGATAGCCAACTATCAACTTAAACGATTGGCCTTGCACGGGCGCAACCCCAGGCCCGTGCGGCATCACGTCCCCCGAAATCTCGAACGGGCCATTCGCTTGGCTCCCTTCCTCCCTCGCACCCGCGGGACGGGCGCGGTGATTCGCGTCCGGCGCGCCGAGGCACGGTGATACGTGTCCGGTTCGTTAATTCCCGGCCGCACGGGGCGGGGCAGGGCGGAGCGGCGGCCCGGGCGGGTCCGGGGCGTGACAGCTTGGCCACAATATCCCCTACGACAAAGGCGTCGATTAAGGGCATGCCATCATCCTCAAGTTTTTGACGTAACTTGAGAAACTCCTTGACTTGAGGTAACATAGTTTTATCATCCTCAAATCGCATGTTCCAGACCTTTTCAGTCACATAAATCTTGTTGCGGTTCTCATCCGCCTTATAATGCTTGTCTAGAGACTCCCATACGACCTTAGCATGGTCCGTCTTGCTGTATGACTCCACTAGAGTATCCTCCATGGAGTTCAGAATCAGCAGCTTGCAAAGGTTGTTGTCTCTTCTCCACTTGTCCTGCTTAGCAGTTGCAGTAGCAACTGCCCGAATAGTAGTATCATCACCGTCTGGAACAACCGGCTCCGGTTCTGTCAGAACGTAGTCCACCTCTGCGAGTTGAAGATTAAGGCAGACCTTCCTCTTCCAAGCGTTGTAATGATCTCCGCCAAACTTCTCAAGTTTGTTAAAACTAGTGTCGAGAAGTTTCGCACGGTTGTTCTCCATCTTTCTCATATCTTGCTTTGAGATTGTTAGTCCCAAGGCTTAACCAAAGATGGAAGAACGCGTAGTCGAGATCAGAGGTTCACACAAAAGTTTCCACTCTGACTATTCTCGATTTCCACGAAGAACAATATAAAGATCCTGATTACAACTTGTTCTCAAGATTACAAAGGAATCAGAAAAATAAACTTCACGTTCTTCCTTGCACTCGCAGATACAGACGGACAGAACGGAATTACAACTAGCAGAAGAGAAGAGAAAGGAAAGAAGAAAATCTGCTTGCTGGAGTGATGAAAATCACCGTAGCTCAAAGCAAGATTCGCCCCACACGATATGCTCCCAGGAACCAACAAGTTCACATAGAACTTCTGGAACGCTCGCTGTCACCTCCTTACTTGGACTCGTACGAACTTCCTGGACTACAATGGCGGCTGCAGCAACTCTCTTCGTCTCCTCTATTTTGAAGTAAGTCCTCAATGGAGGCACGAAGAAAATATTTATAGAGAAGTCTGGCCGCCCATTAGTTACGGAAAGATAGGAACAACTTTAATTTGAATCCCACAAAGATAGGAACGAATTAATTCAAATTCCACAAAAAACGGATCTGAATAACCGATCATATCTTTCCATAACAGTTCAAATATATCCAATAGCAGCAGCCATGCAAGCAACCGTCCATGCAGCCGTTCATACAGCAGCGCAGCAAACGCGCACACAGCAGCTCATGCGGCAGCCCATGCGCCGACGCATGCAACTCTTGCGACGCCATGCGCCGATGCTGACGTGCAAAGTGCGCCAACAAAGTGCCACTTTGCGCCCGAGTCCGAGTCGTTTGGGGCTTAGCTCCTATGGAAATAATTCTAAGAGCATGACAAAAAACATAAATGCTTTCATGAGGAGTTAATTCTTTTTTCTCCTAGTAAAACACTCCCATATGACACCCATGTACCCCACCACACCCCATGTGCACACCTCAACTCATACAAAGTATTATGTTGAGATACCCACTTGGTGGTGTAGCCAATGTGGGACTATCTTTACTAGTCCAAAGATAAAAACACCAACATATAATAATATCCATCAAAGGCATTCATTCATGGAAACTCCCTACATATTCTGTGTAACATCATCTATATTTCGTTTCAAAGCAGTACTTCTGGCAATGTAACTCCCAAGAGAAATACTGTAAAAAAAAGTCACAAACTTGACCAGAAAAAACTTGAAAGTTACTTCTTAACAAACCAATTATAGCAAAAAAAACAAACATCTTCATCATGTACATTAACATCATCATGCTACAAACTTTCAAACCCTCTGTTCTTTATCCAATGCGCAAATGACAATAACAATAACAATGGTAGCACACTTTGATCAAATTCACGAGTCCTCCGATCAAAAGTTCTCTATAGCTAAGCTATGCCTGTCACCACACCGTTAGATGGAACTCTTGGACGCCACGAGGTGTGCAGGTCGTATCCTATCATTATTTTGCCTAAGCGGACACGCTCGAGATTTGAATCTTCCTCAGCTGCACTTTTTTATTTCTTTCTCCTCCCAAATGACACTTATTATTCGTCAACCTACACTACACACATTCACATATTACATCACCAGAGTGTTGTCAACTGTGATCCAAGAGCTGATGCAGCTGGCTTGTCCAAGAACCAAACCAACTTCCCTTCAGAAGGCTGAACCATGCGAGCTGGAAGCGACGACTCGGCACGGCCGCCATCCTCCTCGGCAACGGCAATGCACACCGCAGTCGCCTTGTCCTCGCCCGTGGTGACGATCGCCACGTTGGAGGCCGAGTTGATGACCGGGAGGGTGAAGGTGATCCTCTCAGGCGGGGGCTCCGGGGAGTTGGTGATGTACGTGACCCACTCCTCCCTCTGCTCCAATGCAGGGCTCCCGGGGAAGAGGGAGGCGACGTGGCCGTCGGGGCCCATTCCGAGGAGCACGAGGTCGAACTTGGGGCAGTCGTTGCTCTCTGAGACGTCCACCGTGCGGACTCTGACCAGCTGGCGGATGGCAAACTCGTAATCTGCTGCGGCCTCATCAACGGTCAAGTTGTCGTTGATGGAATGCATGTGGCTACTGAGAACAGATACCTGGAAAAATGGTCAGTAGTTCAGTAACAGACATCACACATGTATGGATGATTGGTTAAGTGATACAAATAAGAAGTTGAGCAGAACACCAGGATCATAACCAATTTCTGTATGACCAAAGAACTCTAGACACTGATGGGAATCTTAAGGAAAACATATAAAAAAAACTTCTCATGGAAGACATGTACAAAAAGTTATCTTGTTGGGAACAAAAAGCGGAAATTATTCCTCTATAAGATTGAAAAAACAATATGCAGAGTAGACAAGGATTATGTGGGATCCAAAACCGGGCAAAAAACACGAGGCAAGCAATATCACTACTATATAAGGTATTACAAGATATTTTCAACTTCACGACCCCCAATACAAGAAAACTTGCACAATAGCACTCTAAGTCTGAGAGATTACACCTAAGATAACCCAATCTCCCTTCTTCTCCAATCTCTCGCTTTCTTCCTCTCAATTTATTGGTGGCTGGCGATACTTGAGCACAATTATATATCTCCCGAAGAACCCTAGGTACCTTAAGTAGCATGCCCTGATGTGGAACCTAATCCAACAAGGATATCTGCCTTCCAGTTATTGCAGGTACAACTAATCTAGGTCCCAACCGGTAGAACAGTCTATCATAACCAGATGAACTCTCATGATAAAAAATATTGGAGAATTCTCTTCCAATACCCGATCAGATCAATTCGGTCTGCATGATCGGTTAATCGGTTAGGCTGCTCATTGAAAAACATCAGCCAAATCCCAACAATCACAATCCCGGCTCATAATTTCCAATATGCACAAGCAGCGCAACGAGCATGCACCAACCTTGAGCCTTCAAGCTTAAACTAGTAGCCTCGATTCAAAAACTATCCCCTGTCCCTGTAGTATCATAGTATCAGTTCTAATTGCAAGCTGACTACGAACTCAAGCTGCAAGAATTAGCGTTTTATCTCTACAGTATTGCCTACGTCCGAGCAATTCAAAATCATCTTCGTCTAGCCAAGATCAAATACCAAATTCAACTCATCATCATCCTGGAATCATGGAATGTTGATCCATTGTAAATGAGCCATCTTATAGATAGGCCCTGTCAAAAAAATTATAGGAGCACTTCTCTCATTTCATGAGCAAAGTGTCATTGTGTCATCCTCAAAACTCAAGTTCTGGCTCAGTACCACAACCTGCAGTGTCTAACCCACACAACGAAATTAGTCTTATGCATCTTAATATGTATTGTACTCCATGAATGTTGTGCATAATGTCATCATGCATCTCAAATCCTACCTTTCCTTCACCAACGACCTCACAAATCGAGTCATCACCTAAGCAAAAAGTTGCACTCTTCTCCGAAGAAGCAAAATAAGGTACATCAAAACACATATATGTATAGAGCTACATGAATCAAAAATCCAGTAAGGAGTTGCCTCGTTATCCTAGAAGACTAACCATATCGTCCCAAATGTCACCATGTATCTCAACTACCATTCCGCAATTATGAATCCTTCTTCGTCATACATTGTGGGCAGTTACTTCTAATGTGGCCAATATTCTTGCAACAACGACAATGCATAGCATGTAACAATATATGTCCCACATGATAATACAAATTGATATGTTGGTTAATAATAGAAGTCATTAATTGTCTTTTTTTTATGGGAGAAAAGGCATTATTGGAATATAGAAAGAAAAAAAAGTTCTCTCGCACCTTTTTCGAATAGGCAGACACCCATTTGTTGTCTAGAAGCTTTTGGGAAGAGTTGTAAATCTTTGGAATGGACACAATAAAGCATTGTGATTTTTCATGAAAGACACAACTCTTAGAAATTGTCTTTTCTGAAAGGGCACAGCATTTGGATATGTATATAATGTGTTTTATTGTTCCAAAGAGACATCATCAAAAAAAAAAATTCATAATTGTCTTCTTCCAAAAGTTGAGGAGTTGGTGAGAGAGAAACGATTTCAAGAGATCAAACATCTCACATAAAGTTATCTTCAAAATCATCACTTTGTCTTCTTCAAGAATCACGAAATGGAGAAAGGTATGCTTCTACGTTTCCGCATTAAGATTTATGATTAGTGAAAACATAATTCTCAAAATTATAGCAACCGCTTATGGAGGTTGGCAACTAATGGAAGATGAATGATGTTTGATAATAGATCAGGAGTGACAGGTTGCTGATTGACATCAAAGAATGCTATGTAAGCATTGTCTAGCAACAATAAGGTGCTTGTGACGACATCAAGCTCCATCTTTACCTTCTATTCAAGAGCTTTATCAAATTGTGCTTATACCAAACAGGAAAAACAAGACAAGAAGCACAAAAGTCATGCCCTTTGCCTCCATTTTGACACCAACGGTGCTAAGCTAGCTAAACATTCTATTGAACGTGTTTAAGAATTCCAGCAGACTTTCACCTTCCTTCGTCTCATGCTAAAAAGTTCCTGCTTTGGGAAATTTTTTAGTGGAAGGCTCTTTACAAGGTAAAGCAGATCTACTCAAGGTCTTATGGTCATATCTCTATCCATGATGTCGAAGATGATGTAATCGAGTTTCAGTTTGGTTGAGGCAATATCCAAACCCTAACCATTAAGGATTTTGGGTTCACTTTTGGAATTACAGTAGATAAGGATAACATGGAAAATCCAAAACCAAGAAAACCACGGGGAGAGCAAGATCACTATTATACAAGGTATTACAAGGCTTTATAAGATGTATCAATTTGCAACCCCCAATACAAGAGAGCATAAATGAGAGACCAAAAAGTAAAAGAGATTACACTCAAGAAGAATCCGAAAAGTCCCAGAGATTACATTTACATCTATGATACATCAAGCCAAAGAGTGAAAAGAAATGGCGCGGGTTCAATCCCCATCGTTCGCACATCACATTACTTAAATTCCAAAAATATTCCCAATGAGTCGCATGTTATTAATAGTATGTCGATGACCAATTATCATGCTTTAATTCACTTGTGCTATATGGCGTTATTTCATTAGGTTACACATTTCAATTTTATTTTTCCACGGGATACCTCAAGCAAACAATCCACCATTGTTAAGTACTTTACCCCGATATTCATTGTATCATATTGTTGTCAATGACATTGTCAATTTCCAATATGCACCATTGCACCAGAGATTCTGAACTAAGTCGCATGGACACGAATACGACACGGTTTAGACATGGAGACGGATTCAACACCTATTCCAATGTGTCCTAGTGTATATTGGAGTATCCGTGAATGCGCGAAACGTGTCTGGCACGATGCGACACACCGTGATTTTCTTTTAATGTCATTACTTCTAGGATTTTGGACAAGATTTAGACTGTGTATACAAGAACCTTGAATACTCCAATAGTGAATGCACTATATTTTTGCCAGTACCAAATTTTGCCAGTACCAAATGACTTGTGATTGTGTAGGAACAACATAACGCAGTGCCTCCATTGCACAAACATCATATTCCTCAAGCCATGATTTCATAATGTGCCATCTTCCACAAGCAACTGAGTTACCCTTTGTGGTCTACAAACTATATATCATGATTCATGTATGTTGGAAACGAAAGCGCGGAAACCGTTTCCCAAACCAGAAAGTACCTGCGAGAGAACCGAGCAAAACGCACAAACCCAAAAACGCCAAACACAAATCGCAGACAGAGATTTTTACGTGAAAAATCCAGATGGAAAAAATCACAGGACGATCGGAGTCTAACCCTGAAGAACCTCCACTAATGGAATAAAGAGAATACACCCTCTACAAGCTCATCCCGATCCAACACGGATCACCACAACGCTTAGGAATATAAAATAGATTACACTACGAAGATAGAAGACAATAAAAAATTACCCAAAATTGACCTCCTCCTCCGAAACGGCCTCCAATCCTTCTTTCTCCTTCCTAAAGTTGCACAAGCACTCTTGCCTCCTTTTTCAATCCTTGTTGCATGTGTTAGGGTTTGAAAAAACTTAACTTATACTCCCAAATCCCGCAAACAACCTAAATCGTAGGATATGATCTAAGGTGTATAAAACACCTCCAAATTTTCGTTCAGTCCGCCGACCGAACTCGAACCGAATTCGACCCGAGTCGGTGATTTGCGAGTAAATGAAACAACAGCTCTTTGGAGCTTCTAGAGCACCCAGACCGAGTTCGGTCCAAACTCGGTAGGCTTGTTTCCATCAGCCCCCCACTTCCCTGTTTGCAGCTCCCGAGCTTCTCAGACTTCTCGAATGGCCCTCGTCGCCTCCCCGAGCTTCTCTGACACAGACGGCGCTCGTCGCACTCCGGGATGTTCTCCACATAGGTTGGGAACCCCGTCCACTCCAACAAATCTCCCCCTTCACAACTATGTGGAGGGGGTCGTCTTGTGAAGGGGGTTGTCATCCCGACGATCCGCCTGCAGTACTCAAACTTTCCCCTTGGAAGAATCTTTATGAACATGTATGCTCCGTATGAACCTTCTCAATCGCCGCTTCCTTCTTATCAACCACATCCCGTATCCAATGGTATCGAGTATCAATGTGTTTGGACCAGTTATGAAATATTTGGTTCTTCACAAGGTGACTTGCACTCTGGCTATCACAAAGCAAAGGATACTACTCTTGCTTTAGCCCCATTTTCTACAACAACTTCTTCATCCACAGCAACTCCTTGTAAGCCTCCGTCGCCGCAATATACTATGCCTCTGTCGTCGACAATGCAACACACTTCTGCACCCATGATTGCCACGATACCGCTCCACCAGCAAACATCATCATATAGTCCGAAGTCGATCGTCTCGTATCTATATCTCCAGCCATATCAGCATCGGTATACCCAACCAGCTTTGGCTCGTCACCACGAAAAAAAAGTCTTCAATCGGCAGTGCCCTAAAGGTATCGTAGGATCCACTTGACCACACTCCAATATATCCTTCCAGGATTGGAAAGATACATGCTAACTGTGCCAACTGGGTGAGCGATGTCTGGCCTCGTACACACCATAGCATACATAAGACTTTCCACAACTGAGGCATATGGAACCCTCTCCATATCTTCCTTCTCGTCCTCGGTAGATGGACATTGCTCCTCAGTGAACTTAAAGTGAGCCGCAAGGGGGCAACTCACTTTCTTCGACCAGTCCATCCCGAAACGCTGAAGTACCCGGTGAATGTACTTCTTTTAGGACAAGTGTAGCAGCTTGGATTCTCTCTCTCGGCTGATCTCCATCCCAAGAATAGTCTTCACTGAACCCAAATCCTTCATAGAGAAGGTCGCGCCCAGTTGGAACTTCAACTCTGCTATCCTAGTGGCATTCCGACCCACCAGTAGCATATCATCAACATAAAGCAGTAAAATAATGAAATCATCCTCGACAAAGTACCTCACAAACACACAGTAGTCCGACGTCGTCCGTGCATAACATGCTCTCCCATAAACGACTCGAACTTCCTGTACCACTGCCTCGGAACCTGCTTCAGACCATACAAGCTCTTCCTCAACCGGCATACCAAGTGTGGCTTGCCCTTCTCACAGAATCCCTCTGCCTGCTCCATGTATAACTCCTCCTCAAGATCAGCGTAGAGGAATGTCTTCACGTCCATCTGCTCGACCTCCAAGTTGAAATTGGCTGCCAATGCTAGCACCACCGAATAGACGACTGCTTGGCGACTTGCGAAAAAATCTCATCATAATCTACGCCCTTCCGCTGACCGTAGCCTTTAACTACCAGCCTTGCTTTTTATCGAGGACGAGTAGCATCATCTGTCTGCTTCACTCTGAACACCCATCGATTTTTCAAAGCCTTCTTGCCCTTTGGCAACCACACCAAATCATAAGTAGAGTTGGCCTGTAAGGAACTCATCTCCTCCTGCATAGCCTCCATCCACTCATGCCTGTGTTCGTCTTCCATAGCCTCTGCAAAACTTTCGGGCTCTCCCACATCAATCAGTAGCACATACTCACCCGGTGAATATCTCGTAGATGGTCGACGCTCTCTATCGCTCCTCCTAAACGGAACCACTGGTGCTGGCTGTGTATCAACAGCCTCCTCCCCTTCAGGAACCGCCTCCTCGGCATGCTCATCCTCCTGAGGGTCACCCTGACCACCATCAGCAGGTTGATGATCAAGGTTGGAAGCAACTCCATGTACTGGCTCCCCCATAACTGGATCCTCTGCGATGTCCTCTGGAAACTGCTCGAAGCGAAATGACTCTAACTCAGACAATTTTTCGGCCTCAGAAGACATCTCAGAATCCTGAGTATTAGTCATGGTATGATCCTTGACGAATACCACGTCCCTACTTCTGTAGAGCTTTCTTCCCACTGGGTCGTAGAGTCTATAGCCAAATCCATCCCGACTGTAGCTGACAAAGACGTATCGTCTCGTTTTTGGCTCAAGTTTAGATCTTTCGTCGTTCGGTACATGCACGAATGTCTTACAACCAAACACTCGCAGGTGATTGTATGACGGCTCTTTGTCGTACCATACTTTGTCAGGCACATCACCTGCAAAGGAGCAATATGAGATAAATTAATAACATAAGCAGCAGTGTAAAGAGTCTCACCCCAATAACTGTCCGGCAAGTTTGCTTCTGATAGCAAACACCGCACCCTCTCCATCAGCGTATTGTTCATGAGCTCCACTACATCGTTGAGCTACGGTGACTTTGGTAGAGTCTTCTGGTGTCGTATCCCTTGCTCTCTGCAATAAGCATCAAATGGACCAATGTACTCGCCGTCATTGTCGAACCGAACACATAGTAGCTTTTTGCCCGTCTCCCTTTCAACAGAGGCCTGAAATTCTATGAAAGTGGACAACACCTGATTTTTGGCCTTTAAGGCATAGACCCAAACCTTCCTGAAACAATCATCAATAAAAGTCACAAAATAAGAAGCACCACCAATGGATTTTACCTTCATAGGACCGCAGACATCCGAGTGAATCAACTCGAGCAACGCCGGCTTCCTTGAACTTGGGTGACTTTGAAAAGATACCATATTTTGCTTTTCCGCCAAACAGTACGTACATCTCTCCAATTTGGTAGACTTTAGCCCTAGAATCACCTTCATGTTCACCAAGTAACTCATCCCCTTCTCGCTGATATGGCTGTACTGTCTGTGCCACAACTCGGTAGACACATCAGTAGTCGCGTTCACCTCATGTGACCCATGTGCGCTCCATTCCATATAGTATAGTCTGGACCTCTTGCTTCCTCTGACAATCACCATCGAACCTCTGGAAAGCTTTTACTGACTGTTCCCGAAGAGATTGAAGAAGCCCTCGTCATCTAACCTTCCAACCGACACCAGGTTGAAACGGATATCAGAGACGTAACAGACATCTTTGAGAACAAGAACTGCACCCGTCTTCGTCCTCAAATGCACATCTCCAATAGCAACAACCTTCGACACATCTCCGTTGCCCATCTTCAGCACTCCACAGACGCCTGTTGTATAAGTAGCAAATAGTGCCATGTTGTTAGATACGTGCACTGAAGCACCTAAGTCCACCAGCCAAGAGTTGTCATCGCAGGCGAGGTTCATGACTACCTCATTACCTACAATGATCAAATCGCCTCCATGTGCTGAGACCGCCGCTGTAGTGTTCTCACTTTGCTTTCCTTTGTCGCCCTTCTTCTTTCTTCCTAGGAAAACAGTTTCGTTTGATGTGGCCCTTCTTACCACAATGGTAACACTCCGAGTCCTCGTACCGACCCTTGGACCTTCCTCTACTTTTGTCTCTGCCACCGCCTGGACCCCTGCTTTTACCCCTTCCGCGACTCTCTGAAACTAGTGCCTCTGAGTGGGATGTGGATGAAGAGCCATGAGAACGTCTTCGCACCTCTTCATTCAGTATCCCGCTCTCGGCAAACTTCAGACTGACCACGCTTTCCGGAGCAGAAGCGATCATAGACACTCGTACGGTCTCCCACGAGTCTGACAATGTACACAACAGCCATAGTCCCTGAACCTCGTCGTCGAACTTGACTCCCATCGAGGATAGCTAGTCCACCACTCCCTGCAACTCACTCAAATGATCTGTAATGGACGTCTCATCTTTGTACCGCAGACTTATCATCGTCCATATCAGGAACAATATATTTACCCCGGTCTTCTTCGCATACAAAGATTCCAGCTTATTATCCCACAGTGTCTTCGGGTCCGTTTGGATAGCCTTTCTGAAATTTTGTTCTGAAAACAGTTTTCTGAAAGTAAGTTATAAAGTTGTTTTTCTGAATATAGAGATTCTGAGTTTGCGTTTGGTTATTTTCATGTAGAAATTGGTTTTTAGAAACCAAAGTTGAAAATTCTGTTTGGTAAAAAAAATTTAGAAAATTATTTTGTTAATAAAATTAATACTTTCAGAAAATAATGTGTCCCGTGTCCGGCTGTGTCCGACTCCACCCAAATTGTGTCCGTGTGAAAGCCGTCGTCACCGACCCCACCACTGTCCACCATCCTCGGCATCTAGAAAAATCATAACCCTAACGCCACCTTTGCAGCTCCCCACCACCGTGCACGGCACCCCACCGCGTCGTCGAGGTCGTCGAGTCGAGTCGTCGAGTCCTCCGGCATCGTTTTCAACCCTAACACGTCGTCGATGTCGTCGAGTCCTCCGTCATCGTGGGGTGGTCGAGTCGAGGTCACCGTCCACCGTCGAGATCTGGCCGCAAAGGCACGACACGCCACCGTTCACCGTGGAGATCTGGCCCAAAGGCAGCCGTCATCGTCGTCCTCGAGAACGAGCTAACCACCGCCGTCGTCGTCCTCGAGATCGAGCCCGAGCACCCCACCGTAGCCGTCGTCCTCAACGGCCCCACCGCCATCGTCCTCGAGCTCGAGCCCGACCACCATCGTCGTCCTCGAGCTCGACCACCGGTCGTCGTCCTTGAGATCTGAATCACTGAAACTGGAAGAGGAAGAGAAGAAAAAGGAAGAGGAAGAGGGGAAAAAAATAAAGAGAGTTTAGAGGGGTGGGGGTGGGGCCCGCAAATAGTGTGAGAATTTGTTTCAGGAAACAACTTTTTTCTTCTCCGGAAAAGCTGAGTTAAAACTGAGGTTTGGAGGAAAAAAAAATTAAAAGCAACATTCAAAGATGAGGCAGCCAAACATTATTTTGGTGGGTTGCTACTTTTAAACTCAGAAAATTGAGTTTAAATGCAGAACCAAACAGGCCCTTCGCATGCTCAATATTGGCAACGTGATTGTACACGTTCTCGTCAACGAACTGCCTGATATATCCACATACCTGTATATGCTCGAACTTTTAGTCCTCTTCGGATTTGTCACTGGACTTCTTGGACGCAAATACTGGAAGATGCAGCTTCTTGACGGACAACAAATCCTTCATCTTGCTCCTCCAATAATGATAGTTGGTACCGTTCAAGTTTACCATGAGCACCGGCTTCGCGTCAATCTCTCCTCCCTGGTTTGCCTGTCAACTCCTGACACCCTTCTGAAATTCCAAAATCTGGCTCTGATACCACTTTGTTGGGAACGAAAGCACAAAAACCGTTCCCCAAACCAGAGAGTACTTGCGAGAGAACCGAGCAAAACGCACAAACCCAAAAATGCCAAACACAAATCGCAGACAAAGATTTTTACGTGGAAAACCCAGATGGAAAAAACCACGGGACGGTCGGAGTCCAACCCTGAAGAACATCCACTAATGGAATAAAGAGAATACACCATCTACAAGCTCCTCCTGATCCAACACGGATCACCACAACGCTTATGAATAGAAAATAGATTACACCAGGAAGATAGAAGACAATGAAAAATTACCCAAAATTGATCTCCTCCTCTGAAACGGCCTTCAATCCTTCTTTCTCTTTACCAAAGTTGCACAAGCACTCTTGCCTCCTTTTTTTCTCTCCTTGTTGCATGTGTTAGGGACCTAGGGTTAGAAAAAACATAACTTATACTTTTCTATCCCGCAACCAACATGAATCGTAGGATACGATCCAATGGTGTATAAAACACCTCAAAATTTTCGTTCAGCCCGTCGACCGAGCTCGGACCGAATTCGACCCGAGTCGGTGATTTGCGAGTAAACGAAACAACAACTCTTTGGAGCTTCTAGAGCACCCCGAACTCGGTAGGCTTGTTTCCAGCCCCCCCCCCCCCCCCCCCCCCCCCTCACTTCCCTATTTGCTATTCCCGAGCTTCTCCGACTTCTCGAATGGCCCTCGTCGCCTCCCCGAGCTTCTCTGACACACTGATAGCGCTCGTCGCACTCCGGGGTGTTCTCCACATAGGTTGGGAACCTCACCCACTCCAACAAGGTAGGGGTGCCTGTGTTATACGCAAAACTATTCAGCTAGAAAGATGCCTAGTGTCAAGCTCCAATACTCAAAAAAATTATCTTCTGGCACATGTACAAGCGTCCAACTTTCATGTTTTGGACATGCTCAGCAACAAGTAGTGTTATTTCCAGTGACTTGCACACAGCCGCATTTGTACTTCGGTACTCGTCAATGTCCACATCACCACTCAAACCACAATCTGCAAGGCCTATTAGCAATGTTTAAGACGCTGTGGTGCCCAAATACCTCTCGTCAAGTAAATGCAGATCCTTAAAGCCAACCTCTCGTAAACTTATTGTGTAATCTTTGGCCTCGACATTCTTTCTTGAGTCTTGACCAGTTCTTGGTCTAGCTCAAAGGTATACAGGTTAATAATCTTATGTTAACATATGACTCGATCCAACTCCGGAAAGTAACTCGCATACTTGGTAATCTTCCTACTTAATTAGGCATCCTAATGCCATAGGATCATAACATAACATAACATTTGGTATGATTGCAGAAGGCAACCGCCTACATTCAGACACATAATTTAGGATTTCCAAATATGAGCTATCTAAAGTCTATATATATTGGAGAGTCATAACTGGTCATAGATACAATAAGAAAGAGCTATTCCTGTTGTGAGAATCATCAGGGTCACAGATACAATAAGAAAGAGCTATACCTGTTGTGAGAACCATCAGGTTTCCTGCTGTGGTGGCACAACTAAGAAAAAAAAGTATGAGTTTGGCGAATGCATCTTGTAGCTTTTGGGTTCTGAGAGATGTGAGGTTTTGGAGGTGGGATTTCCTCCATAGCTCTTGTACCCCCTCCAAAGAAATTTCTCTCTGTAAAATTAGTACTCACTATCTCTTTTCTTCCTCTCTCACGGCTACTGACAACACCAAAGCTTGGTATTATAAAAAACAACATGGTGTCGAGTCATGTCTACCAACAGTAAAAAAAAATAAAAATTGAGCATGCTTCATTCTTTTTTGCCTTAATTCTTTAATAAACAATGGATATGACTCTGAACAAGGTGCTAGCTAATTCAGCCTAAAGTGCAGTCCTACATCCCTCTGGTAGTAATTGGTCATACCATATTCATCTATTTAATTTTATAGAAAGTCATTATCCTTTTAGAATTTATCATCAAAAATCATTCCACCAAAAGGTCTGCGATAAATAAAATTTTCTTATCTAAACTTTCAGTGTTAGTTTGCAGAGGATGATGGTTTTTTACTTACTTTCAGCCTCTCCAAACTTTCATTACTAGGTGTCATTTCTAGAGGATAATGAGCAAGCAAGTCATAATTCTGGAGCAGATAATACCAAAACTAAAGTGTTCTTATCACATCAGAATCGAAGTTTAAATACCCTAGCAATGACATCAAGCATGGTGAAGCCTTCAACTATCTTTCTAAACAAGACACCATCAACTATAACCTTCTTAAAAACTCCCATGCACGCTTAGACAATCTCTTCCACCCGCCCACCACTCTGCTTCCTCAATTATCATTTTCCTTTTAGACCCCATCAGCATATATCTGATCGTGTATCCTAAGTTGTTTGGTGTGTGTTAAAGTTCCTTCCACTGTACAAAATCGAAGAGTGTTGGTGAGCAATGAGGGTTATATATTAACCCTATTCAAAACACCCCTCTCCCTCTCACAAACCCATTTTTTACAGACTGAGCTAGATTCATGCAATGGTATAAAAATAAATGTAAAACGGCTTAAAATGCACTCCAGATAGATTGATCCTGAGTTGGTCTAGCGACATGTTCAAGTCCCTACCACTGCACCAAGACTCTAGAGTGTTGGTGAGGGATGATGGTTATATATTCATATTATTCAACAGTGTGCATAGCCATACTATCGTCAACTCACTGTCCCCTTATCGTTTGTGCAACTCATTCATCCTGCTGATATACTTGTGACTTGCATTATCCTTCCTAGGTTTGACACACAGTCACAATTTGAATCTGAAATCCAACCTAAGCAACTCAATCATTTCCTGTGCCACGGAGGTTATACAGATTAACAAAGTAACTTGTCTACAATTCAGAAAATTTTCGTAAGTGGTACACAGCATGCAAACTGGGGGAAAGCAAATGCAAAGCTAGCTATAAAGGAGAAGCTTCTCAAGAGATCTGAATATTCAGTATTAAGGTGCTCTTTCATTGTTCTTATGAAAACTTTATGAATGTAACATTTAGTAACAACAAAATATGGTCTGAACTATATACCTTGGAAAGAAACTCATCCTTTGTTAACTTATAGTTGCTGTCCACATGATTCTTTGCCACTGCACGCTCATCAGCCCAAAAGACGTACCACCTTGTCCAGTCCACTGTCTTGTTGTAAGGAGCTTCACAAAGTTTCCTGCCTCCACGAAATAACTTTATTTATTTTCGAGACACTGAAAATCTTCCCATTATACAAGTGAAAATGAAAGAAAGGTACAGCATTTTCTCATCTACCATTCTCCTACATGTCTTCCTTCTCCACCATTTCCTATGCAAATCACAGCTCATATTTTGACAAGATGCACAAGAAAGTAGGAATACAATATTACCACAATAAGCTGATGAGTGGCCCTCCCGTTAATGCAATAGCAAAAACTCCTCTCTCTTTAACTGATATGTCAGATATTTGCGAGATATACTCTGCCAAATCAGTTGCAAGCTCATCCAAACTTTCAAAAATTCTTAATTCTCTCCTGCTCTTGTGATCACTGGAGATGGACATTTCCCAGAACACTGGAGGATTTCTAATGAAGTCCTGCATAAATAAAAAAATAACAAACTCAGCACCTGAAACAGTCAAAAGAAAGGGAACCCTTAGAAGGATGCAATCTATTAAATAACCCTCAAGAAAGTGATTCATGGTGGCAAAAAACCAAGGTATTTGACCTGAAAGTGACAGCCTTTTCAAATAAGATTGAAAGCTGATATTGCATAATGAACATCAATACACATATTATATTCTTTATAAGCATCAGGAATAAGAGAGCAAATTAGTACACATGCAATCACTGCTAAATGAATGAACAAAACCCAATATCACCAACCAAGTTCATACATGTTCATGTTAACTAGATGCAAACAACCATAAGAGCTTAAACTGCAATATACAGAAAAAGGGTCTCTCTCAATGTCACGTAGCAGTTAATGCAGGGTTTGGCGCATAGTTCAGGGTTTGGCGCATAGTTCAGGGAATCGGCCGATACCTTAACTGGAAAAACTGGAAAAAGTAGTTAAGCCAACCGATTCACCGATTCAAAACCACTGAAACCTCCAGAAATTGTCAATTAAGAAGGGACTAATACAGTTTATTAATACTATATGCAAATAATGGTCGGAGGGGGGGGGGGGGGGGGGGGGGTGCAAGATGTACGCAGTCTTACACCCAGTATATAGAGAGGCCCAGTTACCGCAACTCGAACATGCATGCTCCAAGATGCAAGCATGAAGCCTTACCGCCACACCAATTGACAACCTTAAAACTTAAATAATTGAAAAAAATGGTTGCAAACTATCTAACTTCACAGAATATACATTAGATCTTTAGATCTTAGTAATTTGGATTGTAAATCATTTTCACTCTTTGGATCAATGTGTCATATAGGTGAATACAATACATAGAGCAAATTGTATCATATTACCTCTTCATCTAGTCTTGGGAACTTAGAGGATTTTTCATGCTTACATGAGCTTAAACTGCATATCCAAAAGATAGGTATGTATGTCTGCGATTGAGCCATTTAGGTTTTATTGCACAACCCTCTAATGCCCATAGCTATCTCGGCTTGAAATTTGATACCAACATAGAGGATCGACGTCGAGAGTCGTCATAATTTTTTTGTCATATCCTTTATGAAGCTTTCTTATGCTCCATAAGTGACTTCATTATGATAGGAGAAGGCTTGGATAATGAATATGGTTATATTTAGATCTTAATAATATCTATATTTGTGCATGTTTATTAGTAACTAGGTTCCAAAAAGTTCTACAAAGAATGTGAAAAGAAATGTTACTTTCTCATGTCTCAAATACGTTTGGCATCGTCACAACCATGCAAAATCACTTTCAACTATGTTTTGGGACTCTTTGGAACCTAGACGTAGGTGAGCCATATCTAACATGAGTGTCGAGATGTGTCAGATACGTGTCCTATACTGATATGTGTACAATTACGGGTACTCTGGAGGAGTATCCATGCAATATATTTATGCATGCACGAATACGACCAAATTTGGACACAGAAACAGATTCAACGCCTATTTTGGCATGGACTAGTGTATTTTGGAGTGTTTATGGCATGTTTGAAAGGTGTCCGACAGGATGTGACGAGGATACGACGTGTGGTTTTGGAGTGTCCTTTCTATTATAATTCCCAGTTTCAAAGATTAAAAATACAACATTACCTAGAAACTCATAAGCTCTGCCTGTAAAATGAAAATTTTGTAGAAAAGCAAGCTGAGCAACCTACAATCCCCAATATCAGAAAATAGATTAAATATGGGTCCCAAACCATCTTATAAATAAAGGTATATGGAAAAAGTATGACATGAAAAAGCCTAGCACTGTCTCATAATCCAAGATTCTAACAACCAACTAATCCTTTTATATAGAAAAGATCATGATGAACCAAAAATTTAATTTTAATTTTTCAGCATTATTACTGTTTCGACGTTAAGGGAAAAAAAATAGAAGAACAATGAACAATAAAACTAAGAACCCAACCCAATAATCATCATTCACCAATCAATCATTGACCAACAGAATGGCCAAACTTCAAACTCATATCTGCACTAATCATTATCAATTTCAAGAAAAATTCAGCGAACCCATCATCAAAAAAAAAGCAACTTCTCCACAAAAAACAACATCTCAGAATCAATCAAATTAGAGCAAAATGAAGGTGACCCACATCCCAAAATCTGATGTTTAGCACTCGTCTCCCTTCAAAAATCAAATTTTTTGGAAGGAAAACTCACAATAACTGAAGATGGGCAGTCACCAAAATATCTTCTTTTCTTTTCTTTTCTTTTCTCCCTCTCAATCCATTCACAAGCTTAAAATATATATTAATGGCAGAAGAAGACAACACTGTTGTTGTCGATTTTTTTTTTTTTTTTCTTAATCCCTCTGTCTCTTTCATCACCAACTAAGAGTTCATCAGACGCTTGCTAACTTATTATACCGAAGCTCTTTTCTCATAGAAGCACTTTAAATCTATCTTATTTTACGTGAGTCCAAAAATACTTAATTGGTTTTTTTTTTTTTTTTGAAAAAAAAATTTATCTTGGTAATTAATTCTCCTTAAGTGTATTCTTACTAGCAGTAACTCATTGTAAAAATGACATTACAAAATTGAATGGCTAGCAGCAAAACTGTGGCAGCAGAACAGATGGTCTGTTGAACTACAGTCCTGCGGAACCGCAACATCGTAGTTTTAGGAACCACAGATCTGTTGAACTAACGCAATATGTGTCATCTCCAGATCCAATGCATAGGGGCAAAGTGCGAAGTGCACCACTTTGCGTCCTTCACCTAGGTTCTAGTCCGAGCTAGCCTATTTGGCCATTTCGAGATCTAGTTCCAAAGAAAATCCTGCAAAAAAATTATGACAAATACCAAAAATTGTTGTAAGATTTGAATATTGTCCACTGGAGAAAAAAACTCTACTATACCAACAATTTAAGTTAACACACCTCTTGTAGTCTTAAATATTCAAACGACACTTGAAATTTGCCTTACATAAAATGGTTAATGATCACTTTGAAAATAAATCCAAACAATTTTTACATTTTTTTTTGTATTTTGATGCATCATATGATTCTAATAGTCTTCATTCATATCTTACTACCAATTTACGAAAATAGTGTCACACACGACTCAGTTGTACTCACTATGGACCTTCGTTTGTGACTACAAATGCTAATTATAAAGAGAAGAATAGGATTGTGGCTACTAAGAATCATGTTGTGTTTTATGTTTTCTGAGATCCCAAGTGTTGATAATCCACATTATAATGAAAGTAGATGGATAAAACTACTTGTTGATGAATGAAAAGAAGACAAGCACACTTAGAAAACGTTATTTACGGTTGAAAACGTAATTGATCACCACGTCAGTGAGTTAAAGCGAGCACAACAAAAATAGGGAGTAGGAAATCGAGTCAATCCTCCAACCCTAACCATCCTTGGGCCCAAAAATTTGGGACTACTGTAGAGTTGGATTCAAAAGACTAGCCTGACGACTCAATTGTGCTATCTATTGGACTCCAAGTCATTGTCTAATTTTATATGATGGAAAGAATTTTTTCAATAAAATGGAATTTTAATTTGGGATAAGCCACTTCTTCCAAGAATGATGAGGGCCTGAATGAAAGATGCCACTTCCATGATCTGTGATTTACAATGAGGGAGTTGGAAATGTTTTGAAGTTAATGGAACAACTAACCGTGCAATAAAGAGCTCAATTAGTAGTTCGTTGGAACTGTTCCAACAGTTTGATGAAGCTTTTGAAAGCAAGAGAAGCACTTCCAAAAGAAACTTCTAACTTCCAAGCACATGTATAAGAGACATTTTATAATGAAGTAAACTTACAAAAAATTATATGCAAAAACCTTCAATAAGTGGATGATGATTGATGATCAAGGAAGGAATCTTAACTGGGTGGATTCATTCATGATGTCACTATTTGTAAAAAAAGCAATCTTAAAATTGTTGGATTTTTTCGTATTTTGATCTAGACTGATACATGCGGTTGTGTATTGAGAAGTAAATCATGCATTTATATATATTTTTCAGGGCTTGGATACGGCACACAACCTAAGGGATATAATAAGTATTGGTCATATTTTAATACCCAAAAAAATATTTTCCAAAATGTTCAAATCCCTTTCCAAATTCGTAAACCTTAATCCATGTGTAGTTTTACGGTAGATTGTCCTATTATGAATATTTCTGAAGTTTGAAACTCCATTAATAAAATTTTGAAGTTTTATAATCAAAACAAAATTTTGAGACGGCCTGAAAGGGCAAACGGGACATGGGCCCCGGGGCCCAAGGGACCCCACAAAAATTTAAGATTTTGTAATATATACTATATAGTATTAACATGTAATAAAAGATTTGGTAAAAGAAAAAAAAACGACAATTATTTTTCTGGTCGTGAAAACTTCTTCCTTTCGATTCTAGAAAGTACTTTCAAATTACAGAGGGAATTGATGGCCAAAGGTAAGTGTTATTAGAAATTATTTATTTTAATTAATCTCTCTTCCTTCTTTCTTCTGCTTATAATTGAATTCCAGACTCCTAAAAAAATTTATCTTTTCTCCTTCACGCCCTTCTTTTACCCATAATTTTAATTTTTACTTAGTAATTTGAAGTTGGAAATTAGAATTTTACAATTGTTAAATTGATGTAAGTTGTAGACAACAAATACTAACTGAAACGACGATGCAACTTCCGTTGAACCATCTCCAGGTAATAAACTCGAGTATTTGGTCTAAAAATTCAAATTTTAATGATGAAATTGAGTGCTCGTGATGCTAATAGTGACACTAATTTTAATAATCTTGAGTTGCAATGATAAATTATTGAATTTTGAGTAAATTCATTTGGAATTTCTTCACAACATACTATGTAATGTTGTATTACGAAGTGGAGTTTAACAAATATTAATGATAAGATGATGTAGGGATTGTTGGATTTGGTATTTTGATTGACTTTGGGATTGTTAAATTTGGGTCATGTACGAGAACGAAATGTTCACTACAAAGCTGTCATTTTTATTGTTCTGATTAACCATTACGGGAAAGCCAGTTGGATATTTATATTGATTTAGTTTGTTTATGTTGCTTAGTCGAACTTGAGTTAGAATGAATTCCGGTATTTGATTATTCAATTATATGAAAATGGTGCAAGAATTCATGTTTAGGAGTTTTTATTGATTTTGTAACATATTTTTATGATATTATGTTTAAAAGTGATCAAGACGCATGTACTTAAATTGCTAGGATACTATTTTCTCGAAAGAAACAAGGTTCTAACGAGACCCTAAATGTAGAATGCTTTCATGATAATGAAATACTGAATCTTCCAAAAACAAATTATACTTTGTTTTCAATATATCTTGGACATCATTTTGGATTTCGCCCTGGGCATTAAAATGCTCCGGGCCGGCCCTGACCACCGTAAATATTCATGTAACTGCTAAAAAATTTGTTGTCTTGTCACAAAATTTAAATTTTAAACTTAAGCGTAAAATTATTTAAATAAAAAGGTATGATTAGAATATAAATATGTTTAATGATATGATTAAGTTGAAAAAATTTGTAAATATAATATTTGTTAAAAAGAATTGATAGAAAGATATGCTTAACATAATATAGTTAGAGCATCCACATTGGGAGATGTTTTAAGTGCTACATTTTGACTCAAGTCAAATTTTGTAGCACTTGAAAGCTGCAGTGGACAGTACTTGTGTATACTTGAAAATTACTAGAAATTTATAAGACATTTCAGGTTTGGAGTGTGTTCTAGCTCTTCTATATTAATTGTTGGGCCACGAAAAGTAACCAAACATGAAAGAAAAATAAAGAGAAAAAAGAGGAAGAAAAAGAAAAAATTAATTTGGAGTGTTTATTTGTAGTGTATCATTGTGTGCCAATATCATAAAAACACTATAAAAATAATAATTTATATAATTTTTAATAATTTGAAGTATTTGTTTTGAGTGCCACCATTGTTGATGTTCTTAGTAAAGTTGATTAGATTATTTTTGTTGAAAATAATATATTTAGTAAAGATATAATTAACTACACTTTTATTATAATATTAATTTTATCTTGACATATTTGTCATGAATATTTTTATAAATGGAAAGAGATATACTTGGTTAATATGATATATTTTGTTTAGGACGATCAAAATTTCTGCAGACCAAACTTTTTGACAATTATGTGGAGGCAATGTGTGTTGCTCCAGTCAATTTTTATTACAGTTACTAATAAAATTATAACTAATAATAATGCTATG
Organism: Iris macrosiphon; assembly: GCA_036927795.1. Classification (NCBI taxonomy): domain Eukaryota; kingdom Viridiplantae; phylum Streptophyta; class Magnoliopsida; order Asparagales; family Iridaceae; genus Iris; species Iris macrosiphon. The sequence goes on along the minus strand of JAYESA010000016.1, from coordinate 112,575,075 downwards.
TCTTATTATGAAATGACTCCTAACAAAAAAAAAATTGTTAAGTCTTTTATCATTCTAGTTTTTTAAATCTACTTAAAATGGTAAATCGTGTTAGAGTGGGTGGGGTTCCCAATCTATATAAAAAATATTCCGGAGTAAGATTGAGTATTTCTACATATAATAGGAATACCTCAATTTATTTGGATTGGATATTCCTAAATATAACAGAAATATTTCAATGGATTTGGATTTGGATTTGGATTGGATATTTCTATTTATAATAGGAACGCTAGTTGTGGGTTTGAGGCTATATATAGGTGTCTCCTGGCCCTAAAATATATTTCTCTCTAAAAAAAAAAATAGCAACAAGGAGAGAAAATGAGGCAAGAGTGTTATTGCAACATTGGAGAGGAGAAAGAAGGATTATAGGCCGTTTCGAAGAAGAAGATCAGTTTCGGGGTTGGACTCCGATCGTCCCGTAGTTTTTTCCGCAAGGGTTTTCCACGTCAAAAATCTCTGTGTCTGCGATTTGTGTTTGGCGTTTTTGGTTTGTACGTTTTGCTCGGTTCTCTCGCAGGTACTCTCTGGTTTGGGGAACGTTTTCGCACTTTCGTTCCCAACGAAGTGGTATCAGAGCCAGGTTCTGAAATTTCAGAAGGGTGTCAAGAGTTGACAGGCAAACCAGGGAGGAGAGATGGACGCGAAGCCGGTGCGCATGGTAAACCTGAACGGTACCAACTATCATTACTGGAGGAGCAAGATGAAGGATCTGTTATTTGTCAAGAAGTTATATCTGTCGGTATTTGCTTCCGAGAGGCCCGGTGACAAATCCGAAGAGGACTAGAATTTTGAGCATATAAAAGTGTGTAGGTACATCAAGCAGTTCGTTGACGAGAACGTGTACAACCACGTTGCCAGTATTGAACACGCGAGGACACTGTGGGATAAGCTGGAATCTTTGTATGCGAAGAAAACCGGGGTAAATAAATTGTTCCTAATCCAGATGATGATGGGTCTGCGGTACAAAGATGGGGCCTCTATTACGGATCACTTGAGTGAGTTCCAGGGTGTGGTTGACCAGCTATCCTCGATGGGAGTCAAGTTCGACGACGAGGTTCATGGACTATGGCTGTTGTGTACATTTTCAGACTCGTGGGAGACCGTACGAGTGTCTATGATCGCTTCTGCTCCGGAAGGCGTGGTCAGTCTGGAGTTTGCCAAGAGCAGGGTACTGAATGAAGAGATGCGGAGACATTCTCAGGGCACTTAATCCACATAAAACTTAGAGGTGCTTGTTTCAGAGAGCCGCGAAAGGGGTAAAAGCATGGGTCCAGGCGGTGGCAGAGACAAAAGCAGGAGAAGGTCCAAGGGTCGGTACGAGGACTCAGAGTGTTACCATTATGGCAAGAAGGCCACATCAAGCGGAACTGTTTCTCTTGAAAGAGAGAGAAGAATGGCGACAAGGGGAAGCAAAGTGAGAACACTATAGCGGCTGCCTCGACACATAGAGGCGACGTGATCATTGTAGGTGATGAGGTAGTTATGAACCTCGCCTGCGATGACAACTCTTGGCTGGTGGACTCAGGTGCTTCAGCGCACGTATCTCACAATAGGGCACTATTTGCTACATACACAACAAGCGATTGCGGAGTGTTGAAGATGGGCAATGGAGATGTGTCGAAGGTGGTTGCCATTGGAGATGTGCATTTGAGGACAATGACAAGTACAGTTCTTGTTCTCGAAGATGTCCGTTATGTCCCTGATATCTGTTTCAACCTGGTGTCGGTTGGAAGGTTGGATGACGAGGGTTTCTTCAGTCTCTTCGGGAACAATCGATGGAAGCTTTCCAGAGGTTCAATGGTGATTGCTAGAGGAAGCAAGGGGTCCGGACTCGACTATATGGAAGGAAGCGCATAGGGGGCACAGAAGGTTAACGCAGCTACTGATGCATCTACTGAGTTATGGCATAGGCGGATCAGCCATATCAGCGAGAATGGGATGAGCTACTTGGTGAACAGGAAGGTGATTCCAAGGCTAAAGTCTACATAGTTGGAGAAGTGCACGCACTGTTTGGCGAGAAAGCAAAATAGGGTGTCTTTCCAAAGTCATCCAAGTTCAAGAAAGCCAGTATTGCTCGAGTTGATTCACTCAGATGTCTGCGGTCCTATGAAGGTAAAATCCATTGGTGGTGCTTCTTATTTTATAAAATTTAGTGATGACTATTCCAGGAAGGTTTGGGTCTATACCTTAAAGACCAAGGATCAGGTGCTGCCCACTTTCAAGGAGTTTCAAGCCTCTGTTAAAAGGGAGACGGGCAAGAAGCTTCTTTGTGTTCGGTCGGACAATGGCGGCGAGTATATCGGTCTCTTTGATGCTTATTGCAGAGAGCAAGGGATATGATACCAGAAGACTTCACCAAAGATACCGCAACTCAACGGTGTAGCGGAGCGGATGAACAGGACGCTAATGGAAAGGGTGCGGTATTTGCTGTCAAAAGCAAACTTGCCAGGCAGCTATTGGGGTGAGGCACTTTACACAGCTGCTTATGTTATTAATATGTCTCCTAGTTCTCTTTTGTAGGGTGATGTGTTTGACAAAGTATGGTACGACAAAGAGTCGTCATATAATCACCTACGAGTGTTTGGTTGTAAGGCTTTCGTACATGTACCGAAGGACGATAGATCCAAACTTGAGCCAAAGACGAGGCGGTGCGTCTTTGTCGGCTACGGTCGGGATGCGTTTGGCTATAGACTCTACGATCCAATGGGAAGAAAGCTCTACAAAAGCAGGGACGTGGTATTCGTCGAGGATCAGACCATGACCAATACTCAGGATTCCGAGATGCCTTATGAGGTTGAGGAATTGCCTGAGTTAGAGTCATTTCGCTTCGAAGAGTTGTTAGAGGACATCGCAGAGGATCCAGTTATGGGGGAGCCGGTACATGGAGTTGCTCCCAACCTTGATCATCAGCCTGCTGATGGTGGTCAGGGTGACCCTCAGGAGGATGAGCATGCCGAGGAGGCAGTTCCTATAAGGGAGGAGGCTGTAGATATATAGTCAGTATAGCGCCCCGTTCTTCCGGTGCGGAGAGCGCGGCTAAGAAACACAAGACGGTATCGTTCGATCGGGATAGATTGAATTAAGAACTCGTCCTCGTTATGGATTTGTTTCTTCGGAATCGATTCCCATATTCAGTGGACTGCGCCCCCGGGATCGGCTTAGCGGCAGAGTCAGGAGGGACCTCTCCGCTGCTATCTTTCATTGCCTCGGTTTTCGATATCGCTTGTTGCTTTCGTGCTTTGAGTTGGTTTTGGGATTTGCTTGTTTTCCTTGAACGGTTTCGATGGTTTTCATTGTTTTCGTTCATTGACTTGCACTTCTATTCCGAGAATGGAAAGAGAGGAAGAAGTATTAATCGAGCTGTTCGTGTGCAGGTGAACGAGCAGTAGGCGGCTTGCGAGCGGAGTCGTGAAGCGCCTCTTTCCTTCTTCTTTCCAAAAATCTAAGTGAGTGGCTACCAACCCGATTAGCTAGCTCTGCTTCCGAGCCTCACTCCTTCGCCCCGATCAAACGATACCAAGTAATAATAAAAGAAACCAAGATAAAAGAGAATAGACTTGGTTATATGCTTGTCACGAACGAATACCTAAATTCATGCTTGCTCGCTTGGAAATAATCATAAAATGTTGCTTGTCTTGTGCAAATACATATTTCATGCTCGTGTTGCCTCGAAGGCGTAAACTTATTCGTGTTGCCTCGAAGGCATAACTTGTCGTGTTGCCTCGAAGGCGTAAACTGATTGCTTAAGTTAACGTATTGTTCGATCATGGACAACTTGTGCACAAGGGTAAGTTCTGCGGACGGTCGCTGGGGCACTGGCACCGTTCCGGTCCGGGCGGAACTCGTGTGTAGTCATCGTGTGCTGGAGGGGATAGCTTGCAATGCATCGTGTGCTTGTCGTGTTCTGGTTGCATGCTATCCCTGTCCTTGACTATGTCCGTTATGGCACCACGCCAGTGATCATCGTGTATATTTAAACCTGTTGCATACTAACTTGTGTCTCCGTGGCAGGGAAGGCAAGGTAAGTATTGTGCAGGTAATTCAGACGGTCAGGTAAAATCCACCGAACGGTGGCACGTTCATTTCAGTAAATTCAATATGCTGCTTACTTGTAAATGAACTAAGGCAAGATAGAAACCCACAAAAATATGCATGCTTCAATAAACAACGTGTTGATTGGTATAGTCAGGCTAGCTCGCCTTCACCAGCATGTTTCGATATGCTGACCCTCGTTGAAACAGGTTCTCCGCACTAAGGCGAACCGAGCGAGGAGCCGAAGTCGTCTTCCCGATCCAGTCCAGCTGTTAGCGCACCTTCACCGCGCCTCGAAGCCTTTTGAAGTCAGGAGCCTGCAACTCTTCATACACAAATGCAGCTCCGTGGCAAAGCGATCCTCCAGCCTGGAGGTCTTTATCGTTTTGAGTTTATAAAAGGATGTAATGTACAGGACTGCTATCTCATTTTGAGTCAACCCTTTTGTAAGCCGTTCGGCATATTAGCTAACTCGTTCAAGAGTTTGTAATAGATGTTCATTATCAATAAAGAGAACTTTTCTATGTTTCAAATCTGTGTGTTTTAATTTATCTGCGTACTCTGAATATGTGCTTGCTATGCAAATCATTAAAGCCTTGTGCGGGCGCAATTCCAGGCCCGCACGGCGGTCACGACTCGGGGGACGCCTCGGGGCGTGACAGTCAGCGCCAGTGGTTCCGTTGAGGAGGAGTGATAGAGAGCGTCGACCATCTAATAGATACTCACCTGGTGAGTATGTACTACTGACTGACGAGGGAGAACCCAAAAGTTTCACAGAGGCTATGGAAGATAAACACAGGCAGGAGTGGATGGAGGCCATGAAGGAGGAGATGAGTTCCTTGGAGGCCAACTCTACTTATGATCTGGTGCAGTTGCCAAAGGGCATGAAAGCTTTGAAGAATCGATGAGTGTTCAGAGTAAAGCAGACATATGATACTACTCGCCCTCGATACAAAGTGAGGCTGGTAGTTAAAGGCTACGGTCAGCGAAAAGGCGTAGATTATGATGAGATCTTTTCGTTAGTCGTCAAGCAGTCGTCTATACAGGTGGTGCTAGCATTGGCAGCCAGTTTTGACTTGGAGGTCGAGCAAATGGACGTGAAGACGACATTCCTCCATGGTGATCTTGAGGAGGAGTTGTACATAGAGCAGCCAGAGGGATTCTGTGAGAAGGGCAAGTCACATTTGGTCTGCTGGTTGAGGAAGAGTTTGTATGGTCTAAATCAGACTCCGAGGCAGTGGTACAGGAAGTTCGAGTCGTTTATGGGAGAGCATGGCTATGCACGGACGACGTCGGATCATTGTATTTTTGTGAGGTACTTCGTCAAGGATGATTTTATCATTTTATTGCTTTATGTTGATGACATGTTGTTGGTGGGTCGGAATGCCACAAGGATAGCATAGTTGAAGCGCCAACTGGGCACGGCCTTCTCTATGAAGGATTTGGGCGCACGAAGTCTATTCTTGGGATATAGATCAGCCGAGAGAGAGAGAGAGAGAGAGAGAGAGAGTCCAAGCTGCTACACTTGTCCCAAAATAAGTACATTCATCGGGTACTTCAGCGTTTCGGGATGGACGAGTCAAAGAAAGTGAGTAACCCCCTTGCGGCTCACTTTAAGTTCACTGAGGAGCAGTGTCCATCTACCGAGGACGAGAAGGAAGATATGGAGCGAATTCCATATGCCTCAGCCGTGGGGAGTCTTATGTATGCTATGGTATGTACGATGCCAGACATTGCTCACGCAGTCGGCACAGTTAGTAGGTACACTTACAATCCTGGAAAGGTACATTGGATTGGGGTCAAATGGATTCTACGATATCTTCAGGGTACTGCCAATTGGAGACTTTCATTTGGTGGTGACAAGCCGAAGTTGGTTGGATATACCGACGTTGATATGGCTGGAGATGTAGAGACGAGGCGATCGACTTTGGACTATGTGATGATGTTTGTTGGTGGAGCAGTATCGTGGCAGTCGCGTTTACAGAATTGTGTTGCCTTATCGACGACAGAGGCAGAATACATTGCGGCAATGAGGCTTACAAGGAGTTGATGTGGATGAAGAAGCTGCTGCAGAAAATTGGGTTAAAGTATGAGGAGTATCATTTGCTTTGCAATAGTCGTAGTGCTATTCACCTTATGAAGAACCAGATATTTCATAGCCGGTCCAAGCACATTGATACCCGGTATCATTGGATACGGGATGTGGTTGACAAGAATGAAGCGGCGCTTGAGAAAGTTCATACAGATGACAACGGAGCAGATATGTTCATAAAGGTTCTACCAAAGAGAAAGTTTGAGTACTGCAGGCGAATCGTCGGGATGACGACCCCCTCCACATAGTTGTAAAGGGGGAGATTTGTTGGAGTGGGTGGGGTTCCCAACATATGTAGAAAATACCCTAGAATAGGATTGAGTATTTCTACATATAATATGAATACCTCAATTTATTTGAATTGGATATTTCTAAATATAATAGAAATATCTCAATGGATTTGGATTGGATATTCCTACATATAATAGGAATATGTCAATGAATTTGAATTTGGATTAGATATTCCTATCTATAATAGGAATGCTAGTTGTGGGTTTGAGGCTATATATAGGTGTCTCTTGGCCTTAAAATATCTCTCTCTAAAAAAAATAGCAACAAGGAGAGAAAAAGAGGCAAGAGTGTCATTGCAACATTGGAGAGGAGAAAGAAGGATTGGAGGCCGTTTCGAAGAAGGAGATCAGTTTCGAGGTTGGACTCTGATCGTCCCATGGTTTTTCTCGTAAGAATTTTTCACGTCAAAAATCTGTGTCTGCGATTTTTGTTTGGCGTTTTTGGTTTGTGCATTTTGCTCGGTTCTCTCGCAGGTACTCTCTGGTTTAGGGAACGGTTTTCGCACTTTCGTTCCCAACAAATTAGACCTGATATAAAGTTTTTTTTTCATTCTTGAGCACAAGTGGAAAGGAAGAAGAATACTAAGTGCTTGTTTGGTTCACCGTAATGTATTCGTAATTGTAATGACGATTACGTTGTAATTATAATTCAGATGTTTGGTTGGACTTAAAAAATTATATATAATGTAATCGTGATTACAAGTTTGATTATATTACATCAGTTTCTTCTAAAACCAATTACAACTTAAGGTGATGTTTGATATGCAGTATTTTTTTATTAGCCGATTTTGTTCTTTTTTGTCAATTTTTGTGTTTTTTGTCGATTTTGCTCAAAAAAAATCGTTTTTATGGTTTTTGCACGTTTTTTTGTCGTTTTTTTGTCGATTTTGCTTTTTTTTTTGACATTTTTTGTCGTTTTTGATCTTTTTTGCAATTTGATGTCTTTTTGTCGTTTTTGAATATTTTTATCATTTTTTGCTATTTTTGTCGTTTTTTGCATTTTTTGTCGATTTTTAGCAAAAATGGTCATTTTTGCTCATTTTTTGTCGTTTTTGCACTTTTTTTGGTTTTGGTTTGCTCGTTTTTTTTTCATTTTTTCAACGTTTTTTATTTTTTTATCGTTTTTGCACATTTATTTATAATTTTTGCTCATTTTTTGTCGTTTTGATTTCTTTTTATCGTTTTTTGGTCTTTTTTGCTATTTTTGTCGTTTTTGAATATTTTTGTCGTTTTTGTTTTCTTTGTCATTTTTTGGTCGTTTTTTTGTTTTTGCTCTTTTTTCTCCTTTTTATCATTTTTTTACGTTTTTATCAAAAAAATTTCGTTTTTTTTCGTTTTTTTTCGTTTTTTTCGTTTTTACTCATTTAAAAAAAATGGTCTTTTTTGTTCATTTTTTGTCGTTTTTGATCTTTTTAAATTATTTTTGGCATTTTTTCTTTTTTTATAGTTGTTTTATCTTTTTTGCACTTTTTTTTGTTTTCGCTTGTTTATTTATTTATTTGTTTATTGTCGTTTTTATCCTTTTTTTTTTCTTTTTGTTGTTTTTTGATTGTTTTTTTGTCATTTTTATCTTTTTTTTGTTTAGTCATTTTTTCTTGTATTTGAACATTTTATCTTTTTTTTCATTTTTTTCATTTTTTTTCTATATTTGGTCTTTTTTATCAATTTTTTGTTCTTAGTCGTTTTTTTCCTTTTTTTTTGTTTTTGAACTTTTTTTGTTTATTCTCGTTTTTGACCTTTTGCCATTTTTCGTTGTTTTTTTGTTTTTGTCGTACTTTACGCTTTTTGTCTTTTTTTTATTTTTTGTCGTTTTTAGTCTCTCTTTTTTCCCCGTTTTTTATGGTTATTTTTTTTGTCGTTTTTGATCTTTTGGTCATTTTTTTTATTTTGGTTGTTTTTATCATTTTTCCCCATTTTTTGTGTTTTTTTTTCCGTTTTTGGTTATTGGTTTTTTTAACAGAGTGAGAAAACTAATATTTTTCACTTTTTTATTTATTTATATAAATTTTCGTTTATATTTTCTAATTTATATTTTATATTTTCTTATTTTTTAAATTTTTAAATTTTTTATTGTTTTACTTTTTAATTTTATGTTGTATTTTTTTGAATGGATTTTTTCGTCTAAAAGGACAAAATTTTAACAAATTGTGGATGAGGGAAAATGTTTGGAGAAATTCCAAACGGGGGGACATCTCGCGAACTTAGTTGGCGGGGTCAAACGAAAGAGGAGGGCTCGCCAACTCAGTTGGTGGGCTAGGGGCGTTGGGGGCAGCGCTCACAAACTCAGTTGGCGGGCTATGGACGTGGGGGACAACGCTCGCCAATTAATTTGGCGGGGAGGAGGGAATCAATACTGCTGACCCGAGAACCCCCCTCCCCTGCCCCCTCGAAGACCCTCCCTTCCACCTCGAAGACCCCTCCCCCTTGAAGAACCCCACCCCCCCACCCAAACCCCCCTCCCTCTATAAATCAACCCCCCCACAATACTCTCATTTTCTCACAGCACTCTCCTCTCCTCACAACAATATCAAACTCTTCTCTCTATATACAACATTTATATTCACTTTCCTTCAAGCAACAAGATCAACCGGGAGAAAAAGAACCCAAAAATCTAATGTAAGTAAAATTATTATATTTTAGTCGTAAATAAAAATAGTTAGTTTTTTAAATCGTTGATAGACTTATCATATTTTAGTCGTAAATGATAATAGTTAGTTTTTTTGTAGATGGCTAACCAAAATGACGGTCGTATTCCTGGTGGACCGACTACCGACCTTATTATTAAGCAATGTGAAGACCACATATCTAGTCGGATATTTACTAGAGAGGTAATTTTTTAAATTATAAGTTTACAAGTTAAGTAATTTTTACATAAAACATAATACATATATTTTTTATAGTTATACGATCATGATCTTGGTTTACGAACCCGGATCCATGTACATTGGCGGACCGAAAGAAACTATCGTATGTGGGAGCTAAATTCTGTCCAAAAGGCTTTGGTGGAATCCTTTGGATTCCACTATATAGATAGGGTTAGATATTTAATCCACGATCTTCATCTAGTTGTAAGTCTTGCGGAGCGTTGGTGGCCTGAACGCAACATTTTTCAACTCCCATTTGGCGAGATGACGATCACCCTATTTGATGTGGCAAATATACTAGGGTTACCTATTAAAGGTTACGCTATATATTTTGATCCACACTTAAAGAGAGATGATCTAATCAGGAGGTATTTCGGTGTTACCCCTCCATCTGGTATAAAAGATGGCCATTTTATGAAGTTTACATGGCTTCGTGGCAACTTCATGGACCTACATCACACTATTGACGGGATGGTTGATGTAGATGAAATGCGGGTATGTATTTTAATTAGTATGGTCTGTTTATGACTTAATTTAGTGTTTATATAACACTTAATATTTTTAGGTCATTCGTTGCACCAGAGCGTATTTGCTCTGTTTATGTAGTGCAATTCTATTTCCCGACACATCGAAAAATATGATAAATGTGCAGCTTCTACCATTCTTGGATGATTTGACAAAACCCACTCAGCATACATGGGGAGCAGCTACTCTAGCATTTTTATACGCAAATTTGACAGAATTTGTGTGATCCAGTCGCAAGAGTATTTGTGGATGTATTTCACTGATTCATGTATGAATGAAAGACCTAAATTTGTTAGATTAGAATACAAATTTTGTTTGTACTAATGTCATATTTTTGTTTTATAGTTCTAGTCCTACGAGCACTTCTATATTGGTAGGCCTGTTACTAGCATTCTCAGGTTGGAGTCTTTTCAGTTGTTATGCGATGGCCCACATATGTAGTGGATTACCAACACTACCAATACATGAGTGTATCACTTTATTGTAGCCAATTTGATACACTGCAGTATCATGAGGTAATTATTTAAATATCTGATAAATATCTTTAAATTGTTACAGTTATGATCGTAGAGAAACATCATATCTATTTGATACAATGTCATTAAATAGGTTACCTGGTTACCTTACACATGTGAATATGATGCTCTAGGAATCAAGAGGACATCATATTCGTTTAGTTTACACAGATCTTATATTATATATGATCGGTTCACCATGTACCATCCGGCAGACCGTGTTCTTCGACAATTCGGGATGAGTCAAATAATTTTCGATGATCCACCGATTGTCGGTTATGAGCCAGCAAATGTAATACAATGAATCCTTGGTCTTGTTGCTGATTGGAATAATCGGTTCGAAAATTATAGTACGAGGGACATGTCTCCCTGACTAAGATCTGCTGATGAATGTAAGTTCTATGTTACTCATTATTCAGATTGATTTAGTATAAATAGTTTGCTAAAATTTTGTTTACATTATGCAGACATTGGTAACTTAGATTATAGACAATGGTAGGGATGCCCTCTTATGAGCAACCGAGTATACAAATATGAGGAGTAAATGTTCAAGAGTAGATCCGTAGATGATTCTACTTTGCGTGCTTTTGTCGATGACATACATGATTTAGTATGACTTCATTACACTTTCAAAATTACATATACATAGATATGATAAAAAAATTAATTTACATCTTTCATATTTCAGAGTGGTGTATACCAACAATATTTGCAACAACCTGAGAGAAATCTTCTCCCACAAAGTCGATTTGTTATGGAGGAACTTGTGACTCGTGTTGATCATCTCGGTATTGGACGGGAACCTGAAATGCCTCCAGTACAATCACGTCTTCCACCAGACTATCCGACCGGCATTGTACGACAGAGACACTCTCGTCGTAGAAGGGATGGTGCAGAGGGACCTATTCACCAGTATGCTGGAGATATTCCCCAATATTATGCTGGAGCGAGCCCTATACGGTGCTCCCTATATATATCTTTAACAATTTGTGATGGACTATATGACTGGTTATCTCTAATAATGTCAATTATCATGGTCTTAATCCATACAGAGGTAGCTAGTCGATGACGTCCTATACTAAGTCTCCCTAAACAAGAATAACGATTTTCTAATGTACTAACTTTAACTATATCACCAATTCCAATGGATTTGACATATACTCTCCAATTACAATTCGGTTGATCACAACTATATATAATTTCACGAGCATTATTCATAACACTAGCTGAACAACTAAAATTATATTTAATTGCTAAATTACTTATAAAGCTTCTAAAGTAAGAACGACTAGGAAATGATTGTCCCTTAAATACTTCATCAGTGATAGCCTTTACAACATCATCATCTACCGTATAATCTATATTTTCAACTAAATCATCACTATTTCCATCGTCGTTGTCACCATCATCATCATGGTTACATTCATCTGATGAATGACCTTATTGGAAAAATGAAACAATTTGTTGAGAATGACTAGCACCCGAACTAACATGCTGGTATTCAGAAAAATATTCACTATTTTTATTATCTAATGTTGCTGCTACTTTAATAACATATATTTTTATATACCGTGATTGTGAATTAATCTCAAGAATATAATTCCATGCATCTTCATTATCTATCAAAAAATAATTAGAACAAAAAATAGACTTCAGAATAAAATCGCAATGAATAGAACAACGTTCAATAATATGATTACGTATATTTTTAAAACTAATATTCGGATAAGTTAAAAAAATTTGGCTTTCTCCTCCTTCGTAATTTAACCAATTTACTTTACCGCCGTGCGAGCATATAATTCTTACGCTACGATCCATGACGGTTGAGAACTTTTGCTACAAGAAACTGAGATGAACTTTGGCTGCAAGCAGATTTTTTTTTTATTGCTGGAAGCTTTGCTAGAGGCAGAGAGATTGAGAGAGTGCTAGAGGCTTTGCTAGAGGGAAGAGAGCGAGAGTGCTGGAGGATTTGGTTGAGGCAGGAAGAGATATATAGAAGCTTGCATTAGCCGTTGTGCAACAGCTATAATTCTCCCCCCCCTCCTCCGTCCCCCATCCCGAGAAGCCAACGGCTATAATCTCCTCACCCCCCACCAACTCGGTTGGCAGCCCACACCAAACACTCCACTCGCCAACTGAGTTGGCGGCATCTTCCCATTTCACGCCACCGCTCGCCAACTAAGTTGGCGGGCTCCCTATTTTGTTCTCTCTCGCCAACTACGTTGGCGAATCATCCCGTTGTTTGTAATTTTTGCAAAATTATCCCTTTAGCCACAATTGCCTAAAAATTCGTTCCTTTATTTGAAAAAAATCTGTTTTTTAAAACAGTATTAGCTTTAAACTCAATTACATTACATGGTAGATCAAACGAATGAATGCAATTGACATTAAATTGTATAATTTGATTATATGTTTGAACTAAATATAATAATATAATTATAATTTTCTTATATTATAAATTTAATTATATTATGATTACATTACAATAAATCAAACGGACCCTAAATATGTGATCCTTGCCCATCAGCAGTGCACAAGTAAATAAGCAGGGTAGCAATGATCCTACAAAGAATCATGCAAACAATGTTAAGGGCAACATCAATCAACATAAAGGAAATGGTCAATCTGTGTAAGAGAGAACATTCTGATGCCATTTATTCACCTTAATAATCCCGCAATGGCCAATGGGTCAATAGCATAGCATGCATGTTTCTCTCCTGGCTGTCATCTAAAATAGATGGACAAGGACCCCCACTCCTTCTGCGCGAGGATTCGTTCGGAAAGTCACTATTTGTAAAAAGACAATCTTAAAATTGTTGGACTTTTTCGCATTTTGATCTAGACTGATGTATGCAGTTGTGTATTGAGAAGTAATTCATGCATTTATATAATTTTCTAAGGCTTGGATAAAGGCACACAATCTAACTTGGCTAGAAATATAATAAAAATTGTTCATAATTCAATATCTAAATGTTTTCAAAATTTTTTTAGGGGTGCTCATAAATCCCTATCCAAATTCATAAACCTTAATCCATGTATAATTTTATAGTAGATTGTCCTATTATTAATATATTTAAAATTTTAAACTTCATTAATGAAATTTCGGAACTTTATAATCAAAACATAATTTTGACCGTCCTGGATATTCACAAAACTTTTAAAACTTTTGTTGTCTTGTCATAAAATTTAAATTTTAAAGTTAAGCATAAAAAAATTGATACAAAAGGTATAATTAGAATATAAATATGTTTAAATGATATGATTAAGTTGAAAAAATAGTAAAGATATTATTTGTTAATTTTTTTATCAGAAAAATATGTTTAACATGATATATTTAGTAAAGATGATGAGAGTATTCTATTTGTTTTAAATAATATATTTAGTAAATATATAATTAACTACATCTTTATTATAATAGTAATCTTATCTTGACCTATTTGTTAAAATAAATATTTTTGTAAATGAAAAGAGATGCTTGTTTAAAATGATATCAATTTTGTTTATAATTTATTAGGACGATTAAAGTTTTAGTATCCAAAATTTTGACGTGAGGGTATATGTGTTGCTCCAATCAATTTTGATAACAATTTTTAACAAAATTATAACTAATATGTGCATGTTATCCCTTATTATGTTATAATGACTCCTAACAAAAATAATCATGTGTCTTTATCATTCCATTTAAAAAAAAAATCTGCTTAAAATGGTACAGACATGATATAAAGTTATTTTTCTTTCTTGAGCAGAAGTGGAAAAGATGATGAATACTAAATATTTGATCCTTGCCAATCAGCACTCGACAAGTAAATAAGCATGGTAGCAATGACCCTACAAAGAAACAAGCAAACAATGTTAAGGGTCATATCAATCAACATAAGTGTTTCTCTCATGGCTGACGTCTAAAATAGATGGACAAGCACAGATGTGAAGAAGGCTAATGTACAACATGATATCAGATATTCCCGATTATTCAAAATTTTCAATTTGTTATCCTCAATTTTGATTGTTATCAACTTAATATTTTATTTTATTTTTTGTTTTAATTGTGCTAAATTAAGAAGAAAAATAACAAAAATATTCCTCCCCCATTCTCCCCCCCCCCCTCTCTTCGGCAGCCTCCCTCTTACTACGGTGTACAAGAAGCAACAGTAGACGATTGAAACCTCCGAGATGACACTATGTACAAGAGATATCGCTTTGCTGGCTCGAGCGGAAGCCTTTTCGAATAGTTCCCCGATCGAAACACAAGACGATTGATCTAGGTGAGTGGTCATAACTTCATTCTTTAATTTTTGCACGTCTTAATAATGAATCTGAGTTTTTTTAATGCTTGTTGCTAAGTAGAGAATGCTCGCATGAGAATGATAGAACGAGAACTTGTATGCTTAACTAGAGAACTTGTAATGCTTGTCATTGAAAAGAATCTTGCCATGCTAAGTAAAAAAATAGAATGTTGCATGCTAAGTTACATGGACACAACTATCAAACGAACCATTGCCATGCTAATAAGAAGAGTAATAAGATGTCATAAACTTGTCCATTCTTGTATGCTAAAGTTAGAATGAACCTCTGCCATGCTAAGGAGTAGAGTAAAAAGTTTGCTTGAATATGCTATGTTTCATTGCCATGGTAAGGTAGAATTACATGCTTAGGATACATGAGATATAAATTGAATGCTAGATTTATAGAATTGTTATCGTGCTCGCTTATAATATGTTTCGCTTGTCTGTTTCCTTATATCAAACTGCTAAAGATAGAATTGCATGAATAACTCGTATTGTGTGATATTGAACCCATCGATCGATTGAAAAGAAAATGAGATTGAACATATCGCTTGATTGAATAGAAGAGATTGAAGAGCTAATGGCTCTATCGCTAGATTGAAAACTCTGCTTGTTTCTGGACATGTGCATCATATAGTCTTTATCTGATAGAATTGCATCCATGCATTGGTCTGACAACTTGTGCACAAAGTTTATCTTTCGAGTGGTTCCTGGGGCACTGGGGATCGTTCGGCCTGGGAGAGATCTGGACACCCTGAGGCTAGAAGTCCTTATTTATGGGAGGGTGTGGCTATTAGTGTAGTGCTGAACTATGAGTCATGGCTGCTATTTTGAGCGTATTTTAGTGCAGAGTAACCATGTATCTCGGCAGCTATTAGCCAATATGTCAATAGTGAGATGGGCATGTACGTCCCAACTGCTAATCTTGGGGATCCATCACTCCGGGGCCTTCATATAGTTAGGGCGCATGATAGGTTAGCCTTCTTGCATACCTAACTGTTTGATGCAGAGACGAACATGAAATAATACTTAGATGTTTATGCAAATTGATGCTAACTTGTGTGTCTGTTGCAAGGATAACCGTCCGGCCGAGGGTAAGAATCACTACTTAAGTGATACATTGATTTAGCTTACTATCTTGTACTGCTCCTAGACTTGCATGTTTAACTTGAATATGTTGCTGCCCTCTTATATAAGATAAATAGTCCATTATATCACTTCTATTGTTCTGAAAGTTAATGAATATGACTCACGATACATGCTGCGCACTTCACGATATATTAGTCCCTTTTGCGTGCTTAGTTGAATTGAACTGAAATCTGATTTCAAAGATGTTTCCAAAAGAAGTAAACTGACTCTGATCATGTACTGCATGTAATGAACCTAGGTAAAAGTAGCAAGATCACTAGTAATATAATATTTTATCACATGCTTACTTAGTGTTGGTTTTAGAGAGTTTTTCTTCTGTTCGTTGCTTTTATACTTACTAGTACTTTTTCCAAAGTGCTGACCCCCCCAGTTTGCAGGTACTGTATCGTCCGAAGAAGCGATATCTTAGCCTAATCCTCAGGAGCCTGAAATCTGGAGTCGATGCCTTGAGGCGTATCGAGATATTTTGAGATGCTTTTTGTATAAATGGATGTAATGTATGGAACAATGTCATTGTAATCGAGAGAGAGAGAGAGAGAGAGAGAGAGAGCTTGAGCGAATTATAATCTCGGCCAAGTGCCGCTTGTAACACTTCTTAAATATCAATAAAGAGCTTATTTTCTTATGCCATTGTGTTATTTACTTTTTTGCTATGTTGTGCCACTGTTTCTTACTCTGAATAGCTTATTTTGTCCTTGTTCAAGCCTTGTCCTTGTGCAAGCACAACTTAGACTTACACGATATCACACCCAAGCGAGGACGATCGGCCCTTGCGGGAACGGAGCGTGACACCCTCTAGGTGACTTACCCAGTCAACGTACTAAGTCCTTCCGATGCAGGGGACTAACTTAAATTGATCATTCTCGTCTATTTCGTTTCTCAAAATGCTCCGATATATCTCACCGTCCCAATATAAATCACTAAACGTTGATCGAATTGATAAATAATGCTAACTATCCTTCGGTCCTCACTATAAAATCGACGATCCACAAAGGCATCATTCTATTCGATACCAACGTTTCACCCGACGCATCTAAGGTTATATACTTTATCGAGTACGAAATCACCAACCATCAAAATCATGCTATATTATTTTTTTCAGCCGAAGGCTATTCTATTGAATTCCGAAATTAATAATCGACTGCCTAGACGTATCTTCAACATGCACCACTCAATATATATACTTGACGCAATTGTTTGTCATTGATGTAAAACTTGAACAAGTTTTGTTGTTTAACAATGTCACGACCTGTACCCGGAAATTGGGCATGAGTCGTGGGTACGTCCAGCCTACGCCACAACATCGTCGATAGAACGTTGTCTAGGTCTAATATAGCTATCTATCAATGATATTATAACCTGTCAACATATCTCAACTCTAAACGAAGGACAATGAACATGCATATGATCATTAATTCATAATGTACTCAATCACAATAACTATAAAGAAGCTAAATGGCACGATAAAGATATAAAGAAACACGCGAGGCAAAATAATATATGTCTCAACAAGACAGAGTCTAAGAGTCTAGCTATCTCAACACAAAATATATCTCAACATAATACAACTCTAGTCTATAAGTCTGGAATAATCCAATACATAAAAATAAGCTAAGTGCTGACTAAACAACTGCGGGTGGTGTCTCCTCTATATAGAGTGGCTCCTCTGGAATATTCAGGATATAATCATCATATACTCCTGGAACATAATGGATAGGACAGAAGTTCTCAAGATCCTCTGAAAAATATTATCCAGTCAGGATTGGAGCGAAGCACAAACACTAACAGCAATTTCAGTCATATTGATAAAAACTATAAAACAGTATAAGAAAAAATATCATGAATGAAATACTGGAATATAAGAAAAACTGGAGAGACATGTAATCATCATATAGAACTAACTAGCAATGAACAAATATATGTGAATGCTAGAAATAAATGTACTGGAACAAGAATAGAAATACTGGCTAAGTACCGTAAAATATCAGTTTGTTATGTGATCGGCTTAGGACTAGATCAAGCTTGTTATATACGATTGGCTATGATACATGTGAGGTTAGGCTAACTATCTGGTTAGCTATGATGCGAGAAATAGTCAGACTAATCATATATAATAGGTTATGAGGCATGTAAATGGTCAGGCCACACCCTATGTGATATGTGGGGTAAACTATGATGCATGCAAGATAGGGTATGATCACATAACTTGCTAATATTTTTCTGTCACCAGCTAGTATGATGGATTTCAATCACGACTCCTCGTGACAGGTATCTATGATACTAGCCCGTGTATCCACTGTGTCAGAATCAAGTATACACTAGAAATATAATCATAGCAATAATCAAAATAATAAAAATTGTCAGAGAATGTACTCGCCTGTGGTCCAGAGCAATGAACACCAAATCAGTGTCCGTCTCGGTGTCTCAAAGACCTAAATATAAAATATTACATCAATACATGGTTTTAAAATGATAAATAAGTAAACTAGTCAATTTCTAGGTCATTAGGCCAATTCTAAGTCAAAATAGTCAAACTAGCTATTTCTAGGTTGCAAGAGTCAATATCTAGGCTATTGGGTCCATACCTTACTTACTTAGGCCATACTAGCTATATTAGGGTACTAGAGTATCATAACTATTAAGTACCATATATAACACTATCTATATATATAGTACTAGCTATTCATTAGCTAACACTAACTTGGTATCGAGTACCTTGGCTTTGAGCCATCTTGGTATCGATATCTAGCTACCCTCTTGACACTCACTACCAATACCTAAAGATAAAGCCAATACCTTAACATTACCTTGGTGTATCTCAAGGTAATTCAAGAACTTAGTATCTAACCCATACTAATACTTAGTATACCCTAGCTAGTATATAACTAAACTCATTAATACTATATATATTAACTTGCAACATTAGCTAACGAGCATCAATCAACTAACTGTTAGATAGTACACTATCTATCATCTAACCAATTAGTACCCAACTAACATACATATAGTAACTTAACTAACTAACATATATATATATATATATATATATATATATATATATATATATATATATATATATATATATATATATATATATACTGATATGAACTAACTTATACCAACCAACTAACTGATCGACTAACTTATACTTACTCATATACCCTTAATTAACCACTACACGAGACCACAACTGTATCTTGATTACCCCCATCATACACTGGTAAGAAGCCAAGATCACTACACTCTACACACAATCACATACCCTCCTGACACTGTCATTTGTGTATGCACGAGCACACACACACAACACTCTAATACATTCACTGCCACACTCTCATACCTCACTCCCCTCCCAGGTTGTACCCAATTAACAGGTTAACATGGTCCAATTGTTATATAACTGCAACATAAACCAAAACCTACTCTAATACTGAACTATAATACACCAATTACATCTTAACAACTGCACAAAAGTGTGCATACCTTCACCATTATAGGACAGGTTCTGTACATCACAGACACTTCAAACTTGCACTTGCCTCCTACTGCAAGACCAATCCAACTGAAACTAGATACTACTTGAATCAAGCAGTGCTCAGTGCTCTGAGCAGCAAAAGACTGCTCCCACGTATAAGCACAGACCCACACTTAATTGATACCTCCAAGTATCAAAAACCGACCTGCATTTCCAAATTCCCTCATACCTCCATGCATGTATTTGACCTGCACAAGCTCCCTACCACATTACCCTCAATCTTCTCACAGTTCTTAAAGTGCAGTCAAAGTGCACTGCCTCACACTCACTTGGCAGCTGTTGCTGCCCTTAACTACTGTTGTGTGGCTTAACCCGACCTCTCCAATACCCTACCAAAACTGCTGCTACTTGTTCTCCTGTTTGCAGTGCACAACAGTGTGTACTGCTGTTACTCTACCTGGTCTAATTTTTTGAGCCCATACAACTCCACTGCTAACAATAATGCAACATAGCGCAACTCCCCAAACATCTACAATTGAGAACCAGCCAATACTCGACTGCAACAAGGTTGCAGTTGCACGATACCCCACTGCACAATAGCCCACTTGATTGCAACACAGTGTATCAGTCTTCTCATTTTCCCACAATAGTAAAAAACCCCC